>CM074800.1:32257697-32857697 GCA_037356375.1 Drosophila affinis
TTAAACTGTTTTTTAAAACAATTTAAGAAAAATGATTTTAATTATAATGATAAGTTAATCATGAAAATGTTTAAGAAAATTGTTTTGAAATAAAAACATAATGGTGTTGTAATCTAAATGTTATTTTATTGATTTCGGATTAATTCTCTGTTTAATTTATAATACTTAAGCATTAATTCTAATGCTTGAGCTTTTTTAGCTGGTAACGTATGACACAGACATGTGTCAGGTCCATCAGTAGCATCGTCATCGCTCCAGGGACACAGTTTATAATGGAACCCAAACTTTGAATACTGCAGCTCCTTTTCCTCCAGATCCTCCAAAATTGTCATTAGGGTTTCCAGGCTGGTCACGTGCTCCTCGAAGATCATCTCTTCGAATTGCATCAAAAACAGTTTGATTTGATTTGCGTACATCTTACGACTGGTGTTGTTGGTGATGATGTTGATACTGTTGTTGATTCAAAGAGCAGGACTCTTTATATCCAAAACCTTTACACTGTAATCATATGTTTATCTATGTATATTGTAAATGGTTTCTTTTTTACATGTGTAAACGTATACATATGTAATCCTTTTGTCCTTATTTATTCTGTACATGGTTAGTTGTCTCTTCTTCTCTTACACAATCAGATGTATTCCATTGATTTCTTTATTTATTCTTTACATATAAATTGGAAATGGGCAGTGCTATATCTAGTCATCTCTTTTCCTTTATATATAAGATGTGAAATTCCATGATCCTTCAACAACTTGAAGGGTGTTTTCGAGGAAAATTTGGTAACATAACTTTTGGGTAAAAATATCCAAAGTTGTTCGTTGTCCTTATCAGTTAAATAAAGGACTACTTTATTTCCAAATGATGTTTTTTTGAGTTTGCATCCCGTGATCTTGTACTCAAATCCTATACATAGATCCTCTACCTTGGTGTATCCAATCGCAGGCTTTATCTCGTTAAGTATCTCAAGGAAAGCCTAAGTACATACACATTTTATTAGACGCTTATCATTTTATATAAGAAAAAGAATAGTTCTTTACATACCATTATAATAATAGAAAGTGTTCAAACTACTCACTGTTTTATACTAAATTATTTATTCAAGATTACATGGTCTTTTATACACTCATTAGTACATAATTGAAAGATGAAAACCAATCGTTCTAATTATATAAAAGCCAGATGTCTTAAATCTGATTGGTTGTTGAGTGAGAATGAATCATATATATGTACATACATATGTACATATATACTTCAAATATTATAGTTTAATTTCTGTCTATGTGTACATAGTCAACATGAAACGTTATATAACAGAATGAAATGTATACCGTTTTGTAGCTATGATCATAACCTGAAATCATATATAAGGACTTCAGTTCTTTAGATGATTTAGTTTCTTTTCAGTTCGAAATGAGTGCATTTCATTGCGAGTTGTGTTGTGTAAAAAATCTTTTAGTTCTCGTAATGGACTGAAAAAACACACCTTAAAAGTCCACAACTTTAGTTATTCAAAATCGAAATCATCATTTTATCAATGCTGCTTATGTCCTGGAACTAAGCTGTTTTGGCTTAGATTTGATTTAAATATTCATATTTTATTGACGCATTACAACGAATTAAAGCAAATAAATGAAAAATTAAATACTAAGAAATAAAATAATCTCGACATTTCTTTAAATATATATGGCTTCAGATAAATGTAACTTATATAATAGAATATGAAATTGAACCAATAAATACACCTGTACCTGTATTCTACCTGAAATCCACTTATTGTTTTGTGTAATCCTAACTTGGAAACCAGTTTCAAACGAATCCTCTGATTCTCTTTGGGGGATGTAACATGTAATCCTAACTTGGAAAACCAGTTTCAAACGAATCCCCTGATTCTCTTTGAGGGATGTAACGTGTAATAAGAGGAAGCGAAATTCAACCAATCAAAAGTAAAAACGAAACCATTGAGAATAAATATTTATTATTTTTAGACAAATACATAAAATATTTATATTATAACTATAATCGTAATATTAAAATTCAGCCTCAGCTCTTTCCACCGCAGCTATTAATTCAGCGTCATCTTCATCCCGAAGTAGTTCCTGGAGGTGATGCCTTTCATCAACCAAATCAAAAATGTAGTCATCATCCGGGAAAACGTATGATGAATAAGGATTCGACATTGCAATTATGGAATCATCATCATCCCATTGAATCTTATACATAGCATTTAAATTCTCGAGTTCTCTTGCAATTATGGAATCATCATCATCCCATTGAATCTCATACATAGCATTTACATTCTCGAGATCTCTCTCCAGAGCGTTTTGAGTCTTAATCCCAAAAATCAAGGACAGGTCCACGGAGTCTGGCTGAGAGTCAAGATTTATGGGTGATTCCGGTTGTGAATTTACAAAAATGATCTCAAGGTCGTCCATCTTTGTTCACAGTTCACTAGATTTTACAATAGCTTATAGCTGTGAGTAGCTATTATATAGGCAATCAACTATAGGACAGTGTCAGGTATAGAAAAAACAGACAAAGAAAAAGAAAGTGCCAAATGATTCAAGGACATTGTGACCCTTTTACAAGGAGTTCATTAAAAAACTACCTCTAAACTATTACCAGATTCATTTCAAAGGGATGAAACACCTGTTTGAAGGTTGTTTGAATCGCCACACGAAACCAATCGAGGAAAACCGGTCCATAATAAATATGAGGGAGGAGAGAGTATGAATGAGAGGCAAAATAAATAAGAGGAAGGAGAGAGAGTATAAGTGAAAGGATCGAGATCTATTTGAGAGTATATTTGGACACGAGTGAAAGAGGACTGAGATTAAAGTTAGTTCCCATTTTCGCCGAGTGAAAGAGGACTAAGATTAAAGTTAGTTCACATTTTCGCCGACAGGGGGCGCCACCCAAGTAGTAATGAAAAGGGGTTCCGGTTTTTAGGTGCCGGCGTCTTTTACTATTTGATTATCCTGTCTATATATGTTTCACTCTTAATGTGTACTCAAACCTCTTTACGGATATTTAAATACTCTTTTCTTAAAAAATGTACTGTCATAATACAATGTAAATAAAATATTCTATATGCATTTTGACATGATCATACAGCCCCCTCTATGTTAGGTCATCGACGATCTCATCATGTATTTTGACATGATCATACAGCCCCCTCTATGTTAGGTCATCGACGATCTCATCAACAGATGGCGCCACCGGCACCTAAAAAGCCGGAACCCCTTTTCATTACTACTTGGGTGGCGCCCCCTGTCGGCGAAAATGTGAACTAACTTTAATCTTAGTCCTCTTTAACTCGGCGAAAATGGTAACTAACTTTAATCTCAGTCCTCTTTCACTCGTGTCCAAATATACTCTCAAATAGATCTCGATCCTTTCACTTATACTCTCTCTCCTTCCTCTTATTTATTTTGCCTCTCATTCATACTCTCTCCTCCCTCATATTTATTATGGACCGGTTTTCCTCGATTGGTTTCGTGTGGCGATTCAAACAACCTTCAAACAGGTGTTTCATCCCTTTGAAATGAATCTGGTAATAGTTTAGAGGTAGTTTTTTAATGAACTCCTTGTAAAAGGGTCACAATGTCCTTGAATCATTTGGCACTTTCTTTTTCTTTGTCTGTTTTTTCTATACCTGACACTGTCCTATAGTTGATTGCCTATATAATAGCTACTACTTACAGAACAAAACGGAAGAGCGAGTGTAGAGAAGTTTTTATAGAGTTAACACTGCAGTTACCGCACACTGGCCACGTTCTTTATTTTATTTTTGCAAACATTTTTTACTAAGTGAAACTAGTTTTTGTTTCTCTGCATATGTAGAAATTTAGATGGATGCTAAAGTTTATAAATGTTGGATACAGTTTAAGTGCTTTGCGCTTAATGGAAAACATTAATTGAGCCTTTAGGATGAAAGTCTGCCATACAAGTAAAAATCAAAGCTTAGAGAATATATAAAATTATCGATTTTTTCCCACAGCTTGATTTTATAATGGAGGCATGAACTAAGGAAGAATTTTAGATATGGATGTTTGAAAATAATAAAGGTAGAATCGTATTACACAACTTCCTAAAAAAGTTTACTAATTTTTGCCACAAATACGGTAAAAGACTGACAATATACATTTAAATAAATTTTTACATAAACACTTGTGTTTTTTTATATTTTCGCAGTTTGACTATTGATTCCCTGCCGTGACTTTTTTAGTGAGCGCTAATTGACACAAATGAAATAATGAAGGCAATAAAACAACCAACTTTGGCTCGAATTGCTTCACAGACTAACATCTCGACGCGGTCTTTCTTCTTTTACGACAATTCATTTCCACTCTGATGCTTTTCATAACAGACCAGACAAAACCAGGAGCAGGAGCAGACGAAACCCGACCAAAACCAGAACCAGGACGAAAGCCAAACTTAACTGCTTCCCCTCGGGGTCTTGGGTTCTGCCAACCGATCCGTCTGCCCCATCTGCGGCATGGCATGAAGTATGCCAAGAGCCACAGAGAGCACAGCGGGGAGCTCTTCACTGTTTTCCCTAGTTTTCTTTTCTGGTTTTGTTTTATTATTGTCTTTTTTTCATAATTAAAAGCAATTTTGTGTGCTGCCGCCACTTCATGACAAGCACATGGGGCCACTTGTTGGCGGAGGACAGGGCAACCATCTGCGAGTCCTGGCTCCTGGAATCGACTAATGAAATTATTTCTACATGCTGCAAGTGGAATGACTGGGAGAGTGGTGAGAGGTGATGGGAGTCTTTGTGAGTTCAAACAGATTTTGTACGAATGGAAAACGAAAATGTAGTAATGAAAAAAACATTCTTCAGCAGGTGAATATTTACTTAAATATGTAATTTATAGGTCTATTAAATTTCTCAAGCATATGTAAATTTGTATGACACCGTTTATTTAATAATGCAAATTTAATTTTGAATAATAAAATATATTCGGTAATATGTATAGATTATATACATATAGCGAATTACTTTATTGCAGTATCATAAAATAGAGTGTTGTACATTTTTAAAGGAGTTATCATAATGTCAAACTTTATGTAAATTGTATGCATTTCATTGAAGTGGAAATTAAACCGGATAGAATTTCACAGACATGGCAATTTTAGGAAAAGATTTTCATTTACTTATCAATTTCAGGCTTACAATTGTTTGTGCTAGACGTCCGCATCGGTATGGGAATATAATTAAACTAATTTGCGGGTGTGCAGATGACATTTGAATTATGCCTTCGGCAACTGGAGGTTAACCTTTGGACAAACACCCACGACACACCTCTAGGGGCTTGGTCAGGGCTAAGAGTTGAGGCCCACCTGCATCCACCAGCCATCCCAACGGCTGCCATAATTGCGGCTACGACAGTCATTGACATCCTCTCCAACTCCTATTCCTACTCCCATCTCCGATTTCTCCTGTATCCTGAGGGGGAATTAGCGTCTGGTCGCTGCGGGGCTTTAACAATGCTTACAATTCTCTCTCACAGTTGGCCAAGGAGAGATAAATTAAAAAAGGCTGCTCGCAATCGCCCAACTATTAAAAATTGTTGGATAACATAACAATACTCACGTTATATAAACACAAAAATAACATTAAAGAAATCCATAATCCCTAATGTATGGGCACACTGGCATCTCCTAGGGCACGGGCACACTTGCTTACTATCTTCCTCTTTCTTCTTGATCTCTTGAGTGAAGGGCTGGCTGTGAAATTAACCAAGAATTAAAACTTAAAGTATAAATGCAATCAAACATTATAAAAACTAAACTGTGGTGAATTAATTTAAACATGGATACTGACAAAACAATTGAGTAGATATTACAATAGGTTATGGGCACAGGCTACATTCTATTTAAGAAAATAAGTTTATAATAATTTTGCATTGGCGAAGCGTGTCTTGTGTATACACATATGTACACATACATATATATGAAAAATGGACAAGCCGAAGCGCAATATAAAACCTTTTGACGACGAGAAACTCGCGATTTGGAAATTTAGATTGAAACACTTCTTGCTGAACTGATGTGTTAAAAGTTATTGATAACACTAGTCGACATGACTTTTCCGCTGTCGCCAAAAATGACTTTTTCTAATAGATTTGGATGCTTGAAGATTTTAAAGAACGTTTTTTTTTTCATGGAGTAGTTTTTTTTTAATTTTTAAAATATTTGGTATTTTTTGTTAACTTCCAGACGTTAAGTTGCAGCTACAAAGTGTATGAGTCGAATTTATAGCTTCACTTGTCATCTTTTTTTAACTGAAAAGTTCAATACAACCAGTTGTAGAAAACTTAAGTTATGTGAAAAATAAAAGCACTGACAAAAAATACCACATTTTTTAAAAATTCTTAAAAAAACTACTCCATGAAAAAAAACCATAAATCTTAAAAAAATTTTAAATTTCCAAATCAGAAAAAGTAATTTTTGGCCAAAGCGGAAAAAAAAGTTGCATTTTGTCGAGTAGTGTAATGAGCCACCTAAGGAATGTGACGAAAGCTGGGTAAAGAGAGGTGGGTAGAGAGGTGTGCTAAAAGTGCATTAATTGATAATCTAAGTGAATCTCTCTTCGCAAAGGGCAGCAGCACGGCACGTCAAATTCTTGTGAAGTTTGATTCTGTAAATTATGATTAAGTGGTGTGCCTCGCGGCGGTGTCCCTCGTGTTGGACAGGGATAGGCGGCTGAAGCTGAGGGGCGCTGCCTTCCCGATCGCGTTGGCGGGGACTGCTGCGACGGGCCGGCGTTAGTCTGCTACCCGCAGAGGGGTAGCGACGGCAGTGCGGTTGACACTTCAGCGACATTTGCTGCATCAGCACTCTGAGTGCAGAAGTTGACCCAAGAATGTTAGGACGGATCCAAACATAGAGTCACCAAAGACAATATAAACACTAAGATATGACATTCTCATACATTTCTGTTTTGTAGGGGAGGGTTGTTTTTTCAAAGAGGTTGTTTCTCGCTCGCACGAACTCCAGTGCGCTCGCAGATCTCAAAATAGAATGAGCTTGCTTGTTAAGTACACACGGAACGTAAGTACACATGTGTGTGTACGTGTGCCGAGCTGCCGAAATTGCCAGCAAAATACTTTTGAGAAGATTTTTTGAGCCACAAATTTACTTGCTGAGTGTTGCTTATTGACGCGACGCACTAATACCCTATAGACAATTTATATAATTTGATATCATATCTTATATATATTTTGCATTTTTACATATTTACATTCGTTCATTATATTCGTGTATAGTACATTAAACAAAATTACCATATAAAGGATATACAAAATATACAATTTTTTATATTTTGGGCATGCGTCATCGGAAAATCATAATCTCCATTCAATTCTAAAGTAATGGGTATTTTCTTCGACAGCGGCGTCGTCAACAACCAATACAAACAAGCATATGTGCACATACAGTTAAAGCTCAGCCTCACGTACAGAACGTGTGAAAGTAAAGCGCTCTCTGTCTCTCCGTCTATCTGTCTCTCTCTAACTCACACTGGAATGCTTGAATGTTCCAAACGATCAGGAATTGCCCTCAAAATTTTGTATGGCGCACCACGTCTTATTGTTTATATTGTCTTTGACCATACCGTTAATAATTATTAGGGATTCTGTTTTATATTTACATATGCATCCCCGTATCATAATATAAGGATAATGCTTCACTTTGGCAATGGGTGACTCCCTAGAATGTTAGGGTGGTGCCAAACACAATCGGGTGGCCCGAGAATGTTACTTGTTAACTTGTATATGAGCGAAAAAGTCTGGCGTCGCAGTTAGCTGTGCGCAAGCGGTTGTTGTTGTTCAAATTAAAGAGCAAGATGGCGCTGCTGAACCAGTTTGTTATTTTTGATGAACTAGTAGGTGAACTTTTGGCATTCGGAGCAAAAATTGATGAAATGGATAAGGTTTGTCACTTGCTTTTGACTTTGCCAGTATCTTATGATGGGGTAATTACAGCTATAGAGACGTTGTCAGAAGAAAATATAACTTTAGCTTTTGTTAAGAACCGTTTAAAACCAAACAAAATAATATAAAATGTCATTGTTGTGGAAAACCAGGGCATATAAAAAAGGATTGCTATGGTTATAAAAGACAAATTAAAAATGTAAAAATTAAAAGAAATAATAAAGAAGCTCACACTGCAACAGGCAAGCCAGGTTTCGCGTTTATGCTCAAGAGTTTAAGTGACAAAAGCAAACAAGAAAACAAAAATGTGAATTTTACTTTGGATACGGGTGCTACGGACCACCTGATAAATGATGAGACGCTGTTTGCTGACTTCATAAAATTGGAGACTTCAATAAAAATTGCTGTGGCAAAACAAGAAGAATACATCTATGCAACTAATCGTGGAGTCGTACGTCCGGAAAATAATTATCAGATACTGTGGAGATGTTGCAGAAAACCTTATTTCTATTAAGAAGATACAAGAGGCCGGAGTTACAGTTGTTTTCGACAGAAATGGAGTTCAATTGAAGAAAGGTGATGTCATTATTGCCGAAACCTCAGGTGCGTACAGCATGCCGATTATTGAATTTAAGGCGTATAAAATCAATGCAAATAATAATTTATATAAATTAAAGCATGAGAGATTAGGCCATATTAGTAAAGGCAATGTGATAGAAATAAAAAGAAAGAATTTATTTAATGATAATAGGCTACTTGAAAGCGTTTATCCTACAGACGACATATGCGAAGCTTGTTTAAATGGGAAACAAGCCAGATTACGATTTGATAAATATAAAAATAAAGAACACATAAATAGAGCCCTTTTTGTTATTCATTCCGATGTCTGTCCGATATCACCTACAACAATTGATGATAAAAACTATTATGTAATTTTTGTGGATCAGTATACACATTATTGTGTTACTTATCTTATTAAACACAAATCGGATGTGCTTAATATGTTTAAAGATTTTGTGGCCAAAAGTGAAGCACACTTTAATCTACTGGTACTGAATCTATACATTGACAATGGTAGGGAGTATTTATCTAGTGACATGCGTGAGTTCTGTGTTTAGCAAGGAATAAGTTACCATCCGACTGTACCGTATACTCCACAATTAAATGAAGTTTCAGAAAGAATGATCAGAACAATTACTGAAAAGGCTCGTGCCATGGTCAGTGGTGTAAAACTAGAAAAGTCCTTTTGGGGTGAAGCTGTGTAACGGCAACATATGTATGTATATAAAAAACGAGAGGGAACGTTGTGAGCCGTGGCAAAGGCCACGGCTCTACCTTATACCCGGTACTCAGTCAGTATATACATACATACATTTATGAGCCTACGATTTATGAAATTTATTATAAGTTCTCAAAAGGGACGAAAATAATATTTAAATCAAAAAAATTAATTTTTTGGAATTTTTTTACATGTTTCCATTTTTGTTTACATATGTTTTGTATATCTGCGCCTACATTTCTACATGACATGTAAAACTACATATTTGAGACGTACAAGTGTTTGCAAGAGAGAGAGAGGGCATGAGTCAGCGCTGGGCAGGCGTTGCCTAGCCACTGAAATTTAATTTGTTTCTTCTGGCCATAATATTGATCCGATCTGATCCAGATTCGGTAATCTGGTAGATATGGTAATTTTTCATGATTCTACGTTTTTGGTTTTCAGTTATCTTAAAAATTGTGGATTCCACAGATTTTCGTCTTTTGTGGGGGCGTGGATGGGCGTGGCAAAATTTTAAAACAAACTCGTGCTGGTTTGGTATCACAGGAGCTTGGATAGAAAGGTTGTTGGTTGCTCTAGCTCTTATAGTCTCTGAGAACTAGGCGTCAAAAAATTGGAATGGGCAAAGCAGATGGGGTCGCGTGTGAGAGAGAGCGAGAGGGAATGATGACTTTCGAAATGGTTTTCTTCATTGTAGCTATAATAACGATCCAATCTGATCCACATTCAACACTCTTATAGAAATGGCCATTTTCTATAATTCTGCGTTTTTAGTTTTCCCGTATCTTGAAAATTGTGTATGCCACAGACTTTCGTCCTTTGTGGGGGCGGAAGGGGGCGGGGCGAAATTTTGAAATACTTTTTGAGTAGTGTGATAACACAGGAGACTGGATACAAAACTTGGTTACTCTAGCATTAACAGTCTCTGAGATATAGGCGCTAATGAAGACGGACGGACGGACGGACGGACAGACGGACGGACGGACGGACAGACGGACAGACAGACATGGCTATATTGACTCGGCTATTGATGCTGATCAAGAATATATATACTTTATGGGGTCGGAAACGCTTCCTTCTGTGCGTTACACACAACCGTTATCCCCACAAATCTAATATACCCCTATACTCTTCGAGTACCGGGTATAAAAATATGATTAACTCTAGAGCTGGTAAAAATGAAATCCCGAATGATAAATGAGAGTAACGATTATGAGAATGAAAATTTCCACAATGAGAGTACGGAATGTTGTAGACCTGAATTCCTGAATGAGAGTAAGGAAGTTCAACTTCCTATAAGTATGTCAAATTAAATCGCTAAAAGAAGCGATAGATTGAAAAATAAACCACATATGTATATCCTACAACGAAGATGAAGCAAATCTAAATAATTATATATTGAATGCTCATAGTATTTTCAATGAAGTCCCCAATTCATTTGACGAAATACAAAGTAGAAAGGATAAGTCCTTATGGGAAGAAGCTATTCAAGTCGAATTGTCTGCCCATGAATTAAATAAGACATGGACTATTGTTAAACGGCCTGAAAACCAAAATAGATATAAGGCAAGATTAGTTGCACGGGGTTTTACACAAAAGTACCAAATAGATTATGATGAAACGTTTGCGCCAGTTATACGAATTTCCGGTTTATATTATCCATTCCAAACGAGAATAACTTCAAAGTACATCACATGGATGTTAAAACTGCGTTTCTTAATAGTACGCTGAAAGAGGAAATATATGTATATGAAAGTTCCTCAATGAGTTGTTTGCAAAAGTGATGTTTCCATAAACAATGTAATGTCATTGTTACCTCCACGAGGAGGATCCGAGCCAGAAAATGACAGTCAAGCTGACAGTTCGACAGCCCCTTGACCACTCCTGTGGTCAAAGACTATCCGGATTGCAGTTGTGGCCACATTTATTTACCCTCTTCTAGCCAATGGAATTCGGCCATACTGTGGAAATATGTGTGAGTGGTGACCGTCTCACCTGTCCCACCCCAGTAGCAAATCCTACTTCCACCGGGGCTTCTAGAATAACATCATAGTAGTTGATTGCAGTCACCTCTCAGGGTCCTCCTTATCCACCTTTGATGTTCTGTCTTGTGCAAGTAAATATTCGAAGAACGACAAGCCCGAAATAGGGGCTCTCTGGTTGTGTATTTGTGTTTATTAGTTGTGAACATGTCTGTATTGAGGTTTTTTGCAATAAGAGATTTAATGTCATTTCTTTTTAATATTAAAATTGTATTTTCAAATAACTACTTTAGAACTTAAGAAAAAGACGCAGGCTATTATACCAGAATATATGGTAATTTAATTTGTTGATAGGCGGCTGAATGTTGGGATTGCTTTCTGCTTGCTATGGGTAGTTTTTACTCGAATAGTTTAGAAACTGTTCCCGAGAACAAATTGTTTATTTACATTTTTCAGCTTTCACGGCCATTTTTCAAGTTTTAATATTTTCATGGGTATTTAAACACCCAGTGGCACTTAATGGGTTAAGATAATGGATTATTTGATTAACCCCACATCATAAATCTTATTCCAGTTCCAGAAGGGCACATTCGTCGAATCACGGATCTTTGCTGTAGATATTTTCCTTAGGCGAAATTTCATCGCTACTCTTTAAACGAACAGAGGGCTTTTTGTAGAATTGTTTGCAGTTAAGCTATTTACCTCCCAAAAACACGGCCCAGAGTTCTTCGTCTAGTGAATGTGTAATTCATCCCACTGTGCCGTGCGCAAAAAGAAGCAGCGCAAAGCGTAGACGGTAAAGTCCCGTTGGAACTGTGGCGAATGACGCTGTCGGCTGTGCCGAGAATCGGGGCTGTCATTTCAGCATATTTCAAGCTACATGTATCTAGCATTTTTAAGTGGAATTTCTTATAGTACATGCAAAGTTCACATTCAAGCAAAGAAACATACATATATACAAAATATCCATTCAGCTTGTTTTATTGCTGCATTAAAAGAATCAGAGGTACATAGTTTTTGTGCCACTCGTGATGGGAGCTTTGCGTCGAGAATTCATGTGTGGTCTGTTGTCATGTCTGAACATATTCTAAAATCATTGAATTTAAGGAAAGGCTTCGTTAAGTTCCAGACGACACAACTGTTGAAGCCTGTCGTTGCTATTGTAAGTATTCATAGCAGCAAAATGTTCGAAAAAAACCGTTCTCAGAACAATAAAATAGACATAAGGAGACGTCCATGAAGTGGACGATATTCTTAGTTTATAGCTAAATAGAGGGCGAACCCCGTCTCATTTTCTTAAGTAACAAAACATAAACCAGTCGATGGATCGCAAATTTATCATGGATTTACGAACAGAAACTATTTGGCGATCAGATATGGACATACATCGGGTGACGACCCAAAATAAAATTTTGGGCGACGACGACCCAAACCAATTTTAACGAATATAGAGAATCTCTATTAGAGATAGCTAGCTGCATCACCACTAGGATACAGCGTCATCTCTAATTTTGTACAATTCGCCTTCCGCCCTTCTCTGCGCTTCTCATAAGTGGAAGGTAAGCTGGACCTTGCTTTACATTTTGGACCTAATTTTTGGAAATTCAGATTGTTTGGTGGTCCCGTCGGCGTAGTGTAGCACGCGCAGCTTTTGAGGTGTACATTTTTGTGCAGGGCAGATCAGGGTTGAAATATTCGGAAAATCGGACAAACTCAACTTAACCAAAACTCAACTTTTTTGCCACCTGTCCCCTATACTTAACGAAACTCGAGTTTTGCCCGAAACTCGATAACCCAATAACTCAACCGTAGTGTAAAGCTATTAATCAATTCCCTTATGCTCTTCCGTCGAAGGGTAGTTAAAGGGTATGGACAACAGGCAAAACGGCATAGAAATAGCAATGCATGCAAGGTAAAATCCACCCCATCGTATAACATACCACAAGACACTTACTTATTACATGGTAACTACACATGGATGTATTTCTCATGGAGCCACCTCGTGTCAATGTAGAAAATATGCATACATCGTTAATCGTTAATACAATCACTTTTGACTGACTTTATGATTAGCCCAAACCATTTTCATAATTTGGTTAAATTATAAAATTTTTGTTGGAACACGCAGCCAAGCTCAATAACTCGAGTTTTGCAGTGTAGATGCCAATTCTGAGTTATTGAGTTAAAATTTGAATGAGTTAACCAAACATACATATACTGTTTCGGAAGAAACCACTCTTCCTCATCAGCGATCTTGTCTTTTTCAATAACGAAAAAGATGGTAAATCGGACAGCCTGCATTACTGTAGCTATGTTGCATAGATGTTTGAAAAGAAAGGGGGTTACGGGATTTTCAGCATTTTGTAATTATTTCTAATCACAAAAGCCATCCTTTATTATGCCCTTGATTTTTTTGGCATAAGGGCTATTCTTTTCAGAATATAATTTGCCTTCTTGCACCCATTTTCTTTTATTTTTTTCTTCCATTTCTCTCCTCTTTATGCTTAAATTTAATTGTTTCGCGTTATCCAATTTGTCATTGACCCACATAAAGTAAGTAGAAACAAACACTTTTATCAAGTGTTCTAGGATTTCGTGTCTATGAGAAGCGCATGGATCGGAAACCTCAAACCATTTCTTGTCATGATTAACACATTTTTCAACAATGTTTTTTGCAATATTTTTTATGCATGGAGTGTTTGTGAAGTATTTGGAAAATATTTCAATGTGTTCCAAAGAATGTTCCAAAAGTTCCTTTGCAGGATTTTTCACTTCACAACGGCTCTTTCCATCAGGAATTACTGTTTTTTGACAAACAGTGCAATCAATGTTCAGTTTGCACAGAACAATTCCCAATGTGTTTCTCACAGCAGCGAATTCCGCAATTTTAACAATTGGCCGGTTTAACTTTTCTGTTTGATAGACAAGTAGTCCATGCTGCTTAACAGAATTATTCCAATGGATTTCACCATTCTCCTCTAAATTTTCCTTTTAAGGTATACTTAGAGGCAGATGCTGAATCAAGAGAGCGGCTGTTGGGGTACCATATTGCCACCCAATTTTACGCTTTAAACTGTCAAAATACTCTTCCAGAGAATCTTGATTGAAACCCCTGGAATTTATATATTTAATATCTTCTATCTCTAAAAGATCTTTGCAAACAGAATTGATTCTTTTGCAAGTTTCAATCAGCCTTTTCAGGCAATTCGCTTGAGAATCTGTTTCGGTAACATTATCAGGGCCGAATTTAATCTTTCCTAAATAACAAACAAATTCTTCTAAGCGATTTGCAAATGTATTATTGGCATGAAAATATGTTTGGTTTAATGTATCAAAACCATCATTCATACTTTTTAAAAACATTAATGTAGCAATGGCTGCATCCTTGTCTTCAAAAGCATCACGATCAGCACTTTTTGATGCCTGTACTGACCGTATTCGAAAATATATTAACGGCCGATGAAGTATTCATTCTATCATATCCTTGCGGATTGATGTGTTTTTCCGTTCATTTTGGTGCCAAACGAAAAAAGTTTGATGAATCGACTTCATAAAACTTTTCGATTATTTTCCATGTTGCTTTACCCTCTGGTGTAATTACATCATGTTTCGAGAAGTTATTTCTAACACTCTTGAACAGATGTATGTAATCACATACGAATTGAGGGATTGGCGAATCAAGCAATCTTTCACTGTCTATTTTTTCAAGAGCCTTTGTGTTAACTGTTGATTGATCGCATAGTATTGCACGGACTTTTAAGCCGGCTGTTGTGCAACACTTAACTGCCATTGATATAGCTTGGGCGTAGTGGTGTGTTACGTTCTTGTTAACAAACATAGAGTTAACAAAATAACTGTAACTACTGACCAGCCCACGCACCATGAATGTCAACATTCCTGTTGCTTGGGAGGAGTATTTTTCCTTATCGGAAATACCGGTCAACATTGGGCAAATACTAAATTTTTGGTCGGATGAACATTTCATCAAAAATGAGCGCACAATTTCTGTGGCTTTCATCCAATTTTCCAACAAAATGTTTCAACTTTTCAATGTGTTCGCCTTGAAAGCCTGACTCAAAAGCTTGGAGCGGCAGCGAAACACTAGTTTGACCAACTTCTTGAAGCCTGTTCGGGCCCGTTGATTTTAGTTGAGAAATTTCTATCTCTAGATTCTTTATTTTGCTTAAATATTCAACATTTTGGGATGCTAATGTGTGCAATTTTTCATGCAAATTTTCAATTTCTTCTA
This sequence comes from Drosophila affinis, assembly GCA_037356375.1. Taxonomy (NCBI): domain Eukaryota; kingdom Metazoa; phylum Arthropoda; class Insecta; order Diptera; family Drosophilidae; genus Drosophila; species Drosophila affinis. The sequence goes on from CM074800.1 coordinate 32,273,145, forward strand.
TTTTAGAAGAATATTTTTCATTTAGAGCTTTGTATTTCTTTTTCAGAGATTCAAAGACTTTTATGTGGCTTATATCAATATTTTCTATTGATATATCCTCATTTGTTTCGTCAATATTTGCTATTGATGCATCCTCATTTGTTTCTTTAATATTTTCTATTAAAATATCCTTATGTGTTCTTTCAATATTGTCTATTCAAAGACCCCCAATTTGTTTTTCAATATTATCTATTGATAGTGTTGTATTTAATACTATTGATTGCCTATTGCTGAACGGAAGTTCATGCAATGGCTCAAGTCCTATATTTACAAATTAAAGATTAAAGTTGTAATTAATAAAATATAAATTATCAGTTTTCTACTCTACTCTTATATAATATAGTATATGTACATATGTAGGATGGGAGTGTAAGGTATGGTGGCGGACTTGTCAAATCTGGCGTGTAACGTCACATCTAAAACTTTGTATCATTGTGGGCGATGTCTTGTATCGTGCTGACATTTTATATGCAGTAGTATTAATGTGCTTTGAATTCTAAGTGATTTTTAATTGAAAAAATAGTGAAAACAAATGAAAAAATGTTTATTGGATATGTTTGTTAACAGTGGCAGACAGAAATTTTTTTAAAATTTGAGCCAGGCTAGTATGTGAAACGTATATTTAAGCCTTTACTAACAGTTTTTTCGCGAAGTGAGACAGCGACAGTTACAATTTTCAAAACTGCAAAAAATCAATGGTTTGCGCAAAGAGCTGCAAAATTGCATTCCATTTAAATTTTAGCATTCATTTCTTCATTTCTTTATTTTTATTCGTCATTGTTGAGGTAACTTACAGTTTAATACCTTATATTACTGTACAATGGTTGACAAATTCCAGAGACATTAGAGTTAGGGGTGTATATTGTCTTGTGCTTTTCGCTTTTCCAGACTTCTATTATTCATTGAGTTTTATTTTCATATACATTTTTATTTAGTTCGTTTTGTGGTTTCTTTTTTAGTATTGTGGGTGTTTATGATAGAGGAAAAATTCTTTTGAGAAAAAACCTATTTTACATTGATTTTCGTTTGGTTTGGTTTGCTTATTAACTACTTAACTACTATCTTAACTAGTGTGATGTTGTTGAGGGAGTGAGCTATGTACATAGGGTGGTGGATGGGGGTGATGTCTGATGTTGATGAGGGAGTGGGCTATGTACATGGGGTGGGGGATGGGGGTGACGCGCTAAACTCACCCAACAGGGCTTGGCCTCTGCTTGATCTAGATTTCTTCGGTCCTCGGATCCGAATATAGTCGTGGATCGGGCAAATACCTCTTGAGCTTAACACGCGGTTCATATATGTAGATACAGTTATCGAGGTTAGGTTTAATCCCTTTCTTCATTCGCACTACGTTAGCTAAGACGTCCGTCTGGGATCACGATCGCAAAAGAAAAGAACAACATGCCCTTCCACTTCCTACTTCACCCTAATTTGGTTTTTCTTTAGCCCAATTTAGGCGTGATTTCTTCATTCGACTATTAAGAAGTGGCTTTTTGGCAGGTTTCCTTGCCATTAATCCCATCTCCTTTAAACGACGCTGTATAGTTCGAGCTAAAATTTCTTTAGCAAATCGTTGCTGAACTACAGAAGCTATCTCTACAGCATTTTTGAATCGATCATGTCGGTTCGTTATCTTAATAATCCGATTTTCCCTTGCACTTGTACACTTTTTTCTTCCCGATCCTTTCGTCCTTGTCCACTTGTCCAGTCTCACGAAATTTTTTTAAAAATCGTCTCACTGAGCTTTTATTAAACTTAGTTCGATTCGCTATTTTTCGAATGGAGACATTTTGTTCAGCTGAGGCAATAATTTTTTACTTTTCAATCACCGTCATCTGTTTTCCTTAAGGCATACTTCTTAAAGACTCCTAAGTAAAATGTTTTGCAAAAAATGTTTCCAGAAACTGAGACGACAAGAAGCGCACGCAAAATAAAAAAAAAGGTTTAGAGGGACTTACAAAAACAAAATTTGACGAATCGAATAACATTTCCGGAAATCCCACGGTAGTATTAAAATAATCTATTGGAATTAATAACTTGATTTGTATAGTGTACCAAACTACATATCAGTTATGAATCATTTTCTTATTGTGCCTTTTCTTCGATGTGCCAGCTAAAACATTTCGCGAATTTCAATGTGCAAAAAACTCGTCAAGAATTTTCTTCAATTCCGTGCTTCCCATCATCTTCGCTTTGCAGACGTTTACAGTTAGATTTACAGTTGCCAACGGCCGAGACGCCGTACAGGCAGCGTTCCTCTCCCCCTTTCCCCTCCCACACAAGCCATTTAGAGTGGATGATGTTTTTTTTTTTATTGAAATGTATTTTATTAAAATTTATGTTATTTTTGGGCCTTAGTTTAAACGCTCCGGCGGACGTTAGGTGGGGCAGATCGTCGGACGGGAGGTGCCGGTGCCGCCCGCACAGGTTGGGCCGGGGGTACGGACGGGAGGTGCCGCCCGCACAGGTTGGGCTGGGGCACGGACAGGAGGTGCCACTTGGACCGGTTGGGGTGGGTTGGCTGCTGCTGTCGGTGCCGCTGCTGCTGCTGTCGGTGCCGCTACCAGCGCGTTTCGCACAATAGCGGCTAAGGCGCGTCGGGTTCTCCGGTTGAAGACTGGTTGAGCGGCTCCACGGCCACGGCCAGAGCCACCACCACGTCCGCGCCCACCGCCGCCACCATATCCGCGACGACCGCCGCCACCATGTCCTCCATAGTAATAATTAATTTGCATCTGGAATGAAATATAAATATAATGCAGAAATTAAAACATTAAAACCTTCTTACTTTTTATACCCGGTACTCGAAGAGTATAGGGGTATATTAGATTTGTGGGGATAACGGTTGTGTGTAACGCCCAGAAGGAGGCGTTTCCGACCACATAAAGTATATATATTCTTGATCAGCATCAAAAGCCGAGTCGATATACCCATGTCTGTCCGTCCGTCCGTCCGTCCGTCCGTCTTCATTAGCGCCTATATCTCAGAGACTATTAAAGCTAGAGCAACCAAGTTTTGTATTCAGTCTTCTGTGTTATCACACTACTCCAAGTGTATTTCAAAATTTCGCCCCGCCCCCTCAAAGAACGAAAGTCTGTGACATACACAATTTTGAAGATACGAGAATACTAAAAACGCAACCCATTCGTATAAATGAGCGCCTAGTTCTCAGAGACTATAAGAGCTAGAGCAACCAAACTTTCTATCCAAGCTCCTGTGATACCGAACCAGCACAAGTTTGTTTTAAAATTTTGCCACGCCCCCTTCCGCCCCCACAAAAGATGAAAATCTGTGGAGTCCACAATTTTTAAGATAAATGAAAACCAAAAACGCAGAATCATGAAAAATTACCATATCTACCAGATTACCGAATCTGGATCAGATCGGAACAATATTATGGCCAGAAGAAACAAATTAAATTTCAGTGGCTATGCAACGCCTGCCAAGCGCTGACTCATTCCCTCTCTCTCTGTCGTAAACACTTGTACGTCTCAAATATGTAGTTATACATGGCATGTAGAAATGTAGGCGCAGATATACAGAGCATATGTAAACAAAAATGGAAACATGTATAAAAATTCCAAAAAATTAATTTTTTTAATTTAAATATTATTTTTGTCCCTTTTGAGAACATATAAATTTCATAAATCGTAGGCTCATATATGTACATATGTATGTATATACTGACTGAGTACCGGGTATAAGGTAGAGCCGCGGCTTTTGCCGCGGCTCACAACGTTCTCTCTCGTTTATTTGTTATGGTTGGGCTATATTTGGGTCGGTTGCTCGCAATTTTGAAGCTGAAAACGTTTATCCGATAGGACCAATTGGTATCGAGAAGTGCACGGCTGCAATTGAAAATACACTTTGTAACTTAAAAATAAATATAAGTAATTAAGTAAGCACATTTGCAATTGAATTCATTAATTAAACAGAACATTTGCTGTACATTAATTAACTATCTTGGTAGTTATTTGCCAAAATGTTTTTATTTTAAATTGTAAATTGTCCGCGCTCTCCAAATCAGGGGTGAAACCGATTCCAATCAACCAACTGATCAGAGTCATATTCACTGAATCTACCCACGCAACAAGTAGTGGCGCTAAAAGAACGCAACAAACAAATATTTAACGCAACATATAAATATAAACCGCTTTCTTAAAATTTTAAAAGTGAATATGGCAAACTGGTAAGTCACATAATTTCCCATTGGCACGCAACTTGTGCGTTAATTTGTGTAGTTTTATACATTCAAGTTGGACTGTTGAGCCATTCAAAGTGATGATCAAGGTCTCATACACTTCAGCTTTTGTCAGTAAAATGAGAAAATTAAAAAATTATCGACGGTTATTCCTCCAAGGACCACAAAAATGTATTTGAATTATTAAAATTATTATTTAACATTACTTTTAATGTAATTTTAATGCAAGTTTTTTCAAATTTCAGCAACACACACGAGTGCTTGGTAACAAGCTGCAGTGGCGACATGAAACTGTACGCCTTACCAAGGACAGGTGCACTCCGCGAGAAATGGATTGCAATTCTGCGAATAGAAAGAGCAACCCAACGCTCAAGGATATGCGAGAAGCATTTCGCAAAGCAATGCTTCCATGAAAATGGAAAGCTTCGGAGGGGAAGTCTCCCAACGGAAGAATTGGGTAAGTTCTTGTCTAATCTAATATAATTTCCGAACTCAAACAATTTTATAAGGGAAGTGTAAGGTATAGAGGCGGACAATTTGTTTTTTGAATCTGCCTCTCTCAAAAATCAATATTTTTCAAAATTTTAAAAGCAGGCCGTTGCTGACATCTATTGAGCATATTACTACCAGAAGCGGTTGCTAAAATTTAAATGGAAAGCTGTTTTACAGCTCTTCGCGCAAACCATTAATATTTTGCATTTTTGAAAATTGTAAGGTATGGTGGCGGATTGGTGTTTTGAACTAAAACATTGTGTAGATGTGAAAATATTTATTGAAACTATGGGAAATAATGAAAAATAACAAAACAAGAAAGAACTTATACTAAAATTCTCCATCAGCTTCTTCTTCGAGCTTCACTTTTAACCTTTCCAGCTGTCGTTTTACTATTTTCAGCTGACGTTTATTTGGTCGAACCGACTTTTTCCTTTTGAATTTCCAATTTTTAAATTTTGGCATCATATTTTGAACGTGTCACGGCCACATTTTCCGGCGATGTCGAAATTATGGACTTCATCGGCTTTCGACTACGATTTGATTTTTTTGCTGGAGTTCTTAACTTCAACGGCCCAACTGATTTTAATATGATTTCAGATGATGTAGAATTGGCTTGGCTCGACGTGCGGGCCAATTCCGATGCACTGGCCAAGCCCGGCCCGAAGTACTGGGCTTAGCATCATTTAAAGCAACGATACAGCGCTGGTTTTCAGCAATATCGTCTACAACGTTAAATAGATTTTCGGCACTTAAGTCGGCAGGTTGCTTTTAATTTTAAAAACTCTTCGGCTGTCATCCATCCACCGCCGTTTGCATAGCTACAAATGAAAAATATATTTTCAAAGAAAGTAATTATAGCAAGAAACAACAAACAAAAAATACATACCTACCATACATATACATACACAACTTTCATGACTCTAGTTGGTACCGTCAGGATTTCAGTTTCCATATTCCAGATACGACTGGGCGAATAGGGAGTTTCCAAAACAATTGACAAATTTTGGAAAAAGAAATCCACATTTCCCCTATCGAAGGATTTCACACGGTGTTCGCTAACTTGCTCTGGCGTTCGCAATGTCATATTACGATGACGATTCATTAATGCGTTATAATATTCTCTGCTTGTTCGAACATTTTCGTCCCACAAAGAAGGATATTTGACGCTGATCTTTTTAGCATATTCATATGTCATGCCTCTCCATTCTTTAACACTTAAACCATAATAAAGCGAGTTGGTAGATATATGACGTTGCCACTGTCTTTTGGCCACCGGGTACACCGACCTCTCAAATTCGACTCCTCCAAGATTCTCTCACTCAAGCCCGTCGATCCCAGGCTCATCGTCTGTTTTCATCGGGTCAACGGAGCTTTTCTGCTGCTGGTTGTCGGTACTATGCTTATAAAACTAGCTTATTTACCTATTATTTATTAATTATAATTATTGTTGACTTCATTGTCTTCGGGGGATCGTATCATTACGAAGTAATATGCCGCCTTAACGCAATTTAAGGCTATGTTCATATATTTATTTATTTATTTATTCGCCAACGGTTAAACCTTTACTGGCTGAACTAACTTACATCTATCTTAAACAATAAAAAGAAATCAACCAAAAAACAAATAACAATGAAACATTAAAAAATCAGAAAGAAATCGTCTAACGGCTGCTTTCCCCTGGCAAAAGTCGAACCGCATCCCAGTTGGCAGCGTATTATACTGGTGAAGAGCCTTACATATTGGCTCGTTACTTCCGTAAATTCTCCGGTGGAGATCAATAGCAAAGAGTGGATGGTCCCTAAGGCTCCTGGCAGGCGTATTGAATCCTATTAAGCAGGTCAGGGCAATCAATATTCCCCACTAACAAGTCAAAAACAAAAATTTGAGCCGCAATGGTCCTACGATCCTCGAGAAAGGAGAGATGCACGAGGCGACATCTGCACTCATAGGATGGCAATGGGATTGTACCTTAAGGTAGTAATTAGTAAAATGACTATACATATGTGCAAAATTTTTTTTTAATTTTTCCTCAAAACTAATAGCTGCTTGTTTGTTTTGAATATGCAATTCTTATATCCTATTGTTGTGTTCAATTACTACAAATTCTCGTCTTCTTTGAACACCATTTGGGGTACCTTTAGGTTAGATAATCTCTACGTGCTCTACGTAGAAAACTGATATATGTGCATTCATGCCTATTTATGTTTCGAGAGTCACAGTGTTAGAATCGTATCGGTAAAAGTGGTAAGTGGATTGATTTAGTATGTAGGCACTCATTAAATTACAAATATTACAAATAAATTGCATTTTTAGTTGAAAATGCATCGTGGTACTGAATTGTCTGCGAAAGAAAAGTGAAGGATCAAGGGAATGAAACTAGCCGGCTTGAAAACTGGTTGAATCGCTTCACTACTGAATTGACATCGAAATACTATATCGAAATTTTTAAATGATCCAGACGACACATACGACAGTTAGCAACTGAAGATATGATGAGCTGCAACAAAATCAAAGCAGAACTCGGATTAACAATCACCAGGCAACGTGTGAGCCAATTTTTGCACGAAAATTTTAACCTCACATATCAAAACAAAATTGGCAAACCCCGCTTAACTAAACGTCATAAAGCTGCGCGACTTGCTTTTTATGAAGAACACAAGTTCTGGGACGTCGAATTTGAAAATATAATTTTTAGTGATGAAAAAAGAACCAAATAAAAATATAATATAAAATAAATCAAGAAAATAGGTGTTAAGAAAAAACGTACTTCAAAGCAGTGCACATATAGTAATTTTACTAAGGTAAGTGGAAGGAATTGATGTTCATACACTCACACTACCTAGAGTGCCTGCGGAATCATAACAAAAACGGATCAGAAACAAAACTCCAACCAGAGCCAAAAACAGATAAAAATCTCTGTATGGGTAATGTCTGTTTAATGGTAAGCATTCACATCACCCTCTTGAACCACCATCTCATGGGAGTTGGGGTTCGGTCTGTTGTACAACAGTTTTTAGTTTCTGTTCACGTTTTTGACATGAATAAATTGATACATATGTATAATCGGGATCAATATGCTCCCACTCGTGCTCGTTCGTCGCAGATATGGAAGTGCAACTCACGAAAACCATCAGCGGGGTAAAAAAGGATGCAAGGTATTTACGTATAGTATATATCGCAGGGGGGGAATACAAAATCTGAGAAGAACACGAATTACCAATGGCTTCAAAGCCACGGTGATTTTATCCACACTCTGGGCTATATTTCTGCATCATTAAGTGGTAGCTGCATGTCGAAAATATGCTAATAGTCCAGGGGGATGCCATGTGAGATGTGGATGATATTTTGTGCACCATAAACCCCCAGATAGATTCCGTAAAACAATCCCAACGACCTTCAAACCTTTGCACCAGACCTTTGCATTTTTTCCCCCACTTTAACCCGAATAAAAGGATCTGCTGTCCATTTCATTGTACGACATTCGGAATGCGTATTTTATTGAGCTGATTTTCATTATGCTTTGGGGGTTGAATTTTTAAATTCATCTTCAACAGAGACGCCAAACAGGGCTGCCAGTGAACATCTGGAAAACATAGCACGGTAGATGTATTTTCCCAAGTTTTGTGACCTCACTCGCTCTCCCGTTTAGGTGCCCCCGCAGAGCCAATGCTGCCAAATGTTGATAGCCAGAATTTTATGTGGCTGTAAGTATGGTCACGTTATTCCTAGTTTATGCCCTCTTGTGGGCGAAATATTATACACCTTCCGAGGCAAACTCCCTCCTCTATGACTGTAAGAAAGTGCGGCTTTGCTCATTCTCAGGCCAATGGGCCAAGAAAAGCTGCCAGGTTTTGTTGGGCAAGGTGTCAACCGGTAGGGATCGTACAACAGTCCCGCCGTTGTACAAATTCTAATAAATATTATATTTACTAGGTATTTATTATTACTTTTTGTTGAGTATCTTCAATGATCAAACTTTAGTTTCTTGATCCAGGGTAAGATAACTGCCTTAAAATATATAATACAGTCGTTCGATTCTCTTTGTAGCAATCAGACGTGTTTTTGTTTTGCGCTCCGCTTATCTGCCTTTTATCTTTTATAAACAGCCGGTGTTTTTTGAATATACCAATCTGAATAAACTTTAAATTACCTGCTTGCTTAGAGCTTTTCCGTAAGCGCGAGTGCATGCCCTTTAATTGTGTTTTTAGACATAATTTAATTATTTTCCTGTGTCGGTAGTCAATGTGTTTTGTTGTTTTTTTCGTAAGTACACACAGAATAAAAATCTGCCGCTCTCACCTAGTTGATCTATTGCTTTATCACTCTCTCCCTATTACCCAAACTAACATAACTGTTCTTCCTCTCTCGCTCTCATTACGTTCTGTGTAGTAGCGCTCTCTCTCTCAACTGAAGCTGCAGTAACCGCTCTCCTCTCTTTCTTATTGCGCTTTTATCGTTTATCTGGCACACTGGTCTCATATCTATATGTTTTGAAAGTGTATTATTTTTTTTCATATATTTTATATTTTTTTTTCTTTTTTTCTCATAATGGAATACACTGTTGTCTGGGCAAAGAAAACCTGCAAGAAGAAGATCACCCATGACCAGCCGAGTATCCCCTGCTGGCTCTGCGTTAGCGTAGTGCACGCTAACTACGCTGGGTTCTCCGGTCTCTTTCTCTCTAAAAGAAATGGCATGCATTACGGCTGTGAGGCATGCCGTCCGGTTGAAAGGGAGCTGGTAGCATTTATGAGGCAGACCCGGAAGGGCTTTAGGGAGCTGACCGTGGGCTTCAAAGAGCAGTACGATCGGCTCCTAGCCATGAAGTCTCAGTTTAGTGGTTTCAAACTAGTGACTGAGTCTCCTAGGCGCAAAAAGGTCACTCCGCGGCCAAATAAAAGCCGTTGATTTCAAGGTGCAAAAGTTCAACTTTTCTTATGCCAGGGAGATAGCTTCTTTTAAAATAAGTGTCTCCCTAACTCACTTTAAAACCATCTGTTCTGCCAAATTTTGGCCGGAGCATTTGGCGGTGAAGGAGTTTAAGGCAAAGAAGAAGACTAGGCCCCCAATAAATCTACCAACTAATAACTTCGGACCTTTTACAGTCCAGATCCAGCAGGAACTGGAATTTCTGTGTGTAAAACTGATTCTTCCCGCTTTCTCAGTTTTCATAACTTGTTCGTAAATTCCACCGTCTTCGGATATCGCAATTTACGAGCAGCATTTGTCCGCCTTAACCGCTATTTCTTCCTCGCTATCTGACAAAGATCACATGATAGTTCTTGGTGACTTCAACTTACCAGGAATTGATTGGTCTTCGGCAAATGAGTCTAATAGTCTGGTGCCCATGGCACGTCATGACTTTGTTGACGGCTTGATTGACCTGTCTCTGTCTCAAGTTAACCATGTTAAAAATTCCTTGGGTCGATTTCTTGATCTGTGCTTTGTAACGGATCCGACCTTGGTGTTGTTAACTCGAGTCCCACCGCTCACTTTACCTGAAGATGCCTACCATCCTACTTTTGAAGTGTCGCTCGACCTAGGACGAACGGTACTGGATCGGTCGGGTAGACCACCCCAAAGTGTCCGCTGCTTCCGGAAAGCCGAGTTTACGGAGCTTAATAACCTCATTAGGGATTTTGATTGGTCCGTTTTATATTTATGCAGTGATGTTACGACAGGCACAAACATTTTCTATGATGCACTGGACTCACTTTTTGTCTCTTGTGTCCCACTTTCCTGTCCGATTAGATGAAGAAAACCCCCTTGGTTTACCAAGGAGTTATCCCATCTAAAAAACTTAAAATCAAGACATTATAAAAAATTTCAAGAAGTTGGCTCTCCTTCTTCTCTTTCTCATTATATAAGTCGCGCACAGATCAAAACAAAATATGAGTTTAATTCGATTTGTATGTAATGTATTATTATACATCATCCACATTGACCTGAACTTCATGACAAAAATATCGGAAAACGAATAATGACAGACTGAGAGCGTTTCTGTTTCCCGCCTTCGGTCGAGTGCAAGTGCACTCATTTTGGTTTTTAAATCAGCAATTATGCGGAAAATCTGAACAAGGCAGAGGGAAACTGAAAACGATGACTGCAATCAACCAAAGTGCAGAACGATTCCAAATCGATAGCCCTTGAAATTATTACGGAGCTTGGCAGTGTAATGGGCGTGGTCTGAACGACACGAACATGTTGATACTCGGAACGGATTCGAGTATACAGTAATTAAAGACGTCTGAGATATGTTCAAGGCTTGAATTAATTTGCGAACACTGTGTGGGAGTAATCATGGAATCAGAGGATAATACCTTTAAGTAGTAGTTGCTCTGTTGAATGATTCGTTAACGATGCAGAAAGAGAAGAAGACCAGATGAAGACGGCCACTAAATAAAGCTTGAAACCAAAGGGTATATATGAATATTTTTATTTATTATAATAGCCAATTATAATTGGTTAATATGTACATTCGAAGAAAACGCCCTCCCAACAAAACATGTTCATTCATCTATAGTTCAGCGATATGAAAAACTTTGGTAAGTGTACGCTTTTCGGACTCTATTGGTTCAATCAGAACTGAAGAGAGGTTAACATACGAAAAGGAATTCAAAGGAGAAGCGGGAGTCGCAGAGGCTCTCTCTTTGTCCATTCATATTCTGTTAATAAGCGTTGCCAGAGAAATCACATTACGGTTAAGATTCCAATTAAAAAAAATCTGTGTAACAAAAATATTTATCCCCATGTCAAGACAATTAAGCACTGAATTCTCAGTTCGAAGGAACAGGTGGTGGTCTTGCCATCCTATTATTAAAGGAAAATACAAAAAAGACCAAAAATCAGTATTTGATATAAGAGAGTGGCTTCTCCGACCAAGTTTAAACCACACAATACACCTCGATTGGCATTTATTTTTCGAGTGAGAATAAATGAATTGAAACTCAATAAAGCGCATACCTTACACACTACCGCGCTCTCCACATGAGACCCATAATGACGACGACGCTTAATAGCAATTGGCATCGGCGGAAGCCTCGATTCAAGTCTGCGATAGAAGTTTTTATGGGTTGAAATTTTTTATATATTTGTACGGCCTCATCTTTAAACCATCGACAGATTGCGCAACAGATCAAGCAAAATAACTGAATAAACTGGAACCAGCCAAGACTCTAACCGACAGCGCTAATAAAGAAATCGTTATATCCCCATTCCAGGATTAAATCAAAAAATGTAAATTTCCACAGTGCCCCCGCACTGGCATTCATGTTCTTCTCTTTTTAGCTTCATCGCAATGAGAATCTATTCTAAACTTCTGTTCTGCATACGGGAAAGCTTCAAATTATCCTACACATGCAAAGTGCTGTGGGATCCCTGACTCTCGTATAATCTTTTGGAATTATCCGTGTGGCTCTAAGTAAATTGAAATTGCCTCAAGCCTCTCTCTTTAAGTGCACTTTGGTGTTTCATGAGAACATTTTGCAAAAATATATACATACATACATAATACATACATTTTCTGAAAATGGCTGCCTTGTGTGTGATAAACATTTATTTTAGTTACTTTCACCATAACAGAGTTTGGCGCTCATAGTTGATGGCTGAAGGCTTGAGGAAACTCTATCTGTTGAGAGTGATTTCTAAATGTGCAATGCAATGAAAGATTTTCCGACTGAATTTGAAATTTCTCTGGGTCAAAAATATATGAACAATTCGCTTTATTTACTGCACAACATGGAAAGCATGGAAGCATGAAAAACAGTATTCAGACGTGAAAGGCCTATCTTCCAGACAGTTGATATTCTCATGTTTACCTACTACTCACACAAAATAATTGTGTTCTTGGTCTTGGTTCTCGTCTATCTACAGCTACGTGCCATTTCATCCTTCCAGATGACTTCACTGGACTAAGCATGAATGCATTATGTATTGCATGCAACCTACAGGATGAAAGAGTTAAAATAACATGAAAAATGACTGTCTTCGCTGAAAATAAATATGAATTGCACACGGCCCATACCTGTAGCATAAAGAACATCATATTTTATTTTTATTTAAAGTAAAACCTACATTGCCAAAATGTACCATAATCATTACACAAAAGAAGAAAGTCTGTCTATTTTATAGATTACCACCAATCACATACTGCAGATACAGCCACATCACATCACATTTCTAGTCTGAAATAAAAATGTATTTGTTGCAAATTATTCGCAGTTTAATTCTGGATAATTGTTTGGCCATCATCCCAAATGAAATCATCCCTTTAAAATATGTGTCCACAGCTAAGCGAAAACAAATTGTCATGGCACAAGAGCCCACAAATCACACGGCGAAATTTTGAAAATTTAATTAAAACTAACCATTTAGAGCACAAAAACAACTGTTCCACAAAGACCCACTCCTAATCCATTCCTCCCACACAGGTTGTATGGCAGCAGTGATGCACGAAATTTCACCTAAAACTGTGTCTGCAGCAGGGTCACCAGATGACCTCATTCGCATGTTGGTCAAAACTCTCATTTAGTTGGTCCCTGGTCGATTTTTTTGGCTGTTCTTGCAGTGCATCGTTTTTGTTGCTGTTGTGGTGCAATGTGGTTTCATTAGTGGTTGAGTTAGTGAGTGGTTCCGTCTGCTGTCTTTCGCTCAGTCTACGTACATTTGCTACTTGAATTGTCAACAATTTAGCTCTCAGAGATTCGCTGTTAAAATTTCTTTTGATTAGGTTTTGTTTAACTTTTGATTCAGTATTCTTTTAATTTGTCGACATTGCAACCGATTTCACTCTTTGTATCATCCTACAACTTGTGAGCCTTATGTAGTTACCATTGCCATTAAGTGTTTCGGGTTGAAGTGGTAGATGAACCATACCCATATTGCACTCTTCTTTCCCACTTCTTTTATGTCTGTTCGTCTATAAAATGTGCATCCCATTTCACTAAATTTTGGTTACGTTTTCTTTCCAGTCAAGTACCAACCCCACAAAACCGCCTACAGCCAGCAGGCCAGAGGCAGCAAAAAACTAAGCAAGTGCGAAAAACGTCGCTGAATTCGATTTGGAAATTGTTGCGCTCAGCAAAAAACAAGACTGTCGACTCGTTTTCAAATTCGTGTCCTTTCCCCTTGAACTCGTACTGTGTTCATTTGATTTTCGCCAACTGTCGATGTCTGTGGATGGACACGATGGAATATTTGCATATACAGCAAAAGTGGGCGGCTGTAACGGCTACTATCTTTCGCCGTATTGCTGAAGGCCATCGAGTCGACAACTGCAGTGTCCATGCATTCAAGGAATGCCTTTTGTGGTGAATGGAAACACTTTGAAATTCTAGTGTTTTGGGTGGCACAGCACACATGAACCTTTGTGCAGTTGTCAAGCAATTTCGGTAGAGATCTGTTGAATGTGTGGTAATTAAAGAGCCATCATCACACCTGGTAGCCGGCCAATTAGCGCTGTTTATGCTCACGCAATTAACAGACCTTTTAACGTCTTTTTACACACGCGCTCTCATTGTCAACCTTCGGGCCACGCGCTGTATACCACAGGAGGCTGCAGAACCCTCTCGAGATGGGCAAACAAAATGTGAACGAGTAATTACCTCCTGTCGCACACGGAACACCGCAACTCGTACTCATACACCAAGCCTCATATCGCTCAATTCTCAGTCCAAGAGAAACGCCTGACAGTCGGAGAGTATGGATACGAATCCGCCCATATGGAAGTGAAGGTGTACAACCACAATTGACAAATGAATTTAAGTTGACGCAACTTAAAGCTGGATATACGCATTCTCTTTGTTTCTCTGGGACACATCGCATATGCGTGTGCGTAATTTATAAATATAAATGTTGAGTCACTGTTGACAATGCTTCGGGACAGGACTCATCTCTTCCTTTTAGCTGTCCTTCTATACATTAGTGTCTCACAAAAAGCGTTTAGGAATATATACCGCCATGCAGATTGACAGGACAGTGAACTTTGAGTGACCGACAGTGGACTCAATGACTTTCCCCAGTTGACGATGTGTTCCGAAGACCTTACCATTATAAACTCAGAAGTTCGGAATGCACTTCAAACAAAACTAAAATACCAATTTCAATGAACAATGACGATGATAGAATTATATTTTAAGTCCACAGATACAATAAATCCACTTTAATAATTACAAATGAACTTCCTTCCACCAATATTTGCGAAATTTCCACAAACATCATTGCAAATATTTGCATAATGCAGTACTGACATCATGTTCATGTTAATGAGCCCCAAAACAAATTAAAAATAATTTGCCAATAGACGTCAACAAATTAGTTTCCAATTGCCATGCCACGAAATCAACATCAACTTATTGGCAGAGCAGCACGCAATCGAATCGTATCAAATCAATGGAAAATTATATGCGCCATGGTTCAATTTGTACTGACACATTTCCGTAAGTTAGAATGCGTTTGGCAGAGAGACAAAAAATAAATATGCATATAGATACTTATTTGTGCTGCAAACGTGAGCAACAAGACAAATAAGCTAATTATGAAAGCTCAGATGTAGGCAGACATCTATGAGAGTTCCCATTCCTCGTCGCTCTTCAGTTAACTCATATTGAAACTATCAGTTGTTGTCTGTACGATGGCTATTGGTAGACTAGTTCGCCTCAATTTTTATTATTATTATTCTATTTTTTTTTGTATGGCGCGATGGTACGAATACCCCCACTGGCTGGCTGACAGTGCGAACTATTCACACCCTAAATTAACATTCAGGAAAAAACGGAAGTCTGCAATATTTGTTAAATATATTAAAGCATGAGTTGTTTATTTTGAGTGGGATAAAGATAAGGGTATGGGAAAAATGGAAATGGTATCTGAAATTGTTTAAAATGTTAAATATTATCAAAACAGATTTTTTTGCTCTTGACACATTTCATTTCGATCAATAACTTCTGCAGGTCACCGGTGACAATTGTACTCCGACCCCTTGACGGAGTCCTCATTGACCTTTGAGCAATTGTTATTCTCCTTTTCCATTCCCACACCACAGTCGTCGATGTCATCGACAAACGTTACTAAAACATTTCTGTTTTATCACCGGCTACCCATCGGTTAAATGCTTTCAGTTTGTTGTCTGGAGCCACTTCCACGCCCACAGGTGTCTCACAATTACCTACTGAAATTACCATAACAATATGTCAAGTTCGCCTAAAGTGGTCCTGGGAATGGGGGAAGGTAACTCTATCAACGAATTTTTGGGGGAGCTCGGATAAAATATTTAAGAGGTGCATAAAATTATAGGACATTGGCAAATGGCATCGAAATCCTAATGAAATCTTAATTCTAAATATCATAATAAGTGCCAGAAAATGAGGAATTCAATAGACCCATATCCCACTTCGCGGACCCCGACCTATTGTGTACGCATTCAAAAACAAACAGTTTGCCACTGAATCGAAATAATAAATTGCTCTAAAATCAATCATCAATAACAGTTAAATGTGGTAATTTCAACGCCTCGGGCGAATCGTTCTCTGTGCATTTTCAGGGAAAATTGAAATAAATCAAGTCTTCTAGAATGCACTTTCGCAATTAGGACAGAGCTGCCAGTGTTTGCCATCATTTCGGTTCATTAAACTCTCAAAAAAGATGAATTTCAAATATTTAATTAACCGCAGTGTAAACCCTTTCCATATTTGCAAACCATACAGCAATTTTGATTTGTTTTAAAGAATCCCTTCGACCGCCAAGTAAATTTCCTAATTGGCATTAACTTCTGTGGGAGTTTTGCATGCATGCAATTAATATTCAATTGCCATTCTCACTTTAAGTTGAACATGTTTAAACTTGGTCCAGAAAAATATACATGAAACATGGGGCAATCCTGCTGTTAAGACGACTCTAATTCCACATACCTTTGAAAATATTTATGCAAAATATATTATGGATTGAAATAATGAAAGAAGCTTACTGAACAGGTGAAGGCACATGTCTCTGCATATCAACTTTGAAGATATTTTTTTTGACTATCGCTAAAGCATCAAGTAAAAAAGCTTAATATCCCCTCTTTCTTCTTGATTTCCTGGAATAATTATTCTGGCAACCTCTAGTTTTTGTGAAGTTTTGAGTGTGAAATATGAATATGAATAATTCTGTTCCTGCAGGAAACGACACGAAAAGCAAGAGAATATTTGATCAAAACGAAATTGCTAATTTTTCCCCAGGCAAAAGCTGTCGTGCAACCTTCGACATGGTCTGGGTTAAATTGTGTTTATTGGTTCTAACACAATGCCTTGACTTGGATAAGGCATACGAGCAGACAGCATACGGCAAACAGGGTACGACGTGGGAAGAACGCACACAAATTTTCCTACTGCAGCATGGAAATCCAGCATGTGACTCAGAGGACCTCGACCTACTCCAGAAGCCTCTGGCATTGTCAACGGCCCTTGGATTTTTGCCATTTCCGCAATAGGAGGAATGCGATCAGGAATAGGGCTAACCCGTGGACAAACAGACACACAGCCTAACAGCGGCTTGCATGAACACTTGTTTAGCCCGAAGTGCATTTGTTTGGCACGCCGATACGAGTGGGTACTCCAGGCCACAGCACAGGGGCCTAGACAGACAAACTTACTGACATGGCCTCGTATTTATTTATTTCATTCGGAAAACTCGAGGGAAACAGACTCTTGGAACTATCCAGCTCGGACAGCAGCGTAGCTACAGTCGGGAATGTTCATTAAAATGCAATTGAACTTTGCCAGAGACACTGACGAGTGGAAGTTAAATTCGAATCTCAACTTCTTCAATTCCACCTGGGGAAACTGGATTAAATCGTATTAAAGTCTCCTCCTATCCCTATCCTCCTATATAAGCGAATTCGCCAAAACTTGGCACGTTTCGTTGCGGGCCAGATTGAATGATGATTCTGTGGCCATTTTGTTGGCCTTTTTGTGTGCAGATTCTCGCCATAAAAGTTGGCTGGCCAATTCTTCAATAAAAACTTTACCGGGTCGTCTTAATGACTTTGAAATGGTTAGCCACCCAGCCGTGTGTGTCTGAGATGGAGGGAAAATATTACGAGGTAAGTTGGCATAGGGTTCTGGAAACTGCCGCAACAGACACGTCCTCTGTTATTGCTCCCCCCCACAATGATCTCAATTTACGTGATGGTTACCTCTTCGATACTTTTGTATCGTCTGCTTGATTGCAACAGAGTTTCCTTAACTTCTTGCCATTCACCATTCAGCATTGCTCAACGGTATTCACACACCGCAGAACCCACACAAGACATGGCAAAGTGATAGATACGAGAGCTCGAGCCCGGAGGAGGAAAAGCTTTTAGTGCCCCAAATGACATGCATTGAGGCTGAAACTTCATTAGGGCTCCATATGCACCAAGTGTCAAGTATAACGCGTACGCAACGTGTGACATACCCGAGTAAAAACCAATAAAATGATAATTGAGGCGCAGAGAGTGTCCTTTATGGACAGTAGGCAACGATTGAGTAGGCAACGATGACATCCAACCGATAGGCACACTTTTATGGTTTCAAAAAGATAGTACCTGTACTCGTTAATCTCAGCAATAAAAGGTGTGAAATTATTGGAGCACTTCAGCTTTGACCCAGTTAAAACTTTTAAATACATTTGTAAAACAACATCTTCTTGGAAATATATTAAAAGTTTCATATTTAAATTTAAATCAAAGTTCTCCCTAAAAACGAACGTTAAAATATTACTGTTTTGGGACATTTTTCTTTCGAGCTCAAATACGTAAATATCAACAAAAAAGGGTGCCTTAAATTACAAATGTTCTTCCGTATTCGCTCTAATTCGATATAATTTTTAAGAATGTCTAAAATAAATCCCAAAAATTACTTTATATTTTCCCCTAGTTTTTTCTTGGAATACTTCTTGCATGGGAATATTTTCCCACAGGAAGACCGCCAGATGCTTTTTCTGTGGAACCTGTCAGAATTGCCCGCTAGGCCCGCATATGAAGAGATTTTTGCGTGAAACTCCTGAAAAGTATAATATGGTATATATGTACATGAAGTCTTGCATTATTGTCACAATTTAAAAACCACTTACAAGATTCCGAACGAACAAGCACATGGACCTGTCTCCGCTTATATTTTCACTCAGTCGATTCAGTTTTCCGTGTATTTCCGTACAGAACAATAAATTAATGTTCGATCTCTCTCTCTCTCTCTCTCTTTCAATATCGCTTTTGCCCTGCCCCCTCTGTCGCACATTTTCTACCTCTCACCCACTCATTTATGTATATATTTTAACAACATTCAACCGCTGTTGTGTTTGTTTTTTTGTGGCGGGACGTGCTCTGGTCAACGTGGCGTATGAATATTCAAGTATTTAACAAACGATTGTTTCATTAATACCCATAATTTGCCAAGCCTTGTGCATGACTCTTCAGTTTTTAATTAAAAATGTTCTTTTATAGCCTGAATCAGTTCTCGATACTGAAAGGAAGCGATACGGAACCAGCCAAGTTATGTTATGATCAGGAAAATTTTACCAAACACTAAAGATAGAAGCCCATGAATTAGCCCATGCCAATTAAGTTTTAAGTTGCGCTGTAAAACTTAAAACTTAATTGGCATGGAAAACTTTTGAGGCAGATTGCCAGGTTCTCTTAAAGTAGTTTATTTTTTCCATAAAAAAGTTTCTCTCATTTAAAGACTTACGAAAAGCTATCCCAAACCCACCTCTCATTATGAAAAATAGTTGCATAAAATAGAAAAATGATGACAAAAAACGAAATGAAATGAGCACCAAAGTCGTCAACTTTTCAGGACACACATATAGAAGGCAAAAGCTGGAAACACAGATCTGAATATATGTATATCGACATGGTTATAATATGAACATTGGTTCGAAGACACGTAATCAAAATTACAACATAAATTTTATTCAAATCCCAGCCACATTCTTGACTGTGCTAAAAATGGCTTGTCCCATAAAAAGAGGGGGAAAATGTTTACCCTCAAAAGGATTCAATTTACATAAACTATACAGTCGGAATATGATTACTAAGAACATGTTTAAGGCAATCTTATTACATATCTTGTCACGCGGATTACAAATAACAACATTATTAAATCCAAAATCTGCAAACCAATTTGGGACTTAACAAGGTCAACACAAAAAGCCAGAACCAACAGAAAGAAGGCCAAGGCCAGACAGGGTCTTGGGTAAATATTATCTGGCGTCGTGGCAGAGGTCATCAGACGCTGCTAACAACATGGTCCCATACGCACTTCATAAATATTGGTTTACAGGCATACATACATGTTGACGGCCAGCCAGAAGGCATAGACATAGGCATTCCAGACAGGCCCTCCCCATTTAATTTGATTTGTGTCATAAGAGAGAACTCAATATAAATAAATTTGCCAAACAAACTATGGTCACAATAATTTTTGTTATAATGGGGAATAAATTGGCTTGTCTAAGCCCTTAGCTAAGAGTAAAAGCAACAATATCGATAAAAATTTACCAAATGATTTGGGTAAAACGTAGAAAAAGAAATATACAACAATCGGTAAAAATCAAAACCATTTTAGGTTTGACAGTAAATTCCCGTTAATTAGAGTTTAAGAAAACCATTACCAACAAATTTAATTGCATATAAATATTAAAGTATCCTTCAGTATAATCCAGAAAACATACCAATCTTGTTCTGCTTAGAGTGTAAAGGGCACTCGGAATATTACTAACTATAGAGCAGCTTAACAAAAGCTCCAAGCTCACTTTATGTAACTCAAAACCGCAAAAAGTAGAGCAACCTCCAACCACACTGCTCTTGGCACCTTATTCAAGGATACTGCCACTTAGCCACTTGTTTGTGGAATCCCTGGAAAGTAGCCGTACAGGAAAATGATGTCTGAGTAGCTATCAGTTACAGTCGGGATTCAGTGTGGGGACAGTCCCAAGTTCTGTGCGTTTCTTTCTGCATAGTGGTATGTGTGTGGTTTGTATTACCTTGAGGCCCTACTCAGGCGTGAAAGGCTGAAAGACAGAGAAACACCCTGTCTATGTGGGTGTGTCTCGTAAGGCATTTCTAATTATGCGAAACTGAGCAGCCCTGCAACGTGTTAATGCGGCACGCATAAAACTCACACAAAAAGGCAACACATGCGAGGGTTAAAAGCGGAAAAAGGTTAACATTTTCCCACTGACTAAAAAAGTTTCTTCTCTCTAATTAATGTCAAGACTTTAAGGCCCTCCCATATCTGAGATTCAAGCCATTTGCCCTTATGGCTACCAGATTTGTCATTATGCATATTTAATATTTTATGTTTACTTTCAAGGCCTATCTAATGGTTTGTCTTTGACTATTTAAGGAAACAACGGCCTCTCGACTGGCAAACTAAATACGCTTGATGAGACACCAAACGCTGTAAAGGCTCGAAGAAGTAAGTTAAGAAGTTATGGAAAATAGTAAAAATAACATTTAAATAACTTAATTAAAACCCATTTGCCTTCCGCAAATCCTTAGCCGAAGTTATATTTTCTTTTAAAGTTCATTGCCCTGTGGCCTGAGGCAAGCCAATCAAATTATTGCCAGCCACTGAAAAATTAATGTTTTCATTTGATTAATAACCCCGGAACAATGCCTGGTGGGAGAAACGGGTCCTGTTTCTCGTCGAGCCGAGGACTTTACGCCAAAGTGCTCATAATAGGCTAAGTTCTGTTCTTGGCCATAGTCCTATGGTGGTGGCATATTTTGTGGTTAACAACGAGTTGGGTGGTATGGGAATGCCGCACTTTAATAAGGAAACTCAATTAGAAATCCCCATGAATATACCCGGAAAGGGTCGAGTGGGGGTTTACGATCAAATCTATCTTTAAATTGTAAATTAAGATTACAAAATCTTCCAGTAACAACGAATATTAAAGGCCAAAGCCGAATGATAATGAGGACAGCCGAATGATGATAAGGACAGTCGACCTCCTATCCTTCGGCTGGCTTTTGTTATTCGACTTGGCTTTTTTTCGAGCTCGGTCTCCTGTTGTTTTCCCAGGAACACGACACTTTACGTGACTTTCTTAACATAAACAATTTGTTTGTTGGGCTTCTCTGAATTTCAGGTCAATTCCTGCAACTGTCCATCGTCTAGAATGAATGCGGTGTGGAGGTGGAGGGGTCGTGGGGCATGTCTTTGTTTAGTTTAAGCCACAACACACAGGACAACAGCTGACTTCCTGTCCGCTAATGCCGGAGACAACTGAGCAATTCCGTTCTTTGGCAAAAACGGATGAGACCGTTGACAGCTGACGGCCCAAAGACAGGCAAACGTTTTTCCTCCGTCTGTTCCTTTGCCGCCTAACAAGTTGATAAACTTTGGGAATATTTTTCCCCTACTTGGACACTTGACCCAGGTTTGGGGTAGGGGGATGCCACATAAAACGTTTTGAGCGGAATGTTCGCCGAATGGAGCATTCAAATAAAACCAAGAAGAAACACGCCGACAACATGCTAGTTAGTTGGGTACTTGTTCTGCCTTGAAGTTCTTTGTGGCACTTCCGAGCTGAGCAGGTTCCGCATTAAGATAACTGTCGGGTTCCGCAGCTCAATATTGGGAGACTTTATAGAAACATTATAGTCAGTGGTGCAGCAGTAAAATAAATTCCCTTTTTATTGTTTGTTGTTTGTACTGCCCACTGCACTGCACATTGTACACACATACATACATATAAGCCCCCGCACGGCAGCAGCCTACCCAGCCGTTCTCTCGTCTTCTTTCCTTCTTTCTTTCGACTTTTCTATCACTCTATTGATCTTTCGTCTTCGCTATTGCTCTCTGCTCTCGATCTTTTGCACTCTCGCTTGTAGTAGGGCACGGGCAATTCGGCCCGCCCGCCTTTGCAGCGTCTGGACTCTTCAATCGTCGCGCTCGCATTAGGGCACTGGCAATTCGGCCCGCCTCCTCTTGCAGTTTTGGACTCTTGAACCGGCTAACTCTACATCGCTAATCTCGCTTTCGGTATCCTATCCACACAACTTTCGCTATTGACAATAAACTGTATCAAACTAAACTCCCGTGTCTAATAATTCGCAAACTACGCTGCCGAAAAAGCTCGGCAGTTAAACAATAACACAACAACGAGCCGGGCCAGAGAGTGCTGCTATCTTTTGTGCATACATATGTAGTTCTCCAACACAAGTTCCACTTAACATTTCCTTCTTGGCTGCTGCAATTGCCAGCCAGCACTCAGAGCGAC
This sequence comes from Drosophila affinis, assembly GCA_037356375.1. Lineage (NCBI taxonomy): Eukaryota > Metazoa > Arthropoda > Insecta > Diptera > Drosophilidae > Drosophila > Drosophila affinis. Next base: position 32,296,123 of record CM074800.1, read on the forward strand.
ACGCCAATGGCAGATCCTTTTTGCCATGAGAGTAGCCGCGATAGCAGGATTCTCGTTCTCCCAGTTTCACGCTGCCTTGCCTAGTCCCGCCCTGCAGCCATCGTTGTGGTTGCTGCTAAAACTAACATCATAATCAAAGTGCCTAAACCTTGAAGCAGTCGCACAATAAAAGTAAATGTCCCAAGGAACAACAAGGGAGAAACACAATGCTCAAAAAGAAAGAAAGCAGAGATTGGTTAGCCGAAATTTTGAACACTCTTTCAAATTTCATATATTATGCGAGAATTCAGAGATAATTCTATAGAACTTTAAGCCTACGTTCCACAGATACTGAAAGATGGAAATATGTAGCTTGGCTTTAATCGGCTGTTAATTCTAATAAGTTTTCCGAGTTGCAAACATGTAGAGTCTAGACAAAAGCGCGATATCCTCTTAAAGTGTACAACGAAGCGAGGCGAAACAATGTCCTGGTTTGTCGGGAGCAATTGTTTAACTGTGTGATCTGCCGCAGCTTGTATGCTCATAAAAATAGCATAAACATTTTCATGGCTTTTGCCCCTTTTCCAGGGCATACATGTGCTGCACCATTGGGTCACCGTTGGAACTGGGGCACCAAAGACCACGGATCCATCCAGCCATATTAGAGGGCTCCCAAATTGTCGGAAAATAGGTGTACTAAAGAAAGAGTTTAATGAGGTTTTTATTCCACATCTAGATTATTTATTTCATCAGAGCTCGGTCTTTTTTTGAACTCGAAACTTGCCACTGGCCAGCAGTAAGTAAGGTACATAATAAAAAATATCCATCTTTTCATGGGAACTTTTAAACTTTCATCAACTTTTCTTTCTTTCAAGTAACTAGTGCGGTTTTCAGGAACGTAATTGCTCAGCAAATATTTGTTGTACGCAATTCGGTAAAAAAAAATAGGGCACCTTTAAGCTATTCATATATTGTATTTATAATAACCATTTGATATAGTTTTAGGGAGTGCTTCGCGTCTTTTATCCCGAATGTGTACGTGGCCTTGTATAAATCACATTTTTTCGTTACCACTTCCTTGGCGGGTAATAAATCATATTTTTTGTGTCATTTTCGATTGGTCTTCATATACACAAACAAAAGATTCTTTTGTTAAAGACCCAACGAAAAATGTTTATCCGTGGATACCCAAAGACTAAGGCCAACAGATTGATGGGAAGAAAATTTGCTCTTAGCTTATGAATGTTCCTCGAATACAGTAGCGCAAATTGAATATTGCTTATCTGGGTATCTATTTGGATAAACAAGAGTATCTATGAATGGATGTAGCCTGATTGTTGGGATGTTACTTACGTTAACCTAAGTGCTTAGATTTTCTATGGGAATGTAAATTATAAATTATGGAAACTACATCAGAGTTACACATTGAGATTCACAGGGAATGTCCCAAGATATTCTGAGACTTCAGGCCAAGAGCAATTAACCTATCTATCAATTAAGTTATCATCAAGTCACGTACAACCCTGTATGCGTATTAATGATTGACTCACTAATCTGCACGAAACACATTTCACACCCCAAGGTGCCCCAGCGATGGCTACCTGCATTTGGCGACAATGACAACGGATCCGAGCAGCCAACTGGATGATGAATGTGTATCGTTGGCAACTGGCTGAGGGCCGGATCCCTGGGCCCTTGACTGATGATTGCTCTGTGCAAATGCACCCCCGAGGGCCAATAATCATACGCGCTGGAGCGGAATGCTGCGAGTAAGTGTGTGATTTATAATCTTCAAATGACCGGGCGCTGGTTGTTCAATATTCATGAGCTGGCCCTGAGAATCCAACACTGCCGAATGTTTAACGTGTATGAAGCTGTCTGTTTCGCGAATATTTAAGAACCATAAAAATAAAGACGAAATTGGAGACCTCCAATGCAGGCAACGTAGGTAAAGTCGTGCATATCCCATGGCCCCCAACCACACAAAGTTGCAAGCCAACTGCCACGGATCCCCAGAAGAGAGAGCAAGTCGAACAAAGTGAGCAAAATGGGTGGCACACAAATTGCATAAAGGATAAGGGCAGCGAAGGAACAATCTGCAACAAGGATGCCTGTCTCTTATTACGAGTATGATTGGCACTACATATATGTACATCTGTATACTTCTTTGTGCATCTCTTTCTCTCTCTCTCTCTCTATCTCTCTCTGTTACTTGGTATATATCTGTGAAAAAATACTGAAAAAAGGCGTCAAAATTCAGCGGTTTTGGGGTTCTGGCATTTGGGGTGTTACCATCAATTTTGGTATCTGTGTAGAATAATTAACATTCGACGCAAAGGGCTACGTTAATCACATTAGCAGTTGAGAGATAAACTGAAAGCCAAACTGAATTTAAATCTATTTTTATATGCTGGCCACACTAACTTAGTCTACCTATCCTACTGGAGGGCTTTACTTACAGAGAGTGCTGATAGGTCCCTGGGCAAAGCCAAAATTGTAATGAATTTAATGGCTCTGCGGCATAATGATATGATGCTCACTGAATTGCATTTACCGGCCGTAAATGTTTTTTAATTACATCAATGTCAACGTACGAAAATTGATTGCATTTCATAATAAATATTTACCGGACAGTCACTTTGTTGGAAAAATGTGAAAACATAAAAAAAAGGCAGCTTGAGCTTATTTTTCTCGTTTATGGCTTCTGTAATGCTGATTACGATTTTTCCTTAATTAAGTTGTGTAAAAACGACGTGAGTTGGCAGTGCAAAGTACACATGGATTCAGGTAAGCAATGGAACAAAATATCCTTCAGAAATAAATAATTAGAGTTCATTTACACAAATCAAATAGCATATTGGACTCCTGACAACGCTAGGGCCAACCAAATGCTGAAAACTATACACCAAATCCCTGAACAGAACTTAGACGAAGTATTCAAAAATATGCAATCATATTGAAACGGTGAGCACTGGAATACTGCGTTCATTTCAAAACTATATTATGTCTCAGTCTTTTACATTGCACCACCTGAACGGACATGGTACATACTTTTGGTATGTATCTCTAGGTATCCAAATATTGGTTTTTAAAATCTTGTTTCGCCGTTATTATATTTTCAAAATAGGATACGTTTTCCCTCTAACTGTGTTGATCTTGTGGCAAAACAAACCCGAAAAAAGTGCAACAAACAAATGTGTTACTATTATTTATAGTCCAACAAGCTGTCTGAGGGTGTAGCGCCGTGTGTTTTTCTTATTTATTGCGGTCAGTTTTGCTTATCTGCGGTTCGTCGGTTGATGGTGCAACAACAAACAACAACGCCAGGAAGCGGGTCCATTTTTTTCGGTTCGTGATGTCTGTGGCTTCCAGTGGCTTGGTTGGCCATTCAGTCAAAAAATAAGAGCAATTTTCCAAAAGCGGAAACGTTTGTTTACTCGACCAGAACCGGAAGAGCTACAACCGATGCCCAACCCACGCATGGACATTTCATTTGCAACAATTGTCGGTTCGTTTTGCTGAGAGTGACTTTGGGTCTATCCCTAACCTCCTAACCCTGAAACTATCCTAAGTTCGACCTCTGTCTCTGTATCTGCTGCGATGCATATGTGGTTTGTAAAATTCCCTCTGCTCTACATTATCCTTGCTCCTTTTTCCCCTGGTCGTCCATTACATAAAAGGTCGATATTTAATTAAAAATTTTAATTAATAAATGGAGTTTTATTTTTGACATGTGACAAAAACTTTTAATATATCGCATTGTATGTCCTCGGTGTTATAAATGAAAGAAAACCCACTCAAGGGTTTGCTCAATGAGTAAATAAACAGCTTTTTTATATTTATAGATTTTAATTCAGATGTCAATAAATAACTTGTGCATATTATGAAAATATCAAGTGTAAATAAACGCACATTATAATTGAATTTTTATTTTTACATTTTAAATGAAATTGGTTTATAAATTTATGAATTTATTATGCTTTCATTTCATTTATTTACGAGAAAAAAAATATAGAGTTGGAGTTGATGCGTCCTATAAATAATCTTTGTTCCTCTGCACTTGCTTCGGATTTTTACATTTAAAATTTTTAATAGTTTCTCGTTTCATGATAAAGTAGTAAAACGGGAAAAAGATTAAAAGTTTAAAGGCTTTAAAAAATCGAGTTAAATTATTTAAATGCCCAATTAGAATTCTTCGAACTATTCGGTGGCACAGAAAAGATTGTGAATTATTTTAAATATCGTTTTAAAAAAGAATATAAATAATAACGACTGATGTAAAAATACGTAGATATATTCAATATGAAAATCGCATAGTTGAAAATGATGAAAAGATTTATTTTGAAGGAGTAATTTTTCCTGAATTTAATTTTTGATAATAAGTTATTGAATCGTGTAGCTATGATAGTCTAATAAGTGTAAATAAGTGTTAAACTAGTTGAACATTTTAAATGGAACACTCTCAAACGGATTCTGATATCCTGCTTAAACTCTATTATCAATTCAATAAATGTTCACATATTGGAATTGCCATATTTGCTGCATGTTTTTGCCAGTAAAAGCACAGCAGAATAAATACGAAACTCTGTGTTCCGCATAATAAATCATTGAAAACAACAAATTTGTTTTGTTTAAGAGAGGAAAATTTAAATAAAATTGGACACAGAAGTTTTTATATCCTTTAGAGGTTGAAATAACTGAAAAAGGATTAAAACCTTTCTTAGTACCACTTTCTTGATTTATGTGATTTTTCAAAGCATATTTTACTTCGACTCGATTTCTACTCTCAATTAAACTCTCAAATCTTTCTTCATATTTATACCACAATCAACTTGTTAAGCAACAAAATTGTTATAACCTTTTTTAGAGTATATGTACATTCAAATTCCAGCACAATGCGGAACCAAGCAAAGACCTTCAATACGCGTGGCTGACAGAATAGTCCCTGTAATTTCCGTGACTTGTTAACTCAACGAAGACAATGCAACTTTAACAGCATTTCAAATATCCATCTGCATACGAGTACACGTATACAGAAATACAAATACATATATAGTATATGTATATTCGCATGCCACTTGCAACTTCAACTGAGTGACGTGCACAAACATTTTCCCCTCGGAAAAGATGCAATAGAAAACGGAAACGGAAGGACTTCAAGTGGAATGGCAAATAAAGGGGCAAAAAAGGGGAAAAAAGTATAAATCTGAATAAATAGTTATCAGCTTTTGTAACAGACAAGCAGAATTTATATTGCAGGTAGATATACAGACAGAAAATTAGAGTCAAATTATTGAGCATATCTTATACTTAATAATGGATCACGATACAAACAGAGGGCACTTCTAATGAGGCTCAACTAATGAGAAGAAAGAATGACTGAAGAAATGACTTTTGCCATCTCTCCTTCAAGGGCTGTCTGCCCGACAGTTGATGTGCTGTATTGACAGCCTTTCTGGAAATTAAAAGTTTGTCACGTACCTAGTCCCTTTCCGGCAACAATACTGGACGTCATTCCCTTTGACACTCATCTGAGTGAAAACTCCTTAATCTACCACAAAACACATTGAATATCCCACAGAAAATATGTGATATTGCGATCTGAATTGCTTAAATTAAAAGAAATAAAATGTCGCAAAGGTTAAGATCATTTCTGACAAGCACGTGTCAGCTGTCGGTAGAGTTTAGTTGAGAACTTTTTTGGTAAACTTTGCCACAGTCATAAGATATCAGGCCATGAGGGTTTGACTATTGGAACCGGTAAAAACAGACTCGCATTTGGCACGTGCTATTGGCGCACTGAGCCCAACCCTGATTTCAATTGGGTTCGCGTCTGAGTATAAAACTAAAATTGAATTTTTATTTATTTTGGGACCTGGGGAGCCCTCTATGTAGGTGTTTTGGTGTTTGTCACACGCACACACATACTCACCTAAGCGCTTATTAAATATTTAGTGACAAGCTCAGCACAAACATAAAACTTGCTATAGGGATTTCGGACCCCATCGAAATACATACAAACAACGGCGTAGAGTCGGTCAACACAATCAGCATAATAACCGAGGGTAGGAATGGCCGTGACCCCCATGGGCTACAATAAAAGTGGATTAAATGTAGGCATGTGTGAGAGTGCCTCTGCCCTGGCAGGTTCTTAAGCCCCGAAGCAATCTCCTAAAGAGGGACTCGAACTCGAATTGATCCCTGTGCCATTGGCCCTTGCCCCACCTCATGCCCCTCCTATGACTTATTGGATACGACCAAGTCAATGCCTAATGATTTTGGTTACATGCCGAATTAGGGAGGACAAATGACAGCCAGGTTCTAGCAATCTCGGGTTAGAAGTTTAAGTGCACATTTATCCATCTCCAACCTTTTGTATGCATAAATGGGTGCGACGGAATGGCCTGATCTTGGGACTGTCTATCCTTCTATGTTGCCACAAAATTAAATGGTCTCGTAATAAATTATTTAAACCTAATTTTGCCAAGGCATACAATAGTAAGCAGATTGATTAAGAAATCACTTCAGTCAATCAAGAACAGTTAACTACAGTTTAAAGGTTTCCCCATGCTCGGGCTTAGTTTACCTTCATTATCTGCCAAACCGATACAAATTTTCACTGGAACTTCAAGTGATTATCCATCCATAGCATATCCAATCGACAGTATCAACCGCACATAACTTTTATTGCGCGACAGACTATCATCCGTTGTTCATATTTATTGGCAATCATTTGGTGTTAATTAGGAGCTTCCCTTTTCAATGAATATTTATTCAATTGGTTATGATTGGATTGTCTTAATTTTGTTCCACTGCCACCGCCTGAAGGTGAATTGTCCCTAATTTTATTAACACGCCTTTTGTTTTATTCGGTTCTCCGAGTATACACAGTCTTCTTAGAAATGAACAGCCAACCCACAAAGGCCATGTCAGAGGCAAACCAAACAAAATCCGAGAGGAGACGAATGCTCTGGGGCAATGCATTGCAATGGCTGTGGAAAATGCGGAAAGTTGAGTTGAGACAATAAAACGCTTTGTTATGCCTCTTTTAAATGCTTCGCTCGAAGACATTAAAAAGTCTTCAAGTTTCTGAAAAAGTTTGGCGTTTGTTAGTTGGGGTTGAATTGAAAAGGAAAGTCGCCAGTTTTTGGCTTGAAATCGTAAGAAGTAATGGAAATTATGGAATTGGACTTTTCTCTGGACTCTTATACTTGTCTATAATCCGTCGAGTGCAGTGAACTTGTTGAAAATTCCTATGCTTTAAATCCGTTTACCCACTCAATTGCTCACACCAGTCCAAGCGGCTCCGCATCCCTGGGTGTTTGGTTTTTCCATCGTTCTTATTATTGGAGCCATTCTGTGGCCGACTTCGGTCCTCTGGCACTCGGCTGACATCCACCTTAAATTTCAGGAAAAGTTTTCCACTTCCTACTTATTCATATATACAATTTAAGAGTGTACAGAGGCCTGTCTTTGGCTGGTCCCCTCGTTCTTCATGCGCGAAATGCATGTCAAAGCTATCTACGCCCCAAACCCAGTCGAAACTTGAGTTTTTCCTCCACACAGTGACAGGAGAAGAGACTAAATTCAAGTTCCGAGAGTTGGGTAAAATATTTCCCTGTCTCGTTGAAATTAAATTTTCATTTCTCCCTAATTGTTTCTGTCCTAAAAGTTTGTTGTTGGCCCCTGGGCCCTTAGAATATAGCGTTTCAATATATACTAAATTCGGCTCAAAATGCCTCTTCTTACAAAAAAACCTTTTTGGAAAACTTCTTCCTTTGAGCTCAAGAAAAAATAAAAAAAAAGATCTTCTAGAACAAATCAGAAGAGCAGAAATGTATCGCATACAAATAAATATGTATTTAAATTGATATATTTATTTTTTTATATCCCCATGGTAGTCGTGGTCCAAGGACTCCCACCATTCAAATGGCAATCCTTTTCCGTTTCCTGACTCAAGGCTTATTCATTATTTTTTCTTTCTCTGAAAATAATCCCAAAATGTTAATGTGAACGTTAAAAACTACCAAATAAATATTAGCACAGCTAAGAACAATTTTAAAACTCACAACGAACTTTATCAAGGAACTGTGTAAATTGACCCTTCACCACAGCAAATGTATGCACAAGTAATTTAGAGGATAATTTGGACAAAAACTGTCAGAGAAACTTCAATCTGAGAACTACTTATTAAGCGATAATAAACTAAAATAAATTGTACATTAAAGTTGAATTTATTGTAAATTTATTTGCTTTAATTAAACAGAGAAATCGCGACCACAATATGGGGCTGTGTGCCTCTCATTGATTTACTTAATTCGTTTAGCAAATCGTAATACTAACTATTCCATGTGACGAGGGCTAAGGCAATAAAACGATACAAATTTAATTAAATCTGACTACAATGAGAGGCTAGCGTTGTGGTTCGAAGTTTGGATACTCTTCCTCATCTTATGTTCCTGAAGAGGTGCGCTCTTGTGGCTATACTCATGGCTTTCATTCTGATCTGATAGAAGCATCCGAAGTATATTCTACCAAAAACAGAATCTCGAATCGATATAGCGTGTAATGATGCAATTTTGAATTTATGACGGACGAATTGTACGTATCGAAAATGTATATACTCTTTTTGGTGTCAGAAATGATACATGTGAACAGAATAATCATACCCTCTGCAAGAGTACAGTGAATAAACCACCCCACGCACTAGATTCAACTTCCAGTTCCTTCTGCCCTCCCACTCATCCTTCGGGGTTAGCAATTCAGTTAGGAAGTGCGCTGCAGTGGGGTGGGCTTTAGTGAAGTGCAGGGCTGGGAACGTACATTTTGGAGGCAAACTCGAATGCAATTTTGTGGCCAACGCGACGTGCATTTTGGCCAACCCGATGGCCATGCTAGACAGGCATGTGCCGTTGATGTTTGTTTATGGGCAGCGCCTTTCATTAGTGGCCAACTTGATGGCTGACTGGCAGGAATGGCAGTCAGTACAATGTCATTTGTAGCCCATGTCCTGACAGCGTAAAAATATAATTCAATGAAGCCAGCAACATGCCTCAATCACAACGATTCAGAGCAAGTTTGCTTGCTTACCATTTTGTGGTTTGTTAAAGTGTTTCATTCTTTTAATGACTTCCATTTTCTCATAATTTCAATTGAAATGATATGAATTCACTTTCTTCCGTTGCTTTCCTTGGTTTTCTCAGGGAAATTGAGAACTGAAAAAAGCTCATTATTGTCATCATATTGTTTCGATATCAATGAGCCATATACCTCTCCCACAATGAACTCCACACAAATAGCACGCCGCCTTGGTTTCTCTTCATAAAAACTGTGACTAACTGTCCTGCTTTCCGCATCCATCTGTTTGGTTCACTCTGTCCAGTCATTTGTCTGATGTTTTTTGGAGGTCAATTTAGTGCAAAAAAAGATGCTATTCATTCACTTTTCCCATTATTTTTAGACGTTTTCCAAATTTTTTCTGGCCACGTACCCTCCTCATTAAAGTATTTCAAGATAAAAGGACTTTAAGAGATATTTGATAAAATTTAAATACAGCTATGAAACATTGTAGATAAGTTATCCTTTTCCGTTTTAACTTTCAGATGAAACCTTGGCTCCATTTCAGATAAGAGTATCAATCATTTCCCATCGATAAAGTTAAACCTACTGCCCTCACCTCAACTCTGACCAATCCCCACCATTCCATTTCCTCGTTTAATTGATTTCGATTGTTTCCTATCCCGCGGATGGCATCGCAAACTCTCATTTCCATATAACTTTTTGCCTCGCCGTCGACTGTGCGTCGGACAAAAACTCATAGCTGTCATTGTTATTGCTTTCGACGTGGTCCTATTGTCCGGCAATCCTTTGGCTCAAATGAGCCGTAGGCTGCGCCGCCTGATGAACTGCACACAAATGTACGAGAATGCCGTTAAAAATCAGGAGAGACGACCGGGAGGGAGAACTTTTTGCAAAAACTATGGTTATCCGTCTGACGATTGTCGGGAAGCCCATTTATCGGGCAGGAAACTGTTTTGCTGCTGAATGCAATTTAGTGTTAAGTAATAGTTTTTCTCCAACAGTTCTTGCCCTGAGCTGTATGACAGAAATCTATGAGTGGCGCGAAGTATTCTGTCACGTGATTGCGGCTTTCCGGGCTATGGAATTCACATTTCAATCTAGAGAACCTCTTTACAGTAGAGTAGACGACATGAAAAGAGTCTCGGCATAAACCCGATTGGGTTTAATCAGTGAGAATGCCCAAAAGCCTATGAAACAGAAAGTGCTTCTCCCCGAAAAAAGGAGAGCACCCCGCAACAAAAGGAGCCGAAACACTCATAGAAATTGGCCCGACTAATAACATTATTGAGAGGAAATGGCAGACAGGAAATAAGTGGTCGACAGCCCGATGACATTAGAAACCCATTTTGGTTGTGTGTTACTAAAGAGAGCTATAGAAGAGAAAAAAATCAAAATCAATTGTATTGTTTTTACTGAAATAAAGAGAAACCATTCGACCGGAATTTTGAGGCTTAGCAACGTTTCATTTTCTTATCGCCCGCTTTAATACTATTTTAATTAGAAATGAAAACTTTGTTCTCTCCTCCGATTCCCTTGCTTAATTTCAATCCCTGAAATCAGTGCATAATTGGCAGCATTTTTAATGCTTGACTTCTCCGTAAACGGAAAAGCAGGCCACAAAGGTTGCTACGAGTGACCTTCTCATGGAAGCCCATTCCGCTTGCCATCTGTCAAATTTGAGTGCATTTAAATAGCTCAGAGGTCGAGCCGACATTAACAGAATCAGCATCAGAAGCAGCTCCACACCAAGATCCATCTCCCTGTCAATGGCAATGATGATGAGGATTTTACCCCTTGATCGATGTGAAATTATACGGATAGAACTGGCAGCTCCAAGGAAAAATGGAAAATAAGGGAAAGTAAAGATTAAACAACGACAGCAGACACATGTAATTTATTTATATATATTTTTTGTCATTTTTATAACGGCCAACAGTGCAATTTGTGGTTTATAATTGTCAGCCACGGATTATTTACTTATATGTACATATGGAAGTGAATATATAGCCCAAAGAAAATAAACGCTTTTAAAATGCCATTGCACACACTTTTTCTCTGAAAATTATCTTATTTTTTCGGTATAGTTTTATTTTGATTCTCAAGTTTTATTTAAAAGTGTTTCAACTTAAAAGTAAAGCCTGGTAATGTTGTAATTTGGGTTGACGTCACTTCAAATCAGTTTCTGCCATGAAAATGGATAAATTTGTTAATTAACTTGTGTTGATGAGCATGCATATATGTATGTACATATGTATGAATAGTTTCAGTGACAGTTCGAGGGTAAAGTCGGACACTGTGCGCCTGTCAATGGTAGTACTCCTGTCAGCTTATCGCCTGCATTATGCAGGCATTATACTCCTGCACATAAGCCCGCGGTCTTATGCATTATTAAACCATCCGTAGTCACCCTGAGTCCCAGTAAATTCTATTTGATACCTCATGACAGGCTTTGCCGGAAATAATGTCAGGCCCCATGGGTATGGCTGGGCTTGACCAAAAATGGACTGCGTATATTTTCACACTTTAGTGTTGTTCACATCAGTCGATTCGGCCGAAACTTAACATTAATCGTTTAATTGAACTGTTTGAACGTGCAATAAAAAAACTGTCTTCCCCTGGCTCTTCTCATCCTCAATGCCCTGCCCCCTTTATGATTGATGGTACATAGCCAAGAATTATTGTCAGCCATGTGACTGCAAATCATCATCCACTCACCGGGATTAAAAAATTTGAGAACTTAAATTTCATGATTTTTTTGGTGCATACATTAAGCACATTTTAATGGTCGACCTTCACTTTGGAATAATGACTCTAATTACGCGGCAGACACTTAATTACAAATGCATTCATACGCAATAGTGTCAAAATGATTTACAGCACTGCTTTTGGTGCAGCAAAAATAATGCCATTAATGAGGCCCATAAATAATGCGGCAGATAATTCAAATGTGACAAGGCGTTAGTTAAGAGCCACTCGTACGCACTGCCCCCCACAGATATATTGGTAACATGCAGGGGCAAAAAGATAGCACTGCAAAAGAAACAGAAAAAGAAGTCGGAGAACAGCAGACAACTACACGGGATTCTGTGCCCATACCCCTACCGGACTGAACCTGCTGAACATGGCAAGGAGAGCGGCATTGCAATCGAATTAATTAATTGTTAAATGCTTTCCCCGGCTGGCGCACTTTCGCCTGTCTCTTACATGCCAATTTAATGCCCGTGCGGACAGGCCCCTATGCAGATTGAATAAAAATATAAAATAAAAAGAATTGGATAACTATTGGCCATGAAGGTCCACTAACGAAGTGTACAGGTAGCTTCGGAATTGACCACACCTCGTCCTGCTGTTACTTGACGTTTTCTTATAAAAACTTTTCGGTTTTTAAGAGGCTTCCAAGATTTCACCGAACTAGAGTGCTGCAGTTCTCTGGGAAATGAAAAACAGACTGAATTAGCAAAAGAACACGCACCAAACTACAACAGTTTTTCCAATGATCCCACCAGATTTTAATAAAAACCTACACAAGCCACTTAAATCCTATTTCTGTGTGACTATTAAGCTAATTGGGTAATCATAAATTTGTTTTGTAAATTTCCAAATAGATGCACATGAATTAAGACAATTAGGTTACAAATACGATGTGGGTTAATAAAATACTGAATGGTCTACAACGCTTAAAGAGAATATAAACAAACATTCTATCAGGTGTCCACAAGAAGGCAAGTATATATAGATTTATAATGCATGAACATGAAAAATTGCAATTAAATTGCATTCAAATTAAATTCTCAATCAACTTTACCAACGGAAATTAAACGAGCCGCGGCAAAGGCTCTACATTTCATAATGTACATACGTGTATAACTACATGTTCGAGACGTACAAGTGTGTACGAGTGAGAAAGAGAGAGAGGGAATGAGAAGCTACTACATACATATTTGAGACGTACAAGTGTGTACGAGAGAGAGAGAGGGAATGAGAAGCGCTTGGAAGGCGTTGCGTAGCCACTGAAATTTAATTTGTTCCTTCTGTCCATAATAATCATCCGACCTGATCCAGACTCGGCAATCTGTTAGTAAACTTAGTTACTCTAGCTTTAATAGTCTATGAGATATAGGCGCAAATGAAGACGGACAGACGGACGGACAGACGGACGGACGGACAGACGGACGGACAGACGGACAAACAGACATGGGTATATCGACTCGGTTTTTGATGCTGATAAAGAATATCTATACTTTATGGGGTCGGAAACGCTTCCTTCTAGGCGTTACACACATCCGTTATCACCACAAATCTAATATACCCCTATACTCTTCGAGTACCGGGTATAAAAAGAAAGGGGACTTCATTTTCAGCTGCTTCAGATGTTACGGGCTAAGGCTGTGGCCCTTGCACTGTCCAAACTGCAAGTGATATGCAGATAAAAGAAACTAATTAGCAAACATTTAAAAGTTATATAATTCAGACGTTTCTGTGCAAGCGAAACTAGGGCGAGGCTCCAGCTTTTAGACAGCAAGTGCCTTCCTGGTATGGGCCCCATCTCCACCCCTTCATAATCATAATCATCCGCAACGGTGCGTCCACCGTCATCAACTTGCCGGAAAGTTTCCGGAGTGTTCCTTTCAGCGATAGATTATCTCAATGATGTTAATAAAATGCTTAAGAAAACTATTTTATATGGCATTTTTCTTGCATGGAAACAGTCCAGATAAAGATTGTTTTAGGTAGTAGCCATTTGTCTATAGAAGGTGCACTTGCCTATTCATATAAAAATTTGTCAAATATTTTGAATGTGGCGACAATTATTTCCACTTTGAATTTTTCAGTGCAAAAGACTTTCGTCGCTATTCGAAAGATGCAACCGACCCCTAATAATTATAGTCAAGACTTGGTTTTCAAGGGCTCGAGGAAAAGCTCATTAAAATCACCCAGGACCTGCATTAGGCGGACCTGCATTAACTTTTTTGCCTCTGCCAAACGACAAAGTTTAAGCGCCGAAAACTTTCACACACCTTCTGAAGTAGCACGACTGCTGCTACAGCGAAGGGAGCAAAACACTGAGAGGTAAAAAAGGGACACTTCCACATGACTATGGCCATACAAAGGTGTAAGCAGCAGCTGTACAGAATCCGTTAGCGAAAAAGAGTGCACAGTTTGATGTCTTCTTTTACCATCTATACAACCGAAGGGCCGGGCACACATATGCTCTATTACATTTCTGGGGTAGTTCCCTGTAATGAGAAATTCTCAAGGCAGTTGTAAAATTATGCTAATTTTTACAACAGCAAAAGCAACTAAAGAAGCAGCCCCTGGCGACAGGTTTTGAATTTTTACAGCAACCAAATAATAAAAATTTCATGACTGCATTACGACTTCATTACTTCATACCCAAAAAACAAACAAATGCAACTGAGTAGTCAGGTGACTCGACAACAATATACCTTAGTCCTATCTAGACCGTGTCGGAAGTGTAGGGATATATTAGATTTGTGGTGATAGTAGACGTGTGTAACGCCCAGAAGGAAACGTTTCCGAACGCATAAAGTATACATATATATTCTTGATCAGCATCAATAGCCGAGTCAATGTAGCCATGTCTCTCTGTTCGTCCTCATGAGCGCCTAGATCTCAGAGATTATAAGACCAAACTCTCTATCCAACCGCCTGTGATACCACTTCAATACAAGTGCATTTCAAAATTTTGCCACGCTTCCTTCCGCTCCACAAAGAACGAAATCTGTGGAATTCGTTCAATTTAAAGGTACGAAAAAATGAACTAAACTAAAGAGAAAACTAAAAACGCAAAATCATAGAAAACTATCGTATCTATCAGATTGCCGAATTTGGATCAAGTCAGATTATTCATACACTTCCACGTCTCATATATGTTATACATTAGATGGAGAAATTTAGAAGGCAGATGTTCAAAGCATATGTAACAGAAAATGGAAACGGATAATATATAAATTATTGAAATCTCCCAAAAGGTGCGACTTTATTTTTTTTTAAATTTCTATTTTATAGCTAAAATTCAATTTCCACCTTTGGCAAACATATAATAAAATACATAAATCGTAAGCTCACATACACCTTTACTGACTGAGTACCGGGTATAAAGTAGAGCCGCGGCCTTTGCCGCGCCTCACAACGTTCCCCCTTGTTTATACGTTTAGTACCAGGTATAAAAAGTGTACGTTTGTAAGGGCCCAACAGTTATTGTAGTTTATACTCAAAGCTGTTTCTTTTCCTTTTAAGTCTTAATTATGTTCGCCCTCTTATGTCTGACATTGTGTTCTTTTGGTCGAATAAGTTTCGAAGGTTCTTAGCATTTTACATTTATAGAAAGTGTCTCCGGCACGTGACAGTGCGGTTGGTCAGCGAAACTCATGGACTCGATGTCCCCGGACTTGAGTGCACATAAGCTTTACTGCTGCCAATATTCCTACAAAGAGAAAGATATACATAGACCATAAACTTGGTGACTTAGTATCAAGGCGAAGACCAACTAGAATCTCCAGTTCCTTCTGCAATTTGTGTTGAATACTTATCCGAACCATCTCAATAGTCTTTTATACTTTGGTAGTTCGTTGCAGTTTCGACTGCATAACAAGAACATTTTGTAACAATCTTTTGCCATTTCCCCACTCCCACAAATACCCTCGGCATGTGCTGAAAATGTTTGTTGAATTTTTTGCCCATTGCTTCTAGGGAAATTGTTTGTTGCAAGAGCTTTTTGCATTTTCATTCATTTATTGGGAAAGCTCATCGCCTGCCATCGCCTTGGTGGCGTTCAAGCAACACCCAAAGTTCGGCAAGCAATACAATCAGGCGATTGCCCGACGCCAAGGAAATGTGTTTCATTCTAGCCATTAGCATTAATATTTCAATGCCTTCGGGTGCCCTCTTTCTCTCTATCACCCACAGCCCCTGGCTGAGAGAATTTTTGAGCTATGCGATGGCATTTTCTGTTAGCGTAACAACCCAAAGTTCTGTACTTGTCAGCTGCTGCCAGATTTACGAGTTGTTATTGTGACAGGACTAGACCAGACTAGCACCAGCAACAGCAGAATCAACACACAGTCCTCAACTTCTGACCTGGACTTGTTTTATAAACAAGTTATGGATGGGTTTTTGTTTACCCAATAATAGAATGGGTATGATAGTGTATAAGAAAGAACGAAGCATCAAGCAAGGGATAAATCGAAAAATAAAGATATTCATAAACACAGTCAGCTTCAGTGGCTAAGACATATGCCACTAGTAATATTAAGATATTAAGATATGTATGTCATATTACATTGTTTTACAACATTTAATATTTAATCCTCTAGGGCTTCGTTGGTTTTTTCACGTAAATCAATTAAGAGATAACTTTATACTTGGAGCAAAAGAATAATAAACTGATTACCGGGTATCCCATAGTCCAAAATATCTCACCTATCGCTATTGCTACTCCCAGTACCCCATGGGGGTGTGTCGGCGTGGAAGGAGACCCTACTGGGTCTAGGTTATAAATTTACGGGCATAGTTATAGTCGTTTTTTCTCCTACCATACACCAAAGGCATATGGGAGCGTCAGTGCCAGTGAAGAGAATTACCGAGCTGCCTATGAGGCTTGAAAGGCTACTTACTTGCCATTGTTGTTTTTGCAATTGTTGCTGATATTTCTGTTGCTGAGTATGTACAAAAGTTTAACTGCATTTATTATGAGTGGTGCTGTAGTTGCTGCTGCATACATTTTGGATATTAAATTTTAAAAATGTACCAGCCCTCCTCAAGTACAATTGAATTATGTTCTCATCCCCGCCAATGAACTTAATTGACATTCTATTTCCTTCAGGCTAACAAGAAGCGGCGATGGCTAAAATAATAATCTTGTCTCTTGTAAAGGTGTCTATTCAGTATTCAGGGAAAATCAAGATAGCTAACGCCTTAAGAAGTTTTTCTATGAACCCTAACTGATGGCTTAATTGATAGCCCAGCGATAAGCACTTAAAGGAAATGCAGTTAACAAACTCGGCAAACGCATCTGAGCCTTAGCTCTTGTTTACAGATTTGAATCTAAAGTGCGAACTCATTTTCCATTTTCCACTTCACTGAAGTAAGCACACACACTCTTTCTGCATTATACATGCAACAACTTCCATTTAAAGAAAAGTTGCTTGAGGAGGGAAGAGGAGCGACCCGACTGGCATGCGTGACATCAACTTTGTCTAGACGTTGAAAATGGTGAACTCTATACGATTCCCCGATTTCCACTTGCAATTTGTATAATCCAAACAGTAAAAAGCTTAAGTGTTGCCACTAGCCCTTTGTGGAAGGAGTTGCTCCAATTCATTACAAATTAATTACTTTCCGAGAGACTACAGCAGAAGTGGATGTCTAAAAGATTTTTCCATTTCCGTTGGCAGTATTACCGCTTTTTTTTTACTGATGGAAGACGTTTGACTAAAGCGAAAGACAAGACAATTTTTCAATTAAAGCTCAACCTTAAGAGCCTTCATAAAAGTTAAAAATATAAATGGGAAAATAGTTCCGATATCTTTAATTTCCATTGAATTTATTTCTAGATATGGAATGGCAGTTCAGATCTCGCGGTAAAAAGCGGTCTGGAGTAATTACCACCCCATCTTCTCCACATGGGAGGTCACTGTGGAGAGGCAGTGAAAATCGTAAATCGAGTTTTCACTCGCGTAGCAGAACAAGAAACTTTTAACATTCACTTACTTATTCACTATTTCATTGATAAAAATCGAAGTGGATTATTACTCCAGACCGCTTTTTACCGCGAGATCCGATGTAGACCAACTAATCCCTCTGACGACTGAACATTTTATGCGAGGTGCCCCTTAATCAGCGTTTCCAGTGGATCTCAACGAGAATCTTCTTAATCCTCTCTTCGCAAGGCTCAAGATCATGAATAAAAAGAACTCTTTTTGATTTAAATTATATTTTATATTAGTTTTTAAATTTAAAGAAACAAAAGAATTATTCATTAATGTATCTTACATTGATTTCTATGTAAATGATGTCATTTCATCATTACGATTCGATGGAGATTTCACATTTTACAAACCTATTACCAAACGCTCTTCAGGCATATTTTCTTTAGCTGTCAGACGCTTTTAATTTGTGTATCTCTAGCTTGAAACTTTCTTTTAGCACCCTCCCACATGCGCCTAAGGATCCGCACTCGACCTGAATTTTCCCTCGCATCGGCCCTCCCAAAGGGGCTCGATAGTGTGAAAACAATAGTGCCCATCCAGATCGTTACTTTTGCAATGATTGTGTCGATCAGGACTTCTTTGTGGGGCTTGGTAGATCAGTGTCGGGGTCCTCGTTGCAATTTATTCTGGAGTAAATAAAAAATATTTAAATCATTCGATATGACTTAATGCGTGCATCATTATCATTGATGCTCTCCTTGAGCGACTAGAGGCGTCATGGCAGGAATTGATTTCTTAATTACCCTTCTCCGAGTCGGAGTCGATCTGTTCCTTGGCGCCACTGGCCTACACTCTAATGAACTTGCTCTTTATGGTGGATCCGCAGATACAGGATGTCGATGAATACTGCATTGCATTGATGAAATTTGAAGAGTCGATCGCTGCTGTGGTTGACAAGGTGCTTGAGCAAGACGTCGTTGTCTGTCACTGAACAGAAATTGCTTGCGAAGGGCGTTTGCTTATTGGCGTTGCGAAACTAGCCATAACTAGCCATAAAATAGCCAAATTTGCCATTAAAGCTATTTTTGTCATTGCTAAAGTAACTATAAAGTAGCTAAATTTGTAAAAATGAAAGTGAGTTTACGCGACACTATGGCGAGCCATTGTAACGGTAAATGGGGGGTTATTTTGTTTAGGAGGTGCCTTGGAGCTTACTCCTCGGCTTCAGAATCCTGTGGGAGACATAAATATATATAAATATATGTACTTCTTTTCATCGTCCATGCATTCATCACCGTTCTTTCAACTGAAAATATGATGCTGTGAGCGGTTTAACGTTTCACTTGCATTGCAGGACTCAACTGTTGTCCAACAAACAGTTTTTATTTGCCACACAGGAAAAAAGGAGCGACAGCAAACAAATGAGTAACATAATTAGCAGTGGGAATGGAAATAAAATTAGCAAAATTAAAGGCCACAAAAAAGGCGCCACAAGCTCCACACGGAATCCGGCTTGTAGGGCGCCGGCACATGTAAAATTTCCTTTCAATCTTGCCTCATGGCACGGCACTCAGTGCAAAAAATAATTTGCAAAGGTAAGCTTATATGTTTTTTAAACCTATTCTAGAAGAAAAACACAGTGGAAAATATTTGTATATAAAATTAAAACTTGTTAATGTACCTTTCTAAATTACCAAGTACACTTATTTTAAATTTACGGATATCAAAAATAATATTTCCATTATTATAATTAAAAGTGTTGATCTTTAAGCTGGGTATCCAGCACCGCTGAAACTAAAAATTACTGCCAAACTTCATATAAAAAAAACGGGGCCAGTAATTTTTCGTTTGTGTTTTCCTGGAGTCAGTATCCAGCAACGTAAACGGGATCCATGAATTTTTATCGATAGTATCGATATTCACACGAATGTGGACTGTGAGAACAGCTGATAGGGGTGCCAGTAAAATATATGTGCTTATTATTACTGAAGTCAAAGTGAAAGGTGGGGGCAAAATTTGTGCGCAAAACCAAAAAGAGATATGCAAATGTTTAAAGTGAGGAGAGGATTGCTTTAATACAAGCAGTTGAGGCAGTACCATGTCTTTAGCGGATCACGGAAAATGAGCAATTTGATAATTTTAACACGTTGGCGCCTCCAACTGTGCTATACTTCTTCTTACAGCAATATGTGCCGCTACCAACACAATCACTTCTTCGTCAGAATTACTTTTCTTCCTTTTTTTAATATTAGTTTAATTTTCAAAATTGGCGCTGTTTAAAAAACACAGCTGATTCATGAGAGTGGCAAATAACTTTTTAGGCTCTTGGTCACACTTTTGTATTCGAGTTCCACACACCCGAAATAATGAGCAGTTTCCTTTCAGTAAAATTTCGCGGTGCTGGATACAGGCCTTTAACTAACAAGCTTCTCTCGTTAGTTCATCGATTCTCCTTTTTTAATTCGCATCGATTTCAGGACGAAAGCTCCTTTGGGTACCCTGTAGTGAAACTAATATCAGATAAATTACTTTTAATTTAATTCGATATTTAGTTCGATAGTTTATTCTTTTGTTTTTTTGCAGCCTGGCTTGTCAGGGGTTGAGAGCAATATACAAAAAAAAAGATGCAATTTTATTTACATTGCACTCCACTAAGCTGGTCCTAGATGCGTTATGTAGGACGTGCTTTTTTCTTCCCGAGACGTAAAATCAGTGCAAACATAAACAAATACAGTTTAAGGCTCTTTTTTTTTTGGTTTTAAGCTTCCAGTCGAAATAAAAAGTGGAAGCCGTTCCGGACAGATGCAGGACTTTGGCCAACGAGGTACATCTTATTAGCACAGAAACACACACACAGACACAATGAAATGTAACATCCCCGTGGACCAAAAGTTCCTAAACGATATCGCAAACTAGAGTTACGCGAAGCTCAACCGTGTAAAACTATCGTATTTGTATCCGAAAATGATAAAAAAATGAATCTCTGGTCTCTCAGTTTGTGGCAGTGAAAGTTTCATTTTCGATAGCTCGAAAACGGATCGTTTGCGGGCCTTTTCTAATATCAATTGCGAGCCTTTTTAATATCATTAACGAGCCGAAAATTTTTTTTTGTTTTTGTTTATTTTATTATTTATATTATAAAAAAGTAAAATAAAAAACTAAGCAAAAAATAAATAAAAACGAGAGGGAACGTTGTGAGCCGCGGCAAAGGCCGCGGCTCTACCTTATACCCGGTACTCAGTCAGTCATACATTTATGAGCCTACGATTTATGAAATTTATTAAAGGGACAAAAATATTATTTAAATTAAAAAACTAAATTTTTTGGAATTTTTATACATGTTTCCATTTTTGTTTACATATGGTTTGTATATCTGCGCCTACATTTCTGCATGAGATGTATAACTACATATTTGAGACGTACAAGTGTTCAGGACAGAGAGAGAGAGGGAATGAGTCAGCGCTTGGCAGGCGTTGCGTAGCCACTGAAATTTAATTTGTTTCTTCTGGCCATAATATTGATCCGATCTGATCCAGATTCGGCAATCTGGTAGATATGGTAATTTCCCATGATTCTACGTTCTTGGTTTTCATTTATTGTGGATTCCACAGACTTTCGTCTTTTGTGGGGGCGGAAGGGGGCGTGGCAAAATTTTAAAACAAACTTGTGCTGGTTCGGTATTACAGGAGCTTGGATAGAAAGTTTGGTTACTCTAGCTCTTATAGTCTCTGAGAACTATGCGCTCATTTATACGAATGGGCAAGGCAGATGGGGTCGCGTGTGAGAGAGAGCGAGAGGGAATGATGACTTTCGAAATGGTTTTCTTCATTGTAGCTATAATAATGATCCGATCTGATCCAGATTCAACACTCTGATAGAAATGGTCATTCTCTATGATTCTGCGTATTTAGTTTTCTCGTATCTTCAACATTGTATACGCCACAGACTTTCGTCCTTTGTGTGGGCGGAAAGGGGCGGGGCGAAATTTTGAATTACATTTGGAGTAGTGTGATCACACAGGAGACTGGATACAAAACTTGGTTGCTCTAGCTTTAATAGTCTCTGAGATATAGGCGCAAATGAAGACGGACAGACGGACGGACAGACGGACAGACAGACATGGCTGATCAAGAATATATATACTTTATGGGGTCGGAAACGCCTCCTTCTGGGCGTTACACACAACCGTTATCCCCACAAATCTAATATACCCCTATACTCTTCGAGTACCGGGTATAATTAAATATTACGTTTCTTGAACCTTATCTTGGGCGTATTGGAAGAACTTTTATGTCACCCTATCAAAATCTGCGTTTTCCAAGGGAAGTCGTTAACTAAATCCTGCTGTAAAAAAATAATCGATGTTTAGTTTATTATAATACACATAAATATTAATTTTAAAAATAATACTCACTACGGATTGCTAGGGTGCGTAAAGTCAATTCCAGCGAAAATTGTTCTTTTCGTTCACACAAGATGCGCGGAGAGTAAGAAGAGGGCTAGAAAAAGTAATATGTACACAGCGTGCGTAAATTGTTGTTTATTTGGGTTTTAATAATGCTAATATTTTGTGCCTTCCACTAAACTTGGCATTTTAATATTATTTACTTACCGATTTTATGTTTTGAACGCCACTTATCACCATTATGTTGCTTCAATACACTGAGACACGTCTTTCCGCTGCGATTTTCATTCACAAAGGAACACAAACGAAAAAGGCAATGCAACACAAAAAAACGTCCGAGTCGCGCTGTACGCTTTTTGAGTTGTTGGTTCATGTTCTATTACGAGATCCGCTGTTGCTTGCACATCGTGTCCGTTTTTAAGTCCGTTTGCGATACTTTTAGAGCTAAACGCTCTTTTCTAAGTCCGTTTACGAACATTTTATGATAGATCCGTTTTACTATCGTTTTTTGGTCCACTGCACTATGGGGAATTTGACCACTTTTTGTGGCCTAAATTAATAACTTCCAAACCAAGCAATATTTTTAAGTTCGGTTTTTTGATATGAGTTGATAATAGTAAGAGGAAGATATTTTGAAAAAATGGGCGTGGTAGCTCTTTTCTATACCCGCTACTCGAGAGTACCGTCTTTATGAGCGCCTAGATCTCAGAGACCATAAAAGTTAGATGAACCAAATTTTGCATTCAAGCTCCTGTTATATCACACTTTAACAAGTAAAGTACAAAATTTCGCTCCGCCCTTTTCCGCCCACGCAAAGGACGAAAATCTGTGGCTTGCACAATTTTGATAGTAAGAGAAAACTAAAAACGCAGAATAATAGAAGATGACTATTTCTATCAGGATGTTGAATTTGGATCGGATCAATAATATAGCCACAATGAAGAGAACCATTTTCTCTCTCTCACACAGGTTACCTAATAAAAATGCAAATTGCGCCAAAAGAGGGAAAAATAGGAAATTAAGACCAATACGTGTTAACTCAGAATTGACAACGCTACAACAAACACTTGGACGAACACCTAAACAATTCTAAACTCTTTTACATAATCCTTTCCAAAGTTGAAATTTGTTAATAAAAATCCAGCATTAGAAGCGCTTATAAAACGACAAAATACTAGTATACACACGCACAATTTCTACGATGTTTTATATTAAACACACAGTGCGAACCTGCCAAATCAGTGTTCAAGACTTGATTTTCTTCTAATTGTGTTGCCATCAGAGATATTAAGAACAAAACTCAATGCAAAAATTAACAAAACTTAGCCACACGTGTTATCGATAAAAACAGTTGACTTAACAGCTGTTATTCTTACATGGGGCTGTTAAATTTAACATTTTGAGTATGGCGCATAACGGTCTGATATTTTCTAAATGCGTTAACAGTACATTTGTGCTAATTCGAAAACTTTTAAAAATCATGCAAATGCCAGATAAAGTGGTCATTTTCCCCATAGTGCACTGGGATGATATATGTATTGACATGTATGGGTGTATATCTATGTGTGTTCATGGGTTCAAGTGTGGGTGAGTGCTTAATTCAATAGCAATAATTCTGATGTGTAAAGATGCTGTGGCAACACTCCACAGACAAATTGTACTTCCCACAGCCCAACCCCTTCCGTCTGCATCCATCTTCAACCTCGCTTTTAGTGTCAGTCATGGTGGATTAAGCAACTAAAATTGGATTAGACATAGACACCCCTGTACGTCTTGTGTCAAAACTTCAATCTGCATGTGCTAGTAACGCGGCTATGTGAGCCAGCGCAATTACATGTCATTTCCAAAGATTTTACAGCTCTAAAGCTCACTCTAAGACCCCTGTGTAAATGCATCATTTGGGATGCAGGGTTAGGTAATTACTCGCTCTTCAAACGATCTTCGGAAGGTGGCAAATAAATTAATACATCCTTCTTAAATTGAATTCTGTAAATTATGCAGAAAACTTCCCACCTGAAACTTCCCCAGCCCTCTGCAAGCATTTAAAAAGTTATGGATTAAAAAATGTAACTTTTCGACCAAAAAAAATTAAAAGAAGGAAAACTTTCTGAAAATGGGGGGCCATCGATATATATATTTTTAAATCCAACCTCTTTTTATTTGAATCGGCAGAATCCCCTGTCAGTGCGAAATTCGAACATGTTCGATGGCAACGTGTTCTGTCAGCACAGAAAAGGATAGTGTGTACCTTCAAGCTGTTTTTAACATGCCGAAGACGGTGCGCACTTCAGTTCGTCGTGGCTTCTGTAAGAGTGCGGCTTAGGCAGCCGATATGTCGGAACGGTTTTGTCAATTAACATTTTTGAGTCGTCCATTTTTGTGGTAATGTATCGAAGAAAACTTTTTATAAATGAATCCTTAAAAAAATTAAACAAATCTAAGAAAATGAAGCAAAAAGAATAAAGGTTTAACACCATCCAAAAGTAATGGTAAAATGCCATACAATTTGAAATATTTAAGTCTCAAGTCTCAATGTGAGTTAAAAAACCGAATGCCCCACAAAAAATTTATAAATGGAAGGAATATGGTAGCGTATTCAAAGTTCTGAGAATATTTTCCTTCAGAGGTATTTATATTTAATGAATATCGAATACAGCTGTCAGTAACTGCAGCCTTTGCGGAGTCAATCGAATTCTAAACAAAAAATCAATAATAATGAATTTAAATTGCTGAAAAAGTCGTCAACCTCAACGGACATAAATAAGTAGTATCGCAAATGGTTCCGCCCGACTGGCTGCGCCATTAAGTATGAAACATTCGATTAGAACTTCAGAATTTCTACACATTCGCTCCAATGATGAGGATTTTTATACCCCTCACTCGAAGAGTATAGGTCCATAATATAGTATAGTAAGATTCCCATACAGTTGCATAGTCATATGCAGCGAGGTTTTTAAGATCGTAAACAAAGGAACAAATGAAAAAGATCCTTTTTCGGAAAGGACCTGTTTTCCGCATTTCCAGGAATGAAAACATAGATTCCCATCTGGAGTTTTTCATCCCTGCTGGAAAGTGTGCCATAGATGGTTTGGCGTCATTTTGCCAAGGGGCCTGAGAAAAATCAAATGAAAAGTTCTCTAGCTTTCCCTTCATTTAAACCTTACAAATGGCAGCAAGTTAACAAGGCCAGAGACAATGTCAATGTAATTTGAAAGGGACTGGACTTTTACTAGCGCACTTTCCCCCAGTTCAGTCTGCAGACAAAAGCGTAAGAAATGCTAATTAAATTTAATGTAAATACTGATTGTCCGATAGGAAGGAAAATCTTCTGAAAGTTAGGAAAATAACACAAAAGTCGTAATTAATTTAAGCACTTTGACTGTGCAACGAGTTGATATGATCGAAATAAATGGTCAACAAATATCTAGTCTCTCTCTCTCTCTCTCTGTGGTATAAAACATCAAGTTTGCTGAGGATTTTCCCTTTAGTTGTTTTCAAAATAATTTAATGATAGCTCGAATATAACATTAATATAAATGTAATATTGTAATCATATAAATTATTAATTCCGATTTACCATTTACATACCAAACCAACTAATTACAGTTCCTTGCTTTTTTTTTTGCTTTTTTCCACATCTCTCAAGAACATCATATCATATAAAACCCAATTAAATCCATTTTTATAAGTAAATATAAATAAATACATACATATATCCGACACAGCATTTACCGATAAAAAGTTACGTCCGTCCGCCAAATGCAATAAAGTGATAAATATGAAAAATCAATTACTTTGTTGCAAATATCCTTGGATGGTGGAAAAACCACGCCAATAAGAGTAGAATAAAAAGCAAAAATACAATTGATTTGAAATCCGATGCGCAAAAAAGAGGGAAAACAACTGCAGAAAACACAAAAGCGATCTAAGTGAAAGTAAACAAACTTTCCTCGTTTTCCATTACCATTTTGCAATCAAATCGATTAAAAGTGAAGTGGAGGAGTCCATACTAGCTTGCTAGCCTATACTGCCTACAGCCTTGGATACCCAACAATGAGGGGCTGCCCAGAGAGATGAGGGCGTGGCAGGCATAACTTGTAGTTAACTGTGTACAAGTTTTTATCGGCTCTGAGTATATATATCATAAGTTTTGTGTGTGTTCTGCCTTTGATACGCTCACTTGAGCATGGTACACTTAATGTACGGCTGCCCAAAATGTAGGCAGCACAACATGTATATATCTACATATGTATGTGCACATGTATGCAGATAAGGCAAGAACCGGTCTCACAAACTACATATATAATATATATGTATATATATATAGACATCAGAAACTTAACAGATATAGCACACAGATAAACCACGCATAAATGTATATTTATGTAAAAGAAAATCAGGAAAGCTGAACACTTTGACGTTTGCTCACGAAGGCGATCAAATTTTAAGTAAGTTCTGCTCTACTGATGAGCCTCCCTCCCAGCTCTTGTCGGACGACGAATTTAGGGAAAGGGCGATGTAGCGATTGAGAGCGTAGGGCGTAGGGCAGCAGCAGCAGCGATGCATTGAGAGTATTGTAAAGAGAGTTAGCTATGCCTATATCTGTGCTGCCATGGCCAGGCGCTTAGCCGAACAATCTTATTTATATGAATCCATCCTCAAGCAGCAGTGTGATTTGGTAATCAGATTATATCATTGAGTTATTCGAAACCTCCTTTATAAGTATTATAAAAAGTTAAAACTATTTCGATTGAAAATACTTTCTCATATTCGTTGGTAACATTAAAATCATTATACTTTTATAAGGGTATGCAAATGTAAGCAGCGTGAACTAATTATATCCTCTATATCCTTTTTATATCCTTTTCAATTGAAATTTTACTGTGGACTGTATAATGTATTTTTGGAAGTTCCTTGAATTATATACATTAAAATATTTGCAAAATGACTGCATTCGTTCCATACAGATAGGCAGCCAAAAGGATACACTCGTATTGGCTGAACTGCTAAGCCTGTAATCCCTTCTGTTGTGACTGGGATTGGCCACATTGAGATGCCGGTTGTACAAAGAAATTATTGGCTCTAATGGTATTTGTAAATAAAATAATTTAAAAGAGACTACCACCAGCAGGTGAAGTCCCCATGAATATAGTCTCCTGAATTGGAAATTTGTGAATGACGCAACATTTTACGCCTTGGTGTGGGTCTGCAACGAAAGATGGAATGAAGCTGAGGCTGCAAAGAGAAACAAAGAGAATGAACCAAAAGAGCATTGGTTAGAGCAATAGAAGCAGACATGTATTTGATTTTGGATCGATTTCTGCATCTGGCATTGCCATCAATAGCTGCCAGTCCGGATGGGAAACTTTATACTGAATGAGAGGGCATGGGCATGGCAACTGTTGAATTTTGGCTGACTAAAGCCAGGATTCAAAGATGATGACAAATCGAAATGAGGCAAAGAGAAATCTAATGTTCTTGATTTCCATGAGCAGCTGCCAGACAGGTGTGGGAGCGCACTCTCTAAAGGAAATTCCTTTTAAGAAGCACACACGTCCGCACTTGAACCGCTGCCATGTGCAATTCATGTACCTGCATATTTTTATTATTTAATGGATTTTTCATTCATATGAAGCTGCACTCTGCCGAGCTGTCGTTGTCTTCTGTGCGTGGTTAATCCCCATTGAATCCACCTGCCCCCGTTTATTTCCTTTACGAATTGCTCCAAAATTTCCGAACACGTGGAAACCCCCGTCATATTGTGGGAAACAGTTTTCCCGGTTCCGCCATTTGATATCCGCACTTTTAATGCCGATTTTTAATTTGTTTCTCTCAGGTATATGAAGGATTAATTTGTTATTTTGATGCCGTGAATAAAACAAGACAAAAAGATACAAAGGAAAAGACTTCAATGGAAGAAATGATTCTCTGTAATGCTAATGAGACTCTTTATTGAATTGGCTTAATCAGAGTTGTGGTCCTGGGTTCAAGATTTTTTCTAACACTTATCATAAAAAAGTCATAACGCTCTAAAGTAGTTCAAATATTATATTGTATTCAGAAATATCGAAAGTATTGAATGCTTTCGATCCTTCCGGAACTCCACCATAAATCAATATGCCTGCTTATACAAAAAGACAACCCCAAAGATTGCATATTTGGATATTTTCATTTTCTCTGAACTTTGTTCAGGGTTCATCCTAAATAGCCACAAAACCAAAATTCGCCTCTTACTCTATCCAATGAAGAATCCAGGCCAAACATTTTTATTAATGGGTAACCCAGAACCAAATCAATACATTATCGAATATTTTATTTCTGTTTTGCTTGGGCGCCTTAACGCATCTGCAGTGATTTAATGACTGCCATCGACCCGAGTAATAGGCAGCCGTCCTCTTCCTTCCCCTCAGTACGTTTCGGTTATTGAAATACGCACTTATTGATGATACGCACATGTCTATAGCCTGATGAGTGAGAAGTGGGCCCAAAGGGATAATAACCGTAACCATAACCCCCACACACATAGACACACTGACGCTGAGGCAGTTAATCACTGGCAGAAGGCCAGTGATTTAAGCACTTGTTTGATAGCCACGCGGCGTATGAGTAATGTGCTGCGATTAACGCAAAAGTTGACTTGTTGACGTCGCATGGACCCAGAGCTTTTCCCCGGCATCATTTTTGAATTGCCTCTTTTTTCTGTTGCAGAAAGTGAGAAAAACCTAAGAACTAAACTAGCCGGTGTGGAAATTGGAAAATCGTGAAAGGATAAACGGAATGAAGTGTCAACTAAGCCTACCCCAAAGGATTAAAACGGAATACGAGAGTCGTTTGGCCAGTGCATGCCAGTCGAACGCCTAATCCTCCACAAAATTGACGTCTGATTGCCCGACACCACCCCAGTGTCACCCACGTGTCCAGCCATGAGGAAGGGTAGCTTTTCACCTGCCCGATCCGTGTTCATGCATTAAACAAGGAGAGGAGCCGTCCGAAGGACACACCACCCCAGAGCTCCCAACCCACAGAGCCCCCACACATGACCGCGTCATGAGCGGCTGATATACTTTTGGCGTACATGGCGATGTACTTTTATGCCAGTAAGATATCCGCCATCGCCTGCGGCATGCGTTGCAAGCAGACCGTGCTGCGAAAATCGCGCGGCCAGCGGGATCGCGACAAATGTCGCCATCGTCGGCGTCGTCGCTGCCGCCACCCCAGCAGCAGCAGCAGCTCCGACAGCGACGACTGCTGCCTGGAGAACGAGCCGGGTGCATCTCTCGAGGCGACAAATGGTAGCATTTTCTCTCAGAATGGAGACAATCTGATAGCGCGGAGCAGATGTGTGCATATGACTTGGAAATGGAGTTTTAATCGAGGTGAGTGATTATTATCACAACTAAGAGCAACAAGTAAACAATTGTGGACGTTCCTTAAATCGATTTTCTTTAAGATTTTGAAACAATTTATTTACCGGAAAACATCCAGGCAACAATATACATATCAAGAGATTCAAATCATAATTATTTTTATTATTTCCACAAATAAACGTCTCGGAAACCTCTTTGGCACACCAAAGGACACACAAAACACAATACTGAAAGCAAGAACAATCCTAAATGTAGATGAGCGGATTTTATACCACAAAAACCAGGAGCTAAATAATTAATTCATTGTAAACAAACCGCTAATTTGAGAGAGCAGATGAGCGAGAAAGAAAGAAAAGTTGGGAAGGCCAAGCAATAACAAAAAATAATAAACCTAATTTCTACCATCTTCCATCTAGCTCAAGGGTACTGCAATTGTGACTAGATGTTTGCAATGCGAATAGAATAATTTCTGAAACTACATATTGATGATCAACATCAAAGGCCTTGACTGTCTGTCTATATGCGTCACCGAGACCATCACATTACTGCTAGAATGAGGAAAATAATTTCCCAAGAAAGGCCTGACTATACTTTTATATTCAATACTAACTTCAGGGTATCATAGTGTAGATCCACTCAACCGTACCATTCTTTTTCAATCTTATTAAAAATTAACTGAGATTTATTTTTTTTTTTTTTGCAGGAATTTGTATCCTTATTACGGTTATTCCTGCGAGCTCGGGAACTCCACAGGAACTCCACTTGAAATACATATCCTTCATGCAGATGTTACCATTCGCAACTATAAGTCGTTGACTCCCAAAAACGCTGAGTCCCTTACTAAAACTATTAACTGATTTAAAGAGACAGGAGGACGACTTCCGTGTCGGCCAGAAGACCACGAGTAGAAGAGCTCTTCAACTGTCCGAATAATACTCAATGCGCACAAATTTTCTGGTGACTGAATAATTTATTTATTTAATTAAGAATTAACTGCTAACTAAACATTGAAATATTATTAATAAAGAGAAATATAGAAGAGGAAAATAAATTGAACTGTTTTAAAAATTCGGTGATTCAAGATTATATTAAATGCTTTAAGTTTATGGGATATTTCAGTGGATAAGGAATAGAGTCGCAAAGTCAATCTACCCCAAAAGAGTTTGGAATTCCACAATCCCGGGAAGGAAACATCACACCATTGCATATTCTGCGTTGGTGCAACGAGGATAAGTTAGTTATAGGCTCAATCGGAATGGTGCTAAGAATCTGCCAGGTTACCCAGGTTACCAGTGAAAAATAATGAAAATTGTGTCAGATCCAATAAGAATTTACTGCTTCTTATGCATTTTTATTGAACATATATATTATATAACTTGTAACTGACACGGTCGGAGTCGTTTCGACCTGCACCCTCTGTTTACTGGTTGAACGGCCTGCGTTACAAAAATACAGTCGTAGACGGAGAAATAGGAATGACCAGACAATACCAGACAGACTGACTGACAGAACAGACTGAAACACAATATACCCCCATCAAGTAGGGCTTGCGATTAGAGCTTTACAGTAGCTTCTCTGATAATATGTCTAGCCTTGAAAGTATTACAGTCGCCTCCGTAAAGAGTGGCCTTGTCCAATGCAGTTGCGGATGCCTGAGTACACATATATCTTGCCCTCTCTCATCCTTACAAACTTTAAGACAAAAACTTGTTAAATTTCAACATTTCGTCAGCGTTACCGTTCGGCAGTGCTTCTGTATTGACGCCTACAATCAAGATATCATAATTTAGGTTTCCGCATATTGTGAAGAACGGAAGTTTTTGGTGCCGCAAGAAAAGCCACCCACGGGCTTCAGCTAAATGTGCTAGATATGCAAAGTGGAAACATATGACATAAATTGTATGTCAATTGCTGTAGGAGATCAATATCCAGGTTGCCCGAATTCTCAATGACATTATAGAGCGTCGGCCTGGCCGTCCCCTGAATAGCCTGATGACTGACCAGAAAGAACTGCATCTTCTTGGGGTGGACAATGGTGTGATCTACGCTGGTTCCCTGATCCACATTGTTATACGCTTTTTTATTGGAACGGAGTGCCAGTTAGGAAGAAGTGCGTATGAAGACGTTTAAAAAATATAACGCAACAAATCTTAGGTTGTTGAGATGTCCAGAATAAGACCACTTGAGGAAGGAGCGACCTGCGCATATAGCGGTACATTTGTACACATGAACATGTAAGTTCAAACATGCGCACATTATTGTAGTTAAAGAACAAGAGTCTATGCACGTTCTCTTTTGTAAGTGGGGTGAGCGGAGAAATTATCTGTAAGCCCATGAACAAGCACGAAAACAAAACACAAGTGGAAAGTCCAACGCACGGTTGCCCGACTCCTACAATCAGTCGGAGGAGGCTCCTACCGTGTGGCTGAGCAGCTTCCGGCTGACGTTATCCGTGCCACCCAAGACATGGCTGCCAAAGCACTGTTCCAGCGAATGACCAACAGCTGCAAAGACGTCCCCGCCGTTCTAGCGTTCCACCAATATTTTCGAGTTCACAATAAAAAATTGTCGAAACAAAAAAAAATAAAATAGTGAATTAATAGTAATTTAATGAGTTTATTATATTATCCATTGCTACTGTTGCTAAATTTTTTTTTTGCTACTGGCGGGCTGACAAAATTTCCTATTCAGGTTGAGGAATTGGACCAAGTTTTTAAGGCATCAGCTAAGGGGAGGTAGTCGCTGTGGTGCCCCTCGTGACAAATAGACTCTCTCGTAATTTGGCTCTTCTTTCTTCACTTTATATCTACACCTAGCCTTATTACACTCGCGTCTAACCCTTTTTTCACAAATTCAATCCCCTTTTCTTCTTCTTGTTTCTCTGTCCAGCCGATTGAGGTGGTAACTTACTATCGATAAGACTTTTCTAGGACTCTAAGGGCGCGAACTTCAAATTTTCTTTACAATACTTTTTCTGTGGGAGTCTCTTATTCACTAAAGTACAGAAAAAGTTGGAGGAGAGGGGTCCATTTCGGGGTCCCAGTCTCAGTCCCAGTCCAGTCTTGGTCCAACCCCAGCGGGTCAGACCGGGCACGGTGCTCAGTTAAACGAAGCGCATGAATCCCTGGGACCCTGTGGATTGCACTATGTGTCCAGGTCCACGTCCACGGAGTCATATAACTTTGCATGGGATATCAGAAGGCAGGCAGCAACGCCAGTCGGATGGTCAGCCAGGCAAAATGGCTTATAATTTATGTCAGTTGGCCGTGCAAGCTAGTCGTTGAAAGTCACGTGGGTCCATCCAGGTCCGTGTGTCGTCACTCGCCTCCTCTCACTCAAACCATCCATTGGCAACGTCTAACTAACTTCCGTAATCAAATAAATCTTTCATTTCGAATTCTGCACCCTGGGATCCCATCGCTTTGTTGGGAACATCACCATTACAGTGTGGCGGCATCGAGGACCGGAGTCGGACCGTGGAGCGGTGGAGTGGCGTGGCCCAGTATTGTCTGCTCGTGGGCAACTACAATAGCGCCACAGCCATTTTGGAATCCCTAGAATCACCCGCGATAGCGAGGCTGAAAATCACGGTGAGTCGAAACCCGAATCAACTATCAAATGTTCTGGTCGATAACTACCATAACTTGCTGAATAAACAAATTAAATCTGTAGTTAATTACGCCCTCAATGCTGAATGAAAACCCTCCTAATGTATTGTTGTTCGCCAGTATAAAATGTGTAATGTATTAAATGTATAATTTATGTGGTATTTTCTAAATTTATGTAATAAAAAATGCAAAAAAAACTAATAACAATCGCAATTTATGTACAGAGATAATAGTTTTTTTATTTAACTAACCACATCGATTCTGATGGAAAATAAAATATACAGATAAGAGTAAATTATAATTAAGAATTATGTATATCATTAAATTAGTTCAATTCGGTTCGAATTTTAATTGGTTTTAGAATGCCGTAAAAAAGAGAGACTTTGAATGGAGAACCCTGCTCAGATATGGTTAATTTAATTAAGCATTTAATTTACTTAAGGGAATATTTTAATAATAGTTTAAATCAACAGATTTTTTCTACTTAGGTTCATAGACTACATTTGCACATATCGCCACATATTCATTTTACATAAATATATTCATCCTTTCATCAACCTTTGGAGGAGCAATCTATGAACTTTTCATAGGATAGAATTTCATCACCTCAATGAAATTAAATTTCAAAAATTATTCTCTTGGCTTAAATTACTACCGCAATATGCTTCCCTAACCAAGGTTTCTAGACAAACTCACGGCGAAAACTCATGCGAAACTCATAGCTGCATAACTTTCTTAAAGAAATCTTTAATAATAATATAAGTGAGCACCTTATACAAAAATGCTGTACAAAATTTAAACATTAATTACATTTTTAAAAGAATACATTTTTCAAGATTATTATTGCTTCGAATATTCAAAGAACTAAGTCTTCACCACTTGAAGTAAATGAACTTGAATTCCTAACTTCTTAACTTTCCAAGGTCTGAGGTTTATTTAAATCTGCAACAAGGCGAAATCAAAACTTCATTTCATATTTATTCCGAACCGAGACAAAAGCGAACCCTTGACAACAACGGCAATCAGAAGAACGTGCGCCGACATAAATTTGGGGAATAAATGCTAGAAATCAAAATAGACGACAATTTTATAGGCAAATTACGTGGCAAGGCGTCTAAATCGGTTCGTTCATAATTTCGCTGGCAAATGACGCTGTGAAACTTTAATTGGAGTTGAGGCAAACCACTGAAGCAACCAATGGAAAGTAATTAAGAAAGAAATTGATTAAAATTGCATTTCTATAAAGCGGAAAGAACAAATGTCTGTATAGAAATGAAAGTTAGTATTCCATTATAAGCTGACTTGAGCAGCTAAATTGATTTTAAAGGAATGTATTTACATATCTACATAAATACATGCCATGTATTCGTAGTATCATAGGCAGAAAACACTACACTGCAACTTTCTACTTTGGAGTGTGCGTGTGTGCTCTACTATGCAGTGTAGAATCTTCTACTATGCACTATTCTTGCACCCAAATTCATGCTTCCCTTAGCAAGGACATAACCCTATAAATTCTGGACCATCCACATCCTTTGCGTTAAGAAAGTTTCCTTTTTCTCTGTGCACCACCATTTTCTCGTAGTCTTTTTAGTCTCTTAGTCTTAGTGTGTGTTTGAATTTGATGGAAATCCTTTCGCCTCGAAGCTGTGCCCGATGCCTAGGATATTTGTTCGTGTCAGCAGATATTTATGCAGCCTAATGCATTTTGGCGTAAAGGAGCTTAAAAGATTTAGTGCCATGTTCGGGTTTTGGTCTCTCGCTTTCTAGTTAAATATTGAACGATGTAATGGATATACTCCCCCTCCTTAATGGTATTTATTCGCAGCGCAATTGAGTTATGTGGATTTACATGGCTATACTTTTTAATACATTCAACTTTTCTAAGATTTGTACGCCCATTATTTTAGGATGGGAATTTTGTATTAACTATAACAAAAAAAAATGTGAGCTAGTCATTCAGTGTGGCCTCCATCTCTGCCACATTTTCCGTGCCATGTTGGCATAACAACAAAAGTTTTCTGACCTTCTTCCTACATTTGTTTACACAAAAGTTTATCCCCCGAAAAAGAAAGAATGGTGGACGAATAGTGGGATGACCATGCCCAAGGAACCACAGTTTCACTGCCGTTGGCCCAATTCCATCAGGTTCATATACATATACAGTATATTTACTCACTTATTTGGCACATCGCCGCACATTTCGCCCGGTTGCCATCATTCCAGCACTCATTCAATAGACCAGACCGCAGCGTGTTGCCGAGCATTCAGCGGAAAATGAAGCTAGATTTCATTCGAAATAAAGAACTTTTTAATTAGTTAATGGATTCCACATTTTTTTCGCTATTTTTTCGTCTGTTGCCGACATATTTTCACACTAGAATTCGCCTTCTTTTTGGCATTTATAAAATGTTAAAAGTTACTTAATGCTTCTCTTTGATGCTTTAAATGACTTGGCCTCTATATTATTTTATTACAAAAGTAGCATATATGATACGGAACATCTCCTTATTATAGTATTGGGGTCGCACAAGCTGTGTTACTTTCAGCTAATTTTATGGAGATTATATTCGAGTAAGCAGGAAGATGAAATTCTACCATTAGCTTCAAACATTTTCATCACACCTTTCATAGGAATCTCTAAACCTTTAAATATGCTTCAGACTTTCGCCAAACTTTCCCAACTTTTATTTATAATCCCCATTGTTGTTGCATTCCGATGGTCATAAATTGCGCAACGCGCCCTGTGCAGTGCCCTGGACAATGCTGGTCCCTGAAAAGTGTATAAAAAAGCACCGGAAAAAAAGATGAAAAATCCTTACTCCAAATAAAAAATGCAAGGGAATTGCGGAAATTCACAGAACTATGCAAAATGGTGGCTGTGGGTAGTTTGGGCCGTGGGCGTATCTTGGTGCATTGTGTTTCAGAGATAGATGTGTGTATGTGTGTATAAATACGCTGAAATGTTTATAAGTATCCATTGAGAGATGGCAATCATTTTGGCTATTGTATCCACAAATAAAGCCCTTTTTCGCACTTTCCCCATAAGGAAACATTTTAAATTATAAGAAGAACATTAAATGAATTTGCTTCTTAACGAGTAGATCCTCCTTTTGGTTCACAAAAGGTCTTTTTTTCAATGAATTCCAAAGAAATGTCTGAGATCTTTCAAGATTTCCCTATCCTTTAGGGTCACACTCCATTTAATGGCTAAAAAATCCCTGAAAAAGCATTCCCATGGTGCCTTTCGATATCCTAATTAATATGTTATCAGCGAGAGACCAAATGTCGCTCATAAAATTCGATCTGAAGCTTTTCGTCGCAAATTACAGACATAAAACTCACACAAACAGAACAGCCATAAACTTTTACAACAAACAAACACCAGAACACCAGGAAAAAGAAGGAAACAAGCAAATACAAAGCAAATAAAATGGTGGGAAAGTCAGGGCAGGGAAGGATAGGGTCCCATCCAGATTACAGTTACAAATGATGTTCATTTATGGATTTCGATTTGATTACAGTGGAGCAAACTGCAAGTGACGTGCCAACAATTGGATTGCATGCAGCGACATGCCGAGGGACATGGTCATTTGTGGCAGAAACAGGCAATCGTCCTAAATGAACAGGGCCAACCACAAAGTCTCAAGACTGATAAGCAGGCTAAGGACAAGTCGTCCTCATCAATACGAGAAGAGGGAGCATCAACAGCATCTGGAGGAGGAGTTACCACATCAATGGACTTAGATGGCAGACCGTCGACAAGTGCGAGTGGACAGCCAGTTGGCATAACAGGCACTTCGGGTATGACTGCACTGGCGGCACCGGAAACAGCGACAGTGCCTGCGGCTGGCAACAGCAATGTGGAGCAGCCACCAACGCCATCCCCTGCCACGCCATTAACGGAGACGGCATTGGGCAAGCCCAATGATTGGGTTGTTATTCCAGTGTTTGCGGATATTGTTAAATTGGCATTGGGCGAGCGGGAAAACTGTTTGCAGCGGTAAGTGTAATTTGCCTGGAACCCACCCCATTTCATTGAGTTGCAACTTTACTTATTCTGCTGTTATACGACACCTCTTCTACGGACAAGAATAAGTCAAGCTCACATAAACGTATAAGTTCATTAAATTAGCCATGAATGCGTACATCAAATAAAGTTAAGCTGGAAATTTAGCTCACACAAAAATACGAGTATTTTTTATATAGAAAGAGTTTTTAAAAATGTCACCATCGATGTCAGAATATCCGCGTAAGTTTCAGTATGAAACTCAACAGTCGAATAGAATCGGCAGAAAGCGTATCGTGCACAAGAATTTATAAAATACAAGAGCCACACCAAATCCAGTAGCAGATAAATCTCTTAGCCAAAGGGTCGTATGATTAATTTATTGCTCATCCGTTAACGCATCCGCATTCACAGCATTCACATTAAATTGGATTTCGCACTCAGTTTTCGTTTGAAAATATATAGGTATTCATGTTATATTTATTTTTCAAATTTAATTAACCGCAGAGAGGCCAAATAAGTGAGGAGGATAAAAATCATTTCCATGGCAGCTCAACTCGTAAAAAAGGGACTATAAATAGGATTTTCTTATACCATAATTTATTTTTATATCATTGAATGGAAGCGTTGAAGAGTGAAATCTCTGGCAATAAATATGCGCACAATAATATATTTGTTTTTCTTATTTTGGAGCATTTATTTTCAATTGACATTTAAGTGTGTGGTGGACTTATCAAAATAAGTGAATAAATATTAAAGCTTAATGGTGTTCATATTATTGTGATGCTTTTAATTTGCTTCAAATTATAATGCTCCAACTTCTTTGTTTTCTGTTTGGTAAATATTGTATTTTAATTTGGGCGTTCGATCGGAAATAAATATTGGATTGGAGTTTCCTATTAATTATTCTCTTGGTGTGAGTTTCGATTTATTTACTTTATCCCAATTGATAAATTTCATTGACAACTAAATTAAAGCGTCGCGAAACGGGGTAGGTTGATGAGCAGTTTCCTATCAATTAGTGCATCTGACTGACTCTACCTGCTCTTTGGTTAAAACTCTCAGTCATATAAATGCCCATTAAAGCATCAAATATTCCTAATAGTCCCGCTATGCAATAAAAGTCCGCTTGGACCGAACAATACCGAGCAGAAACCAACAATAAAGAATGCAACGGCAACCTGGACACCGTGGTCACAATTGACCTCATTAGACACACACACACAGCAGTCAACTCTCTCAAACATTCAAACGAGTACCACCATATATGCATGTATATTTGTTGTAATTATAATAGGAAATTTACTATATTATTTCGCTGAAAAAGCGAAACGAAGAAATGTCTGTGGACTAAGATATACCAGTGTTTTATTTTCTTTCTGTATAAAACCCTAACGACCGGACTAAGGACTGGAGAGGTTCTCCAAACGAAGAACAGTCATGTTCCTCCAGTCATGCCAGATGAGTCTTCCTTCAAAGATATCCTTGATATCAGAGACCAACATCCAAACAAATACAATATACCCTTGTTCTTTATGAATACCTCGCACAAATACAGAAATCAACTTTTTCCTTCAACAAATGTCGATGTCGCATAGAGTTTTACAGTGAAATGAAGAGTGAATCGACTTTTCAATACGCTAATTAAACGGAGCCGTCGCTGCATTAATTGCATAGCTACCCGCACCCCGAAAGCCTCCCTTAATTCTCTTTCCCTACACCCACCCAAGCCCACCCACCACCTCCACCCAAAACCATTTGAGCCCTGCACCATTTTGCATTGCAAATAATCCCCAAGGCTTTTTATCATCGAGCAAAACATACTTTTCTCACTCGCTGCCACTCTTTCATTCTGCCCCTTCTTTCCACTCACTCATGCGTTTGTTCCTTTTCCCTCCTCTCTCTTTTGTGTGTGCAGCTTGCAAAATGGACAAATTCGATCGGATGGCGTTCACGAAGCATATGCAGGCGATGAAAGCGGCCCTGTCGACATCCAGCGGCCCCACCTTCCTCCTTAGCAGTAATCCTGTGCAACACTTGTTCTTATAAAAATCAATTCCAGGCTGTTACGCTCCTTAACCTTTGGTGTTTACTGTCTGAAGTGATGATGACAAACATGAACCAAGGGCAAAACAGCAGATTTGAAAGAAAACATGCTAAATTAGTAGGCATATTTCTGTGGAAATTTGTCAAAGAAAAAATTTCCATATTTGATTGTTTCAAAAGTAAACGTCAAAATGGGACTAAATAAAAATTACAACAATATGAACACCATTTTTTTATAGGTATATTAGTGGATTAAAATAATCAAGAGAACAATCAAGCAAAATGTAATAATATATTCAGAAACACACACAATTCA
This sequence comes from Drosophila affinis, assembly GCA_037356375.1. NCBI lineage: Eukaryota > Metazoa > Arthropoda > Insecta > Diptera > Drosophilidae > Drosophila > Drosophila affinis. The sequence continues at coordinate 32,335,606 of CM074800.1, forward strand.
TGGAATACTTTGGCTAGAAAAGTTAATATTTAGGGAAGATATGAAAAAGCTAATAAAGAATTTTATAGGTTTAAGATTCGAACTTAAGGCTACAAAAAAACACCATAAATTCTATGGATGCTGGATAAAAATTGGAAACACTTTACACATTTTCTTACAAATAAATTTAAAAAATCCTAGGAAAAACATACTAAACAAATATAAAGTTATACAGTTTGAAATCTCATTTGATTTAGTATGCGCCATTTGGATGAAATTCTCCACCAAAAGGCTAAGAAAATTTCCAACATGAACTTCCATTAATACTAGCATTAAACGAAGATAAAGCATTTATTAATCAACTAGTATTGGCGATTTCTCAAAAAAGATTATACTTTCAAAGTGGACTAGAAACAGATAGCCATACACTATATCGGTGAGTACCTGACGTCATAACGATATGGAACCAAATTATCATCATGGAACCATTCTGTCATTCGCGTTGGAACTATGACGTTAATAATGAAGGTTTTAAGTAACATGGAGATATCCTGAAAAATTGTCCCGAAAATAGATTTAACATCTAATTTTAACAATTTTAACATTTAATTTTCGCTCTTCGTAATTTACACTGGGACTCTGGTAGAATCCTACCACCTTACCGATCTAGGCTAAAACTTATTGACCTACCTTCGTTACACCATTGCAGAATATGCAATGGGGTAATGTTCGTGCACAAGCTTCTTCTCGGGATGGTGGACTCCCAAACTCTCTTGAGTCAGATTGACTTTACGGTTCCCTCTCGTTCTACTCGTTCTTTTAGACCTATCGGATTACCCTTATTTAGGTCAAACTATGCCCAGCATGAACCTTTTAGGGTTTTATGCTATAATTATAATACCCTTTACCACATCATATCCCCTGAACTAACCCTTAAACATATAGCATTTAGCATTTACAACCACCTAAACTCTGCTAACCTGTAATTTTAATTTTTATTTTTGTTTCAATTTTATTAAACTTTATCTTTAGTTCTCTTCCTAATTTATATGTCATTATTAGCAGATAATTGTTAATTAATAAATAAATAAATATAATATAATAATATAATAATCTTTCCGATGTAAGGAACCTATTTAATTAATTAATTTAACTATTACAAATTCTCCGGTTTCCCTGATGGTAGAATCTATTAACCACTCGTATAACCTGTGGTAAGTCTTCGAATTTGCGACGGTGAATTAAATTGGTAAAAAAATCACATTTATTTGCACAATGACGTTGGTTTTTAATAAAGAGGCGTCGGTTCCTTCGTGGTTTACTCCTAATGTAATGAATGCTGGCTGTATTGAGACTCTGCTATAGCCCCCAGCTGTTGAAGGAGTAGCATTATTTTTCCAGTTGTACTGCACCCACCACACCACTCTAACATAATCATATTTATGAGCAAGTAGCGGAAACGGAAGTGTAACAAAGCGCTCCCTGCTGGCAACAAACAGAGAATCCTTGTCGCTGTCATTGACATTGACGTGGCAGCAAATGGAAACAAGCTAAGGGTTGAGAATATTATAAGATATATACTCGTAGACAAGCAAAGAGCAGAAAGACGTACGACTGCTTATAAATTCACTTGTACTCCCACAGATAGCCACAGGAAGAAAAGAAGAATGGAAAAACTTATATATAGACTATCTGCTAAATTACATGACCTTAATCAACTTCCTTGACTCCATCGTGTTGTCTTTATAATCGGCCGCTGTACTTTGTTCTTCCGAGTCCATCAACCTTTGGACTGTGTACCTGTGTACAGAATTTTCAGTTGACTTAAGCCTTTCGTGTTTCCATTTTCCCCGCAACAACTAAACAAGTGCTTATTCTCTGCTTCCTTCAGTTTTTATTCGCGTAATCTCTACTCCCGCATTCTTGTGAGTTTTACCTGACAAAACAAAAGCAAGAAGCAACAACATGACCAGAGTGGAGCTCTCTTGCGAATTATGTACCCTTTTATCTTCGTTTTTTATAATCTTACCCACTCAGTTGTGCCGAGAAATATGTTTGCCATGGCAGGAATTTTTTAATAACAACCCCTTAATACCGAGGTGATTGTGTGCTAGCCGATTGTCCTGGTCTCTTAGTTTACCCTGGTAGTTAACCCGCTTAAAACTCCTAGGAAAGAGTATTTCGGATTAAATGCTTACGAAAAGTTGCTTGAAAGCATATTCCTGGAAAAGGGATCCGTGAGTAGTTGGAATTCTCATTGGCTCTAAGGGATGTGTGTGTTTTTTAAATCTAAGAGTTATGTAATTTATATCGGCCTTTATTGTGGTCATAAGAATAGGCTACGTCAATACATAATCTTTTATTTAAAGTGTGTTGTACGCCCGTTAGGCGTTTGATATTAGGTGTAGGTGCACTGTAAACCGACAGTCAAAAAGTTACAAAAGCGATTTCCCAAATTCCATCAGACATGACTATGCTACAAAGCTGACAAGAAACTGAACAAATCCCAAGAAAACTCTGCCAAACAATTTAACAAAGAATAAAGGCACGAAAAAAATGATTTCAAAATCCCATCAAGGGATCACAAAAGCATTTAATTGTCTTTCCTTTTCGCTTTTCATATTTCGTGCTATATTTATTTCTATTTATTTTTGCTTTATATAATTTATTTTTCTTTGAAAATCTAATGCTCGTGCGCCATATAGTCATACTCGTACACTCATGGCTATGAAAACAAGAGCATTGTTATGTCAGAGACGCATTCCAGGCCCTCCCGCTTTATGCGGGTATGTGATAGACTGCAAAAAGTAGAAAAAAAGGATAAATAAAAAAGAACAAGTGATGCATCCAAAACAGGAGGAAAACCCTGCTCTCAGTTCAATACGGCGTTGAGGCCCGTCTCTATGGGAACAGCCTCGTCCTGTGCTGTCTGGCGGGACCTTCCTTCCCCGCCTCTCCAAGGGGTGACATCTCAACACAGCTATGCCTATTGGATGGGGCGCGTCTGCTCCGGCATGGCACAGAACTCGAAAGGCACTTCACGAATTTCCAAAGCCAACGACATGCAGAAATTGCATTTATATGTGCGAAGAAAATTGCTAAAAATAATATTTGCTTTCGAGGGAATTTCGACATGAAAATGTTTATCTTTAAGCCGAATCATCATAACCAGTGTCAAACGTCAGTACCACCAAACGGAGCTAATGTAATATTCAAATCTACAATTAATTGATAATGGCTTAAATGCAGGAATCGACTTCTAAGGATGCAAATGAATGTTCAAGGAATTTCGCCCAAGGTTAGGTTAGGTTAAATGAAGGCGCCTGCCAAGCTCCACAGGAGCCCGTCACACTCGGGCTGGTATCGGCCCGTTGTGGAACCGCAGGAGGTGTTCCCCTTTCCATCTCATGAGACCCGAACATATCAGCAGTTATCCCAAGCATAAGTATTAAATGCAACTAATTTATATCCATTTGTGTGGATCTGCTCTGTGTATCTGTGTGATATTTCAATTTGGCTCATTAGGCCTTAGATGTGGTAATTACACTGGAAGTCAAACCCAATTCATATAAACTCATCATTAAGGTGGGTCCTGGCCAAACAGCTGGCACAATTACCTTTAGTTCAATGTCCACGCAAAATCGTAGACTAATTCTCATTATCAGCATCGTTGGGAGACTCCTTCGGCAATCTCCGGTCTTTTGTGTCCATTATTTAATTGCAAAATTAAATTATAAATTTCATAGCCAAGGAAAATTTGCGCATCGGTTATATTAGTGGTTCTCAATGGGCATACATTTGCATGTTTGAGAAACTGCACTGCTCTCTTATATTTTCATTGAAAATGAATAACAAATGAATATCAATAACTATTGTAGCAGTACCATCCCTATACCACTGTACATATTCCTTAGCTAATTGTAATTAACTCAAACTATTACCACTGTTCATATTCTTAAGCCCACTGTACTTCAGTCGCAGAACATACACACATTTAATATACTCTCCTGGTAGAGAGCGAAAAGAGAAGAATAAAAGGAGAGCGAGATCAGTTTTGGATCGAGCGAGGAAGAAAACAGACGTGCCGTTCCGACTACACTATTGAGAAGCAAAATTAAGAGAAGGCATTTCCAACTTCTCGACTAAAATTCTCTGGAGTTAAACTTAAGAGCAATTAGTCCAAATTAGACGTATAGACGTCGACTTCGTTTTCAGATCTAATCTTCATCATCTGGAGCAACCTTTCGTGAAAAAACCTTCTCCTGTTTTCAGAATAAATACCATGCTATTTGCATAGCTACCTCAAAGGAAGCATCAAGGCATCAATAAAAATGGAGTTTTCATTCAAATTGTGTAGATTTATATTGTTTTAGTCAGTGTCGTCGACAAGGCCCAGGCAGGCCGTCCGTCAGTTCAGACATTCCAGATAAATACATATAGATAAAAGGAAACTGCAGTTAGTAACAGTCCTCGGCATACCCCAATACTTGTTCCATCTACCCTCCTAAGCCGACTGACAGCAGCACGTTATTGGCATTCAGCTGCGGGCAGATTTCGTTTTGTTTTCTTTCTCACAGAAAAGGCTATGTCCTGGGTGTGGGTGTGGAAAAATGACCATAGACTGTCCTTGTTATCTATCACCTGTCTGGTCTGTCATTCTTCCCGGACACACCACTCCCACTCAACCTGCCTTCTGTTTTTGAGTCAAAACAATTTTACAGTAGATACGTCTGTCGACTGTTGTTTTTTCTCGATTCTCGGGAGGGAGGATGCTGTGAGCGCTGGGGGCAAGTAATTGATTGCGCACAGAGCTAGTAAAATTAAATATATTCTATCTCAGGCTGGGAACTTATAAAATTAGGTCAGAAGCCTGATAGGGAATCATTTTTACCCAATAAGGAATATGACGTTTCATCTCGACTCTGGATACTAGAGCATAAACTGTGACTCAGAGTCGAGGTAATCCATCATTTGATTCAGATTTCACCTTTACATAAAATATAATCAAATATTATAAAGTCACTAATGAGAATGTCAGTCAGTTATAAGAATGAATTTATAATCAGAAATTTGGAAAATGATTTAGAATACTCGATAGTTATTGGTTTTCGTAGAACTATAGATTTGTTAATGCCAATATTTTCGTTAGCTTTCATCTAAGTTTGGTATCCGGTTTGCTAGGGTATCACAACTTTAATCTATTTTTTGATTTCCTCGCCTGACAATTCCCACCGCAATCAAACAATCAAAACCCAAGGTTCAATTTCTCCAGCATACGCATGTACATACATATGTATGTGCATACTCTATGAACTGCCATCAGTTCGGGGTTTAATTTCTAAAATTTTTATTCTCCCTGGCTTTTAACCGCTCGTTAGATGCTACCAGTTATGGTGTGGTACCACCATGTTTGCAGACCGTAAAAATAAGTTCCAAAAATAAACCGAACTGAACCGAGCCGCCTCACAAATCTTTGGTCCCCTAGAATTCTGCGCCACACACGATTGCAACAAAACAAAAAGGGAAAAGATCCATGGGTAAAAAAGTTGATGCCAAGCAGAGCCATGGTTTTTGCTGTTACATAACCAGAGGCAACATTTATTTCATTGTAAGGGGTGCTGAGTGGGTGGATATTTGTGTGGCGGGGAGTTTGCTGTTGGCACAACTTCTAGAGAATTTTCCGAGCATGTTCCAGGCGGCTGTTTTGTAGTTTATTTGTGCTCAAGCATAGGGAGAGTGTGTGAGCACAAATCCTATAATTTCAGGCAGGGATAGAGAGCACTGGACAGAGTATGGCCTGCAGAGGCATGCCGCATTTTGTGGCAAGTCAAGCGCACATCTGTTGACCGAAAGCGCTGAGCAAACAAGGCTGCTTCTCCGAACATTGTAAAAATTTAATGGGCTCATTGTGTGAATGGGAATCGCACCGTTCCAACCCCTCTCCTTTGCTACCACCTTCTTCTCTTTCCCTCGGAGAAATATATACTATTTTTAATACAACTTTATTATATTTCCTTCTATTTAAATTAATATTAAAAAGCACTTGAATTCCAGCTTACCCATTGTGAGGAATCGATATTCCTCACAAGACTCTAGTAGAGGAGGCGGCGAAATGGCCAGTGAAGAGCGCGGGGCGATCCCGTTAGGCGAGAGGATGGAGCGGGCCTCGCTCCCAGAATAGGGAAACGGCGGAATTGGGCCAACGGCGGGTCCAAGAGCCGAGGGCCGGGAGGCGCCATGTGGATCCCATTTAGGCCATGTAGATTCCATGTAGCCCATGTGGATTCCATGTAGGCCATGTAACTCCATGTAGGCCATGTAGGCCGATCCCGGTGCGGAAGGCTCGGGAAGACGAAGCGGTCGCTGGAAAGGTACCAAGGGAAAGGAACCGTTGCGGATGGGCAGCGACGCGGACGGGATCCCATGTAGGCCATGTAGGCCGATCCCGGTGCGGAAGGCTTGGGAAGACGAAGCGGTCGATGGAAAAGTACCAAGGGAAAGGAACCGTTGCGGATAGGCGGCGACGCGGACGCTGTGCCGCAGGGAGCCTATAAGAGGAGGTCCGCGGCAGCGAATCGTGACAGACAGTCAAGTGCGGGAGCCAAGTGCGGTACCAAGCGAAAGTGTTACGAGTGAAAACAGATAACGGTGGAGTCAGGTTTTGCGCCAGATAGCACGCGAAGACAGCCGCACCACGGTGAGAGGATTCCCGACCAACGTATTTAGAGATACCATAGCCGTAAGATAGCCTTAAGATACCAAATAAAGAACTGCTATTCAGACCGAAATCCACCTCAAGCTCATTTCTTGTTTGTCGCCGAGGCAACAAATAAATTCGTTGCATCGATCCACCGACCGCTGAGCCAGCTCTGCTGAATCAGACGGACGAGAAACGGTTCGTTACAACTGGCGCCCAACGTGGGGCCTCAAGACAAGCAAGAAAAGGAGAGTGCATTGGGAAAGGCGGTGCTGAGCGGGGTATCAAAAGGAGTGTCAAAATGAAGAGCCGGCAGTGGATTCATTCGCTGAGGAAGGAGGAGCTGATGCAGTGCGCCAAGGCATGCGGGCTTCAGTTGGAAGGATCAGTGGACGAGATGCGAAAGGCATTTAAAGTCTGGGTCGAGAAGCATCGGACGGAACCGGAGTTTGCCGACGTGATCGAGACGTGGGAGATGAAAACGGGCAGGATCTCGCCGGCGGTGCAGCCTGAGGACAAGGAAGGTGCATATGAACGCCTGATGCCGCGAGGAGGTGCAGAGCGATCGACGCTATGGAAGACGCCGTCAAAATTTCAGGAGGAACTGATAGCGAGCCTGGCGGTCCCACTAAAAGTCCAGACACCCAGTCGGCAGCGGGCCAGTAGTGGGGAGAGACCGGCCGGATCGGAAGCCCGGGAACAAAACGCGCGTCGAGCGGAGTACGAGAGGACGGAGGAGGATCGACGAAGGCCCCAGGAAGAGGCCGCGAGACAGCCACGAGTCAATTCGGCCGTCGTGGCAAAACAGGTGAGAGAGTGGTCATTCCGTTTGGACGGGACGGAAAAGCCACTCGAGTTCCTGGAGCAGGTGGAATGGTCGGCCGACATGTACGGGTTGGATGTGGACCAGATACCAAGGGCGATGCCAGAACTGCTAAAAGGGCGAGCGCTGATGTGGTTCCTCGCTAACAATAGGCAGTGGCAGACGTGGAGGTCGTTCGTGCAAACCTTCCAGGACTACTTCTTGCCAAGGGACTACTTTGAAAAGTTGCTCCAAGAGGTGAGGAATCGCAAGCAGAAGTGGGGGGAATTCTTCAAGGACTACATGGTGGACATGCAGACCCTCATGCGTCCCCTCAAGCGCACTCCGGAACAACAAGCAGAGGCCATCCGGGAGAATAGCGTGCCGGATTTGCGGATTTTTATGCGGCCGCACCGGTGTCGGGATTTGGACGAGATGATGAAGTTGGCAGACGAATTCGAAGCCCTGGAAAGAGATCGGGCGGAATTCCAAAAGGAAAGCCCGTCAGGCCGGGCCAGGGCAGCCAATCCCTTCACGCGAACGAATTCGACGGAGGTATGCCGGCGGTGTAGAGGCGACCCGGCAACCGGCTTCAACCCGAAACCATCGGTAACGCCTAGCGACCACCAAATGGAAACCAATGTGGTGGGGGGATATGTGCTGAACCCCGAGAATGCGTGCCGCCGGTGTGGAAGCAATAGACACTGGTCCCAGGCATGCACGGGCCGGTCTTTGACGTTCTGCTGGAGATGCGGCAAGGTGGGGTTACCGACCTGGCAATGCTGTAAGCCCGCGGGAAACGCACCGCGACCCAAGCCGCGGAGGGCCGTGCCCGGGTCGCAAGTGGAGGCCCCGAGGTCCGAAGACACTCGAGAGAGGCACACGTCGGCCTAGTCGGTGGACTGACCGATGAGGAAGTGCAGCTGTCCGCCCTGGTAAGCATCGCCGGGCGAGAGTGGAAGACCACGGTGGACACAGGAGCGACGAGTAGCTTTGTTAGCTGCGAGTTGGCGGACAAGCTGCGGGGAGTTGGAGTGGAGACGAGGACTCGCAAGAGGGTGCGGCTGGCGGACGGTCATAGCCAGGACGTCAACACTCAACTTGAAGTAGAGGTGGCGTTCGGGAACAAGGCGATCGCAATGACGCTCCTCATATTGCCCGGAGTGATTGACGAGCTGGTTCTGGGATGGGACTTTATAGCCGCAGTCGGAGCAGAGGTGACCTGTGCGGGGCACAGGGTGGTAATCCCTGCGAGAGGTCGACGGAACCGGCGGTTAGAGGAGAAGCTGTCAGTGGCGGTACTGGCCACCGAGGAAGTCCCGGAGCCGGCAAGCGAGTCAACTCCGGCGGCCTGCGAAACAGGTGGCATGGAAGGCGACAGGCACAGAGAGAACTACAAGGAGTCAACGGATGATGAGTTTTTGGACAAGGAACTAGAGGAATTCCGGAAGATGAAGGGAGTGTCCCAGGTGGCAGTTCATTCCATCACCATGAAGGACGCTGAGCCGGTCAAGCAGCGGTATTATCCCAAGAACCCCAAGATGCAAGCCGAAATCAACGAACAGGTGGACGAACTGTTGAAAACGGGACGCATTGAACCGTCGAGGAGCCCGTACAGCTCGCCTATCGTGATGGTCAAAAAGTAGACGGGAAAATGGAGGTTGTGTGTGGATTTCCGCCAAATAAATGCGAAATCAATTAAGGACGCGTACACGATGCCGAGAATAGACTACATTCTGGACCAGCTCAGAGAGGCGCGGTTCATCAGCAGTCTGGACCTAAAGGACGGATATTGGCAGATTCCGCTGGAGGAAAATAGCCGGCAGTATACCACTTTCACAGTGCCGGGCAAAGGGCTGTTCCAGTGGAAGGTGATGCCGTTCGGGCTGCACTCAGCGTCGGCGACGTTCCAGAGGGCGTTGGACCAAGTGATCGACCCGGAAATGATGCCTCACGCGTTCGCCTATCAAGACGATATAATAGTCAGCGGACGGACGAGGGAGGAACATCGGCGGAATCTGGAAGAGGTGTTTCGGAGACTCAAGAAGGCCAACTTGCGCCTGAATGTGGACAAGTGCCAATTCTTCCGGACGGAGCTCCGGTATCTGGGACATTTGGTGACAGGAGAGGGAATATGCACCGACCCCGAGAAGGTGGCGGCTATTGCGGAGCTTCAGCCGCCGACGAACGTCAAGGAGCTGCGGCAATATCTGGGCGTAGCCTCCTGGTATCGGAGATTCGTGGACGGATTTGCCACGTTGGTGCAGCCTCTCAGCGCTTTACTTAAGAAGAAGGCGAAGTGGACGCCCGAAAGGCAGCAGGCATTTGAGGCTGTGAAGGGCCGGTTGGTGGCGGATCCGGTTTTGGCCTGTCCCGATTTCTCCAGGAGATTCGTACTCCAGACGGACGCCAGCGATTACGGACTGGGGGCCATCCTGACTCAGGAGACCGAAGAGGGCGAGAGGGTCATCTCATATGCCAGCCGGTCTCTGAATGCAGCCGAAAAGAATTATTCGGCGACGGAGAAAGAATGCCTGGCGATTGTGTGGGCGGTCCGAAAACTGAAGCCATATTTGGAAGGGTACCACTTTAAGGTGGTCACCGACCATATGGCATTAAAACGGTTGAACAGTATAGAGAGCCCCACAGGAAGGATTGCGAGATGGGCGCTGGAGCTCCAGCAATACGACTTCGAGATTGCATACAGGAAAGGGCAGCTGAACATCGTGGCGGACGCACTATCTCGGCAGCCAGTGACGGAGCGGTGCAGGAGGATGACCGAGGAAAAGGCCAGCCCGGAGCGGGGTACCGAGTGTACATGGCTGAAGAAGATAGAGGAGAGAATGGAAAAAGAGCCGTTGAAGTATCCCGACTACGTAAAAGAGGCGGGCCGGATATACCGACACATACCCCACCGAGCAGGAGACGAAGAGGTGGCGTCGTGGAAGCTTTGCGTCCCAAGGGATCTCCGGGAGCGGGTCATGAGGGAGAACCACAGCATCCCAGAAGCTGGTCACGCGGGAAGCCGGAAGACGGCAACGAGGATAGCGGCTAGATATTACTGGCCCGGAATGCACCGCGACGTAAGAAGGTTCGTGAGGAAGTGCGAAACGTGCATGCGCTTCAAGCCGTGTCAGCGTCAGGCGGCCGGAAAAATGCTGACGCAGGTCCCCGAAGAGCCGTGGGCGACGGTTTGTGCAGACTTCGTAGGACCATTACCAAGGTCAAAGCATGGAAACGCCATGCTGTTGGTACTGGTGGATCGGTTTTCAAAATGGACCGAGCTAGTGCCGTTGAGAAAGGCCACTGCAGAAGCATTAACGAAGGCCTTCCGGGAAAGGATTATAGCCCGGTTCGGGGTGCCGAAGGTGGTGGTCACCGACAATGGGGTCCAATTTACCAGCAGGGCCTTTCAACGGTTCCTTGAACACAGCGGGGTGCGGCACCAGTTCACGGCACCGTACACCCCACAGGAGAACCCAACGGAGAGAACCAACCGGACGGTGAAGACCATGATAGCCCAATTCACCGAAGGGGACCAGAGGTGCTGGGATGAGAAGTGGCCGGAGCTAATGTTGGCGGTGAACTCGGCGGTATCAGAATCAACGGGATACTCGCCAGCGTTCATCGTGCAAGGAAGAGAACCGAGGCTGCCAAACGCGTTGTACGACGAGGAGACACTTGGCACGGGGCAAGAAACCCACACACCGGACAAAAACGCGACCAAGTTGCGGGAGTTGTTCCAGTTGGTGCGACGCAACTTGGAACGGGTGGCCCAGGATCAGGCAAGGCATTATAACCTGCGAAGGAGATCCTGGAAACCTAGAATAGGAGAGGTAGTGTGGGCCAAAAAGCACCATTTATCGAACGCAGTGGAGGGCTTTGCGGCGAAACTGGCACCGAGGTATGACGGGCCGTATCGGGTGGTAGACTTCACCTCGCCGGTGATATGCAGGGTAAGGAAGGAGGGCGATAAACAGGCGCGGACAGTCCACATCGCCGACTTGAAGCCTCAAGCGGAGGAAGGGGCGACGGAGGAGCGTAGAGACACGGCGAAGGACGCAGAGGAGCTGTAGGCTGAGTCTGGCTACCAACGGGAAGGACCGACTCCAGGAAGTGGCACGCAGGACACGGGTCGGAGCCGGCACCACCACGAGGGAGGCGCGCGGAGTCAAAAACTACGGGAGGACAATTCCCAATTGGAATCGCGAACGACCGGTGGCAGTAATGGTTCTGAAAAAGGAAAGGTGCGAATTAATCAAGGTTCAACAGGAGACTAAGACTTACCTGTCGGCCAGAACAGACATCGGCCGGTCTCCGGTCGGGAAGATGTCCGAGCGAACAGGTGGGGTTCGAAAGATGATTCGGGGGAACGAGCCAAGAGGTCCGGGTTCATGGTCCAGGATACGTTGGCCATCTCTAACCGTCGGGTTCGGCCGGGCAGAAGGCTCGCCCATGCGCCGCTTGTCGGCCGGGGAGTCGGATGATCCTCGGGTCCGGGGCGGCTGCATGGGGCAGAAGTTACGCCAGAAGCCGAACCGAAGGCCGGGAGGAGAAGGCGAGCCAGGGTCGTACCGCCGGGTGCATCCGGGCGGAAGGTCGATTGATCTCATAGCTCCGGGAAATTTCGGCGGTCGACATCCGGGACCAGGGACGCAGGACGGGCTGTAGGAAGAGGAAATTAGTGGATGAAGGACTCGGACCTCGATACTCACCTGGGTTGCCGGGGGTTGGAACGGACCGGGACCGGCGCGGATTAAAAAAAAAAAAAAAAAAAAACATATATATATAAACTAAAGGAAAAAGGAAAATAATAATTATTAAATAAACAAAAATATAAAAAAAAAAAAAAAAGGAGGTAGGGAATATGATATTCGACACGAACAGCCAGAATCGGCCAGGAAAACGGTGGTCCCGGATAGAAAAAGGGTATCGCGGCGAACAACAGAGAGGAAAGCAACGGGATCATGCGAGAAGAATAGAGGGAAGTACCGTACGATGGGACGATGGAAATGCAGCGGAATTCCACCGACCGGGTGGAAGATTGTTGGAACCATCGATCACTTTGTCGCCGTAGTCGCAGAGAACAACACGTGTTTAAGGAAGTTGCGAAAAAAAAAATAATGATGAAAACGGAGCAGTTAAAAAAAATGGTGAAAGAGGAGGGCGGTGAAAACGTCAAGAAGGAGCGCATAATCAAATATGTGGAGGAGCAGAACGGAAGAATAGAGGCCCGAGCCCACCGCCAGCGACGGGCGGAGCCTTCGCGTGGAGAGCGGTGGACTCAGGGCGAGACTCCGGAGCTCGAGCTGATGGCGTCGTTGCTCGACGAGTCATCATGGTCCCCACGGGCGACGCCGACGCCGGAGGTGTCGGAAGGAAACGCGGAGGAAGGAGACAGCGATGACGTCGTGTGTGTGGCCACGGCTCCGGCACTTACGCGCGCGGAAAAGAAGGCGCTGTTGGAGTCGCAGCGGAGACGGGCGGCGGCGAGACCGGAGCAGCCGCCGGTAGAGCACACGCGGCCGGCATCGAAGCCTAGGCCATCGGTCCCGTCGCCGGCAGTGGAGGCCGCACGGCCGACGGCAAAGCCACCGGCGAAGGCGTCGAAGCCAGCGGAGGCGTCGGCCAAGTTGGCGTCGATGCAGGCGAAGGTCGCCAGCCCGGCAGAGGCGGCGTCAAAGCCAGCGGAGGCGTCGGCCAAATTGGCGTCAAAGCCAGCGAAGGCGGAATTGACGCAAGCGGAGCGAGAGGAGGACAAGGCGTTTGTCCGGAGCATGCTGGAGGTTCTCGTGCGGGAGAGGAGAGAGCAACGACGGAAGGAAGCGCAGCGTCGGGAAGAAGAAGCGCGGCGTCGGGAAGAGGAAGCGCGGCGTCGGGAAGAGGAGGCACGGCGACGTCGAGAGGAAGAGGCGCGGCGGGAAGAGGTGGAGGCGCGTCGACAGAAGGAGGAGAGGCGGCGGCAACGGCGGAAGGAGGACGACCGGCGGCGCGAGGAAGACCGCGAGCGCAGGAGGACCCGAGGCGAAACCGGCAACCACGAGGGTGCAAGGCGAAAGGCTCGCGAGCAGCGCAGACGGCGATCGGAGGCGCGAGCAGGGAGCGAGGACGAGGCGCCGCCGCCCCCAAAGGTTGCGCGGGGGAAAACGCCAGCGGAGAAGTGCGGAGGCGGGCACCGGCACGCCCAGCCACCGACACAGCCGCAGGCGCAGCCGGAACCTCAGCTGCTAGAGCCTCAGCCGCAGTCGCAGCCGCGGTCACAGCCACGGGCGCCAACGCAGCCACCGTCGCAGCAGCCGTCGCAGCCGCAGTCACCGTCGCAGCCGCAGTCGCCACCACAGGCGCAGCCAGGGGGCCCGGAGCCGCAGCCCCAGTGGCAGGGGCCCGAGAAGGCGGTGGTGGGGCCGTTCGTGTCGCAGAGCGTGCACACGGCGGTCCGGGATGGGTTGGTGTGGCACCACCAGACCATCCACATCACGTGGTCGTCCGGACCAGCGCCGCGCAAGGCCGAGGAGCCCCAGGTGTGGGAAGAGGAGCCGCCGCGGAGCAGCAACGCGCGCGATCCAAGGCGAGGCCGGCGCCCAGGTGAAGGACCAGGACCGGAGGGGCCAGTACCCCGGCAGGACGTACCGGCCGAAGGCCCGGGGCCGGCGATGGAAGTACAGTCGGGAACGGCAGCGACGGGAATGGGTCAGCCCGAGGACACGAGTCCCGAGGAGCCGGCCGCGAGGCCGGCAACGGAGGCAACCACGGAGGAGACACTGGAGCGCGGTCCGTGGGTGTGGCCCTCACCGGCTAAGGCGCAGGAACGGCCGGTCCTAGCAAGGCAGGCCTCCTGTCCGGAGCCGAGGGGGGAGGTTGGCCGGCCGCGGCTTCAGCGACAGCACAGCCGGGAGAGCCCCAGCGATGGCGGCGGGTGGAAGCCGAGGAGTGGCCCGAGGAGGTGAGGCGGGCCGTGGAGGACACCCGTCCGATAGGGCGGCGTGTGAAGCGGCTCGTGCGAGTACGCGGGGTGCGGTACCGGGTGTCGGTGGCAGAGGGCAGCGCCGAGGCCTTTATAGAAACCTAAGAAAAAAACAAGGCATGAATGAAAAAAAAAAAAAAGGAAAACCAAATAAAACGATGAAACATACCTGGGTAGGGGTTGGGTCTCATTAGATGGGAAGAAGGCAGACCATCGAGAGGGTGGAAAGCGCGGTCCACGCCGGGATTGGAGGTGCAAGAAACAGGTTGCAAGAAAGCACACGCGGGCGGCGGAAATTTTACGCGAGATACCGGCGGAAATTGTTCGTGAGTCGTGAGTGTGGCCGTCAGCTCCAAGTCAAGCGCGCACCTATCGTGCACTGCACGATCGGAACTGGTTCCGGAGCCCTATCGATTAGGTAGATCGATAGGCCATCATCGCCATCCACGGTAAGTCGCGAGCAATGGAACCAGCTCCAAACAGCGATAGAGGGCGCCACGGGAGGGGCCGTTAAGGTGAAAAGCGCGCCAAAGTTGGAGTGACAGCGCCGACAGGCTCCCGGGGGGAAACTCTCTGACCGGTGGTATCCGGGGGTTTGAGAGTGAAGAAAGGGGGAAGTGTGAGGAATCGATATTCCTCACAAGACTCTAGTAGAGGAGGCGGCGAAATGGCCAGTGAAGAGCGCGGGGCGATCCCGTTAGGCGAGAGGGTGGAGCGGGCCTCGCTCCCAGAACAGGGAAACGGCGGAATTGGGCCAACGGCGGGTCCAAGAGCCGAGGGCCGGGAGGCGCCATGTGGATCCCATGTAGGCCATGTAGATTCCATGTAGCCCATGTGGATTCCATGTAGGCCATGTAACTCCATGTAGGCCATGTAGGCCGATCCCGGTGCGGAAGGCTCGGGAAGACGAAGCGGTCGCTGGAAAGGTACCAAGGGAAAGGAACCGTTGCGGATGGGCAGCGACGCGGACGGGATCCCATGTAGGCCATGTAGGCCGATCCCGGTGCGGAAGGCTTGGGAAGACGAAGCGGTCGATGGAAAAGTACCAAGGGAAAGGAACCGTTGCGGATAGGCGGCGACGCGGACGCTGTGCCGCAGGGAGCCTATAAGAGGAGGTCCGCGGCAGCGAATCGTGACAGACAGTCAAGTGCGGGAGCCAAGTGCGGTACCAAGCGAAAGTGTTACGAGTGAAAACAGATAACGGTGGAGTCAGGTTTTGCGCCAGATAGCACGCGAAGACAGCCGCACCACGGTGAGAGGATTCCCGACCAACGTATTTAGAGATACCATAGCCGTAAGATAGCCTTAAGATACCAAATAAAGAACTGCTATTCAGACCGAAATCCACCTCAAGCTCATTTCTTGTTTGTCGCCGAGGCAACAAATAAATTCGTTGCATCGATCCACCGACCGCTGAGCCAGCTCTGCTGAATCAGACGGACGAGAAACGGTTCGTTACACCATTCCCAATATGAGCTCCGACTTAAGTTGTTGTTTTTTCGTTGTTTCGGGATCGCAAATGCTCAAGGGTTATCGACTCCATGTCCTCGATCTTCTCTAGGGTCGAGCTTTGCAGGCGAAAATATACCTAACCTACTTGAACAGAAATAGATGTAGGAAGGGAATAAGTGAGAGTACCACTAATAAGAGTTATCGAATAGATACATCGAGTAGTAGTAGAGTAGAGAATAATCGAGAAGAGAAGAGTTCGAGCTGCGAGAGTGAACGGAGGTGTGTGTGCTCCGAATAATTAAAATAAAAGAAAAGACCTGAAGTGTAAAAAAAAGAGACAACTCATGTGAATAATCTTAAATAAAATAAGAAAAAGACTATGGAATTTAATAAATAAACGATTGAAATATAATACGTCTAATTCGAATAAATCGGGAGGCTTATGTCCAAAATCAATATAATTCTTCCCTACATAGATTACCCACGACCCCTAGTTGTCTACTAATGGAATTTGCTACACTCCGTTTATCCTCTTTCTACCACAAAACTACGCATTTGATTATTTTAAAGTTGTTTAAATTGTTCCATCATTATGAAGCTGTCAAGAAGTCAACTGTAACAAGCCAGAAATGAAATGCAGGCATTAAATCAAAGTTAAAACTCTTCTTCACATAATAATAAATCCTTGTTGAAGACTCACATCCGTCATACAGTCCCAAAATTCACACAAAAACTTTTATTCTTTTGACTGATACATGTTTTTGGCCCAGTAAATCCCCAATGAGGAGCTGGAGCCCCAGGAGGAGCTGAAGTGTAGCTGGAGGATTTTCATGTCCAATACTCTATGAATGTTACAGTTAATTATATTTTCGATAGTCTTTCACCTGGGTCTACTTTCAGTTTTTCCTGAATGCCATACTGAGACGAAAAATGTTCTGTAGCTAATTTTATAAATGGTATCGCAAACTTGCCCTTTTTTCATATAAATCAAATCCCAGTATCTGGTAAAACTGGGGTTTTTTGTGTTTTATTTTATTTTTGGCTGGACGAAGACACCGCAAAGAGTCCTGCAACCTTGGAAATTTATGTGGCACACTTGTTACACATGCGACATGATGTCTGTATACATTGGCTGAGATAAATCGATTACTTTCGGTGCCGTGCGCTGCCACTTTTTTTATTGCACACAAATAGACAAGGGCATCATTTATTAAGCACGCTCTGCTGTCCCGCAACTTGCGACAAAAGTAAACAAAGTTCATTTCGAATTTAAGCAATTGAAATTAATGCAGATTTTGTCAAGTAATTATAGATTGTATTCACCAGAACGAATTTGGTATCGTTGTTTATTTGTTATTTATTTTAACAGAAACTCAGAGTTTCACTTGAAGCAAAGAAAATTGTATGCAGAATGTTAGCCAGTCACTTTCCATAAAATTTAAAATATCAGTGTAGGAAAAAGAAAATTGATATGACTGAGGAACTTTTACTTTTGATTTGTCTTAGGGTCCTTTTCCTTGACCAAATCTTCCATCTTCCGTAAAGTGATGATAGTAGGTAGGCGCCTGAGGAAGGCTTTCTGGATGGCGTCCAGGAGTCTATCGGTGTTTCTCGTCAGGGCTTCGGCTTGAATTCCTCTTTGCATTTCTCCTGCCATTTCCAGCGGGAAATAGAGTCTTTCATGTCCGATGCGTACGGCTTGAGATGTTCTCTTGCATTCTCTAAGAGCTCTGCCGAGTGATCTGGACTCTCCCAAATGCCCATCTGCTTGGTGGCAGACACAACGCCAGCTAACACGCCCAGCTTAACGATCACAACGAGAACCATTGTGAAAATAAAAACAATGGAAAAATGTTCAAAAAGATAAATAGCTGGTTGAGTTAATTTCGAAATTATGACAGGAAAGTCATGAAGAACAAATATTTTTCCAACAATATTCCACCATCGTTTGGTTAATGGGGCATACGCATTTTGTAAACCTCCTACTTGATTTTTAGTGATTAATGCAATTATATTTGCAGCAAAGTCAAAATGCAGTGAATTTTATTGACACCATTGCAAACAATTAAATTATAGTTAAGTACTTCCACGTAAGTTGAAACCATTTTTATTTTTGTGCTCTGCCGATTGGGACCAGCTCTTAGGATTCCTGGCAGAGTAATCCATTGTGATTGATTTTCACTTTGAAACTCGCAAAAATGAAAGGAAAACACGCAAAACCAGAAAGGGAAGAAAAATCCAACGAAAAATTCGTTTCTTTCCTTCCAAAAAAATTAATACAGCCACAAGAAGAAAACAAGAAAACAATTTCCCAGGCAAGGCTTACTCTCTCGAATTTGAAACTTAAATTCGAATTGTGGGATTTTATTGTAAACCTGCTGTATCTGTACTCTTTTGAATGCTGTTCATTATACTTCATGTAGGAATATCCGCAAGAACCAGCTCTACCTACATGGTATTTCTTGTTTTTGGGGCACTTACATATTACGTTCTCTGCTGTTTTCTTTCTCCGCAATAAAAGGTAAACTGACCAAAAAAATAAACGAGAAAAATATGAATAATTGGCATTGGTTCTTTTTTTTAAAGAGCATAAAACAGACACCAAACTTTTTTTCAATTATCTCAACTAGAGTGGAAGAACGAAGTTGGTAGCGAACTTCGTTACGATTTCCTTATGAAATTCTAAGAGTTCCTTTGATCTTTGCAAGACTTGTAAAGTATAATGTTAAACCAAAAGAAAAGAGTTCTAAAATTCAGGTTTGAAAAGTAAAACGCTCTAAAGATTTCTAAGAAAAACATAGTTTTCTATAAATTTAGGGTGCTCTATTGTAATCGATTTCATTCCTGACCTCTTTTGATTCTCTGTCCAAATATCTGACCGAAATAATGTTCAACTGCTGAATCCGGAAATCATGTATCCCTTGTTGGTGTTCCTATCCATCCACCTGCAAACCGCAAAGCACACAAACAACACGTTTCCGTTTTGAATGGCTGCTCCACTTTTTCGTTGGGTTTGTCTGTGACTTCCGTGAAAGTCAGCGCCGTTCAACTGCTTACTGGGAGCTAATCAAAAATAAATACCAAATTTCAGTAGGAATATTCAATATATTTGATGTTGTTCAACAGCACCCCATATCGGTCACTCCACTTTGTTTTTTAACCAAAAAAAACAGTTGACATATTAACTCTCAATGCAGCTGTCGGGTTGGAGGAATATCATAGAACATGATTCTATGTGGCTTCGAATTTTGGTTCTCGATATATTTCACAATTTATTTTAAAATGTTTTGCTCAGAGTCGCACAAAGTGTAGGAAAACGATTACTCCACCTTCTCCTGAGTAAATATGTCCTACCCATAAATGTTTACTCTGGAGCATAATGGATGTAAAAAATTTCGTTTTGGTTAATCTTGCGGTTTGGCACAAACATAAATATTTAAAAAATGCATAAGAGAGTGGTTTTTTTGGAAACAGTATTTACAAGTGCTGCCCAACTTTTGTGTCCATTTTAAAGCATGCAGACACTAAATGTCTCCCATTTATCAATCTGTACACTCATTTGGTTATTAACAGCTCTCTTTTATTTTGTATATTTTCCAACCAGTGGAGCAGCTGCTCGGAATGCACTTACCGTCGCCACATAACCCATTATATAAATTGGAAAATTGCAACTGCTTGGGCATCAATCGGGCAGCGTGTCCTTGTCAGTTCCAAGTGTAAGTTTTGCCTTTGGGAGGGAAACTTTAATAATTAGCTTCGGGGGCGGCAAAAAAGTGTAATTTTCCTAAAAAAATAATGAGAAGAGTGCCCAGAGAATCTAATTAACTCAGAGTAAGATATTGGTGCGAAGAACTCTCTAGTCAAGCATATAAATTATATATTAACTTGAATTTTCAATTATTTCCAATAAACTTTCCAGACATTCCATATAAAATGTTGCATGTTTGTGTAGAACTTTCTCAGTGGAAATGTACAAAAGTTTGTGCAACTTTAGTTGGGCTCCCAATTAGACCTGGCCAATGCTAATTGCTACTCCTTTGAAGTGGCTTTCTAAATGAATTCAGTCATTAGAACTGGCTGCCACACTAAACGATGCAGCCTTCCCATCCTGTGCCACAGCAGAGTGCCTCATATGCCTCCGGAATATTGCATATTGAAATAAGTTGCCGGCTGGTTCAAATTATGTCCCAGTGTCCTTATGTGATAAGTAATGCAATTTGATTGATTCCTATGCTCGTTTTAAATACTTTCAGCAGCCGGAAACAGGAAGCTCCACACATTCTACCTTTGTTGCAATTTATCAAGGAATTTTGTAATTAATTGTTTTACTTCTGCAAGAAAATTGGAAGACATTATTATGCAGTTTCTCTCTTGAACTACTCCCAAAATGATATCCATTTTCCTGGGAAAATGAGACTGTGGCTAAACGAATTCCTTTTCCAACATCTATTTTTACTCGCAATGCCGAAAATTCATTTCTTTAAAAATTTAAAAAATAAATCAAAACAAAACCAAAAATATTCACAGATTTAAGATTTAAAGAGCAGCTCTAAGCATCAGAGGGGCTTTTGTCAGATAATTTTTTCTGGCACATCATCTTTTTTCTGGCGAAAAATTAAATTGCATTGAACCCAAAGTTCAGGGGTGCTAGGAAATATTTAGTTGACGTAATTACTGCTCTCTGGCTTTTGGCAGAAATGCACAAAACGCAACACAAAAACCGCAAATTATGAAAATCTCTATGGCCCTTAATTATTGTATTATGAGACTCGCATCATTTTCAAAATGTTTAATTTTCTAGTGATTATTGGGACTAAAGAGGCCATACTCTGGGGAATATATAGTACGCGCGCCACGACAAACTGTTGACTGATTGTTGGCTCTAATATAAAATAAATTTATTTCTGATTTAAGCAGCTGAATATTATAAAATGATTGCGCATTTTACAAAATATTAGTGTGTGCCAAATTACATTTAATTTGTTTTGCCTTAAAAAGATAATAACGACTTATGGCATTTTTTCAGTCGTCAACTCAAGCTCAGATCATCAATCTTCTTTGTCTTTCACTCCAGACCCAGCATCACATATGCACATTTTCGACTTTAAGGAGGAAAATCTAAAAAGTTTTTTTTTGTGTAAGGAAGTTCATGTCTCAGGCCGGGGTACAGCCTCTCAGTCTGTCCAAGGCCCGGTCCCCATACAGAATTATTTGTATTAGGGGACCATAGAGAGGGATCGGACGGACGAAGTGTAGGGGAGGGACGGGTGGCGCTTGCACTCCGCGCGGTGCCGACGTTTGCCGTGGTCGGGGCCTCGACCAGGGGTGTGCTATGGGATGGCGTAGTTGGTGGGGATCCGGCACGCGCGCAGCCTGCAGGTGGTAGTACCCTCCACTCGTGGCCAGCGAAGGCGGCGCCGGGTACCCCGGGCCTGGGCGTGGGCGCGTGTTGCGGCTGGTGTGGCTGTTGGGGGGCCGGGGTACACTGGGCACGTGGTCGGTGGTACCCCCCACTCGTAGCTAGCGAGTATGGCGCCGCATACCCCTCGGCCTGGGTACAGGCGCGGGAGGCGTGCTGCGTGTGGTGTACCCGAGTTGGGGTGCCGGGATGGAAGGGAAAGGGGATGGAGGGAGGAGCATTCAACGGGAGGGGTGACCACCGGCTTGGCAAATCGCGTGGCGTCCGCGTACACGATTCCCCAGCGGTGATCCCCGAGGATGAGGAAAGGCTACGAGGAGGTAGTTCTACGGGAGGGGAATCTCAGTCCGTGGAAGTCGTGGCATCCGCGTACAACTCCACTGGCTGAGTTCCCGCCATGCAAAGGGCATATTAATTCGGCACCCAATACGGGAAAAGGGGTGGGTTAAGAATCGAGGGCTTGCGGGCTATAGTATTAGATGATCGATGCATATATATGAAATTCAAAAATCTTCTGCTAATATTTCACTTTATTTGTCTGATTCCTGTAACTATTATTTTTATTCTTAGGGGTCCCTGTCGCACCTAGCTTCCCTTCCCTAGCTCGCGTACGCGAGGCCAGCTTACCCGCTGTCTCCTCCCGGCATCCTGGCTCCCGTTGATCCCGGCTGCTGGCACTTTTAATTACTACTTTGTGACCGCGCACTTCTGCCTTTCTTGGCTGCTCAAAATCCACTCCCGTATCTATTTCTCGGCCGGCCACTCCAGGCCTCCAGGCTCGTGCCTCTGCCTGTAGCCTCTGCCGGCGTTTGTCGCTTGTCGTCGCGTAGGTGATCGACGCTCGCTCTCTGCTGTCGCTGCTCTCTCTGCCGCTCTCGGCTGCGGCTCCTGTTTACCGTTACTTGAGTGTCGGGGTATTGCGTTGTCGATTTCTCGAACGTTCTGCTGCTGTTGCTGCTCTCTCTGTCGCTCTCGGCTGCGGCTCCTTTTTACGGTTACTTGAGTGTCGGGGTATTGCGTTGTCGATTTCTCGAACGTTCCGCTGCTGTTGCTGCTCTCTCTCCCTCTCTCGGCTGCGGCTCCTGTTTACCGTTACTTGGGTGTCGGGGTATTGCGTTGTCGCTTGTCTGTTAGTGATGCTCATTCTGGTTCTCGTCGGTGATGCTCTATACGGTTCCCGTGAACCGCATGTGTTTTGTGATGGGCTCTGCCCCTTCACATTGGTCAATATGATTTGCTGTAATATGAGAAGCTGTAAAAAAGTACATCATTTTAAATCTTCCAATTTACATATTAGATAAACGACATATGAGGAATCTAGAAACTATTAAAAACTGAAGCCAATAAACCCCATACAGGAAACAGTTGAAAGTCGAAAAATAGCAACATGAAAATTGATGTCCGTCTTGGCATTTTCCCAACCAATATTCCTTAATTTCCCCAGCATACTATGGAGTTTCTGAGCTCAACAATGGTTGCAATAAAAGCTCAACAGCTGTGGTATTTGATTGCAAATAAGAAGGACAACGAATATTTGGAATAAAATGAAACAAAGGCATTGGCAGCTGCAAAACAATTGCATAACTAATCAATGAGGGTCATCAATAGACGCCAAAAAGAACTGGAGAGGGTGCAATGAGAGTGGAACAAATTACATGAAAAACCAAAAAGTTGCATAGGAGAAAATGGGAGATGCTGGAAAGTTTTACACAGCATAGAAAAGTAAACCGCTAAAAAGAAGGCAGTCGGAGGAAAAGCTCGGATAGAGGAGCCATCCATTAACTTGGCCACTAATGAAACCACATTGAAAGAGTAGTCGGCGGCAGCACCACCAACATTTCAACCACTGGCATCAACTAACTAATCGACGCTGTCTTGCCGGGTATAAAATGTGGATTAGTTCACTGCACAGCAAAACTCTCATACCACTCGCGAGACAGACGCGCTCCACTCCTAATTGAATGTGCAGATTGCAGACATTTGTCATAAAGCTAGAGACTTTAAAACTGCTTTTGATTAAGATGAATTTTTTGGAGCAGCTCTAAATCGTTTTTAAGTGGAATATAAAATAAGTGGATATGTGAAAAGTCAGTATCACTAGAAGTGTTTACATTTTCTTTCGTATCAGGGATTTGTATTCCTTTTTCAGCAAATGTAAGGGAAAGTAAGCTCCGGACCTACTGGCCTTCTTTGTGGTCTTCACAAAGACAATTTGTAGTTTTCTATTTTCCATGAGTATAATTGGTCCAATGTGAATGAGTCAAAGTTCAGCAAAGTAAAATGTACAGGTATTCCCAGTCATTCCTTTAATGTCTTCACTCAATATTAAATTATCGTTCTTTCAGCCAGAATGAGTTCCTTTGTCTTTCTGGTTGCAATTTCCATCATGAAGCATTAAGTCCAAAGAGAAATTCACGTGTTCGTGCAATTGCATTTCGGAATTTTATAGATATATACCATATATTATTTATTTCACTTTTCTTTACTATGCTGCGGGTGTAAAGTTAAATACATTCTGATGCTGTGTTTGCCTGCTGTGCGGGATATATTCTTTATTTTTGCACAATTTATTCTGCCCTACTAATTTACTGTAGAAAAGAAAGTTCTCAAGAACCTGGAAATTGATCCCCTTAGACTCTGCCCATAGCCGTTGACAACGTGAAGTATGTATTATGCCATGCCCCCTGCTGTTTGCCCTAGAGCCTCCGACAACTACTGACGGCTAAACATCTATACATTTATTAGCCTATTTTCAGGCTGCCAGTGGGTAGGATGCGCCACTGAACCACATCCTCTCCACCGAATGATGTAGAAATGTATAACAATTCAGTCGGTTACCTCCAAGTCAGACGGTTTCCAACCCATTTCTCATCTCATGTGGATTTGAGCAGATTTTTAAATTCTGCGTGACCAAGGAGTATTTTTTTATTTCTCAAACTTGAGTGGAAATCGTAAACTATAGAATATGCATCCATGCTGACATTAAACTCTCATTAACTAGTCTGGAATATAGACATAACAACAGAGGCTACTCTGAAGAGCGTCTCAAAACATTCTCTAACGGCATGTGTAAAATTTCAATTATATTTACTTTGGAATGAAAATCCACAGCAACAAAATATGTATCCACGCTGACAAACAATGTTTTGAAGTGCTGAGATATTTAGCGATCTTAGATAACCCCGTAGCCAATTATTTTGTTATTCAATTATTTTGTCTGCGCAAATTTCTCGGACGCATTTCACTGGCTTTCCCGCCACATTCCAGATTAATTGTACAGATTTATTGGCATATCTTTTGGCCCCCCCTGGCCTTATGCGTAAATTGCAACTCTATCACGTTAAAACCCTTGACATGGGCAACATCTCTTGTCAGTACTTGCAGTCATGCAAGGGATTGCAGTGAAAGGGGAAGCTTTTATTCCAGGAAGCAGCTGAGTGCCAAAAGTTTTCACTCCAACTTTCCTGGACAGCAGAGGGGCTGTACACTGAGACTGAAGTTCTGCTGCTTGTCTGAAGCAAAATTGTTTAGCGTGGAGAAAAATCAGGTCCAATTTTTTCGATCAACAGTCAAGAAAATATTTGAATTAATGGTAGCAAAAGTCACACGGAAAGGTCTTTGTTGAGCCAATGAGCTACTTCAGCAGCGTAAAGTCCGATCTTTAATTATTGGAAAAAATCACACAGCGTCAGGTTTGGTATGTTTAGTATAAGTATGATTTGTTTCTACTATTTTGCGAGTATTAAAACAGGCGGACCCGATGAAGGCCCGTGTTTATGCGATACAAGCGTGTTTTTTAGGCTAGGAGTTTAAGTTAGTTTTAGTTGAAATTTACAAATTTCGATTATCCAACGGAAGGGCCACTGTGCCAGACGACGGAACGTGCAGTTGCGGTGATGTTTGCTTCTGCTGTGTCTTCTGCTCAGCTGATGAGCCTGCCTCAAAGCTCTCCTCAGACGATGAAGTAAGAGAAAGGGCGATGTAGCGATTAGAGTGTAGGGCAGCAGCAAGCAACTATGCATTAAGAGTGATGTGTACTAGGCTTCTCTTTATGCTGCCATGGGAAGGCATTTCTCCACCTGCTCCCTTACTCAACTGGCGTGACATTTCGTCGGTTGAATAATTATTTAAAATATCACTCTTCTTTTCTACTCTACCCTGTCAGATTCATCGCTCATGATAAGTACGTACCCGCGATCATTAATAAAATGAACGTCTTATGCCAACTGCTGCGTGGACAAAATAAATGAAAATATTTAAAAATGTCCATTTGGCCGGAAACTTGTTCTGCACACAGTCTCCAGTTAAAAGTTCTCGTCATGGACTGGAATGCATGAATGCATTCAGAGTGAAGTTCAAATAAAATATACCATCTAAATAGATGCGTCCTGGAGGGCACTAGAGTGGCGAATGGAAGCCAACATAAATGCGTGAGCGGTTGACTGATTCAAGGAGGGCATGAAACCCTCAGCGCTAGGCCGTGGCTTCCTGAAATTCCTTTCACTATATGCTGTCTCCGGCTAACTGCGAAGCTGTCGCTGCAAAAAGGGAGAGGTTATCTAATAGTCTATTGCACCAATTAAAGAGGTACTATTAAAGGGCTGCAATCTTCACTGAATGATTTCAGATGCTATGTTAAAATAGAATTTTTTGGCTGGTGGCTGGTGGTAAATTTGCTTGTGCTTGACATCTTTTGACCCATTATAGGGTGGGCCTATAATGGGGCGTCTCCTTACATTTGGCACATGTTTGACACTTTCATTAGCCAGGACCAAACTGGATCTGCCAAACTTTTCCCAGGGCTTTTTTGGTCTGCATAGAAATGATTATCCATCCAGAAATGTTCACCTAATGTGGAAAATGTGAAATCTCAATTAGCTAGTGGGAAAAGTACAGATGACAAGCACTTGGTTCCTGGCCTCTGGGCCCCTGTTTAATGAAGGAAGTCACTCAAAGTTCGATATGCAATTAATGCAGCTCAACATGCCCAATGCTTCAGGTCCTGAAGTAAATATTTTTGTACGTTCTATCTAGATACGACAAACTCCACCTTCGACCGCATAGCAGCGTACCAGAGAACTCACCCACAAGCAAAAGTTAAAAACTTTGCAGCAACAGGTTTGTGCCATTCATTAGCATGCAAATTTGAAAATTTATCAGCTGGTAGTGGCGGGTTCTACCCAGGGTCCAGGGTAGTTCAGGTCTTGTTCCAAATTCTATTTTGTGGCGTAACCGCAGCTGGTGGACTAACTGCCAGAGCTCGCATGTAAAAGTTGTTCGCACAAATTATACACAGATAGAAATCGAGGAGAGCTGGCAAAATCTCCAGACGTATTCTAGCGACTATTATGATGGGACGGGTTGGTGAAGGGAATATGCTCTGGGAATAATATATTTATCCTCATGACCTCAAATATATTCAGGTGTGCATCGTTGTCCAAGGCAGATGGTTCTGTAAAAACTTTCGATAGTTAAATTGAGGTCGACGAGTTCGAATGAATTGATTGACTATACATGAAACGAACAAACTCCGTTAATAGTTCTCCCTGGCGAAAAACTGCAAAAACATAATAAATATTTAATTGGAAATGCTTGCCCAAAATAATCGAACCAACTTTACCAAACCGAAACCCAGGAAGCATTAAGGTTTTTGCTTTTTTGGCAGAGATCTCCTTACCCTCTTAATTTGCATTATGGTCTTGAATTTGTGCAACATTTTTGTCGGGTTCCCATTTTCTTTTCGGGTTTGGTCGTAGTCTGGTTTGCTATATCTACATTGATTGTTTTACCGATAGGTAATCATCAGTTTAATTTTTTCCAAAGCTAATATTTCGGGTTTCGCAGTCTTATTTGAATCCGTATAATGCACTGTCAAAGGTACATATGGTATATATTGTGAAATCATATATGCTTTTGCCGGGCAGCGTCCTTTCTTTCGTTTCTTTATACCGCCTTCTTCGATTCGGTACTGAAAACACAGCATCTGAGCTGATCTCTCGAAATGTATGTATCTTTCTCTCTGTCTTTCTAGCTTAACTTGACAGCAGCCCCGATCTGACCCTCTAGCTCATCATCGCATTCAGTCTTTCGATCTTGCACCTGGTCACCTTGGGCATCACATAATCCAAATGCCCCAAAACAGCAAGGGGCTTCGAATGCGGATCGGGGAAACGAGTTAAAATTGATTCCAAAGAATGTTCCGATACAAATTTAAGTAATAAAATCAGTATTCTTACTCAGAGTTATCGTGGCTGTCGTAAATCGTATGCCAGAAAAGGTTGACGCAGGCATTGACGTCGTATCGTTTCCATTTCCTGTTGCGTATGTTCTCTCCAAGAAAGATTTAAACGTAGGCATATATAATATTTGTTTTGCCCCATATATGTACGTGTACGAGCGCGGGCTTATGTTCAGCAGAGTGTGTGTTTAAGGAGGGGCTCTCAAATAGAAACATAAAGGTAAATAAAAAGGTATTGAGCCATGTAGTTGTTGAATTGGAGCATATAAATTATGCCCATTTTCGGGATAGTGGCTATTGTTATTTAGGTGGCACACACAACGATTATAAACTGGCAAATTGGGGGTTAGCAAATCTAGCTAAAATCAACTTTTTCACATCCATCCGAGGAAAACGTGACCTGCATTTATAATCAGGTTACAGAAATTCAATAAATTGGCCGGGTTAGCTTAAAGAAATTGATTTCCGTTCCTAAAATTGTTCTCTATAATTAAAATTAATATTATCACAGTTAAATTATGGAGTAAATATATTTAAATGTATTTTCAGCAACCATATGTGAACGTAAATTAAATTGAATTCCGCCCACGTTTACGAGAATATAATCGCCATCTTTTTGGCTCTCATGAAAAATCCAGAAGGATATAAAATTATGCAGCAATAAAACTTAATTGGCAAAATTTGACTCTCAAAAAAGTCAAGGAACTCCATTAAAATGTGTTAACTAATAAATATAGGAGGCCTTTTGTCACTAACAACCCTGGATGGCAATATTAATAGAACAGTAGGACAAAAATTTCAGGTCGATAGTCGACAGTCGAGTTTTTGTGAAGCCATCTTCAACTGCCTACTGTTTAACAAAGCGGGAAAATGGAACGAAACCAGAGAAACTTATGAAGTTGTAAATGGAAATGACGCAGAAGTGCGAAGGACATTGACGAATGTCGACGATGACGAGGAAGCGTTTTGATGTTGCTGTTTGACGCTGGCTTTTTTCCAGGCGCCTGAGCGTGACGGAAATGACATTTCCATGGCGGAGACCCGAGGCGACAACAGCTAAGAGCGGAAACGGAAAGTTTAAGGCAAAGCAAATGGCCAGAAAAATGGGGCAAATAAGTGACGACTG
The DNA here is from genome assembly GCA_037356375.1 of Drosophila affinis. Lineage (NCBI taxonomy): Eukaryota > Metazoa > Arthropoda > Insecta > Diptera > Drosophilidae > Drosophila > Drosophila affinis. The sequence goes on from CM074800.1 coordinate 32,364,283, forward strand.
CTAATCAAGATGGTAAGTGAGCAAAGTGTGGACCTCTTTAAACATGACCAGGCAACAGCAAAACAGGTTTCCCTCATAAAACCAACACAGGTCTTTCTCCCTTAAATACAAAAGCAAAACGGATGCTTTTCATCAGCATTGTAAAAAACAACAATTTTAATTGAATATCCCATAAAAGTGATTAGAATTGCAAACTTCATTTCCACAATGGTTGCATGTGCACGGTTTGCAACTCGCATTAGAAATCTACAAAGTAATCATTTCTCATAATTCTCTACGGAGTAACGTTGCTATCATTTGAAATGATATCCGATGAAAAGTCCTTCCTTCGCAATCGCCAACAATAGTTTTACTTATACTCAAAATTGTAAGATCTGCCAAGATATTCTCGACTGAGAAGCTGCATGAGAGACCAAAACTTTGTTGGCTATAAAATAAATACTAGCGCTTAAAAAAATATCTAACTCAAATTCTTTAAGAATTTTCCGCGCTAAAAACTATTCCATCTGCATCAAGAAGTAAATAGAAATAAAACCATTTACTCCCCATAAAATGTATCACTGACACCGAAGACTCTTCGGCAAAAGGAACGAGAACCATCACGTAGATCGAGAGCATTTTTCCTGTCCCGAAAACAGAAAATAAAAACGAGAGGGAACGTTGTGAGCCGCGGCAAAGGCCGCGGCTCTACCTTATACCCGGTACTCAGTCAGTATATACATACATACATTTATGAGCCTACGATTTATGAAATTTATTATATGTTCTCAAAAGGGACGAAAATAATATTTAAATTAAAACGAGAGGGAACGTTGTGAGCCACGGCAAAGGCCGTGGCTCTACCTTATACCCGGTACTCAGTCAGTATATACATACATACATATATGAGCCTACGATTTATGAAATTTATTATATGTTCTCAAAAGGGACGAAAATAATATTTAAATTAAAAAAATGAATTTTTTGGAATTTTTTTACATGTTTCCGATTTTGTTTGCATATGATTTTTACAACTGCTTCTAAATTTCTACATGACATGTATAACTACATATTTGAGACGTACAAGTGTTTGCGACAGAGAGAGAGAGGGCATGAGTCAGCGCTTGGCAGGCGTTGCGAAGCCACTGAAATTTAATTTGTTTCTTCTGGCCATAATATTGATCCGATCTGATCCAGATTCGGTAATCTGGTAGATATGGTAATTTTTCATGATTCTGCATTTTTGGTTTTCATTTATCTTAAAAATTGTGGATTCCACAGATTTTCGTCTTTTGTGGCGGCGGAAGGGGGCGTGGCAAAATTTTGAAACAAACTCGTGCTGGTTTGATATCACAGGAGCTTGGATAGAAAGTTTGGTTGCTCTAGCTCTTATAGTCTCTGAGAACTAGGCGTCAAAAAAAACGAATGGGCAAAGCGGATGGGGTCGCGTGTGAGAGAGAGCGAGAGGGAATGATGACTTTCGAAATGGTTTTCTTCATTGTAGCTATACTAATGATCCGATCTGATCCAGATTCAACACTCTGATAGAAATGGGCATTCTCTATGACTCTGCGTTTTTAGTTTTCTTGTATCTTCAACATTGTGTACGCCACAGACTTTCGTCCTTTGTGTGGGCGGAAAGGGGCGGGGCGAAATTTTAAATTACATTTGGAGTAGTGTGATCGCACAGGAGACTGGATACAAAACTTGGTTGCTCTAGCTTTAATAGTCTCTGAAATATAGGCGCAAATGAAGACGGACGGACGGACGGACGGACGGACGGACAGACGGACGGACGGACGGACAGACAGACATGGCTATATCGACTCGGCTATTGATGCTGATCAAGAATATATATACTTTATAGGGTCGGAAACGCTTCCTTCTGTGCGTTACACACAACCGTTATCCCCACAAATCTAATATACCCCTATACTCTTCGAGTACCGGGTATAAAAATTAATTTTTTGGAATTTTTCTACACGTTTCCATTTTTGTTTACATATGCTTTGTATATCTGCGCCTACATTTCTACATGAGATGTATAACTACATATTTGAGACGTGGAAGTGTTTGCAAGAGAGAGAGAGGGAATGAGTCAGCGCTTGGCAGGCGTTGCGTAGCCAACGCTTCTTCTGGCCATAATATTGATCCGATCTGATCCAGATTCGGCAATCTGGTAGATATGGTAATTTTTCATGATTCTGCGATTTTGGTTTTCATTTATCTTAAAAATTGTGGATTCCACAGATTTTCGTTTTTTGTGGGGGCAGAAGGGGGCGTGGCAAAATTTTAAAACAAACTTGTGCTGGTTCGGTATCACAGGAGCTTGGATAGAAAGTTTGGTTGCTCTAGCTCTTATAGTCTCTGAGAACTAGGCGCTCATTTATACGAATAAGCAAAGCAGATGGGGTCGCGTGTGAGAGAGAGCGAGAGGGAATGATGACTTTCGAAATGGTTTTCTTCATTGTAGCTATACTAATGATCCGATCTGATCCAGATTCAACACTCTGATAGAAATGGGCATTCTCTATGACTCTGCGTTTTTAGTTTTCCCGTATCTTCAAAATTGTGTATGCCACAGACTTTCGTTCTTTGTGGGGGCGGAAGGGGGCGGGGCGAAATTTTGAAATACACTTTGAGTAGTGTGATAACACAGGAGACTGGATACAAAACTTGGTTACTCTAGCATTAACAGTCTCTGAGATATAGGCGCAAATGAAGACGGACGGACAGACGGACGGACGGACAGACGGACAGACGGACGGACGGACGGACAGACAGACATGGCTATATCGACTCGGCTATTGATGCTGATCAAGAATATATATACTTTATGGGGTCGGAAACGCTTCCTTCTGTGCGTTACACACAACCGTTATCCCCACAAATCTAATATACCCCTATACTCTTCGAGTACCGGGTATAAAAATAGTGCAATTTATAGTTAGGGGATGAAAAATGGTATGTATCATATATTTTTAATGAAAGACGGCAGGACATAGTAATGTTATGTAGGTTTATTGTTGGAGATGTGAAAGCTGAACTGATTTTTATCCCAATAATAAACATTTTTGGGCCCGGATGCACTATAATTATACCCGGTACTCGAAGAGTCCGTCTGTCCGTCTTCATTTGCATCTATATCTCATAGACAAGATACGAGAAAACTAAAAACGCAGAGTCATAGAGAACGACCATTTCTATCAGAGTGTTGAATCTGGATCTAAATGAGCGCCTAGTTCTCAGGGACTATAAGAGCTAGAGCAACCAAACTTTCTATCCAAGCTCCTGTGATACCAAACCAGCACGAGTTTGTTTTAAAATTTTGCCACGCCCCTTTCCGCCCCCACAAAAATCCACAATTTTTAAGATAAATGAAAACCAAAAACGCAGAATCATGAAAATATGAAAATTACCATATCTACCAGATTGCCGAATCTGGATCAGATCGGATCAATATTATGGCTAGAAGAAACAAATTAAACTTCAGTGGCTACGCAACGCCTGCCAAGCGCTGACTCATTCCCTCTCTCTCTGTCGTAAACACTTCCACGTCTCAAATATGTAGTTATACATGGCATGTAGAAATGTAGGCGCAGATATACAGAGCATATGTAAACAAAAATGGAAACATGTATAAAAATTCCAAAAAACTCATTTTTTTAATTTAAATATTATTTTCGTCCCTTTTGAGAACATATAATAAATTTCATAAATCGTAGGCTCATATATGTATGTATGTATATACTGACTGAGTACCGGGTATAAGGTAGAGCCGCGGCCTTTGCCGCGGCTCACAACGTTCCCTCTCGTTTTAAATTTACCCGTGTGCCTTATGTTTACACATATCACACCAGTCCATCGACATAATTGGAATTTACACAAAAAAGTTCAATTTGTATTTAACTTTGTGAAAGGTTTTCATTGTCATATTTTTAATAAAATTTATTATATAAATGGATTTGATTGGTGGTCTCCCTCTTTACATTAAAAACAAAAGAAAACATTTCATTTCCATTTTACTAGTAGCCGTGAATTTAAAAAAAAAAACATCAAAATGAATGAAATAAAATTTTTTTATTGTCTTTAAATGATATACCGGAAGTGTGGTTGGCTAAGTGGAAGCCATAAAGATTGACTATTTCCTACTGATCGGAATGTATTTGATAAATTAAATCATAAGAATGCAAATGACTATTTCTTTAGCCATAAAAGGCCAAATCTCAATAAAACACTTTGGAATAATCAATTTTCCATAGAATGAGGGTCTCCATCCGAAGACATTAAAAATGTGGGGAGAAAATATAAAAATAAAAAATAATAATAAATTTGCTGCTGTTTTTATAATTTTCATTATCTTCAGGGCGGCTTAGTTCCATCGTTCCAATATTCTTCCTATATAATCCTTTGCAAAGAGCCGTGAGATTCGAAAAGTTTTCCTTGTTCTTATTTTATTTTTTCTTTCCGACTTTCTTAACCACAAGCGAAAAACACTTGTAAGGACGCTGCTTTTGTGTTTCAACAGAATGTGTGTCAATAAGAAAGAGTTTTTTTTATTGCAGTATTTTTTATATCCACATTTTACGACAGATTATATGTGTTCTCCCCCAAAATCTATTCAAGAGCGATACAAGAAATGCGCAAATCTGTCAATCGTTGTCGAAGATTTTTATCTATTCCGTGCGACACATGGCGAATGAATAATTGAACAGAAAGTAGAATACAGTCGAGTATATTAAGTTAAAATAAATTTGAGCTATGTAAAGGACTAACTTATGTAGGAAGGGAATAAGTGAGATACCACTAATAAGAGTTATCGAATAGGTACATCGAGTAGTAGTAGAGTAGAGAGTAATCGGCAGAGAAGAGCTTGAGCTACGAGAGTGAACGGCTGTGCGGGCTCCGAAAAAGAAGAAAAGACCTGAAGGGTTAAAAAGAGATAACTTATGTTAATAATCTTAAATAAAATAAGGAAAAGATTATGGATTGTAATAAATAAAACGATTGAAATAGAATACGTCTAATTCGACTAAATCGGGAGGCTTATATCCGAAAACAATATAATTCTCCCCCACACTTATATAAGCGCAGTAAAACACTCTAATAAAACGGCAGTTTCGTAGGCATCGAAGAGATAGTAAGTATTGATAAAATATAATTTGGCCACCGGCGAAAATCCAATCAACTTGGCACCTAAAGACAACCCATACTTCAGGCATACACAAAAGTCAAGCGAAATAATTCATTTTTGTGACAGTTGTTCGCGGGGATATTTTTCAAAAATAAATGTAGTGAGAAAAATCGTAAAATATGTGTACAAAACACCAAAATTCTCATGCAGAATGGGGATAAAACTACACTTTTAGTTTCAGGTTACTGTATGACTTTTTTGTGTTTTTTTGTGTTTTTGTGACCCCATGTGAATATGAAAGCGAAACCATGCAATTGAGTGATAGACATTTGATGGAAGGGTCCCATCACGTACACAATGGATGGGCCAAAATTGAAATTTATCTGAACCGTTTGCAGGTCAACAAACACAAAGGCTTTCATCGAAAAAACATAAATGTTTAAAGGATGGGTAAGCTATATCTCCAGCTAATTCAGACTGGAGAATATACATATACATATATAGCATATAGCTTATACTTCTGGCCGAGGAGTCAGTCGAGTGTGCGCATAATTCCACTTGCTACTGCTATCGATGATTGCATTCTCTTGGAAACTAGTTCCTCAATATACTTTGAACATCTTAACATATTCAATTTCGTATTCAGCCTGACAATATATAACTAGATGAGAGGCCGTTACCACAAAAACACCACACCTATAAAAATCGGATTTCAAACCATTTCAATTTATTTTCCTATTCCATTGCTATTGCATTTTCTGGCACATTTGGCGCTGCTGCAAGTAATTAACTTTCTTGTTTGTTTGCCCAAATGACTAACAAATTGCGGGAGCCTTCTCGACTAGTGCTGGTTTTGTGGCAGCCAACGAGGTGTTCTATCTATTCCCTCCACCTCCCAGAGGTGCCATTAGGGTTTTCCTCATCATACATACATATGCCTGGTGTGGAGTTTGGATGCTCTGTGCCGTTGCCAGAGATAACGCTGATAGATTTTAATATGAGCTGGATTATGATTTGCCCTTTTAAAAAGTTTTTGCTTTAAACTTAGTCAAAGGAAGAGGAAAGATGGAATTATCCTCTCTTGAATATTATTTGGCACAGCTAAACATATATGTAGTTTCAGGTAGATCTAACAGGAATAATGAAGGCTTAATATGGAATTTTCACGTAAGGAACAAATGAACAAAATACCCTTTAAAAGTAAATAGAAATCTTATGAATATCAAGAACAGCATAATTATTTGATCTCTATGGCAGATCTATTGGAAGTAAGAGAAAGATTATCAAGTATCTTCAGTGAAATGAAGGACTTGATACGAGAGACCACCATCAAAATAGATAAAATTCGCAAAGTATTCAGCGATCAAAAAGGAGACTAAGGATTCAGAAAAGATCGGGACAAATGATTGAAGAGAAGAACAAAAGCAGCTAAGAGTATACAGAAGTATGAATAGATTAAGGAATACAAAAATATATCTTATTCCGTATAGTCGAATCAGATGTAAAGAATGATAAATATTGTTCGTTTTATTATATTATGGAAAGGTCAAAGATTGAGCGGCTATATTCTGGGGCTCAATTGGCACCCGTGCTTGATTGGTTTCTATTTAATTTACTGTTTTGCCACCGCTGCATCTTGTGGTGATCTTACACCGGGTCTTGATCACCTTCCTCTGGCCCCTGGGCTTACCCGCCTGCTACGATGGAAGGTTGTTCGTGCGTCCGTGGTCTGTGGGTTTTCGCTTCAGTGCCGATCGGAGTACTCGGCCTGGGATGCGAGGCTCATTGGCGCTGTAACAAGGCTCGCTCGTCTCGTTGTTTAGCAGAAGCTCCTCATCCGAGGAGGAGCAAATGGGCTCCTCGCTGTTGCATGGAAGCTGCCGCTGCTCGACACTCCTCCGTAGATCCACGTACTCAACTTCGACGTTTTGTAAAGGCTCGTCCCCGTGGCTGCGTTTGGCCAACTTAAAAGGAATACGAATTATCCCATTCGAATGGGCAAGTAGTCCCATATTCATGCCCAACTCCATCCCATGGTGCACAGCGTCCTTGAGTGTGTCGAAGGAACGGATGTGGCGCATCACGGCTTCATCCTTCAGAGCACACGCTTCTACTTCACGACACAGGTCATCTAGAGTGGCGCCTACGAGTAAAATGAGAAGTCAATTCCGGACTCCCTATATGCTACTCACACTGTTAGCTTAATATACTCACTCTGACGTGGCTGGCCATGCAATATACCGATCATATGGGGCAGCACCGATACGAAGGGGTTGGGGCTGATTTGGTCCATTGCAAACCTACAGCAATATAAATACACTTGCAACAATTTTTACGTTTTGTGTGAGTGTGTGAATTGTTTTAATGACTAAACATTTTTCTTTGATTTTTGATATTACAAAGGCTCCTGGGACTAGCATTACTCCTTAATTATTTTACTTAAAAGTAGCCTTTGTTTTGCATTCACATATCATAACCTAGAGAATAGTTAGTTCACAAACTTACTGATAGAACAAATGTCTAAGAAATACAAAATTTTGTTTCACCGTCAACATCAACATGTGGCATTTGCACTTATCAACGTTATATCGGGCGCCGCAACGCCTGTTTGTGGTTGTGAGCCACATGTTCGGGTTAACATTGAAGATGAATAATTGAATATTTTTGGTTTTTTATCCTCTCGTTTTTTTCTCCAAAGCCGTAGTTGCTCCGACCCACTTTAAAGCCATGCACAACTGACGATTTCACTGCCATTTCGACCGCAACTCGACAGATAAACGACCCAATAAAAATGTCGATTATTGTGACCTGTAAAGAAACCATACAGAATATTGCACATGCGGTGCCTTATGCCCTAACATCAAAGCCTGAATTGGCTGGAAATTCAAGAGCCAAAGTTTTCTTCGAATCAATTGAAATGCCTATCTATGTAGATCTAAGGAAAGTGCCACTGCCACAACTTAGATTTGCATTCGGACAGAAAACTTTTGCGTAAAGGTAAATTTTCCCGGTTCAATTTGCTGCTTTCGAATGGGAAATGCAATCGACAAGCATTTCAAAGGCAGGCAGTGGGAACAGGGAACTGCCTTTGTGCGCAGTCAAAGGGCAGCAATAAAATTACCTACGTCACACAGGGACCATGGAAATCGAATCGAATTGCAGGAAAAAATGAAAATGGAACATACACATGATATATACATATGTAATCATGAATTCGAGAGCAGACAAACTCCTGATTAAAGATGTGTGCTTGCAGCACAATTTGCATTCACCGGAAAATCTCTTGGCAGCTGGCTATGTCCCTATTGGCCACCCCAGGTACCAGGTATCAGCTAATGTCTGTGATTTGTGAGCTGTAAAGTTCCACTCTCCGCTAACCCCTCTTAATGGCTAGTCTAACGCATTTCTTTGGTCATTTCATATCGCTTACAGAACGGTTTCTTCTGAAAAATTTAAGAAATATAATATAGCCCCGTAGATTTTAAAATATTTGTATGGTTCTTTAAGAAACTATTATTAGAAGAACATTAAATTTACATTTTTGAGTAACACAATTCCCCTTCTGGAAAGTCTCTAGCTCTCTAGTTTCTCTAGTTTCCCAGCCTTTTATTAATCAACAAATTCCTTATGTAATAACCAGTAATGCAGAACAACGTAAATCTATCTTCTGTTCGCTACTTGTTACAAAAAATTCTACCTTACTGAATTTAACCCCATCGGCAGTTTTATTTAAAGTTTAACATCTAGTGGAAATTTGTAAACTAGAGGACAAGACCTACCACAGTAAAATTTCGCTCGACGACGACCGAAAACGATTGCATATAATATCCTTAAATACATATGTATATCATACAAGTGGATCATAATTGAATTATATTTTGCCCGCAATTCTATAGTTGGAATGTGTTTAATAAAATGTAATGCAATCAAATTATAGTTTCATGATTGTATATTTTTTATGTATTTGAAATTTTATTTGTTAATTAATTAAGCTTTTATTGAAATGTGTTCGCTTCCTCTCTCTTTTCATTTTAGTCAAAACAAAAACCACTTGATGTAAATTTTTCGAACAAAATTAATGATATGAAATGTTTTAATTGGCCTTAAATGATATTCCGTGAGCTTGATTGGCAAAAAGAAATTACAAAAGATTGACGATTTGCTGCTGATTGAAATGCATTAGGTAAATTAAATCATAAAAATCCAAATTTATCCATGATAAGCTATCAAAATCTGTATGAAGGACCATTTATATTTTTTTCATTTTATAATGCTCTTTAATTCAACTAACAATAATATACTATATATATATATATACAGTATATATAACAGTAATATGCTTGAACCGATAACATAAAAGTTTCCAATTTCAACACTTGGTGGAATACATAAATGGAATAAAATAAACTGAAAATAAACGAGAGGGAACATTGAGCTCTTCTTTATACCCGGTACTCAGTCAGAATATATGTATGTGCTCTTACAATTTATGTAATTTATTATATGTTCGCAAAAGGGACGAATTAAATTTTGGCCCAAATGGAAAACTTCATTAAATTAGGTCGAATCCTGTGCTAGATTTTTATATATTAAAAGTTATCTGTTTCCATTTTTGTTTACAAATTTTGCAACACATTTGGAGTAGTGTGATCACACAGGAGACTGGATACAAAACTTGGTTGCTCTAGCTTTCATAGTCTCTGGGATCTAGACGCAAATGAAGACGGACAGACGGACGGACGGACAGACATGGCTATATCGACTCGGCTATTGATGCTGATCAAGAATATATATACTTTATGGGGTCGGAAACGCTTCCTTCTTGGCGTTACACACAACCGTTATCACCAGAAATCTAATATACCCCTATACTCTTCGAGTACCGGGTATAAAAATTGTGAGAAGCCGATAATGCAAAGGAACTTGACTATTTTCTTTATATTATATCATTGATATTTTTTTTTATTGTTCACCAATTTAATTTGTTAACACTTTCATAGAAAAAATGACTTCTCACGTATTTTGAATGTAGAGGAAGAATTATACTGCCTTTATGAGATATAAAAAGATAATAAAAACTTAGCGTAATATGTTTTGTCTGGTCGTAAACAAAGGTTTGGAGAGAGCGCTGCGCCTCTCAAGGATTATTTCCATTTTAGGCGATAGCAAATTTTAAGCAGTTATCGTTTAGAGTTGTGAGCAAGGAAGAGGGGAGTAAACGTGGCTGCCGCCATTGCAGGGCAGCGGTAATTTCATTTGCCTTTCACACACAAACACACACACTGGCGTATAAATTTCATTGCCTGCCACATAAGTGGACCTTCCCTTCTCCCCACTTAGTTGCACTCTGAGGGCAATGAAAAGTTTCGCCTAGAAAATGTGGCCGGGCGCTTCAATGTCTCGCAGGAAGGCTGCTGCGTGTCTGTCAGAGTCATTACCAGCTGGGCTTCTCAGGGTCTCCACACCACTACATACATTAAAGTAATGACGGATGGTGGAGGTGTGACACATTTGAGCAGTCAACACACTTATGCCCTTAGGCGGAGATAGTAATTTGCTCATAATTTTCCATTAAAAACTTGACGAAACAATGACTTAATTGTGGCCTAGCTGGGGAAAGTCTACTTATGAGGCAAAATTGAATTTTGCAGTGCGGATTTTCAAGAAGATAATGCCTAAAATTGATTTAGGGTAATATTTCATATACATTTTTCTGTTTCGTGATTTCTTACAATCATACTCTTTCGATAAGTAACACAACCATTCCATCCCAACCACTTATTAAAGAGCTCAAGCTGTATCCAACTGAATATTAGATTAAGGATGTATGATACAAATAAACGAAAACGTTCATCTGATAAAAAAAGTAAGTTCTATCTTCAAAAAGTAATCACAAATTGTAGTCTATTGATTTTATCCCGAAAAGTATGCCACGTGCGGTTTCCTTTTTCAATTGTGTGAGCAAAATGAATACGCATACAGCCAGTACAGCAGAGAACTTGAATTGTGTAGTAAAATCAAGCTTACTGCCACAATTCGCCGTGCGATAGGCTACACAAAGAGCCCAAAAACGTGCTTACTGGAACGTTAAAGATGTATAACAACACGCATATTTTATTATTATAGACCCTCTCTTAAATGATCCACAGGCCAACCCCATCTTAAACGAGAGGGAACGTTGTATACGGTACCCGGTACCCGGTACTCAGTCAGTCATACATTTATGAGCCTACGATTTATGAAATTTATTATATGTTCTCAAAAGGGACGAAAATAATATTTAAATTAAAAAAATTAATTTTTTGGAATTTTTTTACATGTTTCCATTTTTGTTTACATATGTTTTGTATATCTGCGCCTACATTTCTACATGACATGTATAACTACATATTTGAGACGTACAAGTGTTTGCGACAGAGAGAGAGGGAATGAGTCAGCGCTTGGCAGGCGTTGCGTAGCCACTAAAATGTAATTTGTTTCTTCTGGCCATAATATTGATCCGATCTAATCCATATTCGGCAATCTGGTAGATATGGTAATTTTCCATGATTCTGCGTTTTTGGTTTTCATTTATCTTAAAAATTGTGGACTCCACAGATTTTCATCTTTTGTGGGGGCGGAAATGGGCGTGGCAAAATTTTAAAACAAACTCGTGCTGGTATCACAGGAGCTTGGATAGAAAGTTTGGTTGCTCTAGCTCTTATAGTCTCTGAGAACTAGGCGCTCATTTAAACGAATAGGCAAAACAGACAGGGTCGCGCGTGAGAGAGAGCGAGAGGGAACGATGACTTTCGAAATGGTTTTCTTCATTGTAGCTATAATAACGATCCAATCTGATCCACATTCAACACTCTGATAGAAATGGGCATTCTCTATGACTCTGCGTTTTTAGTTTTCCCGTATCTTCAAAATTGTGTATGCCACAGACTTTCGTCCTTTGTGGGGGCGGAAAAGGGCGGGGCGAAATTTTGAAATACTTTTTGAGTAGTGTGATAACACAGGAGACTGGATACAAAACTTGGTTACTCTAGCTTTAATAGTCTCTGAAATATAGGCGCTAATGAAGACGGACGGACGGACGGACGGACAGACGGACGGACGGACAGACGGACAGACAGACATGGCTATATCGACTCGGCTATTGATGCTGATCAAGAATATATATACTTTATGGGGTCGGAAACGCTTCCTTCTGTGCGTTACACGCAACCGTTATCCCCACAAATCTAATATACCCCTTACTCTTCGAAAAAAAAGCAAGTGAGACGGGGACTTGCCACAAAAATTGACAATGTAGACCATGGATACATGGAAAACTTTTATATGCTTTATGCCAAAGCCAAGAACAAGAAATTTTTCTATGTACACGTACAACTCTCAAAGCAAATTTGAAAATAAAAGCCCCATTGGATTTGAAATCCAACCAATAAAACCGCAACAAAAGAGGGGCAGGGTGAAAGCAAACAAGTTGTTTGAAGAACGGATAAAATCAAACTGAAAATGGAAAAATGCACAAATAAAACAGCGCTTCAACTCAATTGCACGGTGAAAAAGACTGCGAGGGTGGAAGAGAAAAACAATAGAAAGCAAAAGCTGAAAAAAATATAATCTAAAATTGACCATAAACCCAATACCCGAACCATGGTGCCCCACAAACATAGATAAGCGCGGAAAAGGCAACACCAAATTGATATACGCTCCCCTTTTGAAACACCCTTCCAAAGATGATTGTATTAAGATTATGAGACGATACTTGCCACACTGAAAAAGAATCATTTCTAATTCTTAGAGTGTGTGCGAGTATATGAATAATATTCTGTTGAAAACTTCTTGCAGAAGCTTCATTTTCGATACAAAACTGGATCTGCAAGGGTATCTAAAATGCCAGCAAATCAGTCTCGTTTCTCCTTTTCCTTCTTTTCGTTTAGTCCCCACCTCCCTACACTGTTCAAGGACACGCCGTAATTTGCAAGGCGGAATCGAGGGGTGGTATCATAATAATTTAAAGTAGAACTGATAATCTTTGACGGACAAAAGTGTCCTTGAGTGGCAACTCCACCAAAAGGTGGTCCGCCTTCGTTTGTATCTGTCCCCGAATGTATTTCCTTTTTCCCGCAGTTAGAGTTCCGTGAGATTCGTTCAACTCAAGCAGAACCTAAAAAAATCATTTCATTTGAGTTTGTCCCTCTTGCTATTGCCAATTTACGAACAGCAGCAGCCTCAAGAGAAGTTCAGTTTATAATCAATTTAATTCTACTCAATTTTGAGACTCTTGCAGCAGCTGCTTCGGCAAAGGAAGCTTTAAAGTGTTCTCTCTAAATATTCTTTTAAGGAACGTAGAAATTTGGGTAAATAAAGCTTTCGGAGGTTTAAATCTGTATTTTAAATTGAATTGGAAAATTCGAGGATAATTTCGTGTTCGATTCTAACAGATGTTTTCAAACGAGCTTCGCATACTTCCTCGGAACCCTTTGGTCTTGTCAAGTCTAATATGTAAATGATGTCCGAAATGTGTAACATATGCGAGTTGTGGTCAACTGGTGCTAGTTTTTGTTTTTCCCAACACAACTGATTATATTATTCAGATTAGCCGCAAAGTCTGCAGTCAGCCCCTTTTTTGTGTCCCAGTCAAAAACTATCACGCAATGTGCCACATCCGCTTTAATGTTGAAGCCAACCTACACACGTGGTGGGGCGACCCAAATTGGGTAAATTTCAGTGAGCTTTCGGCTGTCAGTGCGAATGAAATTGGAGCAGATCAAAAGAGCAGCGCCATCAATTGCCAACCTGCCCGCCGCCCTCTACAGGCGGCGATGGTTGCGAATCTTCTAGTTGGCCCGACAGCGAACCCCGAAAAAAACTGACAAGAGGCAGCTCTAAGAATGGGGAAACCAGGAAAAGTGCGAAGAAGCCAGCAAACACGCAGGGAGCAAACAGAAAATTGGATTTCATGCCTATTTACATTTGCCAGCAGCCAGCAGGTGGGAGCCAACGAAAAAAGAGGTGCAGAGTGCGAATATATATCGCATAAAATATACATATAGGAGCACAAACTTATTCGTTTTAGAAAAGGAAAGCGCAAGCAAGCTATCACCTTTTCGCTGGAACATACGGATATGAATCAGTTCCATTAAAGCCAACTGTTGCCGGCTATATTCTGTGAAGTTTATGCAACTGTGTGCACTGATTAAATTTTATTAAAAGGAGTGGTAAAGCGGATTAATTTTCCAATGCGCTGTCTACGGGCAATATTACTTAAAGCGTTGTTCCAATGAAATGAATGGGAATTTAATATATGGAAATTTTAAAAGCGTTGTGTATCATAAAACTCCTCAGAGAAACTGCTGGAAAAGGAAAGTATGGAAATCCAAAAATACCTTTTTTATAAGTGTATGCATGGATGTTAACAAATTGTTTCTCCTCTTTCCAGAATCACTACAGCTTTTGGTGACAAATTTTTGCAGATTTAATCGATCTAGGAATAATGAATGTTGAGTCATTTCGAAGGTCGCCTCCACGGGTATCCCAAGTTATCTTGCACATTGAAATCTGTACACTTTATCGAGCCCAGGCAAAAGTGGTCCCGATGGGAAAATAATAATGATGACGTCAGCTCGCTTCAACGAGGCGTATGAGTAATTTATGTTAAGCAGTTGACTTGTTGACACGACCGAATATATATGTGTATTCATTCAATCTAAAGACATATGGCGACAGATGACCCAAAGCACTCATGGTCCTAAGGTTCAAAGTAAAAGTACGGAACAAAGGAGGATATCTGATGGGAGGAGCAGCTTCTGGCTGGATGCCAAGTCCCCTCTACGTGCTGGCGGTCTAATCACAGTGCCACCGTGGACTACCGTCGAGCGAAGGAGAAATGTGATGAGCTCGTTGTGGCTAGGCGTGGTAACTAAACTTCAAATAAAAGCCAACACCTTGTCGCCAGGTGACACCGCATCCACCCAAGGTAGCGCTCACACATGGGAGTCCAGAACGGGAACGTGACGCAGTCTTCTGACTGACGACCCAAAAGCCTCGCGGTCAGCGGCAACTGACAGCCAAAAGAACAGACAAGGAAATGTGAGGAAAATGGTTTCTCAAAATGAATTTTCCCCTATCTCATGATGGTAATTGGATGATATGCAGGCCTAAACAAGACATGAATCCTGAGTTGGCTAACTGAAATGTATTCAATAGTGTTATAATTATGGAAATACCTTGCTATTAGCTGGTCTTCTGTTATAGAATTGCCCAAACAATTCTTACGTTCTCTGAGTGCCAGGCACAGCAATGTCCGCAAATATAGCAATCATTGGGCTCCATTCAATGTTGTGCTTGTTTCTGCTATTCTGATGATGATGACGAAAGTCGCAGGCAGCTGCTTTGTTTGGAGGTATCCTCTCAACATTCAGTTCCACCGTCAATTGTGCAACAACGTCCCCAAGCGTTTGGCTTTAGCGCCCCTAATGATGAAATGGCTCCATCTCTATCTAAAGTCTCAGTTTCAAAGAATATTGCAAACGATATTTCTCTCAGATGTTTGTGTCCCGTCAGAGCTGTTCGGCTCTGCATAGTGAAGACCGTTTCCGTTAGGGTTGCCGAAAATATATCAAAATATTAATATATCGATATTTTTTATAAAAAATGAAATATTTATATCGTGATTTTATAATTGCCGATATATCAAATATGCAATTTTTTTTTTTTATATTTTGTGAAATTTGTGAGTTGGTCACTCTCCCTAAAGCATAAAAACGAGTAAAAGACGCTACGGAAAAATGGATTTAAACTTAATCAAATCAAACTATGATGAAATAAAAAACGGCACGGCAAAGTGTAATCTGTGCGGGAAACTAATTAAAACAAGCGGAAACAGCACAAATTTAACGTCGCACATAAAAAACAAGCATTATGACACATTCATAAAGTGCATTCAAAAAAAGGTATGTATATATATATTCCCGTTAATTGTACTACTTACAAAAAATACACAGATGGCAAAAGTGGAATCTCACGAGGGGAGTCTTACTCAAGAGTCGCTTAGGAAACTATTAGAGAAGAGAATGAAACCACTGCAATCCAAGAAAATGTTAGTGAAATCTTCATTTCTTGATCCCAGATTCAAAAAGATGTACCTCTCGCCAATCGGGGTACAAGAGGCGACTAATGATGTATTAAAAGAATTGACTACATTTACTCAGGAAAAACCGGTAAGTCAAATTTTAGAGTTTGTAAATATGTATAAACTTTAATAAAAACTAAAAGTTGGATAGTTTGGCACTGCGGAAAAATTAAATTTTTATAATTTATAAAGAATAAACGCAATGTGCCGAGTGCCAACATTTTTTTTGTAACATTTTTATGTAAAACTTTATTTTATTCGTCACAAAATTAAATATCAGAAATTTTGGGGCATGGAAATGTTTTCGTCATTACAATTTTACCTCGTAAAGAGGTTTTTTATAAGTTATTGTAATATTTTGATTCTTCACAAATTGATTTCATTTAAATTTCTTCAGATTTCAGATGATGAAAGTGCAACTGATGAAAATGCAGATGACCGATGTATTGACTTTATGGAAGCCCATAACAGGTCAATTTGTAAAGGCATGTCAATGCATAATTCGGATCACAGTGAGCTTAACTTGTACCTTAGCTTGCCGCAATCATCATGGGAAAGTAATCCCATAATATTCTGGGATTCGCATAAGGCGGCCATGCCGGGACTGTCTACACTCGCCCTCAGGTATCTGATTACACCTGGGAGTTCAGTGCCTTCAGAGCGACTTGCGTCCGCAATAAAATGCGTCGTTTGCGACTCCCGCAGCCGAATGACCGATTTTCACATTAAACAACGTGTATTTTTAAAATCATTAAAATCAAAATATTGGAACTAAACATAAGAATCTTTTTATTGTGGAGCATATTACTTTTTTTTTTTTTTTTTTGAAAAAAAAGTAAGAAAAGAAAATATCAATTATATCAATATATCGATATTTTAAAATGATATTTTAAATATTATTTTGATTTTTTTTAAAAACAGAAAATATTATCGATACGATATTTTAAAAATTTTCGACCACCCTAAAATTTTCCCACAGAGTTTTTGAACTCACTGGATTTGCCAGGTATGCCACCGCATAATTTACAATTAAAGGTTGGATCTCCGATTATCTTGCTTCGCAATTTGAACCCGCCATGGCTGTGCAACGATACGCGATTGGTCATTCGAAAATTAATGAAAAACGTCATCGAAGCTAGCATGTTAAGTGAAAAGTTCCGAGGTGAAAACATATTAATACCACGGATTCCTATTATACCTACGGATGCGCCAATTCAATTAAAACGTATTCAGTTTCCAATTCGATTGGCATTTGCCATGACCATCAATAAATCCCAAGGCCAAACGATGTCGGTTTGTGGCGTAGATTTAAGCACGCCATGTTTTTCACACGGACAATTATACGTAGCATGCTCTCGAGTGGGTAAACCATCAAGTTTGTTTGTGTTAGCTAAAGATGGGCTAACAAAACATATTGTTCACGCTGTAGCATTAAGAGACTGATATTTTTTGATAGTGTAATAAATTAATAAATATAGTGCTTGGAGTTTGTTATTTCTATATTCCCTTATCGTTCACAGCATTACAAACATATTTCGTGGATATACCACATCCTTACACACTTAAAATAGGTTAGTTATTTTCTGTCGGCACTAGAAAGTACATAGAAATTATTTATATGGCAAAACAGCGTTTGCCGGGTCAGTTAGTAATATAATATAATTTTTAGTTTAGTTTTAATATAGTTTCTAGGAATTTCACTCTTACTCTCCGTTCAACACCTCCCTACTATCACAAATTCAAATTATGTAGTGCGTAGATAATTCCCCAGCAATTATTCTAAAACTAAAACAATCGTCTACATCCGATAAGAAAATACGAGTATAATACTCAGGCTATGCCTGAATTCAATAAATTATTAAAATAAATACAAATTAAAAAAAAAAAAAATAATAATCGTCAGAAATCCTAACACTCCAAAGATTTAACAGGGTAAAGTAGGTAGTTATGGACAGTCGGTAGTTGTGGACACCCCTGTGCAACTTTAGACTGACGTCTGCTGTGTGCTCCTTATCTCAAATCTAGAAACGTGTATCACCATTTCATTGGTGCGTACATCTGTATTACTTTAGGACGTTGATATGCAATGACTGCACCCACAAGTAGCCCAAGCGACACCACCACCTTCCGCCCAACCGACCGAGGGGCGCTGCCGCATAACGCGCGACTCGTTTACCGAACCGATCGCGGACATGCAGGAAGGATAGGTGTTAGACTAGTGTTCGAGGAAAAGTAGAACAAATCTAACTAAAGAAGTGAAGTAATTACTAGTTACGGGAAAGATATAAGAGTACATGGACATGTCTGTAATTTAAGACTAGGAAGGGAGTTAGTGGTAGATACAATATGATAGAGGGAATTATAATCCGAGCATAGGACCCTAAATGGTTCATGCAAGGAGTAATTCGACCTACAAAGTGGAAGAAACAAGGGTGTATAGTTCCTAGTGCTTCTAATAGGAATCGTGAAGTTTATGCGGCTCAACAGGTCAGGGCTATCTATGTCACCCTTGATCAAGTTGTGCACAAAAATCACTCCAAGCATTTTCCTACGATTAGCTAAGGTTTGAAGGTTTATTAGGAGCAATCTATTAGAGTAGGACGGCAGTCTCACACCTGCATCCCAGCCGAGGCCTCGAAGAGCAAAAAGTAAAAAGTTTTTCTGAACTGATTCTATACGGTCCTGGTGTACGTTGTACTGAGGGCACCATACACAAGAGCCGTATTCTAAAATCGGACGAACCAGAGAGGTGTAGAGAGTCTTTGTTATATAGGGGTCGTCAAATTCCTTTGACCACCTCTTTATAAACCCAAGCACGCCCATGGCTTTGTTCACCATGGTAGAAATGTGTTCTGAAAACCTTAACTTGGGATCTAGTAGAACACCAAGATCATCAACCCGGGTAATTCTCTCAAGAGAACCACCACAAAGGGTGTAAGGAACCAGAAAGGCGCTGGAGCGATGGAAAGTCATTACTTTACATTTTGAAGCATTAAGGTTTAATAAATTTGCACAACACCAAGACTGAAATCTATCGAGATCGGATTGCAACCTGGATTGAAAAGAAATGTCCTTATACTGGACACAGAGCTTAACATCATCCGCATACATAAGTACTCGAGAGTATGTTAATACAGAAGGCAGGTCATTTATAAAGAGTGTAAAGAGTAAGGGGCCTAGAGCTGCCCTGTGGTACACCCGAAGTCACCATAACTGGTGAGGACAGGGAGTTTTTGAAAAGGACTCTTTGAGACCTAGAACAAAGGTAGCTAGAGATCCATCTCAGGAGATTGGGCGGGAACCCTAGAAGGTCGAGCTTTTGTGCTAGGAGGGAATGGTTTACAGAGTCGAACGCTTTACTAAAATCGGTGTAAACAACATCCGTCTGCAGATTACCTTGAAAGCCTTTTATTATAAAGGAGGTAAACTCCAATAAATTTGTTGTGGTTGATCTCCGCCTTATAAATCCATGTTGAGATGGAGATATAAGTGATCTGCATAGATGCTGCAGGTGCGGAGTTAAAATTTTCTCAAACACTTTAGGAATAGCGGATAACTTAGATATACCTCTATAGTTCATTGCATCAGACTTGCTACCTTTCTTATGGAGAGGAATTATATAGGACTCCTTCCATATCGGGGGAAAGCATGAAGAATTTATGGATAGGTTGAATAGTTTAAGCAACGGCCCACACAGAGACTCGGCATTAGTCGTTAATTTATGTGTTGATTATATGCCATCGTTGTAGTGTGAGCTGTTTCTGCTTTTGTAGCAGTTTTGTTAATTATTTTTTCCTACACCCACGCACTCACACTCATACACTCACACACATACACAGCTCCGTTCATATCCTTGTTGGATTTCTTGTAATTATTCTTTATTAAATGCGTTCGTAGCAGAAGGAAAATAATTAAAAATAGAATGTTTCTTCGTCGATGCGTGCCCTGTATTTAGTATTTGTATTGGCAGACCGAGCTGAATTAATTGAGTAATTCGAATGGCCTTGGAATTTTTTGCTTTATTTGTATATTTGTATATATTTATTTGTATTTAACTCTGTTTCCGGTACAAATTGCAGCACATTTATAACACTTTCTGTTCTATCTCAAAGTTAATCGTACTTCAGTCAATCTTTGTTTAATTAAATGGTGGTTCGAATGGTGGCTCTTGGCTCCTGGTGCTGATGGTTGGCCATTAGTTGCTATTATTATGATAATTACACTAGGTTAGGTTAGGTTACAGCGGCTGCCAGACTCACTGGGAGCCCAGCACACCTAGGCCGTTTTCGGCCCGTTGTGATACCGCGGGGGAATCTATCCCTTCTCGCATTGTGAGACCTAAGGTCAACCGTTGTCCCAGCCTGCAGCTTTTATGAAGTTTGCTATCTTTCTGGGACATATGGTGGACATTACCGAAATGTGTGCTATGAAGGGCGAGCCCAAGTGCTGTAGCCTTCTTCTGCTGAGAGCTTCTGCAAGAGCAGAACAAGTGTTTCACCGTTTCCTCCTCTTCCTCGTCTCTGCAGCTACGGCAAAAATCATTGTATGGGGCGCCCAGTCTATAAGCGTGGGTACCTATTAGCCAGAGTCCCGTTAGGGAGCGTATGACTGCGCTGCACCTTCATCTGCCGAGCTTGCATAGCTCCGAGGTGCGCTTCCTGTCTATGGTTGGCCATGTTTGTCGAGTTATTCGACAACGTGGAGCTGATTGCCAGTTGTTGTCTATTAGTTGCTTATATTACTCTTTTATTATTAGCCTACATGTGGCCATCGGCATACGAGTATCCTCCTTGTCTTGGAGAAGTGGGATTGTAGTGCCATGTCTGGCCAGCTCGTCTGCAATACAGTTGCCCTCAAAGTCCCGGTGGCCCGGGACCCATTTGAGGCTGATAGCAAATTGATGAGCCCTCTCGTGAAGAGATTTGCGGCAATCTGCAACGGTGGCAGAGTTTGCGGAGATTGCAGTTAGCGATTTGATTGCAGCTTGGCTATCACTGTAGATGTTTACACAAGTTACCATGGCAGTATTTTCCTGACGGCAGTTTAGGGCTTCCTTGATTGCTATGACCTCCGCTTGGAAGACGCTGCAGTGACCAGGGAGCCTAAAGGAGTGCCTTATGTTTAGCTGTTCGGAGTATATTTCTCCTCCTCCGTATATTTAATATCGAGGAGTGACCTGTGTGCTGTGGTGCCCATTGGTCGGAGTCTCTTAGACGTATTGCTGCCATCTGTGTCCTTTCTTTTCCAGCAAGGGCTGGGCTTTGGCATAGAATGGCATCAAGCGCATCATTTGGAGTGGTGCTTAGAGCTCCGCTGATGCAAAGGGCGGCTGTTCGTTGAACTTTGTCAAGTTGTCTGGTGCTCGTCCTTTTTGATAAGGCCGGCCACCACACTGCAACTCCATAGAGTATTATTGGTCTAACTACAGCTAGATATTTCCATTGGACTATACTTGGGTTCATGCCCCATTTCAAGCCAATAGCTTTTCTTGCAAGTGTAGAGGGCTATTGTGGTCTTCTTCACTCTGTCTTTGATGTTCAGGTTCCAATTTAGCTTCTTGTCAATTACCAACCCTAAGTAACTGGCACTGTCGCTAAAGGAGAGCCTGCATCCATTTTATATGGGGGGGTTCAGAGACTTAATCTTGTATTTACTTGTGAATAGCACAAGTTCTGTCTTTGAGGGATTAACTCCAAGACCTCGCGATTCTGTCCATCTTGACAGTCTCGCGAGCTTTGCGGTCATTAAGTCGCAGAGTGTTTGAGATTATTTTCCCGATAAGATAATTGCCACGTCGTCCGCGTATGCCACGACTTTACACTGCTTTAGGGATGAAAACTATTTTAGCCTTAAGCCAAGCTTGTGGTATTCTCCCCACTACCAGTATCTTCTTAAAGATACATTGCAGGGGCCGGAATGATCTGGTCCGGACCGGTGAATTTGAACGGATCGAAACTGTTTATTGCCCAGTTTATGTTCCGTTTTGAGCAGATCTGCTTCGTTGAGGTGATCGAACCCTCACTAGGGAAGTGAGTCGGTCCATTGATGGAGCACCCTGGAAAATGAGTGTCGAGTAGAATGTGTAGGGACTCCTCACTGGAGTTAGTCCACGTACCATCGCTTCTCTTTAGGTAACCCACCGAGGGGTCCGTTTTGGAGAGGATCTTGTGCAGTCTTGCGGCTTCCGACGTTACCTCGATTTCAGAATTTTTGCCACGAGGCCCTTTTTGCTGTCTAATTTCTTTTTTGTATAGGGCCAGACTATTTTTGTAATCTGCCCAGTGTTCATCCTCGTTAGAGCTTTTGACCCTTGTCGGGTTCCGCAGCCCAATATTGGGAGACTCGATGGAAACATTATAGCCAGTGGTGCAGCAGTAAATTAAATTCCCATTTTATTGTTTGTGGTTTGTACTGCCCACTACACTGCACATTGTACACACATATATGTATACATATAAGCTCCCGCACGGCAGCAGCCTACCCAGCCGTTCTTTCGTCTTCTTTCCTTCTTTCTTTCGAATTTTCTATCACTCTATTGATCTTTCGTCTTCGCTATTGCTCTCTGCTCTCGATCTTTTGCACTCTCGCTTGTAGTAGGGCACGGGCAATTCGGCCCGCCTGCCCTCAAATCAGTCTGGATATCGTCGCGCTCGCATTAGGGCACGGGCAATTCGGCCCGCCTGCCTTTGCAGCGTCTGGACTCTTCAATCGTCGCGCTTGCATTAGGGAACGGGCAATTCGGCCCGCCTCCTCTTGCAGTTTTGGACTCTTGAACCGGCTAACTCTACATCGCTAATCTCGCTTTCGCTATCCTATCCACACGACTTTCGCTATTGACAATAAACTATATCAAACTAAACTAATAATTCGCAAGCTACGCTGCCGAAAAAGCTCGGCAGTTCAACATTTGGTGACCCCGACGTGATCTAACATAAACAATTAAATCACAAAAACATTACAAATTTGTTCGGAAACAATTTAGAGTGGCCCCACGGTTAATTTTTTCGGTTTTGCGCAAGTAAAAGTAACAGTTGTCGCCTCGTCCGCCTTGCGTTCATCTTACGGTTCTTGCTGCGCTTATTGCAAGCGTTCCTCTTTGCGGTCATCTTCCCGCTACGACGTTTATTTCGCGTTCCTCTTTGCGGTCATCTTCCCGCTAGAAACCTTTCTACCGAAGCTGCCCATATGGACGCGAGAAACGACGCTGTGACTGCTGCTGGAAACAGGGTGGTTTTGTTGAAACGGAGAGCACCGGCATTATCGGCGAAGCTCAAGCAGATCGAGGAGCTGCACGGAACATTTAATACCGTGTACAACGATATTTTGAGACCAATTGGAGTCTTCGAGAGGCATCAATGCCAATTGGAGCGGTCGATTGTTGTGCCGTCTACGCCTGATGGAGCAGAGGATAAGGAATCTCGATGGCATCAACACAGTTGGGCTTGCGCCGGATTCTGTTTTTGCTCAACCTGCCTTCTCGATTTCGACCGGTCAAACATCGTGGAGTCCCTGCAAGTGATCCGTTTCGGCCGATATTCATTCGAGAGTGGCTCTTCCGAACGCTCTGAAGGAGTTCCCTCTATATGTTGGACCTAATGCTGGACATCGTGCTGGATCTCGAGCTTTGCTAGCCCCAAGACCATCCCAATATTGGTCTATTGGGGGGAGAGCAGAGAGTTCTAAAAATATCGTCTTCCTTTCAGAAACTCTAGCTGATCTGGACACATCACTTCAACTGTTTGGGTTGAATGCGCTATTTTTCACCTCTTCTTCTGTCGCCGAGCCTTACATGACATGGCTCAAATCCGTCCGATTAGGTGTCGGTCAGCGCGCTGCTTTCTTGCAGCGACTCTACACAACTCTATGGAAGGAAGAATCTCCCAACTTCAACGCGATATGGCTGCGGCACCCTGTATTCTGTTGATGCTCTTGAAAGTCAGGCTTTCAACGGGGGGAGTATGTCGGGTTCCGCAGCCCAATATTGGGAGACTCGATGGAAACATTATAGCCAGTGGTGCAGTAGTAAATTAAATTCCTATTTTATTGTTTGTTGTTTGTACTGCCCACTACACTGCACATTGTACACACATATATACATATAAGCTCCCGCACGGCAGCAGCCTACCCAGCCGTTCTTTCGTCTCCTTTCCTTCTTTCTTTCGACTTTTCTATCACTCTATTGATCTTTCGTCTTCGCTATTGCTCTCTGCTCTCGATCTTTTGCACTCTCGCTTGTAGTAGGGCACGGGCAATTCGGCCCGCCTGCCCTCAAATCAGTCTGGATATCGTCGCGCTCGCATTAGGGCACAGGCAATTCGGCCCGCCTGCCTTTGCAGCGTCTGGACTCTTCAATCGTCGCGCTTGCATTAGGGAACGGGCAATTCGGCCCGCCTCCTCTTGCAGTTTTGGACTCTTGAACCGGCTAACTCTACATCGCTAATCTCGCTTTCGCTATCCTATCCACACGACTTTCGCTTTTGACAATAAACTATGTCAAACTAAACTCCCGTGTTTAATAATTCGCAAGCTACGCTGCCGAAAAAGCTCGGCAGTTCAACAACCCTGTTGAAGAGGGACCTGCAGCTTTTTCGTAGGGTATCTAAATGTTTTGACCACCAGGGGGGTTTCTTTTTTTCCCTGTTTTGGTTTAATGTTGCATGCTGCCGTGAAAGCCGTGTTGCATGCTTTTGTGAACCTGTCCACTAGATGATTTAGATCGTGCTCTGTGTTCAGGCAGGTTGGTGCCTTGGAGGGAAGTGGTCCCTGCATTTCTGTGATATATTTTTCCCAGTCAGCTTTCCTGGGGTTAACAAAGACAGTGGGCTTTAGGCTATCGAGAGATAGTGTAGTCTCAATGTACCTGTGGTCCGAAAAGGAATGGTCCCCCAGAACTTTCCAGTTCTTTACTATGTCTGACAGTCTGTGAGACACTAATGTTATGTCAATTACCTCTTGTCTATTCTTAAATATAAACGTAGGATCATTGCCCCGATTGCAGATAAGGAGATTAGAGCTTAGGATGTAGCTGAATAATGACTCACCCCGTACATTTGTATCCGAACTCCCCCATGGGATGTGGTGGGCGTTGCCGTCGCAGCCTATTGCAAGGCCTATATCCGACCTTTCGCTATCTCTGTTAAGCTTGCGAACTAGGTCACTGGGAGGATCGCTTTCCTCATGAGCCATGTAGGACGACATCAGCCTTATTTGAGAACCTTATAACTCAAGGCTTGCCGCTGTGTTGTCACCATTGCTAAAGTTGTGGAGCAGAAAGATATTTAAGTGCTTCCTTGCAAAAATGCAGGTACGGATTTTACCTACTTTCTGAGCTACAATAAGCGTGTGCTCTTTCGTCGCTAATCCACAGACCTTGTCTCCTACTACCCAAGGCTCTTAGATCAGGACTACATCTGCTCCGCTCGCTTCCAAGCGAAGTATAAGGGCAGCGGATGCTGCTTAACAGTAGTGGAGATTTATCTGTAAAAGTCTTAGGGACATCGGCAGAGTTCTCCACCACTGTGTTGTCAGCGTCCGAGTCGTCCTCGATGATGTCGTCGTGGCACATCGCCTCGAACTCTCGCATTAGAGCCGTGCTTGTCCAGTAACTCGAAGCAGCGGTCGGCCACTGCCGCTTCCACAAACTTCCACTGGTTCCTGGGAATCTTGGAGTCTACGCTGCCTTTATCCAGGACGCCGATCAGCGTCCTCTCCTTGGCGATCAGCGCGAACGACACGTTCGGCAGCACTCTGGAGCGCTTCGGAGCCGGTCCAGGAGTCTCCTGTGAGCGCTGCCTTTTCGGTTGCGGAGCTGTCGTCTTCGGCGGGGTAATCCTTGAAGTTGGGCAGCACCTTTGATGCCCATTCGACCTTTTTTCGCCACTGGTCGGTCAGGCTGGACATCGTGCTCGCATTTTGCCGACGGAGTATGTTGCCAGCACTCCTCCTCTCGGCATACGTGAAAGCTTTGGCTTGGGCGCTAGTCTATGGCAACTCGCCCCCCGCAGCCTTACCAGCAGGCAGAGCAGCCGCAGGGTTGCAGAGCCACCCTACAAAGGTATCAGCTTTAGTTGGCGATTTGCCACCCACCCCAGAACTGGGATGGGCCCCATTCAGGTTCGCCCTAGCGTCTTCCACCGCGTTGGTTTTACCAGCTGTATCGCGGGTCAGCCCAGGCCTTTGGGCCGATGCCTTTCCCTGTGTGGGATTGCTCCCAGTTGGCAGTTGGGTAGCGCCAGACTCGTTTTTGTTTTTTTTTTTATTTAATTTGTTATCCATATCTAATCCCACGATTTGCAAAGAAAGGGGCGGCCCGTCCGGGCAGAGATCCACGTTGCCCGGATAAGGCATCATTAGAACGGGGGGCTGCCAAGACCCTGAGCTCTCCGTTAGCGACTGGGCTAGTTTTTATACCGGGCCCCCAGCCAGGCTGACTTTCGGCACGGGTCGAATAACACATTTAGTCCGGCCCGGTGTGAGATGAGTGTGGGGGTTGGGATGTGGGTAGGTAATGTGTAGGGGTGGGGGGTTATGTGAGCTACTTAAACGAGTCGGCACCACAAACGCATCGTCAGTGTTGTTACTTCGCGAACAACCGCTGGCTGCTTATTTCGGTGCTTTCCTTAGGGATGACCGTTTATTCGCAGCTGGCCTACCTCCAAAGGTAGGTTATTCGCTATTCGCAACCTGCGAACCGTCCGGTGGCGGCAGCTAGGCCCCCTCCGAGCCATCTCACATGCTCTTCAGACCAGAATCATTACACTAAATGATGGCTAATTTCTTTGCCACACTCTAAAATGGTTCTTCAGGCCTTGGGTGTTTGGCAAATAGCCGGTCATTAGGAATCGAACCGGGGCTGCCGACGCCCGACGCAGATACATACCTTGTATCTTTTGTTGTCTGCAATTGTTGCTGATAGCAACTGAAGTTCTGTGCTCTGTGGTCATTTATTGATTCGCCATTGCTGGGAAATTGAACACCAGGAGTTGGTATTTGTGGTCTAATGTAATGGATGTAAGGGCATATATTGATCGTGGAGGTATTTATTATATTGTAAGAAGAAATGTTCCATTCTCAAACTAACTAAAATATTTAATGAAAGTCTACAAGCAAAGAGTCATGGAATTTACTTATAGAAAAATACAGTTACCTGTAGATGCTATAAGGGCTATTCAAACATAAACACATTATTGTAATTAAAGAACACCAGTCTAATCACTTTCAACGAGATAGACACAAAAATAATTGTTCGGCTAAGCGCCTGCCCAAGGCAGCACAGAGATAGGCATAGCTTACTCTCTTTACATTACCCTCAATGCATCGCTGCTGCTGCTGCCCTACGCCCTACGCTCTCAATCGCTACATCGCTCTTTCCCTAAATTCGTCGTCCGACAAGAGCTGTGAGGAACGCTCATCAGCAGAGCAGATCTGACTTCAGAATTGATCGTCTTCGTGAGCGTTTGCTCGTATCGTCGTATAGTTATTCTTCGTTTCGTTGGCACTGTAATCTGTTTTTACTTGTTGCATCGCTCGCATTACCAAGCCCTACTAAATTAAACATACACGAATATAATATACACATAGAAATCAAACCAATTATTTGTTTTAATAAAACTTCGTAAAAATACGCTGCTGAAGAAGCTCAGTAGCTCAACATTTTGGTGACCCCGACGTGATTAAAAAACAATAAAATCATAAAAAACATAAACAATTGCATTTATCCAAATTTTGTCGTTGCCTTAGTCGCATAAAACCACGGTTATTCGGTTCCTCAGTTGTGCACAAGCAACAGTAACGGTTCTTGCTTCATCTGCTTTACCTTCTGTTTGCTGTATTTTCGTTACGGTTTCGGTGCTCTCAGTGTGTATGACATTGTTGTTGTTGGCAAATTGCGAACTCTCGCTGCTGGTCTGTGCCCGTGTGTTCGAGCGTTTCGACCGATTGGGAAGTTCCTGTCAAACTGTTCGAAGCTATTCACCGGCTATTGACCTCGACGATTGCTTTATCAAACGCGCGCAATGTCTTCTGATGGAACCCCCTCCCCTATCGCTGTCGATTCCCCCTTGTCTCTCAATGTGGACATTGCGTACTACAAACGCAAGGTGCAAGCCATGCTAAGTGCAGCGCGGAGAACTGGAAATGCCGTCGGCAAGGAGAAGATTGGTGGGCTCAGAGAAGAGGAGTTGAAAGTGCGTTTAAACTCTTTATTGGATCTGGTTGTTTCTTTCAATGAGCATCATAATGCCCTGGAGAGGATTGATCTTGGTGAGATCGGTAGTCCCTTGAGGGACGAGTTTGACGAGGCGTGGTAATGCTGGAGACTAGCATTAGGCATGAATTGAACAATCGGCAGCCCACAATGCTCCCTTGCTCAACAATGCCGACGGACCATATTGCAGAGGCCCCAGCTACGATTGTAGTGCAGCATCGGCCTCGCTTGCCGGAGGTAAAGCTTCCGGAATTCAGCGGGGACTACTCACAGTACTCTGCGTTTTGGAGCATGTTTTCTTCCATAATTGACAAGGATCCTGACCTAACGAATGTGGAGAAATTACAGCACTTACGATCCTGCCTGAAAGGACCAGCTTTAGACACGATCTCGTCACTTGAATTTAGCCAGGCCAGCTATCCTATCGCGCTAGATTTGCTCAATAAACGATTCAATAACAGGCGTTTAATATTTCAGAAACATGTCGCCGACATTCTAAGTGTGCAGCGAATTGAAGAAGCATCTGTGTCTCAACTCCGGGTCTTGGCAGATACCGCAATTGCTAATCTGCGGGCTTTAAAGAATCTAGAGACAAAGGAGCAGGTCGCTGACTGCATTGTGATACAAAGCCTGCTGCAGAGGGCCGACAGTGCCACACGAGCCAAGTGGGAGGAAACGTCGTCTTTGGATAGCCTCTCTACAGCCGAGCAATTTACTACCTTCTTGGAAGAGAGATGCCAGAGATTGGAGACCCAAGAGCATGCTAAGAATATGTACACCAATAGTCATCGAAAACACTGCCTAATCGCAGCTAGCTCCAAGCCGAATCTTTGTGCATTCTGCGGAGATCCAGAACATTCCACGCATGGATGTTTGCAGTTTTGCAATCTTTCTCCTCGCATTCGCTTTCAGGAAGCTAAGAAGCTGTCGCTGTGCATCAATTGCCTCCGAGCAGGCAATTGTCAACGTGCATGTCGTTCTCGATCCTGTCGAATATGTGGTTCCAGACATCATACACTGCTTCATTTCGAATCTCCGTCCAATGCTTCCCATTCCATTGTGCCTCAACTCTCGACACCATCTCGCAGTAAATGTACTAAAACGTCATCAGGCACGTCACTTTTCGCCCAGAGTCACAGACGGGACTCCGTGCTGCTGGCCACTGCCGTAATCAGTGTTAGGAATAGCTCTGGTACATTCACTCCTTGCCGTGCCCTGCTCGATTCTGGATCGCAGGTGCATATCATTACTTCAAGTCTAGCTCAACAGTTGCGGCTGAAGAAGGAAGAATCGGAAGTTTCAGTGTCTGGTCTGGGCGATTCGTGTGAATGTCAGAGGGATGCTGCGTGGATATACAACTGAGATCACACGCGTCGAGCTATGCCTCGACCATTTCGGCATTGGTTGCTCCCACCATTACGAGCAACCAACCCAACGGAACTGTTGACACAACCCAATGGAACATGCCCTCCAACATATGTTTGGCTGATAAGATGTTCTACCAGTCCCAACCTGTTGATATTCTTATTGGAGCGGCTCTGTTCTTTGAGCATTGGCCAAATCAAGTTGGGAGCCGGTCTACCACATCTTCAGAAAACTAAGCTAGGATGGATAGTTGCTGGAGAGACGTCCCAGTCGCGAGTTTCTGCTTCTCTATTCACAGGTAACTCATCTAAAGTGGCCCCTCGTTCGAGTGATAGAACCTATCATCGTGACAGACATAGTGTCCGGAGTATCTGCGCTAAAGACGTACCCCGGAGAAAGAAAGAAGTGCTGCCAAGAAGGATGTTGAAGAACCGTGCTCTTCAACGGGGGGAGTATGTTCGGCTAAGCGCCTGCCCAAGGCAGCACAGAGATAGGCATAGCTTACTCTCTTTACATTACCCTCAATGCATCGCTGCTGCTGCTGCCCTACGCCCTACGCTCTCAATCGCTACATCGCTCTTTCCCTAAATTCGTCGTCCGACAAGAGCTGTGAGGAAGGCTCATCAGCAGAGCAGATCTGACTTCAGAATTGATCGTCTTCGTGAGCGTTTGCTCGTATCGTCGTATAGTTATTCTTCGTTTCGTTGGCACTGTAATCTGTTTTTACTTGTTGCATCGCTCGCATTACCAAGCCCTACTAAATTAAACATACACGAATATAATATACACATAGATATCAAACCAATTATTTGTTTTAATAAAACTTCGTAAAAAAACGCTGCTGAAGAAGCTCAGTAGCTCAACAAAACATACAAAAAGGATAGAATTTATGACTGCTAGGGTGCGAGTGGAGAAATGATCTGTCAACTCATTAACACACACTACATCCCAAAGTCAAGTGCAGTAGACAATTAATATCCTAATTTAGTCAAAAAATACTGATGATTGCATGCAATCAGTTGTCCACTCGGAGTACCGATGGAGCCGTTCCGTGGGTCTAGCCATAAGAGTAGAATACAAAGTTGTATAAGGCCCGACGTTTCTAAACTGACAAGGGTCTAGACTTTTCTTTTTAGGTCTATACAAGGACAAAAGAATGCCTTTCAAACTTGATAGTTGTCGAAATATCTGTCAAAAACATATTCCATTTGATTTTATTGTCTATCTTAGAGTCGACGTGTTGACATAAAAATTTAGTACTCATATATTAATTCCAATATCCATACACACATTTATCAAAATTGGTAAGTAATTTTCAATGGTACAAATTATAAGCTAATTTTGAAAACAGTATTAAAAATTTAAAAATTCTAAATGTTTAAAAGAGGTTAATTATGTTTGTAAGAACCAACGCTTGGGTCACATTTAGTAACTATTCTATATGTGTATATCAGCGGTGGGCACGTTCTTCCTAACAACTCATCGCTTCCACATGACGAAGAATGCCGAATGCCGAAAAAAATTGTCTGAGGATTACAGTAACAACATTTACTGTTACATTTACCCCTGTTAATGACCACAGTTTTGGATATAGCTTACCGTTTTTTTAATTCAAGGCGTCGATATAATCTTCTTTAGGACGTTGATATGCAATGACTGCACCCACAAGTGGCCCAAGCGACACCACCACCTTCCGCCCAACCGACCGAGGGGTGCTACCGCACAACGCGCGACTCGTTAACCGAACCGATCCCAGACATGCAGGAAAGATAGGTGCTTGACTAGTGTTTGAGGAAAAGTAGAACCAAGTAACTAACTAAAAGAGCTAAGCAATTTCGAATTACGAGAAAGATATGAGAGGAAGCGAGTTAGTAGTAGAGGAAGAGGGAGTTAGTAGTAGAGGAAGAGGGAGTTAATAGTAGAGGAAGGAAGTTCGTAGTAGAGGAAGAGACTTAGTAGTAAAGGAAGGGAGTTAGTAATAATTATATGTATTATATACAGATAATTATATCATATGCTTTACAATTTAAGCACACAATAAGAACGGTTTTACTTTACAGGAATTACCTCTTGCTACTATTTCGTATTTCAATTAAAATTATTTGTGAATCATGGTAAAACTATCGCATAAATTGTGTGTTTATTTAACGCTGATCAGCGCTCTTCTAATCATATTACAATTAAATCTGGAGTGAGTAAATTATATATTTGGCTATGCCAAACACAAACAAATCGATCTGCCAGGGTTTATGAAATATGGAAGACTAGCTATCCCCGAACGCTATCTCTGGAGAAGGAGAAGGTGCAGCAATTGGTGGATCACGCGTGTGAGGAGGAGCTGAAGGCGGAAGCCGTGAAGGAAGCCGTGAAGGAAGCCGTGGAGGAAGCCGTGGAGGAAGCCGTGGAGGAAGCCGTGGTGAAAGCCTCTGCCAAACCATGGTTCTTCAAGAATGGCGAATACTATCCGCTTCCGACAAGGAACAACAAAAATCACCGGATACAGAATCAGCTGCATGCACCCAAGCTACTGCCGCATCAGGATCCGGGCCAGGACCGCATTGTCAACCAGCTGATGTACGTGCCGCACAACTACAAGAAGATTAAAGCCAGCGGCAAGCTGAAAACCATTCTCCTTTACAATGGACTATACAAGTGGTCTGTAAGGAAGGGCCGCTATATGTTCCTGAACGACAATTGTCCGGTAGACACCTGTGAAATAACTGGCGATAAGAGTGTGTCAAGAACTGCTGACATGATTATTTATAAAGACATCTACACCTCCACGGGAAAACTCAATCCAATGCGCCTGATCCCTACCAAAAATATTAAGCAAATCAGGATGCTCTACTATCTTGAGTCTCCCCTTAACGCACACAGCGCAAACGTGCCCAATGCCATCAATTGGACGGCCACATACAGGTGACTCTTCCGTAGACTATTTGCATCCAATTATTGACCTATGCGACTGATCCTTTGTTGCCAGGCGTGACAGCACCATCGTTACGCCCTATTCGAAATGGGTGTACTACGACGCCGCTGTCCAGCAGAAGAAGCAGGATCGAAACTATGCCGCAAACAAAACTAAGAAGGTGGCTTGGTTTGTATCCAATTGTATGCCTATGAATAGTAGACTCGAATATGCTGAAGAGTTGCAGCGATACATCGAGGTAATGATGGTGCATGATTAGATCCTTGTTGTACCAACCAACTGATCTAATTTTCCTCTTTTCAATCAGGTAGATATATATGGCGATTGTGGCAAGTTAAAGTGCTCGCGTTTCACGCCAGAAAAGTGTTTCAAGCTTCTCGAAAACGATTACAAGTTCTACCTGGCCTTCGAAAACTCCAATTGCAAGGACTACATCACGGAGAAATATCTGGTAAATGGCCTGGACCGAGGGGTGCTGCCAATTGTGATGGGTGCCCGGCCGGGGGATTACAAGAAGCTCGCCCCTCTTCACTCCTACATACACGTGGATGAGTTTGCCTCGCCGAAGAAGCTAGCCGAATACCTTAAAGTTCTCGATCAGAACGACGATCTGTACAACTCGTACTTCTTGTGGAAGGGCACGGGGGAATTTATTAACACGCACTTCTGGTGCCGGGTCTGTGCCATGCTGCACAACGAAGAGCAGCTTCGAAAGACGCACTGGTACAACGATCACAACCAATGGTGGCGCGGCCCAGGTGTTTGCTCTCCTAGAGAAAATAGGGGCAACCTTATAATAGCAGAAGAGTCAAAAGAGTATGCAAACTAAAGGATAGCCTGTAGCATTTAAGTACAATGTGTAAGACAACCAGAGAACAGCAAAGAGTAATCAATCACTCGAGTAATTGATGCTGTGTGATGCGCCCGTGGCTAAATACGACATATTTTGTTGTTGACTGTGGTGGACCAAAAATTGCAATTGCAACTTTAAAACTAATTGGCTAATTCGTACTCGTATTTCCTCGAACAGAGAATGCTGTGGAATACATTTTCTACGTTTCATCACATTTTATTTTATTTTATTTTAAATTCATTGTAAACCCACAAGTTGGCGCGTTAAGTTCAAAATTAGTTCCTAATAATTTAAAAATTTCCAAACTGATTTCAAATTGCACCAAAAAACTGCTTTTTTAATTGTTCTTTTAATGGTGAATATATGTGTCCAAGTTCCGTACACAAGATACACTGCGTATGCCACCATGTGAATAGGAAGAATATCGGCCAAGAGATGTACATATGTATTTAGCACTTGTCTGCTTATTTCTGCTCATATTTTGTTTAAATGCCAAGTTTTGAAATCGCCTTCAGGTGAATAATTTCGCTATTAGCTAAACAGAAATCAATTGATCCCCAGGCCAGATGAGTGATTAGACCAGCAGAAATGTCAGCATTCGAGTGGAAAGGCGGAATTCGAAACTAGGCGCAGACTGAAGCCCTGGTACTTAAAAAATTTGTATCACCATAAGTCCAACAACGGTCCCCTGAGGCCCCTACCATTCGTTCTCAAAATACGACTGAACAAAATGTCCGGCAATGACG
The DNA here is from genome assembly GCA_037356375.1 of Drosophila affinis. Lineage (NCBI taxonomy): Eukaryota > Metazoa > Arthropoda > Insecta > Diptera > Drosophilidae > Drosophila > Drosophila affinis. The sequence goes on from CM074800.1 coordinate 32,398,616, forward strand.
AAATTGTCAACCAGCTAATGTACGTTCCGCACGACTACGATCGGCTCAAGGCCAGTGGCCAGCTGAAAGTCATTCTCGTTTACAACAACCTGCGCAGCTGGCATGTAAAGAAGGGCCGCGATGTCTTTCTGAGCGACAATTGTTCGGTAGATACATGCGAAATAACTGGCAATAGAAGTATGTTCAGCACTGACATGATCCTCTATAAGGACTACGTTGAGCCATCAGAAAAATATACCATCAGTCCCAAGCAGATCAGAATGTTTTACTCTATGGCCAACTATGTGCCCGTTCCCAACAGGTAGCCCACACATCAACTAATTTCATCAAATCACAGACGTATGCGACTGTTCCTTTGTTCTCAGATGCGGCAGCACCATCGTAACGCCCTATTTGAAGTGGGTGTACTACGACGCCGATGTCCAGCAGAAGAAGCAGGATCGAGACTATGCCGCAAACAAAACCAAGAAGAGTAGCTATTATATAGGCAATCAACTATAGGACAGTGTCAGGTATAGAAAAAACAGACAAAGAAAAAGAAAGTGCAAAATGATTCAAGGACATTGTGACCCTTTTACAAGGAGTTCATTAAAAAACTACCTCTAAACTATTACCAGATTCATTTCAAAGGGATGAAACACCTGTTTGAAGGTTGTTTGAATCGCCACACGAAACCAATCGAGGAAAACCGGTCCATAATAAATATGAGGGAGGAGAAAGTATAAGTGAGAGGCAAAATAAATAAGAGGGAGGAGAGAGATATATTTGAGAGTATGAAAAACCTGTTTGAGGGTTGTTTGAATCGCAACATGAAACCGGTCCATAATAAATATGAGGGAGGAGAGAGTATAAATGAGAGGCAAAATAAATAAGATGGAAGAGAGAGAGTATAAGTGAAAGGATCGAGATCTATTTGAGAGTATATTTAGACACGAGTCAAAGAGGACTGAGATTAAAGTTGGTTCACATTTTCGCGGGGGGGCTGTATGATAATGTTAAAATACATAGGATTTTTTATTTACATTGTATTATGCAAATACATTTTTTAAGAAAAAATATCCGTAAAGAGGTTTGAGTACACATTAAGAGTGAAACATATTGATGGTAGTGGGAGTTCCTGCCAGTAGTTCTGAATTTTCGGTTGTCGTGGATATGTGGGGGTCGGCCTCTTGGGGCTGATACTTAGTGGTGATCGGTGTATAGGCCGACCAAACAAAAAATGTGCGTGCTTCGGTTTTCAGTTTATTGCTAAGACTAAAATATTTACAAGAGCTTAAAGCTAGAACACCGCTTCGCCGCTCTGCAACATTGCCCTTGAGCTTTCGGTTCAAAGTTGTTGTTGCTGTTGGTTGGAGTTTGGGTGGTCGCATGGTGCATGATTTTCGGCATGAACTTCCTCTCCCCCTTGCAATATAATTGCAACAAAAAGGGGGAGAGAATGTGGGTTGCATTCATGCGGTACTGGCAGAATGATTTTATGATACAAATCTGCCCCCAGCACCAATGACACGGTGCTCGGCCGATGGAAATTCTCGTCCGCCAAGGCCATATTGGCGAAGTGCTCCTTTATATAGTCGCCCAAGAGCCTTTCGGGGGTCCTTATCAGGAGTTGAGGCTGCACGCTCAGCACAACCTCCAGCCTGACATCGCTCCTGTTCCTCGATTGAATGACGGCGGTACAGGCACCTTCCGCACCAACGCGAGTGACGCAAAGCCCGAAGGCCGTTGCCAAAGATGCGTTGATGCGACTGGTTGGGCTGCACGGATCGATGAGTGCACGCACCTCGAAGGACTTGTGGCCTGCGTCGATTACGACTCATGCCGTTGGCAGAATGCTGGTGCTCCTGGACTGCAGGAGCGATGCCAGCATCGTCGGAGGAGCAGCGGATCGTGAGGTCGATCTCGCTGGTGGCGACTCGACACGTGTCGCCGCTTCGGCACGAGCGCCCGGAGTGTTGGTGAGCCAGGCAGTTATGGCAGTACTTATCAGAGCTGCAAACCGGTCCGGAACCGAACCCCGTGGAACCGGTTATCTGCGGGTTCCTTGCTATGTCGAACCGAACCCTGAACCGAACCCAAGAAATGTCTCGGAACCGTGAACCGAACCGGTTCCGTTTTTATTTAAGGGTTCGGTCCAAGAAAATATAAACATGATGTCGTCATGTTCGGCTCATGGCACGAGCCGAACGAACTCTCATTTTTTGCATGCTTATTTCTGGATCTGTTTTGTTTTGTATTGTTTCGTCCCATTTTAATGTATGTGTGCACATGCATTCTCACGTATTTTGCGTGTTTGCAATAGTATGGATGCGTGCTACCGCCACAAAATATTTGAAGAATTGGCGGGGTGGGTGAAAGTGAGTGTTGGTGGGACACTTGGGCGAAGAAGAAGTACACGTATGAACATACATACACTTGTAATACATACATAATGTACATATATTTATGCACACATTTTGTTCAATATGTATACTTTGACAACGCAATGTGTCTTCTTCGTGCTCCCGTTAGCATACGATCCCATCATATATACACAATGCATACATATGTATGTATATATGTATGATTCGCAATGAAGCGATGTTGTCCCGTCTCCCTTTTGAGTTATATTCCGTCTGCTTTTAACGGACAGCTTCTTATTTTATCTATCCTCAGTCACAAGCAAAGTGTGTGACAGTGGGTCAGCTTATAAATTCTATATCATTTTTTAATAATACTTAGTTCATAGCCATTTTTATTTATTTCACTATAGCAACCAATAACTAAATAAAACATTCCATATCCTGATTCAATTACAAATTACTAACATTTTGTTTTGTGTTTTTGGATGCAACCGCCCACTGTGCACTTCATTGTGTGTTTTTTTAAGGGTTGCCAAAAATCGTGAAATTTAATTGTTTTGTGTATCATTTGTATGGCTCAAATTTATGTAAGAAAAACGTCATACGGTGGCAACTCTTCGAATGGCGCCAGTGCCGTTGTAACGGGACAGCATGCGCACGTAGCAATCTGGTTTGCATTTTTTTTGGCATTAGCGAAGTGAAGGTTGTTTGACAATGAGTTCCATACGAGATTTTTTTGAATATAACGAACAGGCTAAAGTAAGCCAGTGTAAAAACTGTAGTGTAAAATTAGTTGGCCGACATGCCACAAACTTGAAAAAACACGTTGAACGCAAGCATTCTGATATTTACAAGCAGCTTACCGAATGTGAAAAAATTAACAAAAAAAAGCAACAGCCACCGATCAGTACATTTTTTGAAGATTTCAATTTAAAAGTGAAGTTATCTAAAGATGAGATAACAAATGCATGTGTTGAACTGGTCACAAAAAATGGTCGCCCACTAAAAATGCTGGAAGATTCTGGGTTTAGAAAAATTTTGGATCCGTTATGCAAGGCATTTCCAAAGCCTTTAACAATAAATCGGCAAAATATTCAAAGCCTCGTTCAATCGAAAGCAAAAGCTATTCGGGATAACATCAAAGAAATTGTATCCAATCGGTAAGTGAGTTTTAAATTAACCAAAATTTGTTTATGTTCATGTGAAAAGACAATATAAATACTTAGATGTGTAACACTCATACAAATCTTTTTTTTTTGTATGTAGTGAGAGACAAAATACGCGCTGTCTCGCTCGCACGAACTCAAGTGCTCTCGCGGTTTTGAACATAGAGTAAGCTTGCGTACAAGTGTGCGTTCGCACTGAACTGCAAATACACATGTGTGTGTACGTGTGCTATACCTCACGTACAGAGCGTTTGTCACTATAGCGCTCTCTGTCTCCCTCGTATCAGTGAAGATTGCGTGGAACTCCACGCCGAACAAATCGAGCTGAAAATGTTGTATGGAGTGACACATCTTAGTGTTTATATTGTCTTTGGTGTATGTGGTATGTGTACATATATATATGTACATATGTTGTATAGCACATGCAACTAAAGTGCTGTTGTTTACTTTTTTAAATTTGCCTACATATTTTTTAGATTGGTGTCGATTAAAGTCGACTGCGTAAGCCGTTTGGAACGCTCCATTGTCGGTATCAATTGTCAACTATTTTATGGAGGAGAACTTAAAATTTATACGCTTGCGATGAAGGAGGTTCACGTGCAGCAGACCAGCTCGAACCTGACGAACATAATTAAGGAGGTCCTTGACAGCTATAATTTATCGCTCCAGCAAATTTACACGATCACTATCGATAATGGAGCAAATATAGTTAGGGCCAGCGAGCTTCTGGATGAACAATGTAGGGCGGATTTGGACAATGACGATTCTGACGGCGACGCAGCTTGTGAGTGTATACCGGAAGGTACGAATATTTTGGATAACGTTGATGAGATAGATGAGGGAATAATAACTGTTCGGTGTGCTGCGCATACTTTAAACCTTGTCGTCAACGATTTTTTCAAAGAAGTCAAGGTTGACATTTCGCGTATAAGATATGTTTGTAAAAAATTGCGCACGGCTACAATAATTAATCTTTTACGCCTAGAAAATTTAAAAAAACCATTTTTAGACTGCGCCACTCGATGGAATTCCACGTTTCAAATGTGCGAACGATTACTAACACTAAAAGAGTTCTGTGTAAAGAGTAATTTAAAAGAATTGAAATTAAAATCATCTGAATGGAAGACCGTGGAAAATATTTGCAGTTTACTTCTACCAATTTATAAAACTTCATTGAAATTGCAAAATGCTAAGTTGCTGTCAAGCGACTTTTTTTATGCATGGTTCTCCTGCAAATCTAATCTAAAAAAGACAACTGCACAACATTCATCAATTCTGGCTAAATGTCTTGAAAAGAGGTCGGCAATTTTAAATGTAATTCCCGTTATAACTGCAGTATATTTAGACCCCCGCTATCAAGCGCTACTTAGTTGTGAGCAAAAACAGGCTGCAAGACACCATATAAGCCAGTTAAACAGCCGATTGCAATCTTTTGACGAAAGTCTCAACGTTTCAGCAGTAAATGATTCTACTTCAGATTGTGAGGAGGAGACTTTTATGAAAAGCATTATAGGAGCCCAAGCCACAACAAAAAATTCGTTTCTACATTCAAAAAATCTTTTGAAGAAATTCCTCGAATGCATCCCCATGCAGACGTTTTAAAGTTTTGGGAAAATTACAGCAAAACAGATTTGAAAAAAGTTGCAATGGTTGTTTTGGCGGTTCCGGCAACTCAAACTTCTGTAGAGAGAGCATTTTCCTCCCTCAAATTTGTGTTGTCGGATAAAAGGGCGTCAATTGATGAAAACCTCCTGGAGGATATTATGCTAATAAACTTAAATTGAATATGATTTATAAATGATTTAAATGTATAAAACATGGTTTGAACTAAGTTAAATTTAAATACCTTTGAGATGCAAGGAATGCAGTAAGAAAAAAGATATATTATTATTAAACATTTTTATTATTATTTTTATATCTTTAAACATGGTTTGAATTGAGTTAAATTTAAATTCCTTTGAAATGCAACGAATGCAGTAAAATAAAATGATTTAATTGTATAAAACATGGATGCTCTTTATCTTTTCATTTATTTTACTCTACGAACCCGGGTTTGGAACCGAACCCGAGGTTCCAAAATATTTAAAACCGGTTATGGAACCTCTGCGAATTTTCAACATAGGGTTCGGAACCAGAACCGAACCCTGGCCGTTTTTTCAGGGGTTTGCAGCTCTGGTACTTATTGATGAGGACTGCCCCTAATCGTTTCTCCACCTTGAGCTGCAGAAAGCGCTGGCATTTTCGCAATGCGTGGACTCCGCGGCAGACCCGACAGCGGAAGCTGTTGGTTCCCCGCAGACGGCTGCGCTCCACTGGACGTTGGCGAGGTATCATGCTTGGAAGGAAAAAGAACGTGAGATATTAGTGATTGGGTTATATGCACCGAACGACAAAAAACATATGTGTTAGTTGGACACTTGGACGTGGACAGTGTTTTCTATAGGAAGGAGAATGAGCTTTGCGACTGGCCGCTTAATAGTGCCACGGACCGTCAAAACGTCAACCACGCGGACCATGCCATCGACACCTGGATATGTGGGCTCAATTCTTCCTAGGCGCCATTCATTTAGTGGTAGGTTGTCTTCCTTGACGACACCATATCGCCTGCTTGAAGGTTTCGCGTTGGGAGTTGCCACTTGTTCCTTTTGTGTAACTCCTTAAGGTATTCTTCTTTCCAACGCAAACAGAACTGCTGGTTTTGAGCCTTAAGACGCTGCCATCTGTTGATGATGACCCTGCGTCCTCTTTGATTTCGGGCTTCTCAATGGAAATCAGCGGGCCGCCAACCAGGAAGTGACCTGGAGTGAGGGCTAGCAGGTCAGTGGGATCTTCTGACATAGGCGAAATTGGCCGCGAGTTCAAGCACGCTTCTATTTTGGAGAGGGGGTCGACAATTCTTCAAATGTGTATTTGCATGTCGACGTGGACTTGTAGAAAAGCGTCTTGAAACTTTTCACTCCCGCTTCCCACAAGCCACCCATGTGAGGTGTGCTTGGAGGATTGAAACGCCACATTAGATGTTGTTGAGGATATGCGGCGATAATGCGGTTTCTCGTAGCGACCAGGAAATCATGGGACAGGGCTTTTGCGGCTCCTACAAACGTCTTTCCATTGTCAGAAACCATTTGCTGGGGGCACCCCCGCCTCGCCACGAAACGATTGAAAGCTGCAAGGAACTTTTCGGTCGTGAGGTCTGAGGTTGCTTCCAGATGGATCGCCCTCGTGCTGAAACACACGAAGACACAAACATACCCCTTTGTGATGCGGCAAGCTCGACCTGTGTAGGTCTTGATGTCGAATGGTCCAGCGAAATCGACCCCCGTTCGAGTGAATGGACGAGAGAACGTGGTCCTCTCCCTGGGCAAGTCTCCCATAAGCTGGGCTTGAAACTTCCGTCGATGGACCACACACACTCGACAGGAATTGATAGTCGCTTTGACTAGGGTCCGAAGTTTCGGGATCCAGTATTTGGATCGGATGAGCCGAATCACAAGTTGGTTTCCACCATGCATTGAGATCTGATGCGTAAACCGTACAAGTAGACGTGTGAACCCGCTTGGGTAAGGTAGAATGATCGGGTGCTTTTCATCATAACTTAGGGACTCGGATGTCCTCACACGACCGCATTCTCGGATGACCCCTTTTTGGTCCAGAAATGGATTTAAGTTATCGATGCAGCTCGACGGTGAAAGTTGCTGCTTATTTAGCAAGCGCTGAAACTCTTTTGCGTACTCTGCGCGTTGAGTATGGATGATCATACGCTCTTGCGTCTCGGATAGTTCACGGCTACTGAGCTCGACTGGAAATTGAGTGTCAGATTTCTGACACCTCTTGAGAAAACGAAAAACATAGGCTAAAACTCTAATAGCCTTCCCGAATTCTGAGAAGCGGTCTGCGATACTGGACTCCGGTGAAGACTTGGATACGTTGCTCCAACTCCGTCTCGTGCGGAGATTCTGATGGGATTGGCCATTGGTCTTTTGCCAGTGTTAGCCAGTCTGGCCCTTGCCACCACAGATTGCTGCTAGCCAATTCTTGGGCTGTAACACCTCTGCTAGCCAGATCAGCAGGGCTGTGCTCCGATCTGACGTGAGACCATGTTCCCTTGCTGACGGACTGTGTGATCTTAGTCACTCGGTTAGCTACAAATGTCGTCCACCTGCATGTTGGCTTGTTTAGCCACGCTAACACTATGGTGGAGTCTGTCCAATAAAAGCATTCGTTGCTATCAAGGGACAGTTGGGGAAGGAGAGACGAGGACAGTTCAGCGAGGAGAACCGCCCCGCACAATTCCAAACGTGGTAAGGACACGATCTTCACCGGAGCTACTCTGGTCTTTGCCGAGAGTAGATGGACAGAGACCTGTTGTTCACTCTCTACACGGACGTAAATGGCTGCGCCGAAAGCGCGTTGGCAGAGAGCAGGATAGCTAAGGAGAAATTCCTGCCATCTCTTCAGGAGGTCTGTTGGCAAAGAGTCATCCCACTTTAGCTCTTGAAGCCAGATTTCTTGCATAAAGATCTTAGCTCGGACTATGAATGGAGCGAGCCATCCTGCTGGATCGAATAGTTTTGATATTCGGGATAGGACTTCCCTTTTTGTGTAAGAGGACCTTAAGGCTAACTCGGATGGTTTGAAAAGGAATTCATCACTATCCGCTTGCCATCGGATACCCAGAGTTTTTGCTGAGCTAGCGTCCTCCATTTCCAGAAAATCGGCACATAATAAATGCTCCTTAGGAATATCCACGAGGACTTGCTTCGCGTTGGAAGCCCATTTCCTCAAAGGAAACCCCGCACCCTCTAGAGCAGCACGAAGTTCCTTTATCGCTGTGATTGCACCTTGTATTGTGTCAGCGCCAGCAAGTACATCGTCAACATACATTGAATTGGATATGATGTCACTTGCCAGTGGGAATCGCCTTAGGATATCTTTCGCAAGTTCGTTTAGCACCCGAATGGCCAAGAATGGAGCACAATTTACCCCGAACGTAACGGTGGTAAGCTCATAATCACAGAGCTCGCCATTTACGTTTCTGAAAAGGATCCTTTGGAATCTTGTGTGTTAAGTAAGGATCGAGGGTAATCTGCCGATGATGTCCGCATTAAAGACATATTGGAAGAACCGCCATTTGAGAATCTGAACCGTCAGGTCTGATTGGAGAACCGGTCCTGAATAGAGAATGTCGTTCAGACTCTTGCCATTTGAGGACGGACAGGAGGCATTAAAGACTACCCGTAGCTTTGTAGTGGTGCTGTCCGGTTTTTGAACAGCATGATGGGCCAGATAGAAATTATCGGAATCGTTACTTGGAGCTACTTGTCGCATATGACCTAAGTCCAAGTACTCCTGGAGGACGCGATCATACTGCTCTTTAAAAGGAATGTTCCGTTTAAACGACCTTCGTTTTTGAGGAATTGAGCTAGTGCGATTGATCTTGAATGACCTAAGTTGATGCCTTCAGGATTCCGAAAAGGCAAAGTTACCATATATCTGCCCTTTGGATCTCTACGGGTGGTTCGAATGAAATTTTCTTCGCAGACAAACTCAGAAGAATCTTCTACCAGCTTGGCTGGAAGATCCTCCACCTCCCAAAACTTTGTTAGAAGTTTTTCTAAACGCTGCTCAGAGCTGACGTTTATCCTTGTCGCAAAGGAAGAAATTGAGGTGCGAGTCGAATCGGCTACAGGTCCAGTGAGAATCCATCCAAAGATGGTCTCTTGGCCAAGTAGTGATCCACAAATATTGGGAAGGGAGTCGCCTAGTAAAATGGACGGAAGGATATCTCCACCTAAAAGTACATCTATCTGCGAGCTCTTATGAAAAGAAGGGTCAGCCAGAGGAATATTTGGCAGGTCCTTTAGAAAATCTTGAGAAATTGGATACGAGGGTAAGGTGCCTGCCACATTTGGAAGAACAAAGGCCGAGGTTTCTATGTGTATTCTCGGCTTTGTTGGGGAGCCTATTTGGAAGTGGCATATCTTTTGAGGCCTCGCAGCTATTGCTTGGTTCAAGCCCGATACTTGCACTTGAACTGGCTTGAAAGCAAGCCTAAGGATTCTGAACAAGCGTTCTGAGATGAACGTTGCTTCTGACCCAGAATCGATCAAGGCACGTGCTTGATAGCTAGTGCCCAAATGGCATATATTTATAACAGCCGTGCCTAGCAGAACACCCTGTGTGCTTGCTTTGAAATAGTTTTGGACATTAGAGGATGAAGTGGACTGTATTATTGGACTTGGATTTGGATTCGAGGGAACTGATGTAGAGAGCTCTGGAGGGGGGTGACCACGGTGCAGAAGTGTGTGGTGGCGCCCCTTGCACGTGAAGCAGTTATGCTGACTCGTGCAGTCTTTAATTTAATGCCCCCTAGCAAAACAGTTCATGCATAGCCTTTGCTGTTTTATGTAGTTAGACCTATCATAAGCAGACATTTTTAGAAAGCGAGGACATTGACGCACGGAATGAGGTTCCTTTGAGCAAAGGTTGCATGTTCGCGATTTGACGCTGACTTTTGCCTCAAAGGAATTAACCTTCTTGGAAGAGGTTTCTTTCCTTTCAGATCTGGAAAGCAAAAACATGGAGGTGCCTGCATTCTCAATCGCTTCGAGCGATAGATGTCGCTCACTAAGGAATTTATTCATGGCTGCCCACGTCGGAATTTCGCTTTTGCTGGGCAGAGATTGTTCCCACAGCGATAAGGTTGTCTGAGGCAACTTGGAAGAGACTATGAACACCAGCACGCCGTCCGCGAAGCGGTTATCAATGGGGACGTCGGAGTGTTCAAGGGCCGTTAGGCATCCTTGGACCGCACTCTGGAGATCTTTTAGAGCAGCGCCGGACTCTTTTTGGATAGGGGGGAAACTGAAAAGGATTTTCAGCTGGCTATTGACCAGCGTTCGCTTGTTCTCAAAACGCTCTTTGAGGGCGGTCCATGCGGACTCAAAACCCTCATTTGTGAGCGGAGCCTTCTCCACGATAGCTTTCGCTTCCCCGCGAGTCTTGTAGCTCAGGTGATAAAGTTTTTCCACCTGCGATAAATTTGGATTGTTCACGTAGATTGCAGTGAATAGGTGCCGGAAAGTGGACCATTTCAGATAATCTCCGGAGAACACCTCTGTTTCAAGGGGTGGGAGCCTGCAACCTCGTTGCTGGAAATTCGGTACTGATACTGGTGCTGGGTTCGTCCCGTTCTCGATTCGCTCCTGCAGAGCGGACGCGCATCTTTCATACACTGCATAACAGTGATCGTATTTTGCGCTCATGGAGTGGATCGTCTCACCATCAGGTTCTGCCAGATTGAGAGCCTTGGTGCAGTTCTCACATTCCACTCGTACTTTGTCCCATAAGGGACAAAGGGACACCTCTTCCAGGCGAATCTTGAGAGTGAATAGCGAGACCTCTACGGAGGATGGAGCGCTGATTTTTGCGTCGAATTTACTGAGACGGTCTGATGCAGCTATAAAATCATCCAAGTCAATTTTTTTTGACTCGGAGATCTTCTGTGTGACGGTACGAGTGTTACGTGAAACAGGACGTTTTCGTCCTTTGGAATACCCGTGTTCCGAAACCGAAGGGGCTTCTTCTACGGAGGGCGATAGATGTAATGAGAAGATGCTCTGCCTCGCGATCACTTGACATAATAGTCTTGGTACACGCGGTGAACGAAGTAGAGGAACGATGGAATTATAGTGGAAAATTCTAATGGGGCCAGCAACAATCTATAAGGTTTGCTTTGCCCACCCGAAATAAATCTTGAGTATAAAACAATAGTGAACACATACAGATCGAATGGCTATCTTAGAGAATTTAGCAAAGCAATAAAACAAATATGTAAATATTAATTAATAATTAATTATCTGGAATGGAATGCTCAGTAATCTTCAATTCACTACTTCAAAAAATAATATACATATATATAAATGTTGCGAAAAATATTCGACGTGCCGAACCTCGTCAAAATAGCATATACCCGCTTTATGCTGGGTATCACCAAAGACAATATAAACACTAAGATGTGCCGCGCTCATAAAATTATTTGGTGTAGGGAGGGTTGTTTTTTCAAAGAGTGCTATCTCGCTCGCACGAACTCCAGTGCGCTCGCAAATCTAAAAATAGAATGAGCTTGCTTGTATAAGTACACACGGAACGTAAGTACGTATGTGTGTGTGTACGCGTGCTGAGCTGCCGAAATTGCGAGGAAAATACTTTTGAGAAGATTTCTTGAGACACAAATGTATTTGCTGAGTGTTGCTTATTGACGCGACGTACTAATACCCTATAGACAATTTATATAATTTGATATCATGTCTGATATATATTTTGCATTTTTACATATTTACATTCGTTCATTATATTCGTGTATAGTACATTAAACAAAATTAGCATATAAAGGATATACAAAATATACAATTTTTTATATTTTGGGCATGCGTCATCGCAAAATCATAATCTTCATTCAATTCTAAAGTAATGGGTATTTTCTTCGACAGCGGCGTCGTCAACACCAATGCAAACAAGATGTATACACACATACAGTTAAAGCTCAGCCTCACGTACAGAACGTGTGAATGTCTATCTGTCTCTCTCTAATTCACGCCGGAACTGTTGAAAGATCCAGCCAGCCAGAAATTGCGCTCAAAATTTTGTATGGCGCCGCACATCTTAGTGTTTATATTGTCTTTGGTATCACACTCTAATGCACAAAGAGAAACACGCAACAATAGCTTCACTCATATGCTCGTACTGTCATATATGTTCATATGTATGCAAGTATGGACGTATATATGTATGTAGGTATGTGCTGCCGAATGCGTTGGGCGCGCTCGCTTTGGAATTTAGGAAATACATAAATAATTTGGATGTGTTCACATACATATATGCGAACTACCAGTTTTTATATTTTGGATATCACTTTTGTGTGTTTATAGAGAACGACGCATGCAAACATTAACTACAGTATATGTACATATGTATATGGATATGTATGCAGGTAATACGGATTACACAAATAATGAACGTAAATTTAATTCCTTTTTTTTCTGTTTTGGGAAGGCTCTGTTCGTTGATGTAAACGGTGTAAATTTTTTTGGATAGGAAAAAAAAACTGTGTGTAAATTATGATTAAGTGGTGTGCCTCGCGGCGGTGTCCCTCGTGTTGGACTGGGACAGGCGGCTGAAGCTGAGGGGCGCTGCTCTCCCGTTCGCGTTGTCGGGGGGCGACGGCTGCTGTGGTGGGCCGGCGTCAGTCTGCTGCACGCAGAGGGGTGGCGGCGGTAGAGCGGTTGTTGCTCCGTTGCAGGAGGGGTGCGTGTCGGCCGGTCGGCGACTCCGCTGCTTCTTATTAGAAGATTATGGTGGAAGGAAACTACCTTCCTTTTTGCTGGCCTTATGGCTCGGCAAAGTAAAAAAATGATATTTTAACGGCTTAAGCCGGAGTAGTATTTATTGGAGCCAAGTGCTCGGAATCAATGTTCATACAAAACTGAAAACTAATATCTAGAAACATAGCCGGCGAGCCGGCCACACATATTCGAAAAGTGCTGACCATGCAACAGATCCAAAAGTCAGGCGATCGCTGGTAGCCAATGGTGTTGGGGCGCAGCCCACTTCAGCGACATTTGCTGCATCAGCACTCTGAGTGCAGAAGTTGACCGAAGAATGTTGGGATGAATCCAAACATAATAGAGTCACCCGAGAATGTTAGGGTGGTGCCAAACATATTAAGGTGGCCCGAGAATGTTACTTGTTAACTTGTACTTTGATTAAAGAAGAGCGAAGGAAAAAATCAAGGTATGAAAATATGTATGGATGTATGTATGTACATATGTATGTATGTAAGTCCGTTTCGTACGGTCGCTGCGATTGGGTTCGATCTCTAGGTTCGAAGTTCGAGGTTCGTTGCGATCGCTTTGATGCACTATGATCGAAGTTCAAGTGTAGACGCGGAGGGGAACAAATTGGAGAATTTATGTACATGCATATGTATATTGGAGGTTCACTGCACTTGCCGATTTTTGGAGGAGAAATATTGGAGAGTTCTCTTATGTATATGCAAATGGGAAAAATGGCGTTCCTTCTTTCCCTCTTTGCCCTTTCTTCTTTTCACTTGCACTTTTCTTTTATAGAATTTCTCACACAATTCACACACAGAGCCTTCACCCAACGATTTTGTTACTGCAGTTCGGAATTTTAGGTACTTAGCTGGCAGTTTCTCAGGAACAAGCTGGGGCGAGCGGATGGGGGGATAATATCCGTGATTTCTTCTTTCGATGAAAATCCAAACAAGTTGATCCGGCTCGAAGAACCAAATGATGGTAGTGGGAGTTCCTGCCAGTAGTTCTGAATTTTCGGTTGTGGTGGATGTGGGGGGGTCGGCCTCTTGGGGCTGATACTTAGTGGTGATCGGTGTATAGGCCGACCAAACAAAAAATGTGCATGCTTCGGTTTTCAGTTTATTGCTAAGACTAAAATATTTACAAGAGCTTAAAGCTAGAACACCGCTTCGCCGCTCTGCAACATTGCCCTTGAGCTTTCGGTTCAAAGTTGATGTTGCTGTTGGTTGGAGTTTGGGTGGTCGCATGGTGCATGCTTTTCGGCATGAGCACATATATAGACAGGATAATCAAATAGTAAAAGAGGCCGACACCCCTTTTCATTACTACTTGGGTGGCGCCCCTATCGGCGAAAATGTGAACTAATTTTAATCTCAGTCCTCTTTCACTCGTGTCTAAATATACTCTCAAATAGATCTCGATCCTTTCACTTATACTCTCTCTCTTCCATCTTATTTATTTTGCCTCTCATTTATACTCTCTCCTCCCTCATATTTATTATGGACCGGTTTTCCTCGATTGGTTTCGTGTGGCGATTCAAACAACCTTCAAACAGGTGTTTCATCCCTTTGAAATGGAGATAGTTTTTTAATGAACTCTGTTAGAGGTAGATATCGAATATATCACCTGTATTCCAATATTTAAATTAATAAGGCACTAGTTTGGGTTTGCTAAAAATCATCAAGTCGTGCTTTATTGTTTGATGGTGATCGGAGCTGCACTGTCCTTCTTCATCATCGCGGCCCCGCTGCAGCGGCCGAAAGCTCTGATCTCAAGAAAGAGCGCAAGCAGATAAACTCAGAGTGCGAGCTTTAGCGGGGAGAGCGCTTATGGAGGCAGATAACATAGAAGGCAAAACAAACAAGCAATTGTGCTCGATGGCATTTACTTTAATTTTATTTACGTCGTTCTGCTCCGAACATCCTCCCCCCGTTGAAAGAACATGGCTTTCAATTGATCCAATATCGACGGGCAGGACGGCTAGCTTCGCAACGGCTCTCTTCATTAGACGCGCCGCTGTTCGAACCATTGCGACTCTGATGATTCCATCCCTGCCTGGTATGACCTCCTCGACACGGCCAAGCAGCCATTTGAGGGGTGGTAAGTTTTCATCCTTTAAAAGGACAACACTTCCAATCCTTATGTTTGACGTAGAGTCTCTCCACTTGGTCCTCTCTTGCAACAGATACTCCATGCTCCACTTTCGCCAGAAGTTTTGTTGCATTTGAGACACCTGCTGCCAACGATTTAGACGGCTAGCGTTGAGATGTGTGATGTCCGGTTCTGGAAACGTAGTGAAGCTCGAGCCTTTAAGAAAGTGAGCTGGAGTAAGCTCATCTAGACTGTCAGGGTCTTCTGAAATTGGATAAAGTGGTCGAGAGTTAAGAATGGCAGAAATCTCATATACGAGAGTGCGATGCTCTTCAAGAGTCAGCACTGTTGCGCCAACGACTCGATAGAAGTGGTGTTTTGCCGACTTGACAGCCGCCTCCCATAGCCCGCCAAAGTGAGGAGAACGAGGAGGGATAAATTTCCAGTCGATTCCATCGTTTAGGCAAGATGAAGCGATGACGGAGACGGTTGGCTTGCTGTTGAAAAGCTCCTTGAGCTCCAGTAGCTCATTTCTTGCACCCACGAAATTGGTTGCGTTATCCGTCCACAAGGTCCGCGGCTTGCCCCTTAGACTGATGAAGCGTCTTAATGCTGCGATGAGTGAGGCTGTAGTTAGATCCTTGACGACCTCCAAACGCGGGGCCTTTGTTGAAAAACAAACAAATATTGCAATGTAGCATTTGCAGGGGGGCCTGTTTGGAAAATCAGCCTTGTGATAGAAAGGCCCACAAAAATCGATTCCAGTCGTGTGGAATGCGGGGTTCGGTCGGACGCGATCCGTTGGCAAGTCTCCCATCACGTGCTCAGCCAAGCTTGGCTTTGCCCGAAAGCACCGTACGCATTTGCATGTGACGCTTGCAACTAGTTTTCGCCCTCCAACGGGCCAATATTTTTGGCGAAGCGATACAAGTAAAGCTTGTGGACCAGCATGCAAAAACCTTTCATGATAGAAAGTTATAATTGCCTTCGTAACCGGATGACCCTTTGGCAGCAATATTGGATGCTTTGCATCGTAAACCATATTTGAATTTTGTAACCTTCCGCCTACACGAAGCAGTCCGTCACCACCGAGCATCGGGTGCAACGAAAGCAACTTGCTCTTGGCAGGAAGTGCCCTGTTGGCTTTGAGTGCAGCGAGCTCCTTCGCGAAATTAACTTGCTGGATGCTCTTTATCAAAAGACGAGTGCCGCCGGTAAGGTCCTGCACAGTGAGCCTGGCACTAGACCGAACGTACTCCTTGCTTCGAAGGGAGATGAAACGATAAATATATCCAAAGACACGTTGTAGCTTGCCAAACGAGTTTGTGTACTTGCTGTCACATGAGAGGTCCATTACACATGATCCAATCAATGCATTCTGTCGGCGCTCCGGTAGGTCTACAATTTGTGGAGCTTGGGTAGGCCATTCTGAGGAGTCCGATAAAAGGTATGATGGTCCGTTTAGCCACAATTCCAAATCCAAGAGCTCCTCTGGAGAGCATCCCCTTGACACGACATCAGCTGAGTCAAGATCCGTTGGAACTTGATGCCACTTCATTTCCTTGGTCAATTCCTGGATCTGCGCAATTCTGTTGGAGACAAAAACGTTAAAGTTTGATGGGGCCTCACGTATCCAAGACAACACAATAGTTGAATCTGACCAACAATGGATATCACAGGAAGATGCGAGATTTAGCTTAATGCTTGCGACGAGCTCAGCCAAGAGCAACACCGCGGACAATTCCAGCTTGGGTATGGTTAGTGTTTTTAAAGGCGCTACCTTAGACTTTGAGCAAAGCAAGCGAGATGCTACATTCTCATGGATATTCGATTTTATGTAAACGCAAGCTCCATATGCGGCCATGATAGCATCACAGAACGCGTGCAATTGGATGGATGAGTTTTGCAGCATGACATAACGAGGAAACTGAAAATTTTGCACAATGCGTGTGAGAAAGTGTTCCCTCACAACGGGGAACGTCCACCTTCGCCCAGGAGGCGTAGGGTGATGGCCCAGAAGAGGGCTGAGACCGAGCGGGCCAAAGTCCGCCGGTCTCAAGTTTAAGTTTGTTATTCGCCGGCTGGAGCCTAATTATTGTTTTGATTTTTTTTAGTATATAATCCCCTTCGTTATCGTTTTTATATATTTAGTAATAAGTTAGGATTAAATAAAGTAGGAAGTAAGCAGAAGGGTCTTCTGAAAACGCAGGTTTCATTATGACAAAGGGGGGGCAACACAGCCCAACGCCCCTAATCCCCCTTCGAAACAAAACGACGACGCCACAGAACAACAGCAACGGAGAGAAAACCACAACGCCACAGAACAACAGCAACGGAGACAAAACGACGACGCCACAGAACAACAGCAACGGAGAAAAAAAAACGACGACGACGCGGCAGAGCAACGGCAATGAAGAGAGAACGACAGATAGCAACGATACAGGATAACGGTACCCAGAAAACCAACTCCGCCACTGAATACCAAAAAATGAACGCGAAGGCGAACGACTGATCGCGCTATCCCTCACGCACATATACCGGCGTAAGCGTGCCGACGCGACAGAGCCGAAGCGCTGGCAGAGGCCGGGAGCAGAGGGCAGGCAGCGTGGATCTTTGACGCGTGCCGGTCAAAAAAGGGCTCAAGAGGGCGAAATAAACTGCGGAGGCGAGGAAGAGTGCGAAATAAACTGCGGAGGCGATCGGTCGAGTGCGCGGTTCATTTAAGTGTGTCAAACGTGGAATCAATAAAAGGAGAGGACATAGGATTACCACCAAAGACACCTGCAGGACGGGAAAGGGTAAGCTGAGGCCGTAGGCGATAGGGAGTTAGAGAGATGGTGCAGTAGTAGGAGGTAGGGCCCGTAAGATAAGGAAAAGTATCTAACTGTTTCCCCAGATCGCGTCTGTCACCACGTAGGTACTAGAAGGGGGCGTGTCGCCCGTCGCTCTGCGCTCCTGTCTACCTCTCCGGGTCCTTTTATACAAATTCTCTGTATGCGGACTGGATCCTGGCGTGACTGAGAGTCTGTACCCCGGCCACTAGATAGGAACTTCCTTACAGATGGCGCCCGAGCAGGGACGGACGAGGTGGGATCAGGAGTAGGAGTGCGTTAGAGCGGGTGAAGGGAGTAAAGGTTCTCACGGATCAGTGCCGCGAGATATTACCTCCGCTTCCTCACGGTAGAAACCGACCCGTCACCGCCCCGTGGTCGCCCCTAATATCAGCAGTGGAAGCAGAGCAAGTGATACCGTTGTCCGACTCGGAAAGAACCCGATATAATTCGTCGCAGTATCCTAGGAACTAAACAACAGGAAACAACAGGAAACAACAGGAAACAACAGGAAACAAGAAAATAAAGAAAAACGAGAGGGAACGTTGTGAGCCGCGGCAAAGGCCGCGGCTCTACCTTATACCCGGTACTCAGTCAGTCATACATTTATGAGCCTACGATTTATTAAATTTATTATATGTTCTCAAAAGGGACGAAAATAATATTTAAATTAAAAAAATTAATTTTTTGGAATTTTTTTACATGTTTTCATTTTTGTTTACATATGTTTTGTATATCTGCGCCTACATTTCTACATGACATGTATAACTACATATTTGAGACGTGGAAGTGTTTACGACAGAGAGAGAGGGAATGAGAAGCGCTTGGCAGGCGTTGCGTAGCCACTGAAATTTAATTTGTTTCTTCTGGCCATAATTTTGATCCGATCTGATCCAGATTCGGTAATCTGGTAGATATGATAATTTTTCATGATTCTACGTTTTTGGTTTTCAGTTATCTTAAAAATTGTGGATTCCACAGATTTTCGTCTTTTGTGGAGGCGGAAATGGGCGTGGCAAAATTTTAAAACAAACTCGTGCTGGTTTGGTATCACAGGAGCTTGGATAGAAAGTTTGGTTGCTCTAGCTCTTATAGTCTCTGAGATCTAGGCGTCAAAAAATACGAATGGGCAAAGCAGATGGGGCCGCGTGTGAGAGAGAGCGAGAGGGAATGATGACTTTCGAAATGGTTTTCTTCATTGTAGCTATAATAACGATCCAATCTGATCCACATTCAACACTCTTATAGAAATGGCCATTTTCTATAATTCTACGTTTTTAGTTTTCCCGTATCTTCAAAATTGTGTATGCCACAGACTTTCGTCCTTTGTGGGGGCGGAAGGGGGCGGGGCGAAATTTTGAAATACACTTTGAGTAGTGTGATAACACAGGAGACTGGATACAAAACTTGGTTGCTCTAGCATTAACAGTCTCTGAGATATAGGCGCAAATGAAGACGGACGGACAGACGGACGGACGGACAGACGGACAGACGGACGGACGGACGGACAGACAGACATGGCTATATCGACTCGGCTATTGATGCTGATCAAGAATATATATACTTTATGGGGTCGGAAACGCCTCCTTCTGGGCGTTACACACAACCGTTATCCCCACAAATCTAATATACCCCTATACTCTTCGAGTACCGGGTATAAAAATCAAGCAACAGCAGCAGAGTGCACCGAATCTTTGACCCTTCGACTCAAGTACAGCTGAGGCTGGTTCTCTTTCCCCTTCCCTAGCAACAGCGTCGACCCGCAGCCCACACGTGTTGCGAAAATCGGCAACCTCGCATCGACAGGCGCGTAGGCTAAAAGGAGACAGCAAGTGACGCCAGAAAATTGGCTAACGATTTTCCCAGGGCACGCGGCCGCCGGCATCAGTGAAAATCGGCAACCACGCGCCAGCAGACAAGTGGCCGAGAGAGAGACAGCACGTGACGCCGAAGAAGATAGCCAACGGTATATCCGACGGCACGCGGCTGCCCGGCATCGTTAGCGGACGCATCGGAGGAGTTGGGCGACAACGCGACCACACGGGCAGCGACACGGCTACGTACGCGCCGACGGCGCGGCAGCGGCGACAACGACGAAGGTTTGATCGTGGGCAGCGGCGACACGACCACAGCCACGCGACGGATCAAGAGTCGACGGCAGAGGACGGTGCCCAGGAGGGCAGCAGCGACGTCGGGGCCGGAGAGGAACGCCGTGGCGGCAGAACGGTCGGCCCGTGGCCGGGCCGAAGACCATATAAGGCGGAGCCCAAGCTGAGACCAGGAGTGAAGTTCGAGCCGTCACCGCGACAACATCGAAAACAAAAGAGTCAAATTCGAGCCGTCACCGCGACAACATCGAAAACAAAAAGGAGTCAAGTTCGAGCCGTCACCGCGACAACATCGAAACAAATCAAAGTAAACCCGAACCTCACCGTACATCGTATAACAAAAAGCTAGATTGAGCCTTCGTCGCGACCCATCTAAAAGTGTCCCGTCGCGAGTATCCTTGTTACGCCCCGTGTCCTATACCAGGATATGGTGAACCACTACCACGCCGCGTATCCTGCCGCAGGATCAACTATAACCGGTCGCTCTACGAATAAAGAGGATCGAACGCCACCATACAGCGAATCCTTTCGCAGGACCAATTGCCGCCGTAGCCGATCGCGATAGCCATCCATAGGCACCAACGCAGCTCAGCCGCTTAAGCCAACCGCCGCCGTTCCCACACGGAATATCCTTTCAAGGATCAACCATAGCTCAAGTCGTGCCTGGCAGCCTTTTGTAAACTTATCCGAGTTTCAAGGACCAGAATGGGCACCCGTTGGATATCCTATCGCCGGAAAGACGAATTGCAGGGCTTGGCCCGGGAATTCGGACTCGAGGACGCAGGAACAGTGGAGGAACTGCGCGGTCGCATCGCTGTGTTCATATCCAGAGGAGGCCATTCCGAAACCGTGCAGGCAAGGATCGAGGAACTGGATGCTCATTTCGGCAACGTTCCCAGCCCAAGGAGCCCGGCCGTGTCGCCAGGAGCTGCAGGGATAGCAAAAGAGGAAGCAAGCGTCGAAGGGAAGCCGTCCCTGTTGACAATCCCCGAACCAGCTAGGACCACCCGGACGACGAGCCCCAAGTCACCTGGACGCCAGGAACAGACAGGCAGCGTATCACAGACCGCTGAGGATCAGGAGTCACAATGTCCATCCCAAGGTCAACGCCGGTAAACGATTCCGGAATATCCTACCACGGGCCAAGGACCAAGTACCAACGTCACAGGACAACGCGCCACTACGGCCGAACCCCAGGTCGAGGAAAAGCCCCATCCCATCACGGCGTCGCCGGGCCACGCGGCCCCGAAAGTGAACTTTCAACTGTGCGTAGCGATCATCAGCCTAGCTTCCTCCAGAGTCAGCGAGCTTCACGCCCCGGATATGGAGAAATTTCGTACTCCCTACTGGCGGACAAGCTCCGTAAATGGGGACTCACCTTCGACGGCCACGCCGACCTGCTGGCGTTCATCGAGCGACTCGAGGAACGCGTGGAGTCGTATGGAGGCAGCCCCGAGCAACTGCCGCGTGCCATAGCAGGTCTCCTGACGGGAAAAGCTGAGGGCTGGTTCAGGACTTTTCACATGCAGGGCCAGAACTGGACAGACTTCCGCAAGGAATTCCTGGAGTTCTTCTTGCCTCCACGGTATTTCCAACGTCTGGAGGACACAGTCCGAAGCCGGCAGCAGAGTCCCAAGGAGCCCTTCAGGGATTATATGATCGACCTACGTTTGATGATGCAGCGAGCCCGATACACTGAGGATCAGGAACTGGATAGGATTTACGAGAATCTTCGTTCGGAGTACCAGATGTACACCCGGCGACAGGATTTTCACTCCCTCACGGAGCTAACACAGCTAGTGTCCGCATACGAGACCGCCAGGGACCGTGACGCACCGCGCCCCACCGGAGCGGCACAGGCCAACAGGATCCGAACCCAGTTTTCGGACAACGGAACAGCGGCTCCGCGCACCCCAGCACCCGAGAAACCAGACATCGCGAACCGAGTGATTAGTCAAGAGGAAGGACGACCGATAGATGTGCGACGGGCCTGCCGGAACTGCGGCGAAGACGGACATTTCAGCAGCGCGTGTTCCAACCGGCAGAAACTATTCTCTTGGGAATGCGGCCGCCGGGACGTCTGGACGATCAACTGCTGCCGCAAGAACGAGTCGGGAAACGGCTTGAGTCTCCGTTCGACCGGGATCTGGACGGAGACACGCACTTAATAACAGGAGAGCCCCACCCATTGAGGATGACTGGGGGCAGAATCGCAGCGCTGGTGACCATTGATGGGAAGGTCTTCTCAGCGACCCTCGACACTGGCGCAACTCGATCATTCGTCAGCCAACGGATGGCTGAAGAAATGGGGACGCACGAGAACAGGCGGACAGTGAGTACCAGGATCTGCCTAGCAGACGGGACAAAGAAGGAGATCACCCAGGCCATAAGAACGACGATACGCCTCGACCTGCTGGAAACTCAGGTATTTCTCCTAGTATTGCCTACCATCCTCGACGACATCATCTTGGGACTCGACTTCTTATGTGGCATCCGAGCCAGGATTCAATGCGGACGAGCCTATCTGCAACTAAAGTTACACCAGGACCCTCCACGTACTCGCCCCGAAACCACCGCCTCGCCGCACCGGCGGTCAATAACCTTCGCCGATCCTTTAATCACCACGACGACGCCTACAACAGACCCCACGGCCTCAACTACGCACACCGCCCCGGAGCCAATACTCAAAACCTACCAGACGAAACACAAGGACCCAGCCAGGAACACTCCGTCTCCCCTCCAAAGGAGACCAAGCCCGGATAGGACGGTGGAGACCGCACCCATGATGAGTTCCATCATGACCAGTCCCCTCGTTCTTGACCAGGCTGCAAGGACAAAGCAACGACAACGGATTTCGGCAGAGATAGCTTCGACTCTGCTGGATCAATCCAGGGCCAGCTCATCTAGCTGGAAATCATCTTCATCGCCAGGCCAACGACAACCGATTTCGGCAGAGATAGCTGCGACTCCGCTGTATCAATCCAGGGCCAGCCCAGAAATCTCCTTCATCGCTACGCCAAGAATCAGGAACTTCGGCAGAGACCGCTGCGACTCCACTGAATCGATCCAGGGCCGGTTTATCGAACCAGGAGTTTCCTTTCACCTCCAGGGCAGTAACCACTATGTCGACCACCCGCCAGCTACAACCAATCGTGAGTGCCCAGAAGCGACCA
Organism: Drosophila affinis; assembly: GCA_037356375.1. Lineage (NCBI taxonomy): Eukaryota > Metazoa > Arthropoda > Insecta > Diptera > Drosophilidae > Drosophila > Drosophila affinis. The sequence goes on from CM074800.1 coordinate 32,421,662, forward strand.
GCGGCAACAGGTAACAGCGCAGACGATCACAGGAACAACCAGACGTTAACAAGGAAACCGACGAAGCCGCACCCTGACGTACCGGAGGGAACCGAGCCAAGCGAACCAGCCAAGAGACGCCGAGCCCCGCCCCGATCAGTTGATCATGGCGGAGAGACGACCCCGGACTACCGATTGGAACCCCTCGCCGACGCCGCCATAGCACGGGAACGGAACCCATTCCGAGCCGAGACACCAAAGGACTTCGACAAAGTAATCCTGGCCCACATCACAGCATCCCAATTGAAGGAGATCTCGCCTCGTCAAACATCCTCGAATAGTACACAAGCGCCTACAGCCTGGGCGGCAGAATTCTTAGAAAAGGAACTGGCCAAGTTCGAAGAACTAGCCGGGGTCTCACACATCGCCGAGCACACGATCACCGTGAGGGACAACAGACCAATTAAGCAGCGGTACTTCCCCAAGAACGCAGCAATGCAAAGTATCATCGACGCTCAGGTAAACGAACTTCTGCGAGCCGGGCAGATTGAACCTTCGAAGAGCCCCCACAGCGCACCTATTGTGCTGGTGGGGAAGAAAACAGGAGAAATGAGGATGTGCGTGGACTTTCGCCAACTCAACGCCCGGTCGATACCCGACGCCTACCTGTTGCCGAGGATAAACCACATCCTCGAGAAACTCCGCAATGCCAGCTACATCTCGACATTGGACCTAAAGAACGGCTATTGGCAGATCCCCATGGCCCAAGGAAGCAGGGAGTACACGGCGTTTACTGTCCCGGGCAGAGGGCTTTTTCAATGAACAGTGATGCCATTCGGCCTCCACTCCGCGTCAGCAACATTCCAACGAGCACTCGACAGCGTCATAGGGCCGGCCATGGAACCTTACGCCTTCGCTTATCTCGATGACATTATAGTCATCGGGGCAATGTTGGAAGAGCACGTCGAAAACCTACGAGAGGTATTCCGTCGCTTACGGGAGGCTAATCTCCGTCTGAATAGGAACAAGTGCAGTTTCTTTCAGAAAAGCATTGTGTACCTTGGGCACGTTATCAGCGAGAAAGGGATCCACACCGATCCGGACAAGATAGCCGCAGTACAGAATCTAACACCCCCGAACACGATCAAGGAATTGAGGCGCTGTATAGGAATGGCCTCGTGGTATCGACGCTTCGTACCAAACTTCGCCACGATGGTCCAGCCTATGACCAGCCTTCTCAAAAAGGACAAGAAATGGGAATGGACGGAGGAGCAACAGCAAGCATTCGAGGATCTAAAAGTGAAGTTGACCCGATCCCCAGTGTTAGCATGCCCCGACTTTTCAGAAAAGTTCACCCTGCAGACTGACGCCAGCGCCTATGGTATCGGAGCCGTACTGACTCAACAGATCGCCGGAGAAGAAAGAGTCATCGCCTACGCCAGTCGCCGCCTGTTAAAAGCGGAGGAGAATTATTCTGCAACGGAGAAGGAGTGCTTGGCAATAGTCTGGGCGATCAGGAAGCTACGCTGCTACCTCGAGGGGTATCACTTCGATGTCGTCACGGATCATTTAGCGTTGAAATGGCTCAACACCATCAACAACCCGACAGGCCGTATCGCGCGCTGGGCGCTGGAGCTCCAGCAATATCGCTTCGACATCCACTACAGACGCGGAAGTCAAAACGTCGTAGCTGACGCACTGTCACGCCAACCTATAGACGCGTTGCAACGAGTCCACGAGGCTGCACCCGCGTGCTCTTGGCTGCGCCGCCTGCTGAAACGGATCCAGGAACAACCAGAGAGGAGTTCAGAGTTCATCATCGAGAGTGGACAGATCTACAGACGATCAGGCAATCGCCCGGAAGAAGAAGACCCCATACAATGGAAGCTCTGTGTAGACAGCGACCAACGCCAAAGAGTACTCCAGGAGTGTCATGATCACCCCACGGCAGGGCACCTCGGGATTCGGAAAACAGCGACCCGCGTGACACAACGGTACTACTGGCCAGGACTCTACAGGGACGTGACCAAGTATGTCCAACGTTGTGAGAAGTGCCAAAAGTTCAAAGTGAGCCAGAAGAAACCCGCCGGATACATGCACACCCGGCAAGCTTAGGGCCCCTTCGATATCTTGTGTGCGGACTTCGTAGGACCCCTCCCCCGGTCAAAACACGGCAATACAATGCTGCTCGTGTTCTTTGATGCCTTCAGCAAATGGGTGGAACTGGTGCCCATACGCAAAGCCACCTCTGCCCAACTGGAGAAGGCCTTCAGGGAGCATATCTTGAGCCGGTTCGGGACGCCTCGAATGTTCGTATGCGACAACGGGACTCAGTTCACCAGTCGATCCTTCAGAAACTTCTGCAAGTTAGCCGGGATGGAGCTCGAGTACACTGCCCCCTATACTCCGCAACAAAACCCCACTGAACGGGCGAACCGCACCATAAAAACTATGATCGCCCAGTACATTGAAGGAGACCAGCGCACATGGGACGTTCTTCTGCCGGAGCTGAACCTAGCTATCAACACGAGTACTTCTGACACCACGGGGTTCAGCCCCGCCTTCTTGGTGTTGGGCCGGGAACCACGACTCCCAGGGGCACTCTACGACGAAGTCACCACGGGACCAGGAGAGGAGACTGAAGCGGCCAACAACAAAGCAACACGACTCAAGGAAATCTTCAAGGTGGTCCAGGAAAACACACAATGAGCAACGCAAGCACAGCAGAAGACCTACAACCTTAGAAGACGCGAATGGCGACCCCACATCGGAGAGTTGGTCTTATTAAAGCAGCATCACTTGTCCAGGGCGATGGATAATTTCGCCGCCAAGCTCGCTTCCAAGTACGAGGGGCCGTATGCCGTAACCAAATTTCTCTCTCCCAACATAGTTCGCCTTCAACACCGCCACGGAAGACAACGGAAGACGGCCAGCCTGGCTGACCTCAAGGCATATTATGCCGGGGATCCCGACGACCGCCAACCTGCGGCCAACGAGGATGACGCCAGTCCGACGGCGCTACCGATACCCGGATAGACGCAAATTCGCAAAGGCCACTTATGGCGGCTCGCCGTCATAACGTCCTTGCCCCCGCAAGGGGATATAAAACAACATTGTTCGACGCCTTAAGCTACGTTTAGATCCCCGTTCGGGATTAGACTTAAGTTAGTTCCCCCAATGTAAATTGCACCATCAGGCAGGCTAGGTAAACGTAGGAAAGGTCATAGGCAGGTATTAATCTTTTGAGGGTTCCCCATCCACAGATTGGCAACGAGTACGCAACAACGGCGTCCCGCCTCCGACGGCCGAGGGGCAACGAGAAGGCCACTCCGGAGGAATAACGCCCACACGCACTTCAGCTACGACGACCGCATCACCACTCGCCCTACCACCGATCGCGTCTTCACCGACTACACCACCATTAACAACGCCATCGTTAATAACGCCGCCACAGAGCACGTCAGCATCCCTACGGACCGCCACGAACGCAAGACTTCTCGCCGACACCAGGGACCGCAGCCCCGCTTCCAGAACGGGACCTCACACTCCGTACGTTCTTCCGGGAGAAATAAGAATGCTATGGGTGGAGTACGACCAACCGTCGACGTCACAAGCGGCACTGAGGCGGATGTGTAACGCCATACCAAGCCGGCCGCCGGTAGTCCAGCTCGCACCACCAGGAGCCAAAACGGCCTCCGGCCGAAAATCGCCGCCGCCCAAAGTAGATGCTCGGCGATATAGCCAGCTACATTTCGGGCAGATACAGGAAGGGGCGAGCGGCGACGAGGGCTTTGACGACGTACGTCCCCTGTGCGCCGATTCGCGCTGGGACCAAAACACCACGGAAGGCACGGAAGAGAGTGAGGAGGAACACCTGTACGACGGAAGGTTCGGCAGACATCTCCAGTACGGAGGACATGTCCGATGTCAACTCGAGCCAGCTGGGATTCTCCTGGTCGATGGAAGATTCACAAGAAGACTTCGACAGTGGTGTAGACACCGCGGAAGCAGAACAGCAACAGGAGGAGGCCCAGAGAGCGAACGCCGAAAGAGACGCCGCTGTCCGGGAGGGAGCCGAGAGCGGTGAAGCCTTTGCTGAGGCTGACGGCCTGCGGACACCCTCATTCAGTCCCCAGAACTGGATGTTTCCGTGGTTGCTTGGACCGGATCGCCCGTACAGCCGCAACGAGGAAGGATGGTCCAACGAGGATCTGTCGGTCATCGTTGTCTCCAGTGAAGGAGAGGAGAGCAGACCCGCTTCAACGGACGACCAGACCGCGTCGGGAGACAGCAGCGAGGACGTACCCCTCATCATCGTGTCTAGCGACGAAGAGCAGGAAAGCATCACTCCAACGAGGAACCGGAGCTCAACGGCAGAACTCGGCGGGCATCAGCCTGTCATAATCCTGTCTAGCGACGAGGAAGACGACGACCTCGGGTCTTGCCCCGACACCAAGCCGTCGGCCGCCTGGCGTAAGCCGCCGAGTGCGTCGGGAAGGACACCGATCGTAGTCCTCTCTAGCGACGAAGACGAGGCCCACGGAAGGCCGGCGACCACAGCCCAGAAGATGCCAAAGCCGGAGGACCCGAACAAAGCGCCGGACCGGCAAGCCGACGAGAGCGACCTCTCATTCGAGCTCGAAGAGCCGGCCGCTGGAGTCTTGATGGCCTTGATCGACGAAATCCCGGGAGTGTTGGACGTCCAGGCGGAGTCCGAGTGGCCCCAGGCACCCGTCGACTGGAGAGTGGACACGCCCGACCGACGACTCCCACAGGGGATTATCGACCGGGTGGAGGCGATGGAGGGAGGCAGTCGTAGACGGCGGCTGGTATGGACAGAGGAGGGGCAGCGCTTCCGCGTGTCCCGCAACACACGGGGCCAGGTCGACGTCACAACTCGTCCTCCCCGAGGAAAGGAGGGAGTGTGAGGAAGTGTTCCCTCACAACGGGGAACGTCCACCTTCGCCCAGGAGGCGTAGGGTGATGGCCCAGAAGAGGGCTGAGACCGAGCGGGCCAAAGTCCGCCGGTCTCAAGTTTAAGTTTGTTATTCGCCGGCTGGAGCCTAATTATTGTTTTGATTTTTTTTAGTATATAATCCCCTTCGTTATCGTTTTTATATATTTAGTAATAAGTTAGGATTAAATAAAGTAGGAAGTAAGCAGAGAAAACGCAGGTTTCATTATGACAAAGGGGGGGCAACACAGCCCAACGCCCCTAATCCCCCTTCGAAACAAAACGACGACGCCACAGAACAACAGCAACGGAGAGAAAACCACAACGCCACAGAACAACAGCAACGGAGACAAAACGACGACGCCACAGAACAACAGCAACGGAGAAAAAAAAACGACGACGACGCGGCAGAGCAACGGCAATGAAGAGAGAACGACAGATAGCAACGATACAGGATAACGGTACCCAGAAAACCAACCCCGCCACTGAATACCAAAAAATGAACGCGAAGGCGAACGACTGATCGCGCTATCCCTCACGCACATATACCGGCGTAAGCGTGCCGACGCGACAGAGCCGAAGCGCTGGCAGAGGCCGGGAGCAGAGGGCAGGCAGCGTGGATCTTTGACGCGTGCCGGTCAAAAAAGGGCTCAAGAGGGCGAAATAAACTGCGGAGGCGAGGAAGAGTGCGAAATAATCGCAGGCCCCAATAGAGGCAGCTAAAGGAAAGCTGAACTTTGGCTTAAGCTCGGTCACCATAAAGGTGTACAAGTCGGACGCTGCCACGGCCGAGGCTCGTCCTGTCGACAACCCAGTCGCGCAGGATGTGGCCTCGGAGATCGAGGCACCCGACAACGAGCTGGAGCCGAAGGAAGGCTACTCCTCCGACGCAGAGTTAATGCGGGATTTTGAGGCGATGTGTCGAGACGAAGCTTCCGACGACTCAGACGCCGACACTACAGTGGTGGAGATCCATGAAGATGTCTCTGAGACTCCTTCAAATAAATCTCCACCACTGTAAAGCAGCATCCGCTGCACTCATACTTCGCTTGGATGCAAGCGGAGCCGATGTTGTCCTAATCCAGGAGCCTTGGATAGTCGGAGCCCAAACCGAAGGTAAAATTCGTACCTGCATTCTCGCAAGAAAGCACCTTAATATCTTTCTGCTCCACAACTTCAGCAATGGCGACAATACAACGGTAAGCCTAGAGCTAAAGCGGACACATCTGAGGCTGATGTCGTCCTACATGGCCCATGAGGAAAGTGAACCTCCCACCTCGTCTGCAAGCTCACCAGCGACTGCGAGAGGTCCAACACAAGCCTACTAATAGGCTGCGATGCCAATGCTCACCACACCCAATGGGGGAGCACGGACACAAATATAAGGGGTGAGTCACTTTTCAGCTTTATACTGAACTCGAACTTAACCATATGTAACCGGGGTAACGACCCCACATTTATTATAAAAAACCAACAGGAGGTTATTGACCTCACTCTAGTGTCTCACAATCTGTCAGACAAAGTGGAAAGATGGAGAGTCCTAGAGGACCATTCCTTCTCCGACCACAGGTATATCGAAACGATTTTATCCTTCGAGAGCCCCAAACCCACCGACTACACTAACCCCAGGAAAACCAACTGGGTTAAGAAAGAAACTTCTCCAGAAACGAAGCAAAAGATTTCCATGTCAACAGCTTGTGGGACGGCAAGTCTTCATCCCATTTTTCCCGGGTCCTGGTGTCCAGCCTATGCGTCACAATGTGAATGAGAAATCCATCAAAAATTTCCTCAGTTGATGCCAACGTCCGAATCGCTCTGTAGTAGCTAGTAAATGAAAGGAATTTTTTTTATTATTTGGTTCGTAACGTCGTGAGACGCCCTACGTCTTTTATAAGGGCCAAGCTTTAGCTGCTCTTATGTTCTCTTTAAAGCTTTCTCCGCTCTTAAGTGGAACACCCTCGCATGCAAGCGACGAACGGTGGGAAGCATAGATGACAATCGTATGATTACACAGTTAATCTATGCTGTGCATTATGCGATCGTCTAACGCTGCCGCGAAGGTTCGAGAACATACGATTAAACAGTTAAACGAGAACCAAAAGCTCTGCTGCACCAGCGACTTAACCATCGTCTTTGTAGCTTGGGACATTCAATAGAAATTGATCAAGCAATAAAGACGTCGCTAGTGAAAGGCGAAAAAGTTTAATATTCAAACCCAGTACTGTACTTATAATTCTGACTATATAAGTTAACAACTAAACATATAAGATACACCCTCACACTCATACATTGTTATTTCTAAGTACGCAACACACGATCAGAAGTATTTGGTTGCCCTCAGCAACAAATACAACAACACACAGCCTTAAGCATTTTGGTTGCCCTCAGCAACGAAGTAGTATTCTTGTAAACAATGCTGATCCGCTGCCAAGAGTTCTGCGCACAGCAACTGAAAACGGACACCCGTGCTGCTTGCGCAAGAATGCTGAGTCGGCATGCCGACTCTAGCGTATGGCGTGATGCATTGGCCTCACAGGGCTAACTTAAGCTTGAACATTTCTGTAGCCTTCAGTCTCAATCTAGATCGCAACATAAGACGAGTAAACGATTAAACTCCGGCATTGCCGTCAAACTATTACTTGTGTTATCAATTATAGTTGACCACGTCCAAGACGGGCAACTGGGAAAGTTCCCACAACCTAAACACATTGTTCCAGCAGCCACCTGTTGGATTTCACCGCCTCACCAAGAGAGGAGGTCACCACCGTCAGATCAGCCGCACATCGTCGCCGGACAGCGGGGTTACGACGGAAATTATAATTTATATTCTGACTCAAATACATATATTGGGATTATATACTCGGAAGTGCTTTTACCTACAAAATACAAAGTGATCGCTAAATTCTGGTAAACGAACAAAAATAGTGTTATAGATATTTGGAAAAGGGAAATTGCACCTAAGCTGGCCCATCGCGGTACAGTCTTGAGAAGACAACCCTGGGAGCAGACTTGGGCGTACGGTTGTCGAGTTTTCTCCAACTACAACGTTTTTATTTCCGGTACCCTAAATCGACACCGTGGTCGTGCTGTGCATAGGTCCAACGGGGTCAGGTCTGCTTCAATCAACCACGAATGCGGCCACTACTCAAGTTCGGAAGTACGGAGTAACCTTCTGTTAGACAAATTTTGCTATACGGCCTGAATACGTATGCATCGCTCCAAGCGATCTCCAGCACAACTTCAGGCGAACAAGGGCCCCACGTTGGGCGCCAAAATGTGTAGTATACCAGAGTTGAGAATATATATATGTGGAAACAGATATATGGGCCCTTGATATCAGCAGATGACATGGACTGAACTTAAGGACGGCGTACAGATAGGTTTGGTAGTGTGCACTCTCGCTATGCTCGGGTCTAGCTCGCCGGATTGGTCGGGGTTCTTCCTCACCAAACTGTACTGTTGTACTCTACTACATTTAATAGTGCACTTTTACGGAAACTATAAATGGGTATTTATTGAATAAATACAAACACAAAGATGTCTTGGTAGCGCCGACACGCCAAATGAAAGCCCTACTGAACCCGCTACTAATGGGAGGGAACCTAGGTGTTGGTTGTCCCTCTCTTCTCTACCCACCCTACCATGACAATGCGTTAGAGTTGCTGCATTGTCCCTTGATGAACTTCAGATAAGATTCACCACATATTATAAGACCCTGGCACGGATACTCGACAGACCATTACAATCAGATTATAGATTCATATCTACTTCAAAACAATTCATATTTTAATAGATAGCAAACTCCAAATTGAATAAACATGTTTGATGTTGAATTGGCACTAACATTAAACCTTAAACTTATATGGGGGGGGGGTAATATTTCCTTAATTATAATTGGGATGTAAATATAGTAATAAATTCATTTTTTTTATTTACGTTAAACATCAGATATAGAATTTTATATACATATATATATTAGGTAGGCTAATAATGAGTAAAATGATAACAAAGAGAAAAGCAGACTGGGGTGTTCTTAATATGTACTCTGAGCAGACGGGGTTAGACTATTTTATATGCACTTATATGTCAACCATGACTCGAATTGAATCAGCTTATACCTCGCTTGGTAATAATTACTCACTCCGGCTTTTTACTTTCTTACGCTGATCGTTGGGCCCAATGATGTCGCAGATTGTTGAACGCCGCTTGTAATGCTCCTATTTCAGGCTGAGGTAAGCTCAGTCTTCTCCAGGATCCTACTACAAGAAATTTGTAGTTTGCAGGAACCTCTACAGGAAACGGGGTCGGCCCTAAGTAGGCTAGAAACCAGAGTGAAGGAGAATGAGGCGTAACCGTGCCCGTATGAGTTGGATCGAGAGGATAGTGAAGGGCACGAGGCGTTGTCACACTCGTGGGGTCGAGAAGGATGAGGGATACGAGGCGTTGTCACACTCGTGTGGTCGAGAAGGATAAGGAATACGAGGCGTTGTCACACTCGTGGGACCTATCGGAGGATCAGGAGTAATTTGAGGATTGGATTGACCCTTGCCGCGATAATCTTGGTTGCGAATTGATGTCGCAGTTCTCACCCGGAAAATAGACTTACTCGATGGGTTTGTTTTTGTTAAAAATGCTCATTTATTGGACACTGGATAATTATTGTTTGGCTTAACGTACGGCGTATATAATTTTATTGTAAGTTGCTGCGCGGAGCAACGTCTATCTCGCGGCCGGGTTCCCGAGTAAGTGTCTTTCACTTCTTTCGCTAGAACGCTCGGAACCTAGCATCCGCGGATCGAACTAGCTAGCTTAATATTATGGGTGGGGGGATATATGCTGACGGTGCGCCGATGGGCAATTTCTTTTGTCGAAAAAAAAAACCGTCGCATCGAACCTTAGTGGGAGGGGAAAGTTTTTGGGTCACAGTTGAGGTATTGGTAGGAGAGTTATGGATGGGTGTAGGAGGGGTAGTCACGTGGCCGAACGGCGCGCGTGTGATGGGAGAAAAGTGGGTGGTTCGGAGAGTTTTGTGTATTGTAGAAGGTAGTTTATTTCTAGACAAAGGTAACTCTTAAACTCAAACTTATTACTCCTCAATTGCCGGTGCGGCGTGGTTAAATGTAACGGCGCCTTGGAGTTCGTTACACCCCCCCCTTTCTTCCGGGAGGAGGCGGACGCAGACCGGTCCGGCGAGTGATCGCTTGTGGACCTGGTATTTCCGATCCCAGAACCAAACGCTGCAGCGGATCCTGTCCGCCCGTTTCATGCGGCACTGCACCTCCTCGACCAAGCCAGTAGGCACTATTCGGCCCGGGGTGTTGACCTGCCAATCGGGCGGAGCGACTATCCCGTCGGCGTCCCTTCCGACTTCTTCGACCAGGCTGTCATCTTCTGGTTGTAGGTCTTTCGGTAAGAAGCTTAGCAGCCTCTCGAGCTCTTCGTCGTCCGTTTCGGGTTGGTCTCCGGTAGCTACCGTCAGTAGCTCCTCGATGGATATATCGTCGAACCCTCCGGTCGCTACCGGGGGCGAGAGGCTTTCCGGTGTGTCTGGTATGGTTGGCAGCTCTAGCCCCAGTAGGGTTGGGGTAGCGAAGTCACTATTATGCCCCGTTTCCCACCTCTCCATATGTTCGGTCAGCTCCGCTTGTTGAACTGGAGGGACGTTTTCCGTTCCTGACGTGGAGTCGGGGGTACCGATGGGAGGGTCTTCTTTTACCGACCCCCGAGCCGGGCTCGGGTCAGTACGGAGTACTTTGGCGTGTTTTGCCGTGGTCACCGCCGGTTTGCGCTGGGTGTGCGCCGTTGCTGGGGGGTCAGGGTTTTTACGTCGTTCCGGTACCCCTTCGCTCGTTTTCGGGGTCGTCGACGTCAGTGGCGATGTTGCTGACGTTGCGGCGTCCCTTCCTCCTCGGTGGGAGGTTCAACCGGGTCTGGGACGGAGAAGGCGGGCCGGTTGTCGAGGGCTTCCGCGGGCTCCCGGAACGTTCGGAAGGACGCATGGACGTTCCGGTCTTGCGGGACGAGCAGATCCATCGTCATGAGATGGACCCGTGTGACGCGCAGGCCATACGGTGTGACCGTATAGTGGAACGTCTCTTCATCGGCCACGAGCCGGCGGGCGGAGGGCTCCTCCTCCTCGTTCTCCTCGTCGTCAGAGTAAGTGGGTGGGTACTCCGGGCAGTAGCGTTCCAGGGTATTGTCATGCTGATCCCAGCCTAGGGGGTCGTAACGACGATACGCGTTGTGTTCGAACATCGGTTCGAATGATGGAGGTTCGGGGCTCGGCGTGTAGTAGGTCCGGGGGTCTCGGCGGCGGAATAGTGGTGGCGACCACAGATTTTCGCGTCGAAATCTGGATGGTCGTCGCGAAAACAGTGGAGGGCTATCCCGCGTGCCTTCGGAGTTCTCTATGCCCGAGAGTTCGTCGTCTGATTCGCCGCTTGACTCGGTCGCATCGTTGCAGTTTGGCCTCTCTGGGGGGGCGTCCCGCCTTATGTCGGCGTATGCGCCTCCGTTGGAGATTGGGACGTCGTCTTGCTCTTCGTCGCGGATAGGGGTGCTGGCGGTTGACCACGACGGTTCACAGTTGGGTTCTGGGATGTCGTGGGGCGGACGATGGTCTCCGTTCTTGGACTGCGGCGGGGCTTTGGTTCTCCCGAATGTGGGTGCCCCAGACTCTGAGTCTTCAGAGTTGGTAGAGTCATCGATATAGATGATCTCGGGTGCCTCTGCGGGAGTTGCGGCTTCTTGGTGATCCATGGTGGGTTGGCTTAATGAAGTTTTGGGTGTTGAGGGTAGCGGTGCTAGTTCTCGTTTGAGTTATAATACGGATATTACTTAGGCTTTTAAAGGGTTCGATGCCTTAGGTCGGCACAGTTACAGAAATATAGTGTCAGCAAGTGTAGATTACGTAAACTTAGGTATAAGTGTAAGCGGAAAAGAATTGAATAAGAAATATATGTTTTTTTTTGTTTTAAGCTTTTGCATTATATTTAAATTTTTTTATACCCGGTACTCGAAGAGTATAGGGGTATATTAGATTTGTGGGGATAACGGTTGTGTGTAACGCACAGAAGGAAGCATTTCCGACCCCATAAAGTATATATATTCTTGATCAGCATCAATAGCCGAGTCGATCTAGCTATGTCTGTCTGTGCGTCCGTCTGTCCGTCTGTCCGTCCGTCTTCATTTGCGCCTATATCTCAGAGACTATTAAAGCTAGAGCAACCAAGTTTTGTATCCAGTCTCCTGTGTGATCACACTACTCAAAGCATATTTCAAAATTTCGCCTCGCCCCTTTCCGCCCCCACAAAGGACGAAAGTCTGTGACACACACAATTTTGAAGATACAAGAAAACTAAATACGCAGAATCATAGAGAATGACCATTTCTATCAGAGTGTTGAATCTGGATCAGATCGGATCATTATTATAGCTACAATGAAGAAAACCATTTCGAAATTCATCATTCCCTCTCGCTCTCTCTCACACGCGACCCCATCCGATTTGCCCATTCGTATTTTGTGTCGCCTAGTTCTCAGAGACTATAAGAGCTAGAGCAACCAAACTTTCTATCCAAGCTCCTGTGATACCGAACCAGCACAAGTTTGTTTTAAAATTTTGCCACGCCCCCTTCCGCCCCCACAAAAGACGAAAATCTGTGAAATCCACAATTTTTAAGATAATGGAAAACCAAAAACGCAGAATCATGAAAAATTACTATATCTACCAGATTACCGAATCTGGATCAGATCGGATCAATATTATGGCCAGAAGAAACAAATTAAATTTCAGTGGCTACGCAGCGCCTGCCCAGCGCTGACTCATTCCCTCTCTCTCTCTCTCTGTCGTAAACACTTGTACGTCTCAAATATGTATTTATACATGTCATGTAGAAATGTAGGCGCAGATTTACAAAGCATATGTAAATAAAAATGGAAACATGTATAAAAATTCCAAAAATTCATTTTTTTAATTTTAATATTACTTTCGTCCCTTTTGAGAACATATAATAAATTTCATAAATCGTAGGCTCATAAATGTATGTATGTATATACTGACTGAGTACCGGGTATAAGGTACGCGGCCTGTGAGCCGCGGCCTTTGCCGCGGCTCACAACGTTCCCTCTCGTTTTTGTTTATATATTTTTTCTTTTGCTGAGTCCAGTTTGCTTTCTTCACTCGTCACCCGATCCGTATTCCCGTGGACGAGGTGTGGGGTAGGTACGGGTGGCTTGAGTTCGCCGAATTTTAGGGGGGGCGACGGTGGCATACATGGGGGCCTTACCGCTGGTCGGTGTCGATACCTCGGCCGGGCAGGCGTCGGTAGGAAGGTGGGGCGACACGGCCTCTGCGTCTTGGGACGCATTTTGTTCACCTTGGATTTTAAGGCGGCGGTATATTATCCATATAATGGAGCAGAGAGGTAATGCTACGGCGAGCGTGAGGAGGTAGGAAGCGGTACTTTTTATCGTCAGCATTTCGTTTAGGCTGTCGATTTGATTGAGATTATTCATGCTTAGTTCCCGTAGAAACGGTAGACTAAGTTTTTCTTTGTGGGCCGTTATGTTGACTTGCGTCATTGCGGACACCACTGCTTTCCTCTTAGAGTCGCCGAGGTGGTTAATGTACCACGTCCCGTTAAGAGAGACCCGGTGGGAGTACGTCACTAAGTACGATCCTGAAATCTTTTGGCTGGTCCCGGCATCATCAACAACGGTCATGTTCGCGTCGTTGATGACGAGAGTGCCGTGGTCGACGATAGTTACAGGGTCTAGGTGTCCCGGTAGGGTAGCACAGTGTGCGATAGACCCAGCTACCATTTGTTGGGCGCAGGTACTTCCCCCTCGTTCCTTGCAGAACGTAGCCCCGACGGTTGTCTCACAGGCCCCGATGTTGTGGGTCTGTGTACCGCAGTCCGCCACTATGTCTCCCTGAGTGAAATCTAATATCCTGTGGTGGCGTTGAACCGGGAATATGAGCAACTTCCTACAATTTAATTTGGGTTGAGGGAACTTTATAAGAAAGTGGAGTAGGTCGGGAGTTTGGAAAACGCTGATGTTCGAGACCTCTAATAGCTCCACCAAGGTTATGTTGACTAACTGTTGCTCGTTGAATTCGTTTATATCGGCGCCATCTAGGAGGGCCGGACTGATCATGTTTATTTTGGCTAAAGTTAGCCCAAGGATAAGACTTTCTAGGTCCGTTATGATTATTCTATTTTTGGCGAGGACTGTCTTTACTATCTGGGCCTTCTCAGCCTCGTCTGACTTCTGGATCGTGTTGAAAAAGTGCGTCAGTTCGTTAAGTCGGTTTTGCATTTTGGAGTTAATCTCCCCCTGTCGGTGTTCGGATTCTATCAGCTGTGCTTGTTTGAACCTAATTTGCTCCCAGTCGTTGAAGTCGGGCGTTCCTGCTACTACTTTCAACGCTGTACCGAGCAGGTTTATGCTCCTGGCTTCCCTACGGTGGACTTTTAGCATGGCTATTAAATTGCGGATGTGGTCCAAGTCGGTTGCTAATACCTGGGCCAGGCGGGTGTCCGTAAACATCTCAGCAGCGCGCTCGGTCTGGGCGACGTAGACCTCATAAGAAGTGACGTTGGTGGTATGGTGGAGGTATCCTGGCTTCTCCCAGATTACTGCGTCTCCGTCCACGATCGGGATATAGTCGGCGTTGGTGTAGTCATTTACTTTTACGGCGGCCTGTGCAGAGGTGACTAGGGCAAGTAGGACCAGCAGGGGTGACATGGTGTAGGGGGGAATTATTGATGGCGGCGGCAGGATTAAATGTGATTGTTTTCTTCTTAATTGTCTTGGATTGGTTGAGTTTGATTCGTAGTCCTTGATGCACTTTGGGGTGGGTTTATCCTTGATAGGAGTCGGAATTTAATTTTGGGTTTTGATTGTTTTATTTTTTTTTAATTCAGTTCTTTTTGAGTTGGTTGATTTGGTCTGGTCCGTTCCGTGGGTAGTGGCGTACTGATCGACGAAGGCCAGGGCATCGATTAATATAGGTGTCGATCCCCGGTCAAACTCGGTATTATGCCGCCGTGGCATCCGTGTCGGCGGCTGGATTATCGAGTTCGGGGTCGTTGAACTCTTTTAGATCGTTGACATTGGCGGCCTTGTGCTTCCGGCTGCTTGTGTGTTGTAATTTCACGATGTTTGGCGACGGAAAACCTTTTACCCGGTATGGTCCGTCAAACTTTGGGGCCAGTTTGGCTGCAAAACCTTCGGCTGCATTTGACAGGTGGTGTTGTCGTACGATGACCAATGAGCCGATCGTAGGGCGCCATTGCCTGCGACGGAGATTGTAGTGTCGCGCTTGCTCTTGACTTGCCCTTTGGATGTTACTTCGGACGATGGAAAAGATCTCTTTCAGTCTCGACGCTTTGTCAGTAGCCGTCTCCGGGGTGCTCCCTGTCCCTGGTGTGACTTCATCGTATAGAGCGCCGGGCAGCCTGGGCTCTCTTCCGTGTAAAAGGAACGCAGAGCTGAATCCGGTGGTCTCGGAGACGCTAGAATTTATGACCAACGACATTTCGGGTAATAGTTCGTCTCATGTGTTCTGGTGGTCGTCGATGAATTGGGTTTTCCTGGGGACAATATGGAGCGGTGTGCTGCAGTTTGACGCCTGCGATTTGGAGGAACGTTCGGAACGAGCGAGTGGTGAACTGGGTGCCGTTATCGCAGACGAATAATTTCTGTACCCCAAAACTGCTGAGGATTCGTTCGCGAAACGCTCGTTCGAGGTTAGCCGTGGTTGCCTTTTTGAGGGGTATTAGTTCAACCCACTTGGAGAAGGTGTCGAAAAATACTAGCAGCATCGTATTCCCTCGTTTGGACCGTGGCAGTGGTCCGACGAAAGGTAACACAAGTTAGCACAGACGCAGAGCTTCCAAGACTCCGTTCCGACAGGTCCGTGGCCGAAATATCGGTAAAGTTGACCGTTCTCGTAGGTGTAGTCCGGATATTTTTGGGGCTCGTCGTGGACTTGTTGTATCCTTCGTTTAAGCCGGGGACAACTGTCGGGTTCCTCTTCGACGCGTGCGAGTGTTTCCAAGGGCTGCCTGGACAGTGCGTCCGCCACTACGTTTTGTTTCCCGGCGCGATAATCCACGTCGTATCGGTATTGTTGTAGCTGCCCAACGAGTGCCCAACGTGCCACTCTACCGTATGGACTTTCCAGGGTGTTTAACCATTTCAGTGCGAGATGGTCAGTTACCACGTCAAAGCGGAAGCCCTCTAGGTAGCATCGTAGTTTTCGTATTGCCCATATGACGGCTAGGCATTCTTTGTCGGTGGCAGAGTAGTTCTCTTCCGCCTTGTTGAGTCGTCGGCTGACGTACGCGATGACGCGCTCTTTCCCTTCAATCTCCTGTGTGAGGACTGCGCCCACGCCTACGTTACTGGCGTCCGTTTGTAAAGAGAATTTGACGTTGAAATCGGGGCAGGCGAGTACGGGGGCGGTAGTGAGTAACTCTTTTAGCTTTCCGAAGGCGTCTTGTTGTTCCTGTTCCCATGTCCATGTTTGTCCCTTCTTTAACAGTTGTGACATTGGTTGGAACACAGTGGCGAAATTGGGAACAAACCTGCGGTACCATGACGCCATCCCTATGCATTGTCGGAGTTCCTTCAAGTTGGTGGGCGGTCTCAAATCTCTTACGGCGGCTACCTTGTCGGGGTCGGTATGGATACCTTCCTCACTGATCATGTGTCCCAAATATTTGATGCGTCGTTGGAAGAAAGTACATTTTTCTGCGTTGATTCGCAGGTTTGCCTTGAGAAGTCGAGAGAAGACCTCTTTTACGTTGCGGAGGTGTTCCATGTAATCCTTCCCGATGATGACAATGTCATCTAAGTACGCGAATGCGTAGGGTTCCATATCTGCGCTGATGACCGTGTCTAACGTCCGTTGAAACGTTGCCCCTGCGGAGTGTAATCCAAAGGGCATTACCTTCCATTGGTACAGACCTCTTCCTGGCACCGTGAAAGCGGTGGCTTCCCTACTGTCGGGGGCCATAGGTATTTGCCAATACCCGTTCTTCAGATCTAGCGTGGTGATAAAACGTGCGTTCTTCAGGCGTTCTAGGATGTAATTGATCCTCGGTAATGGATAGGCGTCCGGGATAGAGCGTTCGTTGAGCTGGCGATAGTCTACGCACATACGCCATTTGTCGTTCTTTTTGCGCACGAGAACAATTGGTGCGCTGTGAGGGCTTCGAGAAGGTTCGATGAGTCCTTCGGCTATTAGTTGGTCGACTTGCTCGTCGATAATTCGCCTCATGGCGGGGTTCTTGGGGTAACAACTCTGTTTTATTGGCCGGTTGTCCCGCATGACGATGGTGTGCTCCGTTAGGTCTGTGGTACCTTGAAGCTTTTTGAACTTCGGCAGTTCCTCATCCAGGAATTCCTGGATCTGTGACGCAAGTTCGGGTGGCCAAGGATCATTGCTTCGTTCTGGCTCGTCTTTAAGTTGTTCGTCCCTCTCTAAGCTGAAAGCTCGATTCGGGTCTTCCGGCAGGAGGGTCGTGTCGAACTCGCTCGGTGGTTCCGCCCCTCGAGGGTGTTCCCTCATGTTGGCGACGACTGGGGTGGTATCGTTTAGAGAAGGGGTGCTTGCGGGGGTTTGGTTGGGTACCTGGGCCAGGGGTCGGGACGCTAGTTGAGGAGTCATTTGTGTTGGGGAGATAGCGTGGATGCTATTGTTGACCCCGGTGTCTACGTCGATTACCTGTCTGGGCGCTTGGTCGTTAGGCGAAGACCTCGGTTGTGGAGGAACGATGACCTGTGGGGAGGCTGCTCTGGTTTCCTTAGTCTTTATGGGGATCACCGCGCCGTGGGCTTCGGTTGATCTCCTTACATTCTGCGCCGCTGCGTGCGAGCTCGTGTCACCTATCGTTGGCCTAGGAATCGTGCGTTCCGTGGCGGGCCTAAGCTTTGTGCTTTTCGTATTTGACCTGGGAATCGTGCGTTCCGTTGGGGCCTTAGAATTTTTGCTGGGTGCTCGTTGTTTTGGACATGGTGTCCGTCGTATTTTTCCTCGAACGCGAGTTTTCCTTACGCACAGTCGATCCCTCCTAGAACCCCAGTAGCCTTACGAGTCGTCGCGATTACGCACGTCTCCGTAGCGTCCTCCTGTAGCTAGGGACTGTCGCGACAACGCACAGCCAATCCCCCCTAGACACCCCGTCGTCTTACGAGTCGTCGCGATCACGCACGTCTCCGTAGCGTCCGCCTGTAGTTAACGGTCGGCGCGACCACGCACGGACGATCCACGCTAGGAACCCAGTCGTGGTACGAATGGTCGCGATCACGCACGGTCCCGTAGCACCCCCTTGTTAGAATTCCTCGTCCTGTGAGCTGCCACTATAACGCAGGGTTCAACAAGCCCCGACAGCGTGTAAACGACGGCCAGAGTCCATACGCCGTCTAGTAACGCTAGAGGCCGTAGAGTCGTAAGAGCCGTGGCGATCACACGCACCCCGGTAAAATATCCCTGTTCATCGCAGAGGTTACGGCGAAATCTCGTCACTCTGCAAGCACGCCACACGCTTGACTCTTTGTAAGGTCTCCCAACAACTACAAATTTTCTTGTAGACGACCCTGGACAGGCTGAGCTTACCCCAGCCGGAAATAGGTTCTTTACAAGTGGCGCCTGAACAGGGAGATTCAAGAGAATGCAACAGGCACAGACCGCAAATCTACTGGCACAAAACCATGTGCCTGTAGTAAAGTCAGAGCCTAAGCTAGACACACGCATGCATACACATGCTACCGACCGAAAATTATACGTGCAGACTCAATCACACACACACACTTCCCCCTACGACAGTGCAAACACCGCGCCCCGATTAACTGAAAACCAAACATGTGCAACGCCAAGTGAAAATCATCGCGACATAGACGCAGTGGCAGGGCAACACGCCCAGTGTCGAACCCAATGCTAAAGCCTCTGAAAAACAAAACCCCTAAGTGCAGTGCGTAAAGAAAATATTATACGACGTCACTGAAGGCGAAAAACAAACAAGACGAAAAACACCAGTCAAGACAGTGCAAAATAAAACCTAGCGAGCCAGCTCTAGTCAGCCAGAGTTACGGTTACTCCCCGTTCACTATTCCCACGTCTCGAGCTCCTACTCCTTGTCATGGACCAGAGCACTGACCACGATCGAGCAGAGCTCGAGAAGCAGTACTCCATATCCGCGGGGCGTTCCAGATCACCGCAACCCGCCGTCAAAGCCCCGTCCGAGAAGAGGTCGTAGCCCAAAAGCTCGGCTTGCTAGTCCCTCCAGCCACCGCCAGCAAAGGCAACGTGTCCCCGATTGTCTTAACGTCAGAGGGGAGCTTTCAAATATCCAGGTCAGCAGAGTCCAGTCCGGTGCAGGCGAGGAGAGCCTTTTCCCCGATCGACACCACACAAGGTCTCGGCGAGGCTAGGACTCAAACAAGCACTTCACCCCTCCGCACCTTCCAAGTGGCTGATAGGATTCGACATTGGGGTATTCAGTTCAACGGCCACGATGACCCATTGGCATTCGTAGAATTACTCAAAGAACGTGCCCTGTCTTACGGCGTCGACGTGAATCATCTCCCGCGAGTCATGGTCGAACTTCTCACCGACCGAGCTAGCCGTTAGTTCCAAACCAGTCGCCTCCAGCACGTCCCCTGGGCCGATTTTCGTCGTGATTTCCTTACCTTCTTCCTTCCACCACGATATTTTGAGCAATTGGAAGATAAGATACGGGCCCGTAAGCAATCGACTGGCGAGTTATTCAAGGACTTTGTCATTTACATCCGTCTACTTATGCACCACGCGGGGTACGACGCGACCCAAGAACTAAAACGCATCTACGACAACGCTTTACCGGGATACCAACTGTACGTGAGGAGACACGAACTCCAAAGTCTGGCCCAGCTCACGCAACTGGCCGTAGAGTTCGAGAGCGTTCAAAAACAACAAGAATCAGGTGGTTGGCACGCATACGCCGTCAATTCACCGCGAAGGATACCCAGACACGATCGCCATGAGTTTACTCCCGAATACAAGCGACCGGAGTCTCACCAGAATCGGAACCCGTTTCGCCAAACGCCCAACAATTACGGTGATCCCATGACCAAACCCGGCCCGGCCCAGACTAATGCACCCGAGAGAGAAGTAGCCAACAGGACGATCCAACATGACGCACTGCCCATAGCCAACGCGCGCATGGCATGCCGACGATGCGGCGGGGCGGACCATGTATACGCGAATTGTCAGAACCGTCCCCTCTTATTCTGTTGGGAATGTGGCAAACGCGGCGTCAGGACCATCCAATGCTGCCGACGAGACACCTCGGGAAACTAGCCGCGTCCTCGACTGAGATGGGAGCATGGGAGCGGCCACGAGAAGGCTAACCGAGACTACGAGCATACGGACGCCTTCAGGAAACACGAGTACGCGAATATCCACCGAGATTACGACCACCAGAACGCCCACAGAGAACACGATTACGAGGATCGCCTCTAGGAGTCCACGCACTTCAGATCAAAACAACAACATCAACAGAGTGGACGAGCACGCTAACTTCAACGGAGCTCACGAGGGCCAATACGCCGACAGGGATCTCCAACTCAGCAAACACCGTCAGACCCGGGGACATGGACGCCGGCAGGCCAGTGACGCCCACGGACTCGGAGTTTCGACAAGCGCCGAGCCTAGCCATCACAGCCAACACCACGCCGGTTATCGCAAATATCACCGAATGCCCCGCTAGTACAGACCCCTCTAGCCTATTCGACATGACCATCCGCCCAGAATGCCCCGACCAAACCACCAGCCCCGAAATGGATGATTCCATGAGAGGCGACCCGACATTAGACATACAGCCCTGGCCCCCAGGCATTGCACACCACATCCGCGCGTTCCTAGACGAAGAGCTACCCAAATTCGAGAATCTCCAGGGAACGACGGATCTAACAGAACACACCATTGTTATGAGGGATAGTCACCCAATAAAACAACGGTATTATCCGAAAAACCCAGCCATGATGCGTATCATTGATAAACAGGTTGACGAGCTGCTAACAGAAGGTCTCATTGAACAATGGCGTATGAGCGTGGATTTCCGTCAGTTGAACGAACGTTCTATTCCGGATGCTTATCCGTTACCCAGGATAAACCATATCCTCGAACGTCTCAAGAACGCACGGTTTATCACGACCTTAGACTTGAAAAATGGATACTGGCAAGTACCCATGGCCAGAGATAGTTACGAAGCAACGGCTTTCACAGTACCTGGGAGAGGACTCTACCAGTGGAAAGTAATGCCATTTGGGCTACATTCGGCAGCCGCGACTTTCCAACGTACTCTCGACACAGTCATCGGCGCAGACATGGAGCCGTTTGCGTTTGCACACCTGGACGATATAGTGATCGTCGGTAAGGACTATGCTGAACATTTGCAAAATCTAAAGCAAGTTTTCTCGAGATTGCGCAAGGCCAACCTGCGGATCAACGCCGACAAATGTGCTTTCTTCCAACGCCGGATCAAGTATCTGGGCCACGTAGTCAGCGAAGAAGGTATCCACACTGACCCTGACAAAATAGCGGCAGTGAAGGACCTGAGACCGCCAACCAACCTCAAAGAGCTTCGCCAGTGCATCGGGATGGCATCGTGGTACCGCAGGTTTGTCCCGAATTTCGCCGCCGTAGTCCAGCCCATGTCCCAGCTTTTGAAGAAGGGACGTGCGTGGACATGGACCCCGGAGCAACAAGAGGCCTTTGACAACCTTAAAGTACTCCTAACCACCGCTCCCGTCCTCGCTTGCCCCGACTTCTCTGCTAAGTTTTCGCTACAAACCCATGCGAGCAACCTCGGAATAGGCGCCGTTCTTACTCAAGACATCGAAGGCAAGGAACGAGTCATTGCATACGTCAGTCGGCGCCTCAACCAGGCCAAGGAAAATTACTCCGCTACGGACAAAGAATGTCTAGCCGTAATATAGGCGATCAGGAAACTCCGTTGTTATCTCGAAGGCTACCGATTCAACGTCATCACCGACCACCTCGCGTTAAAGTGGCTTAACACCCTCGAAAGCCCCTACGGGAGAGTGGCAAGATGGGCCCTCGAACTACAGCAGTATCAGTATGACGTACAATACCGACCGGGTAAACAGAATGAGGTGGCTGACGCATTATCGAGGCACCCATTAGAAACCCTCGCGTATATGGACGGGGAAAAGACGGACTGCCCCTGGGTCAAACAGAGAATAAGACAAGTATAGGACGAACCCCAGAAGTACCCGGATTATACCTACGAAAACGGCCAACTCTACCGACACTTGGGACACCGAGCCGACGATGAAGACTCCGTTTCGTGGAAGCTTTGCGTACCCAAAGATAGCTGTCTGAGGGTATTACGCGAATGTCACGACCAGCCGACCGCCGGACACCTCGGCGTACGGAAAACCATCACTAGGATATCACAGAGGTATTACTGGCCCGGCATGTATCGAGACGCGCGCCAATACGTCCAAAAGTTCAAAATAACGCAACAAAAGCCCGCCGGTAAGATGCTCACCCGTCAAGTCAACGAGCCATTTGCGACGCTGTGTGCCGACTTCGTTGGACCCCTGCCACGCTCTAAAAGAGGGAACACCACCTTACTAGTGTTCTTCGATATTTTTTCAAAATGGGTCGAATTGGTTCCCCTGAGGAAAGCCACTGCAACGAACCTCGAACGGGCCTTCCGAGAGCGAATTCTCAGCCAGTTTGGAGTCCCGAAGCTGTTCGTATGTGGTAATGGCACCCAATTTACCACCCGATCCTTCAAAGCGTTCCTCAAGTCAGCCGGAGTCACCACGCCCTACTGTCCCCAAGAAAATCCAACCGAGAGGGCTAATAGGACTACGCCGCTGATGGCTTCGCGGCTAAGTTAGCGCCAAAATTTGATGGACCCTACCGAGTCCAGTGCTTCGTCTCGCCCAACGTTATCCGTTTTGCCCGACACAACTGATTATATTATTATTTAGATTAGCCGCAAAGTCTGCCGTCAGCTGGCCGTCAGCCCCTTTTTGTGTCCCAATCATAAACTATCACGCAATGTGCCACATCTGCTTCAATGTTGAAGCCGTGGGGGGGCGACCCAAATTGGGTAAATTTCAGTGAGCTTTCGGCTGTCAGTGCGAATGAAATTGGAGCAGATCAAAAGAGCAGCGCCATCAATTGCCAACCTGCCCGCCGCCCTCTACAGGCAGCGATGATTGCGAATCTTCTAGTTGGTCCGACAGCGAGCCCCGAAAAAAACTGTCAAGAGGCATCTCTAAGAATGGCCTTTGCCGCGGCTCTACCTTATACCCGGTACTAAGTCAGTATATACATACTACATACATACATATATGAGCCTACGATTTATGAAATTTATTATATGTTCTCAAAGGGACAAAAATAATATTTAAATTAAAAAAATGAATTTTTTTGCAATTTTTATACATGTTTCCATTTTTATTTACATATGCTTTGTATATCTGCGCCTACATTTCTACATGACATGTATAACTACATATTTGAGACGTACAAGTGTTTGCGACAGAGAGAGAGAGGGAATGAGTCAGCGCTTGGCAGGCGTTGCGTAGCCACTGAAATTTAATTTGTTTCTTCTGGCCATAATATTGTTCCGACCTGATCCATATTCGGCAATCTGGTAGATATGGTAATTTTCCATGATTCTGCGTTTTTGGTTTTCTTTTATCTTAGAAATTGTGGATTCCACAGATTTTCGTCCTTTGTGGGGGCGGAAGGGGGCGTGGCAAAATTTTGAAACAAACTCGTGCTGGTTTGATATCACAGGAGCTTGGATAGAAAGTTTGGTTGCTCTAGCTTTTATAGTCTCTGAGATCTAGGCGTCAAAAAATACGAATGGGCAAAGCAGATGGGGCCGCGTGTGAGAGAGAGTGAGAGGGAACGATGACTTTCGAAATGGTTTTCTTCATTGTAGCTATAATAATGATCCGATCTGATCCAGATTCAACACTCTGATAGAAATGGTCATTCTCTATGATTCTGCGTTTTTAGTATTCTTGTATCTTCAAAATTGTGTATGCCACAGACTTTCGTCCTTTGTGGGGGCGGAAGGGGGCGGGGCGAAATTTTTAAATACATTTGGAGTAGTGTGATCACACAGGAGACTGGATACAAAACTTGGTTGCTCTAGCTTCAATAGTCTCTGAGATATAGGCGCAAATGAAGACGGACGGACGGACGGACGGACGGACGGACAGACGGACGGACGGACAGACGGACAGACAGACATGGCTATATCGACTCGGCTATTGATGCTAATCAAGAATATATATACTTTATGGGGTCGGAAACGCCTCCTTCTGGGCGTTACACACAACCGTTATCCCCACAAATCTAATATACCCCTATACTCTTCGAGTACCGGGTATAAAAAGTAATTTTTGGCCACAGCGGAAAAAAAAGTTGCATTTTGTCGAGTAGTGTAATGAGCCACCTAAGGAATGTGACGAAAGCTGGGTAAAGAGAGGTGGGTAGAGAGGTGTGCTAAAAGTGCATTAATTGATAATCTAAGTGACTCTCTCTTCGCAAAGGGCAGCAGCACGGCACGTCAAATTCTTGTGAAGTTGGATTCCGTAAATTATGATTGAGTGGTGTGCCTCGCGGCGGTGTCCCTCGTGTTGGACAGGGATAGGCGGCTGAAGCTGAGGGGAGCTGCCTTCCCGATCGCGTTGGCGGGGGGCGGGGACTGCTGCGACGGGCCGGCGTTAGTCTGCTACCCGCAGAGGGGTGGCGGCGGCAGTGCGGTTGACACTTCAGCGACATTTGCTGCATCAGCACTCTGAGTGCAGAAGTTGACCCAAGAATGTTAGGACGGATCCAAACATAATAGAGTCACCCTAGAATGTTAGGGTGGTGCCAAACATATTAGGGTGGCCCGAGAATGTTACTTGTTACCTTGTATATGAGCGAAAAAGTCTGGCGTCGCAGTTAGCTGTGCGCTCGCGGTTGTTGTTGTTCAAATTAAAGAGCGAGATGGCGCTACTTATCAGTTTGTTATTTTTGATGAACTAGTAGGTGAATTTTTGGCATTCGGAGCTAAAATTGATGAAATGGATAAGGTTTCTGGGGTAGTTACAGCTATAGAGACGTTGTCAGAAGAAAATATAACTTTAGCCTTTGTTAAGAACCGTTTAAAACCAAACAAAATAATATAAAATGTCATTATTGTGGAAAACCAGGGCATATAAAAAAAGATTGCTATGGCTATAAAAGACAAATTAAAAATGTCAAAATTAAAGAAAATAATAAAGAAGCTCACACTGCAACCAGCCAAGCCAGGTTTCGCGTTTATGCTCAAGAGTTTAAGTGACAAAAGTAAACAAGAAAACGAGGGGGAACGTTGTGAGCCGCGGCAAAGACCGCGGCTCTACCTTATACCCGGTACTCAGTCAGTATATACATACATATATGAGCTTGCGATTTTTGCAATTTCTTATATGTTCGCAAAAGGGACGGAAAAAGGAAAAAATGGGCAAAAAATAATATTTCAAAAAATGAAGTAAATTTTTGGGATATTATACATGTTTCCGATTTTGTTTGCATATGATTTTTACTTCTGCTTCTAAATTTCTACATGACATGTATAACTACATATGTATTTGAGACGTACAAGTGTTTAGGACAGAGAGAGAGAGAGGGAATGAGTCAGCGCTTGGCAGGCACTGCGTAGCCACTGAAACTTAATTTGTTTCTTGTGGCCATAATATTGATCCGACCTGATCCATAGTCGGCAATCTGGTAGATATGGTAATTTCCCATGATTCTAAGTTTGGTTTTCATTTATCTTAAAAATTGTGGATTCCACAGATTTTCGTCTTTTGAGGGGGCGGAAAGGGGCGTGGTAGTTAGCACCCTTAGAGCCCTGGACCAGGCTTATCGATAGTTTGAGTCCACCTCGATCGGCTGGACTTTGGACAGTGGGGAGAAAGAAAACGAGGAGAGGGAGAAGCAGGAAGAAGAGAAGGGATGGAATTAAGAAAAAAAAAAGTTGTAACAACGTGCCTAAGAAGTTTAGGTCTCGGAATAAACTGAAGAAAGCGAAATAAAAGTGTTAAGTGTGTTTTTATCACGACGGTGTCACGGCTGCTACCTCCCCTTAGCTGCCGCCTTACAAAATTTGTCCCAATCCTAACCTGGAAAGGGAAATCCGCTCGGCCCGCCGGTAGCAAAAATCTTGTTACAATATTGTTTTTCTAGAACTATGCATAGTTATAATTATTGTATTGGAATCTTAAATTATCAGTGAGGTGAGGGTGAAAAACAACAGAGGGCGAATTAATTATTCCATTCCATGAGATCCAAGTGAGAAGTAACTGGTTCCAAGGAGACAAGATGGAGGGTCTGGACCCTTATGCAAAATGCACGAGACTGGGATCAGTAGCGCGAAGAGACAAAGAAGAAAATACGATTATTCTATAAAGAAACCTATCAACAACATGATAGAAATTAAAATTAAATGTCTCGCATCAAAGTCAATGCAATTTTGAATAAAATATTTTATGAATTTACCACAAAATAACACAATTTCTCAGTGGTGATATCTAACTAAAATTTATTGTCAAAACGTGTTGTTCAAACTGATTCCCCAAGTCGAACCAATCCATCAAAGAGCACCCGAATCGGTGAGGGATATACCCAGCAGTGCGGCCGATTGGTGCCATTTTCATACGTCTGCTGATAGGTTATTAAATCAGGCTCCTTCACTTCATTGTGGTACGGTGCGAGCATTCCTCCACGGGACCGTGGGCACATTCGGGGCACATTCGGTGGGATTGCGGACGTTTTGGTAACGGTCTTCAACATTTTGCCACAGGATGTATCGCCTATGTCATTTTGTCTCAAGTCCGTACAACTGTTGCATGTGAAGTAGTCAGATTCGCTGTCGTTCTCCGACGGTGTTTGCTCCAGCGACTGACATCTGCGCTGGATTGGCGTCTCGGTGTCTATATCTAAACACGTCTTGGGCATTTGCAACAAGTGGTGCGGCGTAACAGAAAGGTTGTTGAAATTTGACATGCTGACATCTTTCCGTTGATCTGTTCTCGAGTGGGCCATCCCGTCGGTCCAAGGGTGACTCTGTGACCGTTCTCGCTTTCCCTCACACATATACGATTCATTCCAATCGGTATCGGTTAGATGCGTTGGCGTGGTTACATTACCCAGCATCGAAGTGGGGTAAGACAGATCTGGGCTACGCTGTTGCATCAGTCTACTAAGAAACTCAGTCGGTCTGTAGGCCGGGGACTGAAGCTGTTCCGGCGCAAGTGGCAAAGGTTTAGTTTCATTTCCCAGCCACTGATTGCTCGTTATTGGGGATACCTGGCTGCGTAGGTTTTCCATGCACTCTTTGACCAACGCAGCACAATTTGATATTGGCGCGACTCCAGAGACCTTCTGTGCGGGCATATAACAGAGCGGTCCTCTTTTACTCTTGGAATTTTCACCGAACGAAGGCATGGTCATATCCTCGACGCGCTTGTATTCTTCCAGTCCATTAATTACTGTGGGCTTTGCGGCCCTCAAAAACTTTCCTGGTTCCCGCGAAGGCCGTCGTGGCCTTCTGCCACCATCATTCTGGTATGATTCCTGAGGCACAAATGTTGGTTCCGATTCATTGTTTAGGTTTTGCGAAGACACAGATTGCCTCCGAGTTGATGCAGTTCCACGACCAGTGCTGTTTTTTTTTAACATCGGAGCCGACACTTCGTGCATGCCTTCTCTGGGTAGTGGCACATTCCGGCGAGAGGAAACCGTCGCTCCTCCAAATGACGGAATGGTTGCATCATCACTTATTGGGACTGGACGATTGACCGAGTCATAGCTATTGTCACAGTCGTCGCTCTGTTTCATCGACCCGGTTTCAGTGCGAAGCGGGACGAATTCTTCTGCAAATTTGCAGGGCTTTCTGGGCTTTCTAAGTAGGCTTTCAGATCGGAATCTGCGGCGGTCGGTGTTCCGTTGCGACTTGTCCGAGAGACTGGAGGTGTTATCAAACGATGACAACGAACGATCCTCTGCGGTAAAGTTTATGAGCCGCCCGATGGCCTGTGGCATATCCCGCGGCGCAGTGCAAACTGTGATCGTCTCCTCAATGCGACTAGTAGTGACGCCGTTGGAGTCAAGACAGGTGCTAGTAACCTTGTGGCGGGTAGTCTTCAAGACGCAAGAGAAATCAGCAATGGAGTAAACACGAAATACATATTTTGGGGATTGGACTTACTTTCTGGCGAGATTCCGTATACACGGTCTCTGTCTCGGTCACGGTCTCGGTTCTACTTCCCAGGCGGCCGCTGGCCCCCGGCGCCTCCGCCATACAGTGCTGGCCCACAGGCGCGCCGGGACAGAATCCCGAACCCAAATGATCCAGTGTACTGCCGAGACCTCGTTGCGTTCCCTCGCTGCTTGTGTTGTACATGGGGTAACAATAACGTTAGCATAAGTCGCGAATGCGTTGTCACATTGCGTTACTCACCGGCCATCACAATTCAGCACAATGTTCTTGCTCGGGATACTATTTGTGGAGGTTATGGAAAAGTGTAACAAACTAATTAGTTCATTATTTAATATCCAAGAATTTGTTAACCCGAACTGTAGAAAATATCTATAATCTTACCTCATGTTCGATAAAAATTTTAAAACGACTTGGAGAATTTAAAAATGTAAAAAAAAATTTTAAATAAAATTTGAATTTTGATGCGAATGGTTCGAGGTTTTTCAGACTAATGACTAAAACGAATATCTGGAAACATACAAAGTCAAAAATAAGTGTCAGAAGCCTGCTGAGATTTGGACAAATTTCGTTGTGATATGGTTGCTACTTCCAGCAATCAGTGCACAGAGTACACTTTGCAAAGTGTGACAAGCATCCATGACAATTTTTCTTATCCAATTAAACAATTATGGTGGTTGTTCAAGCCCCGCCCCGGGAACGGCTGCAGCTGCCACTCGACAGCCACTTCCGTTCGGGAGCTGCAGCCTTTGCTCTGAAGACTGAAGACTATATATGCAATTAGCGGGCAAATAGCTTCAGATGCAATTAATTTGCTTCAACTTCATTGGCTTTTGATGAAAGACCATGACTAAAACTGGTGTTTGTAGGGGGCGGATCAACAGGTAGTCACAATCCCAATCCAGTCCAATGAAACCAGCGACTTATGGATTCCACTCCGTTCACTTAACTTTATTCTCGGTAAGGTAGATATAGTATGTATAGTATATAGTATTCACAAAATGCATGTATTTGAATTCGCATGTAGGTATGTCGAATATGACAGCGAACGATCGTAAATTTTAAAACAAACTCGTGCTGGTTTGGTATCACAGGAGCTTGGATAGAAAGTTTGGTTGCTCTAGCTTTTATAGTCTCTGAGAACTAGGCGACACAAAATACGAATGGGCAAATCGGATGGGGTCGCGTGTGAGAGAGAGCGAGAGGGAATGATGACTTTCGAAATGGTTTTCTGCATTGTAGCTATAATAATGATCCGATCTGATCCAGATTCAACACTCTGATAGAAATGGTCTTTCTCTATGATTCTGCGTGTTTAGTTTTCTTGTATCTTCAAAATTGTGTGTGCCACAGACTTTCGTCCTTTGTGGGGGCGGAAAGGAGCGGGGCGAAATTTTGAAATATACTTTGAGTAGTGTGATAACACAGGAGACCGAACACAAAACTTGGTTACTCTAGCTTTAATAGTCTCTGAGATATAGGCGCAAATGAAGACGGACGGACAGACGGACGGACGGACAGACGGACAGACGGACAGACAGACATGGCTATATCGACTCGGCTATTGATGCTGATCAAGAATATATATACTTTATGGGGTCGGAAACGCTTCCTTCTGTGCGTTACACACAACCGTTATCCCCACAAATCTAATATACCCCTATACTCTTCGAGTACTGGGTATAAAAATAAACCACATATGTATATCCTACAACGAAGATGAAGCAAATCTAAATAATTATATATTGAATGCTCATAGTATTTTCAATGAAGTCCCCAAT
Source organism: Drosophila affinis (assembly GCA_037356375.1). Taxonomy (NCBI): domain Eukaryota; kingdom Metazoa; phylum Arthropoda; class Insecta; order Diptera; family Drosophilidae; genus Drosophila; species Drosophila affinis. Next base: position 32,451,668 of record CM074800.1, read on the forward strand.
TCATTTGACGAAATACAAAGTAGAAAGGATAAGTCCTTATGGGAAGAAGCTATTCAAGTCGAATTGTCTGCCCATGAATTAAATAAGACATGGATTATTGTTAAAAGACCTGAAAACCAAAATAGATATAAGGCAAGATTAGTTGCACGGGGTTTTACACAAAAGTACCAAATAGATTATGATGAAACGTTTGCGCCAGTTTATTATATTATATATTATCCATTCCAATCGAGAATAACTTCAAAGTACATCACATGGATGTTAAAACTGCGTTTCTTAATAGTACGCTGAAAGAGGAAATATATGTATATGAAAGTTCCTCAATGAGTTGTTTGCAAAAGTGATAATGTTTCCATAAACAATGTAATGTCATTGTTACCTCCACGAGGAGGACCCGAGCCAGAAAATGACAGTCAAGCTGACAGTTCGACAGCCCCTTGACCACTCCTGTGGTCAAAGACTATCCGGCATCAGCCCATGGGTTCTTATTGGATTGCAGTTGTGGCCACATTTATTTACCCTCTTCTAGCCAATGGAATTCGGCCATACTGTGTAAATATGTGTGAGTGGTGACCGTCTCACTTGTCCCACGCCAGTAGCAAATCCTACTTCCACCGGGGCTTCTAGAATAACATCATAGTAGTTGATTGCAGTCACCTCTCAGGGTCCTCCTTATCCACCTTTGATGTTCTGTCTTGTGCAAGTAAATATTCGAAGAACGACAAGCCCGAAATAGGGGCTCTCTGGTTTTGTATTTGTGTTTATTAGTTGTGAACATGTCTGTATAGAGGTTTTTTGCAATAAGAGATTGAATGTCTTTTCTTCTTAATATTAAAAATGGATTTTCAAGTAACTACTTTAGAACTTAAGAAAAAGACTCAGGCTATTATACCAGAATATAATGTAATTTAATTGGGATAATGTTGGGATTGCTTTCTGCTTGCTATGGGTAGTTTTTACTCGAATAGTTTAGAAACTGTTCCCGAGAACAAATTGTTTATTTACATTTTTCAGCTTTCACGGCCATTTTTCAAGTTTTAATATTTTCACGGGTATTTAAACACCCAGTGGCGCTTAATGGGTTAAGCTAATGGATTATTTGATTAACCCCACATAATAAATCTTATTCCCGTTCCAGAGGGGCACATTCGTCGAATCACGGATCTTTGCTGTAGATATTTTCCTTAGGCGAAAATCATCGCTACTCTTTAAACGAACAGAGGGCTTTTTGTAGAATTATTTGCAGTTAAGCTATTTACCTCCCAAAAACACGGCCCAGAGTTCTTCGTCTAGTGAATGTGTAATTCATCCCACTGTGCCGTGCGCAAAAAGAAGCAGCGCAAAGCGTAGACGGTAAAGTCCCGTTGGAACTGTGGCGAATGACGCCGTCGGCCGTGCCGAGAATCGGGGCTGTCATTTTAGCATATTTCAAGCTACATGTATCTAGCATTTTTAAGTGGAATTTCTTATAATACATGCAAAGTTCACATTCACATGGGAGCTTTGCGTCGAGAATTCATGTGTGGTCTGTTGTCATGTCTGAACATATTCTAAAATCATTGAATTTAAGGAAAGGCTTCGTAAAGTTCCAGACGACACAACTGTTGAAGCCTGTCGTTGCTATTGTAAGTATTCATAGCAGCAAAATGTGAGAAAAAACCCTTCTCAGAACAATAAAATAGACATAAGGAGACGTCCATGAAGTGGACGATATTCTTAGTTTATAGCTAAATAGAGGGCGAACCCCGTCTCATTTTCTTAAGTAACAAAACATAAACCAGTCGATGGATCGCAAATTTATCAAGGATTTACGAACAGAAACTATTTGGCGATTAGATATGGACATACATCGGGTGACGACCCAAAATAAAATTTTGGGCGACGACGACCCAAACCAATTTTATCGAATATAGAGAATCTCTATTAGAGATAGCTAGCTGCATCACCACTAGGATACAGCGTCATCTCTAATTTTGTACAATTCGCCTTCCGCCCTTCTCTGCGCTTCTCATAAGTGGAAGGTAAGCTGGACCTCGCTTTGCATTTTGGACCTAATTTTTGGAAATTCAGATTGTTTGGTGGTCCCGTCGGCACAGTGTAGCACGCGCAGCTTTTGAGGTGTACATTTTTGTTGTTATTAGTGGTGATAATTCCACGACAGGCAGATCAGGGTTGAAATATTCGGAAAATCTGACAAACTCAACTTAACGCAACCAAAACTCAACTTTTTTGCCACCTGTCCCCTATACTTAACGAAACTCGAGTTTTGCCCGAAACTCGATAACCCAATAACTCAACCGTAGTGTAAAGCTATTAATCAATTCCCTTATGCTCTTCCGTCGAAGGGTAGTTAAAGGGTATGGACAATAGGCAAAACGGCATAGAAATAGCAATGCATGCAAGGTAAAATCCACCCCATTGTATAACATACCACAAGACACTTACTTATTACATGGTAACTACACATGGATGTATTTCTCATGGAGCCACCTCGTGTCAATGTAGAAAATATGCATACATCGTTAATCGTTAATAAAATCACTTTTAACAGACTTTATGATTAGCCTAACCATTTTCATAATTTGGTTAAATTATAAAATTTTTGTTGGAACACGCCGCCAAGCTCAATAACTCTAGTTTTGCAGTGTAGATGCCAATTCTGAGTTATTGAGTTAACATTTGAAACCAAACATACATATACTGTTTCGGAAGAAACCACTCTTCCTCATCAGCGATCTTTTCTTTTTCAATAACGAAAAAGATGGTAAATCGGACAGCCTGCATTACTGTAGCTACATATGTTGCATAGATGTTTGAAAAGAAAGGGGGTTACGGGATTTTCAGCATTTTGTAATTATTTCTAATCACAAAAGCCATCCTTTATTATGCCCTTGATTTTTTTGGCATAAGGGCTTTTCTTTTCAGAATATAATTTGCCTTCTTGCACCCATTTTCTTTTATTTTTTTCTTCCATTTCTCTCCTCTTTATGCTTAAATTTAATTGTTTCGCGTTATCCAATTTGTCATTGACCCACATAAAGTAAGTAGAAACAAACACTTTTATCAAGTGTTCTAGGATTTCGTGTCTATGAGAAGCGCATGGATCGGAAACCTCAAACCATTTCTTGTCATGATTAACACATTTTTCAACAATGTTTTTTGCAATATTTTTTATGCATGGAGTGTTTGTGAAGTATTTGGAAAATATTTCAATGTGTTCCAAAGAATGTTCCAAAAGTTCCTTTGCAGGATTTTTAACTTCACAACGGCTCTTTCCATCAGGAATTACTGTTTTTTGACAAACAGTGCAATCAATGTTCAGTTTGCACAGAACAATTCCCAATGTGTTTCTCACAGCAGCGAATTCCGCAATTTTAACAATTGGCCGGTTTAACTTTTCTGTTTGATAGACAAGTAGTCCATGCTGCTTAACAGAATTATTCCAATGGATTTCACCATTCTCCTCTAAATTTTCCTTTTAAGGTATACTTAGAGGCAGATGCTGAATCAAGAGAGCGGCTGTTGGGGTACCATATTGCCACCCAATTTTACGCTTTAAACTGTCAAAATACTCTTCCAGAGAATCTTGATTGAAACCCCTGGAATTTATATATTTAATATCTTCTATCTCTAAAAGATCTTTGCAAACAGAATTGATTCTTTTGCAAGTTTCAATCAGCCTTTTCAGGCAATTCGCTTGAGAATCTGTTTCGGTAACATTATCAGGGCCGAATTTAATCTTTCCTAAATAACAAACAAATTCTTCTAAGCGATTTGCAAATGTATTATTGGCATGAAAATATGTTTGGTTTAATGTATCAAAACCATCATTCATACTTTTTAAAAACATTAATGTAGCAATGGCTGCATCCTTGTCTTCAAAAGCATCACGATCAGCACTTTTTGATGCCTGTACTGACCGTATTCGAAAATATATTAACGGCCGATGAAGTATTCATTCTATCATATCCTTGCGGATTGATGTGTTTTTCCGTTCATTTTGGTGCCAAACGAAAAAAGTTTGATGAATCGACTTCATAAAACTTTTCGATTATTTTCCATGTTGCTTTACCCTCTGGTGTAATTACATCATGTTTCAAGAAGTTATTTCTAACACTCTTGAACAGATGTATGTAATCACATACGAATTGAGGGATTGGCGAATCAAGCAATCTTTCACTGTCTATTTTTTCAAGAGCCTTTGTGTTAACTGTTGATTGATCGCATAGTATTGCACGGACTTTTAAGCCGGCTGTTGTGCAACACTTAACTGCCATTGATATAGCTTGGGCGTAGTGGTGTGTTACGTTCTTGTTAACAAACATAGAGTTAACAAAATAACTGTAACTACTGACCAGCCCACGCACCATGAATGTCAACATTCCTGTTGCTTGGGAGGAGTATTTTTCCTTATCGGAAATACCGTCGCCCAGGTCTATGTAACCGATTGCTCGGTCAACATTGGGCATATACTCAATTTTTGGTCGGATGTACATTTCATCAAAAATGAGCGCACAATTTCTGTTGCTTTCATCCATTTTTCCAACAAAATGTTTCAACTTTTCAATGTGTTCGCCTTGAAAGCCTGACTCAAAAGCTTGGAGCGGCAGCGAAACACTAGTTTGACCAACTTCTTGAAGCCTGTTCGGGCCCGTTGATTTTAGTTGAGAAATTTCTATCTCTAGATTCTTTATTTTGCTTAAATATTCAACATTTCGGGATGCTAATGTGTGCAATTTTTCATGCAAATTTTAAATTTCTTCTATTTTAGAAGAATATTTTTCATTTAGAGCTTTGTATTTCTTTTTCAGAGATTCAAAGTCTTCTATGTGGCTTATATCAATATTTTCTATTGATATATCCTCATTTGTTTCGTCAATATTTGCTATTGATGCATCCTCATTTGTTTCTTTAATATTTTCTATTAAAATATCCTTATGTGTTCTTTCAATATTGTCTATTGAAAGACCCCCAGTTTTTTGATAGTGTTGTATTTAATACTATTGATTGCCTATTGCTGAACGGAAGTTCATGCAATGGCTCAAGTCCTATATTTACAAATTAAAGATTAAAGTTTTAATTAATAAAATATAAATTATCAGTTTTCTACTCTACTCTTATATAATATAGTATATGTACATATGTAGGATGGGAGTGTAAGGTATGGTGGCGGACTTGTCAAATCTGGCGTGTAACGTCACATCTAAAACTTTGTATCATTGTGGGCGATGTCTTGTATCGTGCTGACATTTTGACAGTGACAGTTACAATTTTCAAAACTGCAAAAAATCAATGGTTTGCGCAAAGAGCTGCAAAATTGCATTCCATTTAAATTTTAGCATTCATTTCTTTATTTTTATTCGTCATTGTTGAGGTAGCTTACAGTTTATTAATACCTTATATTATTGTACAATGGTTGACAAATTCCAGAGACATTAGAGTTAGGGGTGTATATTGCCTTGTGCTTTTCGCTTTTCCAGACTTCTATTATTCATTGAGTCTTATTTTCATATACATTTTTATTTGGTTTGTTTTGTGGTTTCTTTTTTAGTATTTGAGTTTTGTGGGTGTTTATGATATAGGAAAAATTCTTTTGAGAAAAAACCTATTTTACATCGATTTTTGTTTGGTTTGGTTTGCTTGTTAACTACTTAACTACTATCTTAACTAGTGTGATGTTGATGAGGGAGTGGGCTATGTACATGGGGTGGGGGATGGAGGTGATGATGTTTTATTGTTTATTGCCTTGTGTTATATACTAAGTCATTTGGGTTTCTGTTTCTATCTTTTTTGTGATAGAATATAAGGTCATCATTGGCGTTGTACATGATACCTAATTCTATTAGGTGCTCCATGTGTTTAATTGCTAGCAGGTCGTTTTCTAAATCTATTGGTATTTTTATTTGTCTTGCGGTATCAGAGATCAAGGGGTTTGTGTTACTCTTATTTTTATCTAAGAATTTTTGTATTATTCTAGTTGTTTGCGTGTCGATTCTTTATATGTTTGCTAGTTTGTAAAGCGATTTGTTACTTATATATTTCCTAGTTTGGGGGTTTCTAGCTGATGCTCCTCTGGCATGTCTGATGCAGCGTCTTTCGAATACTCTGAGTATTTCCATTTGACTAGATTTCAGGCTGAACCAAGCTGTGCTTCCGTATGTTAGTATTGGCTGGACTAGTTTTTCATATATGAGGCTTCTTATTTTTATTACTTTATCACTGTTATCGGTGTTCAAGGTTCCTGTTGCTCGGTTTAAAATGGCTAGTTGTTTTCTTGCTTTTTCTAGTGTGTTACTGATGTGCGTTTTAAAATTCATATTTTTATCATACGTGATACCAAGATATTTGATGGTTGGTTTGAATACTATTTGCGTGATGTTGTCAATATAGATTTGTGGTTGAAATGTTCTTGTATTTGCGTGTAGATTGCTGGGTCTCGGCCCCTTTATCATACATCCTTCGCATTTGGCAGCATTGAGTCTAAGTTTCCACTTTAAGAAGTATTTTCCCAACTGCTGTATATAGTTGTTGAGGTCTGTTTCAGCGCTTGTCATTTTTGCCCCTGTTGCTAGGAGCAGTATGTCATCCGCGTATACTAGCGGCTGTATTTGGGCTGTTAAAATTTTCAGGCCTATGTTTATTTTGTGAAGGAGTTTTCAGGCCCTGGGCCTGGCCCCCGACCTGTCCTTAATTATCCTGATCTTCTGTGTCGCCAAAGAAGGAGCTGGTGAAAGGCTTGGGGGCAAACTTAGCATTTTCCGGAATTTGCATAAAATCGACCACTTTCAAAATTACTACAATGATCTAAAAGTTCATTCCTAACAAATATTACAATGCTCCTTTTCTGTCTACTTCCGCTGGCTACGGAAGGGCAATCTAACCGCACTGTAGTGGAATACCCAGGAATATTATAAGCTTCATTTGAGTAAGTGGAAGCCTCAACGAAGCACAAAATAGAAGACTTGAGCATTAACTGATCAGAACAGACATCGCTAAAATGGCGGTGCAAGCTTTCCGTATTATGGAAGAAAATATTGAGGTCGGACGGATTGAGTAAACAATCGAAGTGGGTTTAAAGTGATTTGGCAGAACGTAAGTTCTCCATCTCCTTCGCGACAGGACAGTCCCGCTTGGGTTTCGGAGGAATGAATGGTCCAACGATGTAAAGTCCGTTCGCACTGGTGGCCCTACTGCAAGCTACATACAACGCCTCTCTTTGCATGTTGGATGAAGTGTGGACGACCACTTTGCTGTATGTAGCTCCCTGACTCTTATGAATAGTTATAGCTTCTGCAGCTACAACCGGAAACTGTTTTCGGTCGATAGTAACTTGTTCGTTTTGGTGGTACTGAAAACTTTTTGTAGTTTTCTGAATTGGGGTCCATGAAGATTCGTTACTATGGCTGCGTTTCGACCGAGCGTTAACTCCTACGCTTTCCTCAAGAAAATGTATCCAAAGAAGTTCGGGGGTATTGGAGGAGCTGAGATCTACCTGCATTAAAACACCAGTGGCTCCGTTAACAAGACCATCTGATGTATCTACATCATATATTTAGCCGTGGTTTTAAGGACTAATGAAGTACACAAACCTTGTGTATTCGAAGTTTTGAAACTCTTAACAGACTCCAGATATTTGCTTTTGGTTTCTGGGTTAAGATGTTCGGCTTTGATGCAGTCTAAAGCTATTGAAGTATATTCTGGAGTCATTATCGATGATAGCTTCTCCCTATTGTACTTATCTGTCTCGCTATTGCTATAAAATAAGTGGATCGCATCTCTGGGGGCTTGACTGCCGTCAACTATTCGGCTCCTAAGCAATTGACTATCTTCTGACGTCATTTCGGCCGATGCCATGTTATTAAGTGCGGTTGCAAAAGCTTGGTCCTCTCGCTGTCGCATTATCTCTGTAAGTTCGAAAAACTTGAAGCTATCCCAGAGACTAGAGCCAACTATCGCACTGTATGGATTATGCGCTCCTGATGAGGATTTAAATATCCAACGATCACCTACTGGACATAACTGCCTTAGATCGCCGAACACGATAACAGAAATGCCACCAAAAGAACTCCCGGGCCTTGAAAAGATTTGCTTTAAGCGCCTATCCAAATACGAAAACATTTTTTCACCGACCATAGAAATTTCGTCAATTATTAGAATTTTAAGATCAATAAATCTTGAACGCAAGGTATTTAATATATCTGGACCCAACTGTTTAAAGGCATGGTTAGACTGATTGAGAGGTAAAGAAAACATGGAGTGAAGTGTGGCACCTCCAATACCGAATGCAGCTTTTCCTATGGGAGCACACAGAAGAACCTTAACAGTTTCTGGGTTAGATCCTGGTCTACGATTAAACTCCTGGGAAATGGTTTGAAAAATGGTAGATATTGTCCTACTCTTGCCGACGCCTGCGCCGCCACCTACAAACTCATAAAAAACTGCCGTATTTCTCACATTATGCAGAACATGGGTGAGATCAGCTTTTTGCTTCAAATTAAGCGATCTAATTAAACTGGCTAACAACGTAGGGGAAACAATCGGAGGAAGCTTAATTAATCGAATACTCCTATCTTCATCCGTTGCCTGGTCATTCAAGTTCAGAACATTTATTTGAGAGCTTATTTCGGGAATCGCTAGAGCCCTAAACTGCTCATCAATGGTCTCATCAACTGCCTCTTCTACATTTTCCTCCCTATTGGCTTCGGCTTCCATGGCCCTCCTAAGCACGTCTTCTAAATCTGCTAACGCATTGTATTTTTGAAAATTTGAACTAACTAAATCCTGATGATTGTTATAAACATCCTCGCAATCAGCGCTCACTAAATCTCTTTCCTCATCTCTCCACGGATAAAACAGCATGACTAATGCTCTAAAATAGTTAGACCTGTCTGTATTTATATTAAACCTCATATACTTTAAAATGGATGGCTTGGTCCGTTCCCTAATAAAACCACTATTATCGCGGAGAGGAAGAAAGACTTCTACTTCTACCTCATTTTCTTCGTCCTCTTCATCATCGCTATTTTGGCCCTCTTTTCCCGCTTTTACTAAATTCATAATTTGCTGCAAAATCGGCCAAACACAGGCCCTGAAGATTGATTGGTCTCTGTTCATACCGCTCCAGCAATCCTTTGACGAATATGTCAGTGGAGTCCTGATTCATATTTTGTAGGATGCTTTTGGATTTGAGCATTCGCACTCGTTGCTCTGGAGGGAAAGTATTAACATGAACGCATTTGTTGCTAGTTCCGGACAAAGGAATACCTAGACAACAATACACGGCTTCCTGAGCAGATATCTCAGTGCCAGAAATAAATTTGTGACCAATGTGCTGTAGCTTTTGCCTAATCGTATAATTGCCCCCCTGCACCTCTCTTACCGCCTCGCGCATAAGCTTAGAAATACCCCTTTGGGATTTATTTATATAATTTATTATGTAGCTACAGCATGCATAAGGGTCCAAAATGAATTGGATATCCATATTGGCCCTTTGCATTGAAAGAATGTGCTTGTTATAAGCATTAACGCTAATCTCAGCAAACGACCTCTTTAGAAAAATTTGTGGTTTCTTCAAACCAGAACATATTGCATATTTGTAGTCCTCGTAAGTGAGGCTCACTTGTTCGTGGGAAAGGAAATTCTCAAATATGCTCAGGTGATCAATCATATCAGAGGATTGATCTGAATTCAGTAGGTCTTGAATTTTCCTAAATTTTCCTTGGTGAAAATCAAGGTTTGGAGTTTCCCCCGGCAGTGGACTCAATATCTCCGTTTGGGGCATTGGAGGGTATGGAATACCGAATCTACAAACTTTTTTTCCACTTCTATTGACTTTTTTAAGACATGTCATGTTTGTATGCCTATGCTTTTGGTATTCAACATACGGAGCTACTTCTGAGTCTGTGACATCTACTGTAATGTGTGTATTAATGAAGGCTACAACTGTTGAAATTGACTCAGTATTGGTAAAATCCACTGCTGGGGCATCTTTCAGCCAAAACATACCGTGAATGTGGGGGGAACCTCTTTGTTGAAACTCAACACGCCAATAAAATTTGATGACGAAGTTTTCTCCGAAAATGCCCTCCTGATTCCTCATAACTTTCAAAATTTCACGATACCTATGATCAAAATACCTAGCACAAGTAACTGGATCTGCCTTGATGAGACGCTCCTTTTCGTTGTACTGTAGATTCATTGCTTCTTCTTCGCTAATGACCTCTCTATCTACATTGCTTTTGAGCAAAACAAGCAGCTCTGGCCACCGCGTTTCAGCAGCAGACAGAGTGATGAAAAAAGTCGGCAGGCCGAACTGACGAATCATGGCCATGACCTTCTTCTTTTCTTCCTCCCAATGAGCCGGAGACGAGCGAATATCTCGAAGAACCCTATATCCCTCATCGTGGTTAATAAGTCCCCCTATAAAATTCTCATTAAGAGCATTAGCTGCCGTTACTGCACTGGACGTGCTCCGCTTACGTAAGCTCTCCTATCTACATTTCGAAGCTCTGATCTAACAATGGTTGTAAAACTTTCTGAAGATTGTCTCTTGACGCCTGCATAAATAGTGGGAAAAGATAACTCTTCCGAGTCAACATCTAAGACCATATCAAGAGGTCGTTGTCCTTGCCCTGGTGCGATTTTTATAATCCTATCATCGAATGTTACGTTATTTTCAAGCAGAGTTTCCTGACCCCAGGGTTGAGCTCTTCGGCCACTACCTCCTCGTCGGGATGGGCTGGCTCTGTGTCTACATTCCTATCTCTATTTTGGATACTTTCTAAAAAGGCTGCGTCTGCTTGAGAGGCTACGAAAGGAACAATATCGGATGTGAAGCCAGAGATCCATTGCTCATTAACTATGACAAATCTGTGCTAACTAAATAACGAAGTGCTTCAAAAATTTTGGAAGGTCTAATGGTTTCAGCCATGAAGGCATGAAGATACTCTTGTCTACGCTTCAGGTGGAGCTGAATAACCTGAGCTTCATGGAATGCTCGTGGAAGCTCCTTCACGATATCACTAACGGAAATAGGGACGTTTACAACTGCTCCTTTAATGGCATTTTGGCCTCTTCCCCCAGGCAATAATGGCTTAATAATCATAAATGGAAGTCGAGGAGAAATCAGTCGTTCCTCTAATGGAGTAAGCCCCTTTAAGCAGTCGGGCAGTTTAGGGAAATCTAATTCAGTGAAGAAAAGCTTAGGCTTTTTACGCTTCTTAATGTTGGTATAACATGTTCTGCAGAATTTTAATGTTGGGCAGTCAGAAGGGAATTCTAGGAGACTTTCAAGAGCGAATATTTCAGCACTAAACTCGCAATCACTTTCTAAAAGGACACGAGGAATCTTGGAAATTTGTTTGGGGAACCACAGGCCTTTACAAGAAAGGCAAACCTGATCAGGACCCAGCTTTACATTCCTATTATAAGCTACTTTTAGAGCTTCTAGGCCACTAAGCCTTATTCTGGGTCCATTATGTGCTCTATCCTGGGAGATATTTTCTCGTTCTTCTGCATTCGGGAGGCGTTCCTTAAATTTTGCTCAGCTCTATTACTGCTATCGCTCCTATATTGGCTAACTCTCTGACTTGCAGCTCTGGCAGCGTCAATTGCCGACTGTCGAGCTGCGACACGAGCAGATTGGCGTGCCAGAGTGTCTCTCGCTCGCGAGATACGCCTACGATCAGCTAAACTCCTTTCTTGGACCCTGCGAACTCTATCCTGCTCTCTTTCTAATATACGTCTCCTTTCATTATTTCTACGTATGCGCTGTCGCCTCTCTGTATTTGTCCTTTGCTCCTCACGTCTAATTTGTGGGTCTAATCGTCTAACTTTATGTCCTACTGTATTTTGTTCCTGTTCTCTAGCCCTATATTCCAAGTCCTGCCTTCGTGTGGAGCGTCGCACAGTATTAGCAACTTGCTCCTCACGTCTAACCTGTGGGTCCATTCGTCTAACTATATGTCCTACTGTATTTTGTTCCTGTTCTCTAGCCCTATATTCCAAGTCCTGCCTTCGTGTGGAGCGACGCACAGTATCGGCAACTTGCTCCTCACGTCTAGCCTGTGGGTCCATGCCTCTAACTATATGACCTATGTATTTTGTGACTGCTCTGTAGTCCTATAGTCCAAGTCCTGTCTTCGTCTGGATCGACGCATGGTATTGGTCGCTTGCTCCTCAATTCTAATCTGTGCGTCTTCTCGTCTAACTGTATGTTCGGCACTATTCTGACTCTGTTCTCTGGCGTCGGTTAGTATCGGCCACTTGTCGTCTGTTCTGTGCGTTTATCGCAACACTATTTCCCTCAGCATTCCCAATCTGTCCGTCAGCGACGGCTGCCTGCTCTTCCTGACCTACACCAACACCTGAAACCTGCCTAGCAGTCACCTGATTTTGTCCCTCATTATCTGGCTGCTGATTCCTAACCTGTTCAACGAACTCAGCGTCTGTACTTATTAAAACATCCCTGTTTTCAATAACTTCTAAAGTTTCTAAATTTCTATTCCTATTTGATCTGTTTCGCAATTTACGTCTCTGAGACTGTTGCGAAGCAGATTGCCTATGCTGTCGAGGCATAATACAAAATTTAATAAAATAAAATATGATAAAATAAAATATAATGAAATAATATAAAAGGAATAAAAATAAAATGAAATAAATACCTAATAAAATAAAATCAATAATTATTTTAAAATTAAATATTAATAAGTATTAATAATATAATTAATAATTAATTAATTAAAATTAATAATTAATTAATTATATTATTAATAATAATTATTATTGATTATATATAATTACATAAAATAAAACAAATTATTATATATAATTATATAGGAATAATATGCTACAAAAACTACAAAAGAAATTAAATATACGACTTTTGCGAAGCAGCGACGTCCCCTGGCGAGAGCAGCGACGGTCGTCCTCAGCAGCTATAGAAGCAGCGACGTCCGGCCTCAGTCTCCAGAAAAGCAGCGACGTCAGCAGCAACACCAAAAAACGCGCGATGCACCGTTACAGTTAGCAACTATTAATAGTTTCTAACTGACGATCGGCACAGAAAAACTAAAGCCCCATGTCTTAATTTGCAAGCACTACTTGTATTTAATAAGTTAAAAGCTAAACTAGTTTAAATTTGATCAATAAACGGATTTTTTCGCAGTCGGCAATCGAAAAGTCTCTATCGCTCTCCTTGGCTCGATATCGACTGGTTATACCCAAAAAATGCCTACTGAAATTCGCCCGTTTTTTCCGCGAAAGTCACTCAAGAGAGAAGAGAATAAAGCAATAGAGAATTGGAGCAAGGCAGAACGAATGGAGTCAAAACATGCGGGATTAATGGAAAATTATATTTTTACAGGAAAATGTCTGTCTGAGCTGTTTCTATGTATATGTATGTACTAATTCTATTCCTACTAATTACTCCTTCTAATTCTATTCCCATTGCGTGGGGTAGTAGAAGGTTAATGTTTTGGTTTCCATCATATGATTTTGCGAGGGAATCTCTCAGCCTCTCTCTATCTCTTTCTGTCTTTCTAATTGACACTGTTTACAAAAGAGACATACAAGGTGAATTTAGTGATGAGGTGACGTTGTCTGTGGCTACGACAGACTACTCTATTTTGACGCACAGCATACGACAAACGGATGGTTCGCGAAAGAGAGCAGATTTTGTGACGTATATGTTGTCACCTTATTACTAAATTCATCTTGAAGGCATAAGGATGAGTGCAAAAAGAGAGTTGCTCTATTGAGAGAGCACTTGTTCAGATAGTGAAGCAGAGAGTTCTCAAGTGGAATGAGAGGGATAGAGAGAAAAACCCAAACAAATGTAACGGCTATTTTTATCATTCCTTCCACATGCATTTTTGGAGCGAAGTCATTTGCGTTTCCCCCTCCCCTTTCTGTAACGGTTAAAAAACGGTTTACTATGATGATGAGAGTGGAGGGGGGGATCTTGCTAAGACAAGTAAACAGCGCATCGCGCATCCCTTTTGTTGGTCATGGTCATGGTCAGAAGATGGAAGGGGAAACAGAGAGAAAGAGAGCGCACGTGCTTGCCAGTTTTGTTTTGATTTCGCAGTTTCTTTGATGGACAATTCTATTTCTTTTCACAGAGTGAACCCATGCAAATTAAATTATTGCAGTGGCGGATTGTGTTTTTTTTAAAAGTATATTTTATTTCACAATACGTGTTAGAGTTTGAACAATGACTTATCACGGTTAGTGAGGTTTGAATTACATTTGCTTAAAGAACGGTTAAGGATCGACGCGTACTTGCGAGTTTCGGATTAAAGTGTAACTGTTCTGGTTTGGTTCTGGATCAAGACTGACTAACCATTTTCATCTCCAAAATCATGAAACCTCTGGACTTGAGGATATGGTCAAATGCAGAAGCTCACAGAGAGCCGGGCGTTCGAATGTTTACGAAAACCGGGTGTTCAATTGTTTATGAAAGCCGGGTATGGGCTGAGAGTATTATTCAATTTAGGCGGGTGTGAAAACAGTTCGATTTTTAATTAAGTGGATTTTCAATTAAGTGCGATCCAAAGGCACAGATTGAGTTTGGATCTGGCGAAGCCAAATATTGTTGTTTGGATCTGGCGAGGACAAATATTGTTTACTAATTGACTTTGGATCTGGCGAAGCCAAAGATTGTTTACAAAATTGTAAGGGGCAAAGATTGAGATTGAATCTGGGAAAGCCAAGATATTGAATCTGAGGAACCCAAAGATTGTTTATAAATCATATAAGAAGCTAATGGAATTGGGTACGTTAACTCCCCCCTTACTTAAATGTGTCGTCCCGATACATTTTGAAGCTCTGAAATAATTCTTATTTCTTCTGATAATTGCAAAACATCGTTTTCAACTGTAACTTGTGTGGGTTTCATGAATTTAGAATGAATTAATATGATTATTTTATAACTGAAATACAAAATAGGTACTAATAGGAATATTATTAATAACATATTTGTCAATGGTAATCCCGTATTTCCAAATTTTATAAATGGATTCAAAATATTGACATTATCAAAGGAAAGTATCTTATCATCTGATTGTACATAATCAACTAAATCAAAATTACTATATCTATGTTGCGAGACATATTTCCAAATTTTATTCTTCTCATTTATATACGTTTTGTTATTTATTGTGATTGAATTATTGAATAGGAGAAGATACGTACCTATCAAACTAATATTATCTGCTATATTGGTGCCTGATACTAAAATGGCACCATCTTGCACGAAATCTATCTCTTTATTTTTTTCTCTTATTTTTGTGCAGTTGGCCTTATGGCCATTTAGTAATTTTGTAAAGCAATTTCTTTCAAAACTTATTTTCGCATAGTAATTAAATGTTTCTTTCTTAAAATTATTCATTAAATAATAATGTCCCCCGCATTCACAAATATTACTACTTATAACCAATTTTCCATCATTTTGTGAGATGGCTCTTGCATGGTAAAGTTTACAAACATTATTAATTTGGGGGTACTTAATATTAATAACTATTAAGTTCTCATTTCGTATTATTTGAAAAGTTGCAATGTCAAGCAAATCAGTTAATTCAACGGGCTCTTTTTCATGTTTGTAAATTTCATCAATTTCTTGTTTATTTAAAATTTTTGTATTAAGAATGTTTATTTTTGAAAGGGTTATGGTATCAACTAAGTTCAGCAGATCAAATGTCATTAATTTTAAGCGATGCTTTCTGAGTATTGTTTCTTCACTGAATATAACAGTTTTTAGCGTTTTTGATAGCAATTCAATTTCTTTAAAAAGTTTTGAATTCGTTATAAATTGTTTATTATTATTTTCAATCAGATCATTAACTTTATTCTGAACTTTCATAAAGTCATCATGGTCAGGGGTCCCTGCAATCCATTTCCAAACGGTACCTAACTCATTAATTCCCCTTCTACTTCTACTTCTACTTGGGACTAATTCTGAAATTAATAATTTTAACAATTTAATGTCCATTGAAATTTCCCATTCGTCATCTGAATTAATGGACTTATTAACATATTTAGATTCCAAATTGATTATATCTTTATAAAAGCTTAAGTTGGTAATATGATAGAGGTCAGCATACGATTCGTAAGTGTAAACTTGTCTGTCGTCTCTAAGTAATAGGTAGTCACTGTGCGTATAGTCAATGACTTATCAAGACAAGGGTCAGAAATAATATTTGCAAAAACATTTTCTGTAAAAAAAAGGATAAAAATAAAATAAGATTCTTAATATTTTATATTGTCTTTATGTATTATACGATTTCTGTTATTGATTATAACTTTGTTCTCTTGATTTTCTTTAACAACTTGTTTTTTGTAACGAGGTTGAAGCTTATTTCTTTCTCCGAATTTTTTCTCATATATCACGTCTCCTATTTTATAGTCTTTACCTCTCCTATCCTTATTGTGTACGTCAAGCATTTTATCTTGAGCTGATTTAAGTAGTATTGGAATATTACCATGTTCTATTTTATTAAATAGAATGTCATAGGGCGTTTGATTAATTGTGGAGTGTATTGTGAGGTTATATTTTTGCGCTGCCCTCATTATAATTTCTGTGTAGCTTGTCAAATTTAGTTCCTCTTTAATACATCGTGCTATTTCTGTTAACGTGGAGTGTGCCCTTTCTACTTGTCCATTGGAAGTACTGTGCCTGGGATCCGCGTAATAAATGGTTAAATTACTTCTTTGCATGAACGATCTGAACTGTGCTGAAGTAAAACTTGGTTCGTTATCTGTCATAATTGATGTTGCTAAAGGAAAATTTTGCAATATGTCCAAAACCTTATGTTCGATGTTTAGTTTATTTTGGATTTCTTTAACTACTAAGTACTTTGAGTAAGCATCTATGCAGGTTATAAATGTCAGATTTTGGGCATAGAACAGGTCTATATGCAATTGTTCTCCTTCTCTTGTAGGAATGGGAGCTACACCTATCGGAATTTTTACGGGGTGTCTATTATATTTATTCTTGTGGCATATCTCACAGCTTTTGATGTATTCTTTCAACTTTTTGTATAGGTTTGGCCAATAGTACAATCTGGATATCTGTTTGTAGTTTTCATCTAGACCTCGGTGTGCTCTACAGTGTGTTTCTTCTATTATTAATGCTTTATCCTCCGGGTTCTCTATATCTTGCAAAAATTTTCTCGTGAAGAGAAATTTGTTTATGAAATTTTCTTTTAATACTTTTTGTATTAGATAAAAGTCTTCTAAGGTGCAATGTATTCCTGTGGTTAGGTTTGGCTGAATAAATTCTTTTAAAATAGTCAATAGATCGTCAACTGCGTTAAACTCAATTATATGTCGGGTATTGTCATGAACTCTTACTTGCTCATGAATTGTGAATCTAGCTTTTGATATAAGTAATTGTTGTTTGAATTGGTTTAAAGGCTTCCTAGTTTCCTGGATGATGTTTTCAAAACTGCTCTCAGCTGAATGCTGAGTGTTTGAATCTGAATCTATTTCCGATTGTTCACTTTCACTATTTGTCAAATGATTTATCTGAATTCGGGATAGTGCGTCCGCTACTACGTTGGTTGATCCCGGTTTGTATATGATCTTCGGTGCAAAGCTTTCAATAAAGTAGTACCACCGTTTCATTTCTATGTTTGGATTGTTTGGTGATATTGAAAAGGACAATGGTTGGTGATCTGTATGAATTTCAATTCCGCTTACCCCGTACAAATAATTTCGCAAATTCTTAAGTGCCCATACTATTGCTAGTAGCTCCTTCTTGTTTGTAGCATACAATTGCTCTGTTTTATTTAAGGTTTTAGAAATAAATGTAATGGGATTTCCTTCCTGTGATAATACCGCACCTAATGCTATGTCTGATGCATCAGTGGTTAAGGTGAATTTTTTGTTGTAATCTGGTTGTGCTAACTCTATGTGAGCAATTAAACTGTCTTTTAAGTTATTGAATGCTTCTACTGCTGCCTCATCTAGTTGTATCAAAGTTCTTTTTGACGCTCTCTTTGAGATTTTCCCATTGATTCCACTTAGATACTTGGTTAGTGGTTTGGCGATAGTTGCATAATTTCGGACAAATTTTCTGTAATATCCTGTTAATCCTAGGAAACTACGTAACTCTCGGACATTTTTCGGAATCGGATATTTTTGTATTGTATCGATTTTTTCCGGATCTGTTTTAATGACATTATGGGAAACTATATATCCCAAAAATTTGGTTTCTAATTGAAAGAATTTAGATTTTTCAAGGGAAATTTTCATATTAGCCATCTGTAGTATCTTTATTAGTTGTATTATATCGTCATAATGCTGTTTAATTGTTTTTGAAAATACTATAATATCATCCATATAAACATGGCAGGTTTTCCCTACTTGCTCTCTAAGTATGTCGTCCATTGCTCTTTGAAAGATTCTGGGCGCATTTGTTAAGCCCATAGGCATTCTTAGGAATTCGTATTTACCATTATTTATAGAAAAGGAAGTTTTTTCTATATCTGATTCCCGACTCTAAGTCAATAGTTGAGAAATATTTTGCTTTACCCAAATTGGATAGAATCACTGATGGATCCTGCATGGGATATCTGTCCGGTATGGTATTATCATTAAGTTTCTTAAAATCTATTACTAGTCTATGTTTAGGAGTACCATCCTCATTAACTCCTTTCTTTGGTACTACTATTACTGGGGAATTATATGGGCTCTTACTAGGCCTGATTATTCCGTTTTCTAACATTTTACTTATTTCATTGTTAACGAAGTCGTTAACTGAATAAGCATATGGATATTGTTTACCATATACCGGCCGGTCATGCTCGGTATTTATTTCTCCTTTTATGTCCGTTCTAAACGGTAACTGTAAGTTTATATTCTCGTGATTTTCTCTTATTATTGTGATCATTTCCTCTCTGAGACCCTTTAAGTTTTCTCCTTCATTGTTTAATATATTGTTTAATTTCAAATCTTCTGAATCAGTTTGAATATGTTTGTTCATGTCGGATAATTCAACGACGGCTTGTTCAGGATGTTTGCATCCCAAACTATTATTACTTTGGTTGACGGATAACTCAACGTCGGCGTGTTCAGGATTTTTTAATCCCAAACTAGTTATTTTAGATTTGACGGATAATTCAACGTCGGCGTGCTCAGGATTCGTTGATCCCGAGCTAAATTCACTTTGTTCTACCTTTACTGATTCATTTCTCTTTTCTTCTTCCTTTTCAAAATATTTCTTTATTATAAACTCTTTTAATGGAAGGATAATTTTTCCTTCCGAAAGGGTTAATTTATTTAATGTTATGGTCTCGTCGAGAACGATCTGTTCCTCAATATCATTATAAGTTAGTGTCCCATTCTTGGTATCAATTACTGCTCCTATCTTCTTTAGTAGGTTAAATCCTACAAGAAAATCAGCCTCCATTCCCTCTATTTCATAAAAGATCTGTGCTGTGTTAAAAATTGTAATTTTATGATAATATTTGATTATTGAACATCCGTTTACAGTGGCTACTTTCTTATATATTGGGAGTTCATTTCTATTATGATAGATACCTTTCTTAATGTAACAGGAGGTTGCTCCTGTATCTATTAAAACTTTGAAATTTCTTTTTAATTTCCTGTCTGACCTGATCAAGTAGGGTAAACCTACTTCTGGGGCTGATCTAAAAAATGATTCTCATCGATATTGTTTAGCCTTATAGCCTTATTATCTGGCTGTTGCTGATTTAATGAGTCAGCTGGTTTCCTCTTTAACGGTGAGTTTTGGTTTTCCTGATTATATGCGTTAGCTCTTTGGTTGTTATAGTTAAAATTGTTCCCTCGATTATATCTATTAAAGCCCCTGTAGGGATAGTTATTCGGTCGTTGGTAATTTGGTCGGTTTTGAATCTGCCTACTTTCATCCACCTCCATTGGCTCGGGGGCTGGATTTTGTTGTCTATTATTTGAGAAATATTGTTGTCCCCATGTTGGGTTTCTCGGTTCGAAGGTGGTTTCGTTTATCCTAGGAGGTCGTTGGGGGAATCTAAGGGTATTCTGATTATTAAATGTTTTTTTGTGTGGTTGATTAAACTGGTAGGCAAATTGTGCCCTTCTATTGTTGGCTTGTAGTTCCTGAACTTTCGCCAATGCATTCGGTAAGTCTGGTGGATTTAGGGAGAATAGTATCTCCGAGATTCCACCATTTAGTCCAGTAACGAAAATGCGTAAAGCGTTTTCTCTTATTTTGTTATTTGTCTGTCTCGTAACCTCACTGTCTTTACCGTGAGTCATAATAGTTTTATTGATCAATAATGTCATTTTCTTATTAACTTCATCATAGAAATCCATAATGGATAGATTGCCTTGCCTAAGGACACTTAATTCCTGTTCTATTATATATATAGGCCGTTTGTCGCTATAGATAAAGTCTAGTCTTGCCAGAATGGCGTCAAAGTTCAGTACAGTCCCATGGTTTGTAAGGGAGTCATGTGCTGGTCCTATGATTTTATTTCTTAGTATGGTTAATGCAATAAAATATTGCTTGCTACCCTTTTTATATAGCCTCATCGCATTTTCTGCGGACTCTCTCCAGCCTACATACTGATTTAGGCCGCCGCTAAAGTTTGGCAAGGACTCTATCACCTTTAAGGTGGTATCGTCTCTAATTTGTTCGTTGATTACTTCTGCCTGATAATCTATAACTTGATCTGAAGTTTCTTCTAATTGCTTTTTTAAGTCAGTTATTTCTTTGTTTACTTTAGAAATTTGAATTGCTATTAATTGCTTTATCAGATCTGTAGTCAGATCTGTCCTCGCTTCTGTACTCGTCATTTTTAATTTTTTAAGATCCAAAATTAGTTGATCCACTTTTAATTTTTCAAATATATTCTTCACCCTTAAATTCTATTATTATTATATTTATATATTTCCTTATTTATTTTACTTATTATTATTATTATCAATATTATTATTATTATTATTTTTTTGTTTTTCTGTTTTTTTGTTTTTTAAATTTTTTGTGTATGAAATACAGTTTATTCTGGTTGCTCACGAAATTTCCGGTAGGGGTCGTCCTTCTTTGGGATGGGTCTTCCTTCTTACGATGTTTTAGGACCCCTTTTTGTTTTCTATTTTTTGGGTAGGTAGATGTTTGGTGGAAGCGAGGGTCCTCCCTTCAGCTCCGTTTGTATGTTGATTTTTTTGTTATTGGTGGTGGTAGGCGCCGATCTTTTCGTTTAAATGCTGTTCCTTCACTTTTCCTTCTTATGTCTTTGCACTCTTTCTCACCGCGTTTTAATAAAAAGGACTTATTGCATTTATTAATTATCCTTTTGGGTTGTTTTTTTGAACCACGCAGCACTTTTTACTTTTCGGTGCTTTAAATACGCGTGGCCCCACGTTGGGCGCCAATTAAATTATTGCAGTGGCGGATTGTGTTTTTTTAAAAAGTATATTTTATTTCACAATACGTGTTAGAGTTTGAACAATGACTTATCACGGTTAGTGAGGTTTGAATTACATTTGCTTAAAGAACGGTTAAGGATCGACGCGTACTTGCGAGTTTCGGATTAAAGTGTAACTGTTCTGGTTTGGTTCTGGATCAAGACTGACTAACCATTTTCATCTCCAAAATCATGAAACCTCTGGACTTGAGGATATGGTCAAATGCAGAAGCTCACAGAGAGCCGGGCGTTCGAATGTTTACGAAAACCGGGTGTTCAATTGTTTATGAAAGCCGGGTATGGGCTGAGAGTATTATTCAATTTAGGCGGGTGTGAAAACAGTTCGATTTTTAATTAAGTGGATTTTCAATTAAGTGCGATCCAAAGGCACAGATTGAGTTTGGATCTGGCGAAGCCAAATATTGTTGTTTGGATCTGGCGAGGCCAAATATTGTTTACAAATTGACTTTGGATCTGGCGAAGCCAAAGATTGTTTACAAAATTGTAAGGGGCAAAGATTGAGATTGAATCTGGGAAAGCCAAGATATTGAATCTGAGGAACCCAAAGATTGTTTATAAATCATATAAGAAGCTAATGGAATTGGGTACGTTAACTTGCATTTGCAGGTACCCCTCCCCTACCTATAACGGCTCATTCAATCAGAATATGAAAATATGTTTTATATTATGTATATTTACATATGAATGTACATACATATGTCTATTGGTTTTAAAATATATACATACATCCATACATATACATAAGTACATGCCTACATATCAATACTTACATATGTATGTATGTAGATACATATATACATTTATATATTTATGTAAATAAATCATTGCCTGGGCGGGGGCTTATTGTTTTGAACATTTGATATTGTTAGGCTTCTCTCTCTTTCTTTAGGGGATAAGAACGGATTGAGTTGTTAATGGGGGTGGGCGGTGATTGCGGTAGGGCATGGACAAGCAGACAGTGCTTCACGCTTGTTTGTGGGAGAGGGGGGTTACAAGGTCAAAGCGGGAAAGAGAAAGGGAGAACACCTGCCAGCAGCTAGTATAGGGCTCACACTTAGATTGCCGTGGATCGCTATTACTCAATGCGTGACAAGGCAGACCAGGAAGACTTAAGAGAGAGAGAGAGAGAGAGCGAGAACGTATATCTTATCTACGTAGCCACTCTAAATGATTTTCTTTATTGTGGCTATAATAATGATCCAATATGATCCAGATTCAGCAAGCTGGTAGATATGGTTATTTTCCATGATTCTGTGTTTTTGAATTTCTCGTATCTTACAAATTGTGTGTTCCACGGATTTTCGTCTTTTGTGGAGGCGGAAGGAGGCGTGGCAAAATTTTAAAATAAACTTGTGCTGAATGGATATCACAGGAGTTTGGATAGAAAGTTTGGTTACTCTAGCTCTTATAGTCTCTGAGAACTAGGCGCTCATTTAAACGAATAGGCAAAACAGACAGGGTCGCGCGTGAGAGAGAGCGAGAGGGAATGATGACTTTCAAAATGGTTTTCTTCATTGTAGCTATAACGAGAGGGAACGTTGTGAGCCGCGGCTATGGCCGCGGCTCTACTTTATACCCGGTACTCAGTTAATATACATATGTGTATAACCTTGTAATTTACTAGTATGTAACTTATATAATATATGTACATATTTGATACGTAAACGCCGCTCGAATTAGCTACCAATTTAATACATTAAATACATTAAATTGGTACCCAGGGAACACCACGGGGAGGCCATCGCGATGCAATGGGGTCACTCTAGCCAAAATATAATCTTGGGGACCTACGAGTCGACTTGAGCTGCTTTTAAAGGCATTTTTAAGCTCCATATTCCCCAAAAAATTGAAAATAGGATTCCAATCCTTCCAAAAAAATATCTATAAAATACCTAAATACGTAGAAATAATCTATCCTAAAAGGAATACCTAAAGACGTAAAAATTATTACAAATAAATATACGTAATATAAACTTAACAAAATAATAAAATGGAAAACGGATAAAAAAACGAAAAAAAGAGATTAAACAAAATAAAAGATTAAAGTTAAAAGTAATAATATAATTAAGAATACGCGTCCCCTGCAGGTTCCTGCCGGTCCGTACGGGCTTACGGTTCGTGCAGGGGGTCGCAGACCTATCCAAACCTATCCAAATCTAATCTTCTGCCTCTCTAACATTAACTAGAATTCCACTATGATAACTATAGACAGTCTCAAAGGTGCGCGCGGTGGCCCTGCTATCGGAAATGTTTGAAAACGCCCAGTCAATATACGTATCGCAATTGGTTGTGGACGAGTCCAAGCCTAACAATGACCTACAATTCCTTTCTGAAAGGAATTCAAAAATTTCCCTACAGCAGCCAGAAAGATTATGAAGACATAAATTAAAATCTCCTAACACTAAGTAATCTCTATCTAAAAGCTGATTTCTCTAAAATAAGTCCTCAAATTCTGCTTTGAACTTTGGCAACGGATACGCGGGGGTTCTATAAATAACAACAACACCTACAGATTTGTACTTAAACAAAGCATACTCGAACACTGGAGATGCTAAGTTTCCGGGATTTGCGTAAAAACGACAACTTTCAAAATTACTACAATGATCTACAAGTTCATTCCTAACAAATATTAGAATGCCCCTTTTCTGTCTAGTTCCGCTGGCTACGGAAGGGCAATCTAAGCGCACTGCAGTGGAATAGCCAGGAATATTATAAGCTTCATTTGAGTAAGTGGAAGCCTCAACGAAGCACAAAAAAGAAGAATTGAGCAGTAACTGATCAGAACAGACATCGCTAAAATGGCAGTGCAAGCTTTCCGTATTATGGAAGAAAATATTGAGGTCGGACGGATTGAGTAAGCAATCGAAGTGGGTTTGAAGTGATTTGGCAGAACGTAAGTTCTCCATCTCCTTCGCGACAGGACAGTCCCGCTTGGGTTTCGGAGGAATGAATGGTCCAACGATGTAAAGTCCGTTCGCACTGGTGGCCCTACTGCAAGCTACATACAACGCCTCTCTTTGCATGTTGGATGAAGTGTGGACGACCACTTTGCTGTATGTAGCTCCCTGACTCTTATGAATAGTTATAGCTTCTGCAGCTACAACCGGAAACTGTCTTCGGTCGATAGTAACTTGTTCGTTTTGGTGGTACTGAAAACTTTTTGTAGTTTTCTGAATTGGGGTCCATGAAGATTCGTTACTATGGCTGCGTTTCGACCGAGCGTTAACTCCTACGCTTTCCTCAAGAAAATGTATCCAAAGAAGTTCGGGGGTATTGGAGGAGCTGAGATCTACCTGCATTAAAACACCAGTGGCTCCGTTAACAAGACCATCTGATGTATCTACATCATATATTTAGCCGTGGTTTTAAGGACCAATGAAGTACACAAACCTTGTGTATTCGAAGTTTTAAAACTCTTAACAGACTCCAGATATTTGCTTTTGGTTTCTGGGTTAAGATGTTCGGCTTTGATGCAGTCTAAAGCTATTGAAGTATATTCTGGAGTCATTATCGATGATAGCTTCTCCCTATTGTACTTATCTGTCTCGCTATTGCTATAAAATAAGTGGATCGCATCTCTGGGGGCTTGACTGCCGTCAACTATTCGGCTCCTAAGCAATTGACTATCTTCTGACGTCATTTCGGCCGATGCCATGTTATTAAGTGCGGTTGCAAAAGCTTGGTCCTCTCGCTGTCGCATTATCTCTGTAAGTTCGAAAAACTTGAAGCTATCCCAGAGACTAGAGCCAACTATCGCACTGTATGGATTATGCGCTCCTGATGAGGATTTAAATATCCAACGATCACCTACTGGACATAACTGCCTTAGATCGCCGAACACGATAACAGAAATGCCACCAAAAGGACTCCCGGGCCTTGAAAAGATTTGCTTTAAGCGCCTATCCAAATACGAAAACATTTTTTCACCGACCATAGAAATTTCGTCAATTATTAGAATTTTAAGATCAATAAATCTTGAACGCAAGGTATTTAATATATCTGGACCCAACTGTTTAAAGGCATGGTTAGACTGATTGAGAGGTAAAGAAAACATGGAGTGAAGTGTGGCACCTCCAATACCGAATGCAGCTTTTCCTGTGGGAGCACACAGAAGAACCTTAACAGTTTCTGGGTTAGATCCTGGTCTACGATTAAACTCCTGGGAAATGGTTTGAAAAATGGTAGATATTGTCCTACTCTTGCCGACGCCTGCGCCGCCACCTACAAACTCATAAAAAACTGCCGTATTTCTCACATTATGCAGAACATGGGTGAGATCAGCTTTTTGCTTCAAATTAAGCGATCTAATTAAACTGGCTAACAACGTAGGGGAAACAATCGGAGGAAGCTTAATTAATCGAATACTCCTATCTTCATCCGTTGCCTGGTCATTCAAGTTCAGAACATTTATTTGAGAGCTTATTTCGGGAATCGCTAGAGCCCTAAACTGCTCATCAATGGTCTCATCAACTGCCTCTTCTACATTTTCCTCCCTATTGGCTTCGGCTTCCATGGCCCTCCTAAGCACGTCTTCTAAATCTGCTAACGCATTGTATTTTTGAAAATTTGAACTAACTAAATCCTGATGATTGTTATAAACATCCTCGCAATCAGCGCTCACTAAATCTCTTTCCTCATCTCTCCACGGATAAAACAGCATGACTAATGCTCTAAAATAGTTAGACCTGTCTGTATTTATGTTAAACCTCATATACTTTAAAATGGATGGCTTGGTCCGTTCCCTAATAAAACCACTATTATCGCGGAGAGGGAGAAAGACTTCTACTTCTACCTCATTTTCTTCGTCCTCTTCATCATCGCTATTTTGGCCAACTCTTTTCCCGCTTTTACTAAATTCATAATTTGCTGCAAAATCGGCCAAACACAGGCCCTGAAGATTGATTGGTCTCTGTTCATACCGCTCCAGCAATCCTTTGACGAATATGTCAGTGGAGTCCTGATTCATATTTTGTAGGATGCTTTTGGATTTGAGCATTCGCATTCGTTGCTCTGGAGGGAAAGTATTGACATGAACGCATTTGTTGCTAGTTCCGGACAAAGGAATACCTAGACAACAATACACGGCTTCCTGAGCGGATATCTCAGTGCCAGAAATAAATTTGTGACCAATGTGCTGTAGCTTTTGCCTAATCGTATAATTGCCCCCTTGCACCTCTCTTACCGCCTCGCGCATAAGCTTAGAAATACCCCTTTGGGATTTATTTATATAGTTTATTATATAGCTACAGCATGCATAAGGGTCCAAAATGAATTGGATATCCATATTGGCCCTTTGCATTGAAAGAATGTGCTTATTATAAGCATTAACGCTAATCTCAGCAAACGACCTCTTTAGACAAATTTGTGGTTTCTTCAAACCAGAACATATTGCATATTTGTAGTCCTCGTAATTGAGGCTCACTTGTTCGTGGGAAAGGAAATTCTCAAATATGCTCAGGTGATCAATCATATCAGAGGATTGATCAGAATTCAGTAGGTCTTGAATTTTCCTAAAATTTCCTTGGTGAAAAGCAAGGTTTGGAGTTTCCTCCGGCAGTGGACTCAATATCTCCGTTTGGAGCATTGGAGGGTATGGAATACCGAATCTACAAACTTTTTTTCCACGTCTATTGACTTTTCTAAGACATGTCATGTTTGTATGCCTATGCTTTTGGTATTCAACATACGGAGCTACTTCTGAGTCTGTGACATCTACTGTAATGTGTGTATTAATGAAGGCTACAACTGTTGAAATTGACTCAGTATTGGTAAAATCCACTGCTGGGGCATCTTTCAGCCAAAACATACCGTGAATGTGGGGGGAACCTCTTTGTTGAAACTCAACACGCCAATAAAATTTGATGACAAAGTTTTCTCCGAAAATGCCCTCCTGATTCCTCATAACTTTCAAATCTCACGATACCTATGATCAAAATACCTAGCACAAGTAACTGGATCTGCCTTGATGAGACGCTCCTTTTCGTTGTACTGTAGATTCATTGCTTCTTCTTCGCTAATGACCTCTCTATCTACATTGCTTTTGAGCAAAACAAGCAACTCTGGCCACCGCGTTTCAGCAGCAGACAAAGTGATGAAAAAAGTCGGCAGGCCGAACTGACGAATCATGGCCATAACCTTCTTCTTTTCTTCCTCCCAATGAGCCGGAGACGAGCGAATATCTCGAAGAACCCTATATCCCTCATCGTGGTTAATAAGTCCCCCTATAAAATTCTCATTAAGAGCATTAGCTGCCGTTACTGCACTGGACGTGCTCCGCTTACGTAAGCAGATAGAAATATTATTGCCAATCTTAATGAGTTCTAACTTCTTGTAATTGAAGAACAGTTTATCAGATCTACAACCTCTCCTATCTACATTTCGAAGCTCTGATCTAACAATCTAACAATCTATCTCTATTTTGGATATTTTCTAAAAAGGCTGCGTCTGCTTGAGATGCTACGAAAGGAACAATATCGGATGTGAAACCAGAGATCCATTGCTCATTAACTATGACATTGTGCTTTTTATACAAATCTGTGCTAACTAAATAAGGAAGTGCTTCAAAAATTTTGGAAGGTCTAATGGTTTCAGCCATGAAGTCATGAAGATACTCTTGTCTACGCTTCAGGTGGAGCTGAATAACCTGAGCTTCATGGAATGCTCGTGGAAGCTCCTTTACGATATCACTAACGGAAATAGGGACGTTTACAACTGCTCCTTTAATGGCATTTTGGCCTCTTCCCCCAGGCAATAATGGCTTAATTATCATAAATGGAAGTCGAGGAGAAATCAGTCGTTCCTCTAATGGAGTAAGCCCCTTTAAGCAGTCGGGCAGTTTAGGGAAATCTAATTCAATGAAGAAAAGGTTGCAGAATTTTAATGTTGGGCAGTCAGAAGGGAATTCTAGAAGACTTTCAAGAGCGAAAATTTCAGCACTAAACTCGCAATCACTTTCTAAAAGGACACGAGGAATCTTGGAAATTTGTTTGGGGAACCACAGACCTTTACAAGAAAGGCAAACCTGATCAGGACCCAGCTTTACATTCCTATTATAAGCTACTTTTAGAGCTTCTAGGCCACTAAGCCTTATTCTGGGTACCATATGTGCTCTATCCTGGGAGATATTTTCTCGTTCTTGCTGCATTCGGGAGGCGTTCCTTAAATTTTGCTCAGCTCTATTACTGCTATCGCTCCTATATTGGCTAACTCTCTGACTTGCAGCTCTGGCAGCGTCAATTGCCGACTGTCGAGCTGCGACACGAGCAGATTGGCGTGCCAGAGTGTCTCTCGCTCGCGAGATACGCCTACGATCAGCTAAAGTCCTTTCTTGGACCCTACGAACTCTATCCTGCTCTCTTTCTAATATACGTCTCCTTTCATTATTTCTACGTATGCGCTGTCGCCTCTCTGTATTTGTCCTTTGCTCCTCACGTCTAATTTGTGGGTCTAATCGTCTAACTTTATGTCCTACTGTATTTTGTTCCTGTTCTCTAGCCCTATATTCCAAGTCCTGCCTTCGTGTGGAGCGTCGCACAGTATTAGCAACTTGCTCCTCACGTCTAACCTGTGGGTCCATTCGTCTAACTATATGTCCTACTGTATTTTGTTCCTGTTCTCTAGCCCTATATTCCAAGTCCTGCCTTCGTGTGGAGCGTCGCACAGTATTAGCAACTTGCTCCTCACGTCTAACCTGTGGGTCCATTCGTCTAACTATATGTCCTACTGTATTTTGTTCCTGTTCTCCAGCCCTATATTCCAAGTCCTGCCTTCGTGTGGAGCGACGCACAGTATCGGCAACTTGCTCCTCACGTCTAGCCTGTGGGTCCATTCGTCTAACTTTATGTCCTACTGTATTTTGTTCCTGTTCTCTAGCCCTATATTCCAAGTCCTGCCTTCGTGTGGAGCGTCGCACAGTATTAGCAACTTGCTCCTCACGTCTAACCTGTGGGTCCATTCGTCTAACTTTATGTCCTACTGTATTTTGTTCCTGTTCTCTAGCCCTATATTCCAAGTCCTGTCTTCGTGTGGAGCGACGCACAGTATCGGCCACTTGCTCCGTAGTCCTATAGTCCAAGTCCTGTCTTCGTCTGGATCGACGCATGGTATTGGTCGCTTGCTCCTCAATTCTAATCTGTGCGTCTTCTCGTCTAACTGTATGTTCGGCACTATTCTGACTCTGTTCTCTGGCCCTATACCTTTGGTTGCGTCTGCGTCTGGACCGTCGGTTAGTATCGGCCACTTGTCGTCTGTTCTGTGCGTTTATCGCAACACTATTTCCCTCAGCATTCCCAATCTGTCGGTCAGCGACGGCTGCCTGCTCTTCCTGACCTACACCAACACCTGAAACCTGCCTGGCAGTCACCTGATTTTGTCCCTCATTATCTGGCTGCTGATTCCTAACCGGTACAACGAACTCAGCGTCTGTACTTATTAAAACATCCCTGTTTTCAATAACTTCTAAAGTTTCTAAATTTCTATTCCTATTTGATCTGTTTCGCAATTTACGTCTCTGAGACTGTTGCGAAGCAGATTGCCTATGCTGTCGAGGCATAATACCAAATTTAATAAAATAAAATATGATAAAATAAAATGTAATGAAATAATATAAAAGGAATAAAAATAAAATGAAATAAATACCTAATAAAATAAAATCAATAATTATTTTCAAATTAAATATTAATAAGTATTAATAATATAATTAATAATTAATTATATTATTAATAATATTTATTATTAATTATATATAATTATATAAAATAAAACAAATTATTATATATAATTATATATGTAGGAATATTATGCTACAAAAACTACAAAAGAAATTAAATATACGACTTTTTGACAAGCAGCGACGTCCCCTGGCGAGAGCAGCGACGTTCTTCCTCAGCCGCTATAGAAGCAGCGACGTCCGGCCTCAGTCTCCAGTAAAAGCAGCGACATCAGCAGCAACACCAAAAAACGCGCGATGCACCGTTACAGTTAGCAACTATTAATAGCTTCTAACTGACGATCGGCACAGAAAAACTAAAGCCCTATGTCTTAATTTGCAAGCACTACTTGTATTTAATAAGTTAAAGGCTAAACTATTTTAAATGTGATTAATAAACGGATTTTTTCGCAATCGGCAATCGAAAAGTCTCTATCGCTCTCCTTGACTCGATATCGACTGGTTATACCCAAACGAGGGGGAACGTTGTGAGCCGCGGCAAAGACCGCGGCTCTACCTTATACCCGGTACTCAGTCAGTATATACATACATATATGAGCTTGCGATTTTTGCAATTTCTTATATGTTCGCAAAAGGGACGGAAAAAGGAAAAAATGGGCAAAAATAATATTTCAAAAATTGAAGTAAATTTTTGGAATATTATACATGTTTCCGATTTTGTTTGCATACGATTTTTACAACTGCTTCTAAATTTCTACATGACATGTATAACTACATATTTGAGAAGTACAAGTGTTTAGGACAGAGAGAGAGAGGACATGAGTCAGCGCTTGGCAGGCGTTGCGTAGCCACTGAAACTTAATTTGTTTCTTGTGGCCATAATATTGATCCGACCTGATTCATAGTCGGCAATCTGGTAGATATGGTAATTTCCCATGATTCTAAGTTTTTGGTTTTCATTTATCTTAAAAATTGTGGATTCCACAGATTTTCGTCTTTTGAGGGGGCGGAAAGGGGCGTGGCAAAGTTTTAAAACAAACTCGTGCTGGTTTGGTATTACAGGAGCTTGGATAAAAAGTTTGGTTGCTCTAGCTTTAATAGTCTCTGAGATATAGGCGCAAGTGAAGACGGACGGACAGACGGACATACAAAGCTATATCGACTCGGCTATTGATGCTGATCAAGAATATATATACTTTATGTGGTCGGAAACGCTTCCTTCTGGGCGTTACACACAACCGTTATCCCCACAAATCTAATATACCCCTATACTCTTCGAGTACCGGGTATAAAAATTATTAATTGCTGCTAAACATGTACAAATTGATAATAATGTAAAACAATTTTATTTTAAAACTTGAATTTATTTTAGACTTAAATATTTAAACAAAAAATTAGCTATTAAGAATCAAAAACAACGTTTAGTTGGAAATTCGAAATTATTAAAAATAAAATTATAAACACAAAAATAACATCGTCTCAATTCATTATTGTAGGCTATGTTCCACCCCAACAGGCAACAAGGGGTTAATCAACTCACAGCAGTGCCTTTCAGTCGCACTCATGTACTATGTGCCATTTCACTCGCACTCATTGCAATCATACAAGAGCTAGTTTGGCAGCCGAGTAGACTACCTTATACACAAGCACTTATTTTGCCATGAAAGGGAGCATGGTATGTAAGGGAAATTGTTGCGTTAAAAAAGAAAATTGTTGGGATGATGTGGCCTTATCAAGGGTATCAAGAAATGCGCAAATTAAAAATTAATGCTAAGTAGATGGGCCGTCTCGTGATTTTGGGTGAGGGTAGGGGGCACCTCTTAAAGTATCATCACTAGCCGGCCACGGATCTCAGCAATCTCTCTCTGAGAGAAAGAACGGCCATAGCAGAAATATGAAAAATGTGCTGCTCGTTGCTTATTGTCGTGACGCACTTTGAATACCCTACAGACAATTATTCTAATGTGAACATACATCATGTATTTTTAAATATGTATGTAGATTCTTTCATTATATTCATTTATAGTGAATTAAGCAAAATTACCATATAAAGGATATGCAAAATAGTAATATTTTGTGTTTTGTGGGCAAGAGTCTTCCAAAGTCACAACCTCCAATCAATTCTTAAGTAATGGGTGTTTTCTTTGAAATCGTCGTCGTAAACAACCAATTCAAGCAAGAAGACCCAAAAAGTGTGAACACATACAGTTAAATCTCAGCCAGAACGATAGTGCGGTAGGTTCTAACGCGCTCTCTCTGTCTCTTCCTCTCTCTGTGACAGGGGTCGGCACGCAGCTCTCGCATGTTTTTAGTGCGTTTGTGTGCGCAGACAAGTGACACGAAGCAACACGATTCAATTTCTCTGCCGCGGCGCTGCCGAGCAGAACAATAAAGCCTTTTGAGCATAGGGCCAAAGCCAGACGATTCAATTTCGCTGTTGCTGAGACAGCAGATAAGAAAAACGAAGCAGCGTGTGCTTAGGGCCGACGCTACACGAAGTTTTTACACGATGTGTGTGCCGACTGCGCTGCTCCGTTGTCTTTTCGTATGAACAGAGCATAGAACGCCGCCGGCCTCTGCTTCAAAGCAATAGCATAGTTTCATTGCTCTTGCTGCTACGGAGAAATGCGGACGCTGAAGCCCTGCCGCCAGAATCCGCGCTGAGCAGGCAGGGAGGAAGTGGGGAGCGGCAGAATTGCCGGTTAAGCTCGGAACTTCCCACATTATCTGGCAGCTTAGAAGTGGCAAGAGCTGTTGCAAAGTCTTCCAAATTTGACTTCCATTGCTGACTGTAGGCGAATTGATTTGATCGATTTTATAGAATTTATCAATTATTAATGAATCATCATTGTCGTGCCTTTTCAGATACAGCTCCATGATGCCATATGTCTTAGTCAAAAGTATTCCTTCCCTTCTTTTTATGCGTGTACCATTGTTTTATTCAATATGATAATAAGATAAGACTCTTCTTGGAAAAGTGCATCTTGCTTAGGAGCTAACAATTTGGCTACTCCCAAGAGCAGGGTGATATTCGATACTTGTTCTGATGGAAATGCTGCCAATCTTCCTCCGACATTAATTGAACGAATTTGGAAACATCATTGACGATGACTCGTCCGCATATCTTCAATTCTATGGAGTTCAGCAAGTGCAATGTTGTATACGGAAATGCCACTGGGTGGGTACTGGCAAATCCGCCCAACAATGCGTTTCAGCTCCGGAACTTGCAATCCAATATACCCCTGCCTGTCGTCAGTGTCCCGGCAATCGTTTGCGTTGAATTTCAAATTATAGGTTTGCAGTAATGTGGTGTCGACAAAGAAATATTCCTCCGTCAAAAGTTTGCGGAGGTGAATATGGTCCCACAAGACTGGGAACCGATCCGCAGCTCTCCATTTCGCAGGCATATTGGCGGGGCATCCGTCGCTAATAATGCCCATTAGCTTTCTCTCAAAGCCAATTCCAAAATACACTCCCCAAATATTTCCATGTTGAACGAATTGCAGCGATTCAGCGTTCTGAAATCGCCTGCAAACCTTCCAACAGTGTACACGCGTTCCACCATCCGTTTAATTTCTTCAATTTCATTTTCAATTCGGTTCTTAATGTCCTCCCTCGGACTGTTAATGGTCGGATATCGTGTGTCTGCTTTGAATTCTAGATTATAAGTCTGTTCCAGAATAGTGTCCATTACCCGGTACTGTTTTGCCATCAAGGTGCGCAAATGGACAACATTCCACAGCACAGGGAAGTCCTCTGCCGCCTTGTTCTTCCCTCTGAGGTTGGCTGGGCATCCGTCCGAAATTATGGCCATCAGTCGTTTGTCATAGCCGTGCGTTTGTATGCTCTGCAGAACGAACTGCAGTCCGGTGTCTATTGCCTCACTGCCCAGCACTTCTTCTTCTGTCAATGTCTGAATATATATGTATATATATATATATTTGCAATTGATATTAATACGAACACTTACCACTTTCATGTACAGCACATTAAAATTGCTGCCATCGAGGTCGAATCCCGCTATTAACAGGACCTTCCACTTTGCGGAGCAGCAACTTATAGGCGCATATGTATGTATATATAAGTAGAAAGAAATATTTCAAAAAGAAGCTGCATCGGCCGGGAATCGAACCCGGGCCGCCCGCGTGGTATAGAAATGGAGAAAAAATAATCCAATAAGTGAATTCTAAAAGTTATTGTAATATAATTTTTTATTACTTATTATTAAATATATATATATATTACTATTTTTATTAATTATTAACTAAAAACTAGGTTAAAACTAAAACTAAAAACTAAGTTTTACGATTGGCAGCATTTTCACGTCTCACTTTACAATACACATTTCCACCATTGCTCCTGGACCATGTCCTTGGATCGATGGGCTTCAGCAGCAATACGAGCTCTTTCTCCATTTCTCTGCACACGGCAAACGTCAGCTCGACATTTGCCATGCGGTGCGCTCTTATCACAGCATCTACGATTACTGCTTTACTCTTTAAGTCATAGTAGTGCGGTGGAGCCGAATTCTTAAACCTCGTCACAATCGCCCAGGCGTCTTGATTTCTGCAGGCAATCCCTAGCTGTGAGGCGGGTTGGCTCCACCGCAACCGGCGCATCTCGATCCCAGGCTGGGGATAGGAGCGCATCTGTATTGTTATGGTGGAACATTTTTTCCACCTCATCCCAATGTGTAATGCTGAAAATTTAAGGAATTTATTATTTATTGATTAAAAATTAATTATTAAATATACTTACTTGTTCTTCGGTGGTTCCGGTGGCGTGGGGGAGGGGAATGCCGTAGCACGGGGCGTTGAGGAGGGGAAAGACGAGGATGTGTGGAAGGGGGTTATAATAGCGCGTTGGACGGAGAGTGGGGGAGGAGAATGCGGTTGGACGGAGAGTGGGGGAGGGGAGTGCCGAAGCACGGGGAGTGGGGGTGTGGAGTGCCGAAGCACGGGGAGTGTGGGTGGGGACTCGGGGAGGGTTGCAGTAGCAGCAGGGGTGCCACGGCTCCTCCGTCTGCGTTCCAATACTTTTTGTCTCCTTCGGCAAAGGAAACGATCCCTGCAAGAAGGATCCTATCGATTCTATTGATCCAATTTGAATGGTGCCATGGAAGTTGCTGTTCTGCATCGTGTTGCTTTCTTGAAAATTCTTTTGCAAATGAGCTAGCAAATTTGCAACGAGAATGACCAAACCAAAGCAGTGCATGAAGAACAACAGTTATAACGGTTCATCTAACCCGAACAGTGTTTTCTTCATCCCCTAAAATCTAAGGATCTGTGCGTGGTTCTTCCCTGTCTGTGTGTGTGTGCATGTGAAGGAAAAAATCTAGGAAACTGAGCGTACACACGTACACACACATGAACGTCTTTGGTTTGCATGCTGTAAAACCGAAAAAGCTGTTGCTTCGAATACCGCAAAGACCAAACAAATTATTTTTCATAATGCATTATACAAATATAATTTTAGAATATGAAAAATAATAGTGATATAAATACACATAAATGGAAATAAAATGAAAAACAAATAAAACGAGAGGGAACGTCGTGAGCCGCGGCAAAGGCCGCGGCTCTACCTTATACCCGGTACTCAGTCAGTATATACATATGTACATACATACATATATGAGCCTACGATTTATGAAATTTATTATATGTTCTCAAAAGGGACGAAAATAATATTTTAATTAAAAAATGAATTTTTTGTAATTTTTATAGATATTTCCATTTTTGTTTACATATGCTTTGTATATCTGCGCCTACATTTCTACATGACATGTATAACTACATATTTGAGACGTACAAGTGTTTACGACAGAGAGAGAGAGGGCATGAGTCAGCGCTTGGCAGGCGTTGCGTAGCCACTGAAACTTAATTTGTTTCTTCTGGCCATAATATTGATCCGATCTGATCCAGATTCGGTAATCTGGTAGATATGGTAATTTTTGATGATTCTACATTTTTGGTTTTCATTTATCTTAAAAATTGTGGATTCCACAGATTTTCGTTTTTTGTGGGGGCGGAAGGGGGCGTGGCAAAATTTTAAAACAAACTTGTGCTGGTTCGGTATCACAGGAGCTTGGATAGAAAGTTTGGTTGCTCTAGCTCTTATAGTCTCTGAGAACTAGGCGCTCATTTATACGAATAAGCAAAGCAGATGGGGTCGCGTGTGAGAGAGAGCGAGAGGGAATGATGACTTTCGAAATGGTTTTCTTCATTGTAGCTATAATAATGATCCGATCTGATCCAGATTCAACACCCTAATAGAAATGGGCATTCTCTATGACTCTGCGTTTTTAGTTTTCTCGTATCTTCAACATTGTGTACGCCACAGACTTTCGTCCTTTGTGTGGGCGGCAGGGGGCGGGGCGAAATTTTGAATTACATTTGGAGTAGTGTGATCACACAGCAGACTGGATACAAAACTTGGTTGCTCTAGCTTTAATAGTCTCTGAGATATAGGCGCAAATGAAGACGGACAGACGGACGGACAGACAGACATGGCTATATCGACTCGGCTATTGATGCTGATCAAGAATATATATACTTTATGGGGTCGGAAACGCTTCCTTCTGTGCGTTACACACAACCGTTATCCCCACAAATCTAATATACCCCTATACTCTTCGAGTACCGGGTATAAAAATAATAATAAGAAAAGTAATAAAAAGAACATAACTTTTGAAACAAATTAACACGCCACATGTGGCGTACAAATTTTTTTCAACATTTAGTACGCCTTTTGTGGCGTACAAATTTTTTTCGACATTCAGAACGCCTTTTGTGGCGTACAAATTTTTTTCGACATTCAGTACGTCTTTTGTGGCGTACAAATTTTTACAGTACATTTCGAATTTTACGGTCTCATTAAAAAAATATACTGCAATATACCAAAAATATAACATTTCTCAAATTTTGATATTCACTTCCGTTTTGGCATCCGTTTTGGGATTGACGTTTGTCGTGACTTTTCCTGGTGGTAATTTTGCTCAAGTGTGTTTTTTAATCTGTGTTTTTACGTGCAATCCTTCGACTTTTTCATATTCGGAGACCGGTTATTGAATTATAAAGAAATTAATTAATTATAAAGAATTTAAAAGCAGTTTTAATTACTTCCGTTACTGAGGTTTTCTTTTTTTTGTTTTTTCGTGCTGAAAATTGTGGGTGAGTCTTTGGCAGGCTGGTAAAAACAACCAGCAATGATGGCTGACGCCACTTTAGTGGCGATCAATTGAAAGCAATGCAAAAAAGAATATGGACGTTAAAAAATTTATAGGAGAACATAAAGTTGTTCCTTTTTATGAAGCTAAATACAAGAACAGTGCTGAGTCAGTGAACAAAATGGAGTTAGAATCAGGAGAAAGTATAAGTGAGATAGTTCCAGATAGCGTAGACGACACCAATAGCAAAGGAGTGCATGTTGCAGGTTCTACAGTGTAGCAACAATTCTAACCTAGAAATAAACCTTTTTGATCTCACTTTCGAAGGAGAGGCCAGTGTGCTGCTTTCAACAAAGCGTAGCAAAATCTTTGGAAATAAAAACACCAAGAGTGATCTGTATTTGTATGAGAAGGTCAAACACCTGAATCTAGATGGGCTTAAAAGCATTAACCCCCTTTCGCCTGCTCTGTACAAGCTGTATTTCAGCTCACCCCTTGAGGCAAACGCGGTAGTACTAAACGATGATTTCAAGAAGCTAGATATCGATATTTTTGTACCTAAAAATTTTACTGAATCTTTAGGTGTCATTAGGGGCATTCCAACACACATTTCTTATAATGAATTAATTAAAAATCTTTCCTCTACTATTAAAATCAACAAAGTTGAACGCATTTTTAGGAAAAACAAGACCATTATAAATGAATCTGCTCTTGAACCTACCGAAACGGTGAAAATTGCCTTTGCCGGCATTGAGATCCCTTCGTCTGTTCAAATTTATAACATATGCTCACTAAAGGTCAGCTATTTTTTCCCGACGGTTAGGCAGTGCTACAATTGTGGCCGTTTGGGACACACAGCCTCGCGCTGCAAGTCTCAAAAGCGGTGCAAAAAATGTGGAAGCGTCGAATGTAATGAAAATTGTAACAGCAACAAATGAATCTTGTGTCAGAGTGAGGGGCACAATGGTTTTGAAAGGAACAAATGTCAGGTCTGGGCTAGAGAGGTCGATTTAAACAAAATAATGACAATCAAAAAACTAGCCAGAAAAGAGGCCCTAAAGCAATTTTCTGTGCAACAAAATTATGATCGCAACCTTGATAAAATGATAAAAACTTTCCGGAAATTAATACCACAAGTACTATGATAAATCAAAACAAAACCAGATCTAATGAACGAGCCCCCAAACGATTAATGCAAATGAGCATGTCAATCAAGTCTTGAAAAAGCATTCCTACAGCAGTAGAGTTGTCCAACGCACGGTAGGCTTTGTGAAACAAAAGCCACACTACACACTGGATCCATACACCGATGATTCCAGTGATCATACTTATCAGTTTCCCAACAGGGAAAATAATAACAGCCTTGTTACCAGCAGTGTTATGCAAGAAATAATGGAAATAGTCACTCCTGTTCTGCTAATGTCAGCTAATGGCATTAATATACTTCAAAACATTAAAGGTAAATTCCTAAAGAATGGTTCACAACAGGGAACGAATGATTTAGCAAGGAACATCGATATCTCTTATAACAACAATGACTGTTAAGATATTACAACTCAATGTTCAATCACTAAAATGTAATAAGAATGACATAGAATACACCCTAAATTCTGGAGGATACAGCTTAGCTGTCTTCTCGGAAGTTTTTTCTCACGACACTTCCTTCAGAAAAATAGCAAATTTTAATCTCTTTGAGAAACACAGAGATGATGGTTACGGTGGAGTAGCCATTGCAGTAAAAAATGGTATAAAACTGAAAACAGAAAGCTACAACACGGAAAACGATGTTTTTATTGCCAAAACATTGTCTCGGTATACTTTGAGCCTTCAATGAGGACTGACACCTTTAAGCATGCAATTCAAAAAATTATAGAAAAATTGGATGGCAGACAAAATGTTATTTTCGCTGGTGACTTCAACGCTAGAAACATGAGACTTGGTGATTGTGTCACGAATTCAAAAGGTAGATTCCTAGAGAACTTTATGAGTGATTCCGGCTACAAATGTTTTAATGATGGCAGCTGTACTTTCAGACGTAATATTGACCGTCAATCTGGATCTGTGTTGGACTTAACCTTTTCCAATTGTAATGACAATTTGATATGGAGCTGTAGTTCTATATTTGTTGGAGGCAGCCACCATCATTGAACTTCCTGAGTGTATAGAGAAACCCAGACTCTTTCTTGCTAAGAACAGACTTCTCAGAAGACTAGAAGGTGCTACGCCAGCTGGAGATATAGCCAGTATTACCGACTGCTTTCGTAATAATATTAGGGTCTGCACCTATGCACTGAGTAAAAATAGATGCCCCAAAGGTTGGTGGAATTCTGACCTACAGCTACTTTATTTAAAATTCACAGAGGCACAGATGCTGGCTCAAACGGCTCCATGTTTGACAAATTACATAAAAGCAGTAAATCTGAAAACGAAATGGAAAAAGGAGGTTAAACTTGCTAAAAGAAACGCATATGCCAACAAAATCGATACACTCAATCGACATCCAAACTCAAGAAAAGCATGGCTATTCTTAAGAAATATCAAGTCCTTTAGCGACCCAGTTAGGTCCAAATTCTGTACCGAATGGTCCCTGCCATATCTAGATTTTATTGAGAATCAAGTTCCTACTTCAGCAAAGATTCAACGTTTTTCTGCTAGACAAATTTGTCATAATTTGGATGCCTTTGACATAACGGACCTGTCTGCTGTTCTTAACAGAGGCAGAAGTACGGAGGGAGGAGTAGATGGGATAACTTACGAAATGGTAAGGGCACTCAGTAGTTCTGCGAAACATAATCTGTTAAAAGAATGGAACCTTTTGTTTAAGCAATGCAAAGTACCCAGTCAATGGCGTACGATCAAGGTGATTCCGATCCCAAAGAGAGATAAAAACCTAGATGTATATCAGAACTATCGCCCAATCTCTCTCATCTCTGTGTTGGCCAAAACTCTTAATTTGATGATAAAAAATCGCCTAGACAGTTTTATTAAAAAATATAATACCATGCCTTGTAGAACATATGCCTATCAAACAGGCAAATCTGCAGCTATGTGTATCAATGATCTCATTAATATCATGGCGTATGAGAAAAAAAACGGAAAAGCCGTTGTAATTGGGGTTATCGATATAGACAACGCATACAACTGCGTCAATCTGCAAATATTACAAAGGTTAATGGATTATGAGAATATTCCCAAGCAGTACACGGACTGGATAATAAATTTCTTCTCTTCAAGGTTCCTTAAGCTAGGAGACGCTTTTAAGGAAGTCAACGGTGGACTGCCTCAGGGTTACTGTTTATCCCCATTACTTTTTAACCTGTATACCAAAAGATTGCATCAAGTAAACGACTCTCATACGACCACTATCCAGTTCGCTGATGATTTTGCTATCATTTCAACTGGCATAAACACAACTGAAGCCTGTAATAACTTACAGGGAAAGATTAATGACTTTCATCTACTCTGCCAAGACCTGGGTTTGAACTTCAACCCCACCAAGTC
The DNA here is from genome assembly GCA_037356375.1 of Drosophila affinis. NCBI lineage: Eukaryota > Metazoa > Arthropoda > Insecta > Diptera > Drosophilidae > Drosophila > Drosophila affinis. Next base: position 32,492,433 of record CM074800.1, read on the forward strand.
AGCCGTCATGTGCATTGGGAGGGGAAAGCACTTATTTTGCCATGGGACAGCCGAATGTAGGAAATGAAGGAAAGAGAGAGACACGAAGCGGCCGTAGTTTTGTCGCGTCGTCTGCTTACAGCGGCCATCGGCTCTGAGAGAGCCGATAGAAGAGGGAAAGATCAGTCGGTGCTCAGCTCTCTGTTCGACAACACATCATCATACATATGTACACGCGCATAATTAACTTAAGTAAAACAAATGTAAACTTGGAGCTTACTTTAATAGCCTATTTACACTACGGTTGAGTTATTGAGTTATTGAGTTTCGGGCAAAACTCGAGTTTCGTTTACATGGGGAAGCATAGGGGACCTAGAGGTGACAAAAAAGTTGAGTTTTGGTTGCGTTTAGTTGAGTTTGTCCGATTTTCCGAATATTTCAACCCTGATATGCCTGTCGTGGAATTATCACCACTAGAAAAAACAACAAAAAACATCTGTAAAAATGGAGAAAAAAGGTAAAAAAACAAATTTTAATAAAAATTACTTAATATATTTCCAATTTCATTACTAGACACTAGATTCGTTTGGTCGACTGAGGCCTTGGAGGTGCTGCTGGAATTGTGGCATGAGAATAACGACGGGTTCCGAGGCGTCCGTAAAAATTCTCACATATATAAAGAACTTGCAGAGAAAATGAAAGATTTCGGTCCCTCGCATGCGGAAATTAAAAATAAAATAGAAAATATGCGAAAGAAGTACAAGTAAGTAACGATTGTACACTTAATTATAGTTTCATTTATTTCTTATACCTTTTTAGATCTGAACTGGTTAAAGTGGGACCGTCAGGAGGCAGCCCATCGAAGTGGGAGTATTTTGACAAGGTCTCAGAAATTTTGCACTCCGCCAAAGACCTGGCGGTAGGAGTGAAATATGTGGACAGCACAGGTGATAAACTGATTGTGAATAATTTAAATTATTTTGTTAAATATGTACATTTCTCTGCAGATTTCACCAGATTTGGCGAGGTGTTCGGTGGCGAGGACGATGGCGAAGGAGAAGCTCTGTCCGAGATGAGCACGTCGCTGAGCGAGATTACCGCGGAAGAGCTATCTTGCTATCAAGCCAAGCGCCGTAAGATGACCACCGCCGAAAAAATTTTGGAAATAGAAGAGAAGAAGCTGGTGGTCCTCGAGAAGTTGGTGACCGATAGCCGAACCTTCCAAAAGGAACTGCTGGAGTTATTTAAAAACAAATAAATAAAATAAACAAAATAAAATATTATATTTTCTTTAACTTTTTTAATTCATATTTCTACTAAGAAAATGTTGCCCCAAAGCGTGCCGTATTGTTTCAGCCCTTACGTTCGAATTTCCTACCCAATATTCACGCATAGGCTGCTCCTGCTCTTTGTTGGCCTCTGCTTGACGCTGCCAGTGCTCGGGAATTGAGCAGTTCTCCATCACACAAAAATTGTGAAGGATGCAGCAGCATGCGATTATTTCTGACGTGTTTCTGATATTGTTGTCAAGACCCTTGCCGATCCTCCGATACCGAGCTTTAAGGTGGCCGAAAGCGTTCTCGACTACACGTCTGACCTTCGACAGATTGTAATTGAAGGCCTTATGTTCAGGTGAGGCCTCAACCGTAAAGGGATACGATTTCATAACATTTTTACTGAATCGAAATGCAGAATCTCCTAGGATCAGTACGGGTACTTCGACATCATTTATAATTTTGTCATTCTTGTCGGGTAGATCAGAGTCCTCCAATATTCTTTTGAGGTTGGATGTTTCGAAAATCTTGGAGTCGTGACATCTGCCCGGAATTCCAACACTAATGTAGGTGAATCTGTAACTGAGAATGTACAAAGCTTATACAATTCCATTGTGTTCATACGAAAATTGATTTCTTACCGATGGTCAACCAATGCGAATAGTATGGTCGAATACCAACCCTTGTAGTTGCGGTAATCCACTGCATCCTCATGTCTCGGATGTATTTCAATATGACATCCATCTGTTAAGGAAATTTCGCACTCAATTTTTATCATTATATCGTTTAAATATGCATCACTTGCCCATTGCTCCGAAACATTGTGGAAATCCCAACTCCTCAAATCCCTTTACAGTCTCCGTGATTTTCTCCTGGGTGAGAAAGTCTGCCGGCAGATATTTGTCAGCGAGTTGCGCCACTACCTCGCGACAAAACTCCAGTAAAATGCGGCAGACAATGGCCGTGGACACACCAAACAGACTCCCCACCGTACGATATTCTGCCGAGGACCCAAGGCAATAAAGGGCTATGGCTATCCTCTTCTCCAACGGGATTGCCAATCGAATAGGAGAGTCTTTCCTCCTCAGATTCGGCAACAGTCCAACAAGAATGTTGAACGCACTCCTTTCCATTCGGAAATTCTCCTTAAAAAAGGCATCGGAGTTCCTTGCAACATCCTCCTCCCAAAAAGATCCATATCGCGGCTATAATAATTAGGGATACATTATTTAATATAAAATAGAAGCACTAGAAATTGAAATGCCAATTCCTCACCAGGGCCCAAATGCGTTTCTTTTCATCTAAAAACTCCGCAGTTTCTGCAGACATCATCGCCAACTGCATACATTTCACCTTCGTTATTTTAGCTTGCTCTGCCACATAGAGCATCGTTAGTTCTTTGGTATTCATACTAATAAAAATTAAAAACACAAAATTTTCGTTCACAAGCACGTGTCAGCAAGTCGAAACTCAATAACTCAATAACTCAACTTTGGCATAGTGTAAATCCAAATTCTGAGTTATTGAGTTACCTATCGATAAATGTGGTAACTCACTGTAGTGTAAATAGCCTATTAGATATTCAATAAAATTTTTTTTTTTTTTTTTAACTTTTTATTTGTAATCTGTCTAATTCAAGACAATAAACAAATTATAATGTTCAATAAAATAATATCTATTGCTGGTTGGTACTCAATTATAAAATTACCACAAACATACATAAATTTATGAGCCTACGATATATGAAATTTATTATATGTTCTCAAAAGGGACGAAAATAATATTTAAAATAAAAAAAAATGAAGTCAAACCATTTTTATACATGTTTCCATTTTTGTTTACATATGCTTTGTATATCTGCTTCTACATTTCTACGTGACATGTATAACTACATATTCGAAACGTACAAGTGTTTGCGAGAGAGAGAGAGAGGGAATGAGTCAGCGCTTGAAAGGCGTTGCGTAGCCACTGAAATTTAATTTGTTTCTTCTGGCCATAATAATAATCCGACCTGATCCAGATTCGGCAATCTGTTAGACACGGTCATTTTAGATGAATCTGTGTTTTTCGTTTTCTCGTACCTTAAAAATTGTGGATTCTACAGATTTTTGTTCTTTGTGGGGGCGGAGGGGGCGTGGAAAAATTTTGAAATAAACTTGTGCTGAATTGATGTCACAGGAGTTTGGATAGAAAGTTTGGTTGCTCTAGCTCTTATAGTCTCTGAGAACTAGGCGTCAAAAAATACGAATGGGCAAAGCAGATGGGGTCGCGTGTGAGAGAGAGCGAGAGGGAATGATGACTTTCGAAATGGTTTTCTTCATTGTAGCTATAAAAATTATCCGACCTGATCCAGATTCAACACTCTGATAGAAATGGTCATTCTCTATGATTCTGCGTTTTTAGTTTTCTCGTGTCTTTAACATTTTGCACGCCACAGACTTTCGTTTTTTGTGTGGGCGGAAAGGGGCGGGGCGAAATTTTGCAACACATTTGGAGTAGTGTGATCACAAGGGAGACTGGATACAAATTTTGGTTGCTCTAGCTGAAATAGTCTCTGAGATATAGGCGCAAATGAAGACGGACGGACAGACGGACGGACAGACGGACGGACGGACGGACAGACAGACATGGCTATATCGACTCGGCTATTGATGCTGATCAAGAATATATATACTTTATGGGGTCAGAAACGCTTCCTTCTGGGCGTTACACACAACCGTTATCCTCACAAATCTAATATACCCCTATACTCCTCAAGTCCCGGGTATAAAAAGACCGAGCTCTGATGAAATAAATAATTTAGATGTGGAATAAATACCTCATTAAACTCTTTCTTTAATACACCTATTTTGCAACAATTTGGGTGCCCTCTAATATGGCTGGATGTATCCGTGGTCTTTGGTGCCCCAGTGCCAACGGTCCCCCAATGGTGCAGCACATGTATGCCCCGGAAAAGGGGCAAAAGCCATGAAAATGTTTATGCTATTTTTATGAGCATACAAGCTGCGGCAGATCACACAGTTAAACAATTGCTCCCGACAAACCAGGACATTGTTTAGCTCGTTTTGTTGTACACTTCAAGAGGATATCGCGCTTTTGTCTAGACTCTACATATTTGCAACTCAGAATATTTATTAGAATTAACAGCCGATTAAAGCCAAGCTACATATTTCCTTCTTTCAGTACCTGTGGAACGTAGGCTTAAAGTTTTATAGAATTATCTCTGAATTCTCGCATAATATATGAAATTTGAAAGAGTGTTCAAAATTTCGGCCAACCAATCTCTGCTTTCTTTCTTTTTGAGCTTTGTTTTTCTCCCTTGTTGTTCCTTGGGACATTTACTTTTATTGTGCGACTGGTTCAAGGTTTAGGCACTTTGATTATGACGTTAGTTTTAGCAGCAGCCACAACGATGGCTGCAGGGCGCGACTGGGCAAGGCAGGGTGAAACTGGCAGAACGAGAGTCCTGCCTTCGCGGCTACTCTCATGCCAAAAAGGATCTGCCATTGGCGTGTCGCTCTGTGTGCTGGCTGGCAATTGCAGCAGCCAAGAAGGAAATGTTAAGTGGAACTTGTATTTGAGAACTATGTATGTATGCACAAAAGATAGCAGCACTCTCTGGCCCGGCTCGTTGTTATGTTATCTTAATGCGGAAGCTCCCCAGCTCGGAAGTGAAGGCAGAAATTCTTGGTTTTATTTAAATGCTTCATTCGGCGAACATTCCGACTTAAACGTTTTATGTGGCAGAGTACGTATACTATATATATCATTACAACCCAACCACCTACCCTAGAGTGGAGCCAAGTGTAAAGTGTCCAAGTAGAGGACAAATATTCCCACAGTTTGTCGCTGGCGGCGGAAAAAGAACAGACGGAGGAAAAACGATTGCCTGTCTTTGGGCCGTCAGCTGTCAACGGTCTCATCCGTTTTTGCCAAAGAACGGAATTGCTCAGTTGTCTCTGGCATTAGCGGACAGGAAGTCAGCTGTTGTCCTGTGTGTTGTGGCATAAACTAAACAAAGACATGCCCCACGACTCTCCACCTCCACACCGCATTCATTCTAGAAGATGTAGAGCTGCAGGAATTGACCTGAAATTCAGAGAAGCCCAACAAACAAATTGTTTTTGTTAAGAAAGTCACGTAAAGTGTCGTGTTCCTGGGAAAACCACAGGAGACCGAGCTCGAAAAAAAGCCAAGCCGAATAACAACAGCCAGCCGAAAGGCAAGAGGTCGTGTGTTCTCAACTTAATCACCATCATTTGGCTTTGGTATTTAAGACTCGTTGTTACTAGCAGAAGTTCTACTTTTAATTTACAATTTAAAGTTGGATTTGATCGTTAACCTCCACTCGACCCTTTTCGGGTATATTCATGGGAATTTCTAATTGCGATTCCCTAATTAAAGTGCGGTATTCCCATACCACCCAACTCGTTGGTAACCACAAAATATGCCACCACCATAGGACTATGGCCAAGAACCGAACTTAGCCTATTATGAGCACTTTTGCGTAAAGTCTTCGGCTCGACGAGAAACAGGACCCGTTTCTCCCACCAGGCATTGTTCCGGGATTATTAATCAAATGAAAACATTAATTTTTCAGTGGCTGGCAATAATTTGATTGGCTTACCTCAGGCCACAGGGCAATGAACTTTAAAAGAAAATATAACTTCGGCTAAGGATTTGCGGAAGGCAAATGGGTTTTAATTAAGTTATTTAAATGTTATTTTTACTATTTTCCATAAAAAATCGTTAACAAAAGTCCATACGCCTCTCTTACTTGTTTGAGCCTTTACAGCGTTTGGTGTCTCATCAAGGGTATTCAGTTTGCCAGTCGAGAGGCCGTTGTATCCCTAAATAGTCAAAAGACAAACCATTAGATGGGCCTTGAAAGTAAACATAAAATATTAAATATGCACAATGACAAATCTGGTAGCCATTAGGGCAAATGGCTTGAATCTCGGATATGGGACGGCCTTAAAGTCTTGACATTAATTAGAGAGAAGAAACTTTTTAGTCAGTGGGAAAATGTTAACCTTTTTCCGCTTTTAACCCTCGCACGTGTTGCCTTTTTGTGTGAGTTTTATGCGTGCCGCATTAACACGTTGCAGGGCTGCTCAGTTTCGCATAATTAGAAATGCCTTAAGAGACTCACCCACATAGAGAGGGTGTTCTCTGTCTTTCAGCCTTTCACGCCTGAGTAGGGCCTCAAGGTAATATAAATCACACACATACCACTATGCAGAAAGAAACGCACAGAACTTGGGACTGTCCCCACACTGAATCCCGACTGTAACTGATAGCTACTCAGACACCATTCTCCTGTACGGATACTCTCCAGGGATTCCACAAACAAGTGGCTAAGTGGCAGTATCCTTGAATAAGGTGCCAAGAGCAGTGTGGTTGGAGGTTGCTCTACTTTTTGCGGTTTTGAGCTACATAAAGTGAGCTTGGAGCTTTTGTTTAGCTGCCCTATAACTAGTAATATTCCGAGTGCCCTTTACACTCTAAGCAGAACAAGATTGGTATGTTTTCTGGATTATACTGAAGGATACTTTAATATTTGTATGCAATTAAATTTGTTGGTAATGGTTTTCTTAAACTCTAATTAACGGGAATTTACTGTCAAACCTAAAATGGTTTTGATTTTTACCGATTGTTGTATATTTCTTTTTCTACGTTTTACCCAAATCATTTGGTAAATTTTTATCGATATTGTTGCTTTTACTCTTAGCTAAGGGCTTAGACAAGCCAATTTATTCCCCATTATAACAAAAATTATTGTGACCATAGTTTGTTTGGCAAATTTATTTATATTGAGTTCTCTCTTATGACACAAATCGAATTAAATGGGGAGGGCCTGTCTGGAATGCCTATGTATATGCCTTCTGGCTGGCCGTCAACATGTCTGTAAACCAATATTTATGAAGTGCGTATGGGACCATGTTGTTAGCAGCGTCTGATGACCTCTGCCACGACACCATATAATATTTACCCAAGACCCTGTCTGGCCTTGGCCTTTTTTCAACTGGTTCTGTCTTTTTGTGTTGACCTTGTTAACTCCCAAATTGGTTTGCAGACTTTAAATTTAATAATGTTGTTATTTGTAATCCGTGAGACAAGATATGTAATAAGATTACCTTAAACATGTTCTTAGTAATCGCCATCCGAATGTATAGTTTATGTAAATGGAATCCTTTTTCGGGTAATCATTTTCACCCTCGTTTTACGGGACAAGCCATTTTTAGCACAGTCAAGAATGTGGCTGGGATTTTAATTAAAATTTATGTTGTAATCCTGATTACGTGTCCTCCACCCAATGTTCATATTAGAACCATGTAGATATATGTACATATGTATATCCACATCTGTGTTTCCAGCTTTTGGCAATATCTGTGTCCTGCAAAAGTCGACAGCTTTGGTGTTGGTTTCATTTCGGTTTTTACCATGCCTTTTCTCTATTTTAGGTCACTGATAGAGATAGAGAATAGTGATAGAGGACTGATATTTTCATAACAATTTTCGTGTATGGAACTTTTTTATGGAGAGACAGTCTTACTCGGAGGTTGGTTCTTTGACAAAACCTCACAATTTGTCTTTTTTTACTGCCAGTTTTACTGCCAATTAAGTTTTAAGGTGCTCTGTGACTTCTGTAGCTTCTATCTGGGACTTGTGTTTGGTGTGTATTTCCTGGTTAAAAGAGAACTTGGTGCCTTCTCCGTTTCCTTTCAGCATACAGAATTGATTCAAGCTTTAACGGAATATTTTTAATTAAATACTGAAGAGGCATGTCACTGTGCAAGGCTTGACAAGGCTATTGTGTATTAATTGAACTATCCTTTGTATAAATACTTGAATATTCATACGCCACGTTGACCAGACCACGTCCATCCACGAAACAGCCACGCACACAACAGCGGCTTAATGTTGTAAAAATGTATACACATGTGGGTGAGTGATAGGTAGACAATATGCAGAGACAGAGAGGGCAGTGCGAAAGCGCCTTAGAAAGAGGGAGAGAGATACAACATGACATGAAGTTTTTGCTTTGTTTTGTGTGCAAATATACGAAAAGAATGAAAGCAGTGAGTGAATAAATATACGGAGACAGTGCCATGTGCTCGTTCGTCCTGAATCATATAAGTGGGTACTAAAATGTGACAATAATGAAACACTTTATTTATGTACCGAATTGTACTTTTGTACTATGGAACGTTCACGCGAAAATCTCTTCAAATTGCGAGGTGAGCGTCAATTAATTCTGACAGATGCTACAGAAGAAACATCTGGTCGGAGGACTAATGCTTGATTACGAGTCAGGTGGTCTTTCTATTTGAAAATATTGGAGTAAAGATAATGTATAATTCTTTGAGAAAATGTGCATATATGAAAATTTTCTTCGATACCTACTATAACACTAGTCGACACGACTTTTCCGCTGTCTCCAAAAATAACTTTTTCTGATAGATTTGGATGTTTAAAAATTTTGAAGAATGTTTTTTTTTTTCATGGAGTAGTTTTTTTTTAAAGAATTTTTAAAAAATTTGATATTTTTTGTCATAGGTAGTGCTTCTATTTTTCACATAACTCACATTTCATACAACTGGTTGTACTGAACTTTGCACTTTGCAGAAACTTAACGTCTGGCAGATATTAAGCTTCCAAATTGAAATTTCATCATTTTTTTCGCTATTTTTACCCGAAATTTTGACTTTGAAACTTCAGGAAAAATTGGTTTTAGATAGACACATTAATTACGCGTCGTTTAAGGTATCGCTTACCGTTTGACCGAAACCGTTACCCAAATCTCATTTTATCAGAAAAAAATACCGTCCGGTACGTTTCTGGTCCAACTTCCAAAATGGGATTGCAAAAAACAAAAAGGACCTGTAATTTTGGTTTTACCGAGTCTTAGGTGTTGATATATATAGGATATATATCCTACCTGGTCATATTTATTTGGGGTGTAAGTGTTGTGGACAGTTTTATTCCTTATTCCTTATACCTAAGCCTTGATGAGGATAAATATACATAAATACCTGTTAGGGTCAAATGTTGACCTTTTTCCTTCACAGGTGCTGGTCCCGCAGATATTTGACTTTCTCCTTCAAGCTATTCATAAACGAGAAGGAACGTTGTGAGCCGCGGCAAATGCCGCGGCTCTACCTTATACCCGGTACTCAGTCAGTATATACATACATACATATATGAGCCTACGACTTATGAAATTTATTATATGTTCTCAAAAGGGACGAAAATAATATTTTAATTAAAAAAATGAATGTTTTGGAATTTTTTGACATGTTTCCATTTTTGTTTACCTATACTTTGTATATCTGCGCCTACATTTCTACATGAAATGTATAACTACATATTTGAGACGTACAAGTGTTTAGGACAGAGAGAGAGAGGGAATGAGTCAGCGCTTGGCAGGCGTTGCGTAGCCACTGAAATTTAATTTGTTTCTTCTGGCCATAATATTGATCCGATATGATCCAGATTCGGTAATCTGGTAGATATGGTAATTTTCCATGATTCTGCGTTTTTGGTTTTCATTTATCTTAAAAATTGTGAATTCCACAGATTTTCGTCTTTTGTGGGGGCGGAAGGGGGCGTGGAAAAATTTTAAAACAAACTTGTGCTGGTTTGATATCACAGGAGCTTGGATAGAAAATTTGGTTGCTCTAGCTCTTATAGTCTCTGAGAACTAGGCGCTCATTTATACGAATAAGCAAAGCAGATGGGGTCGCGTGTGAGAGAGAGCGAGAGGGAATGATGAATTTCGAAATAGTTTTCTTCTTTGTAGCTATAATAATGATCCAATCTGATCCAGATTCAACACTCTGATAGAAATGGTCATTCTCTATGAATCTGCGTTTTTAGTTTTCTCGTATCTTCAACATTGTGCACGCCACAGATTTTCGTCCTTTGTGGGGGCGGAATGGGGCGGGGCGAAATTTTGAAATACATTTGGAGTAGTGTGATCACACAGGAGACTGGATACAAAACTTGGTTGCTCTAGCTTTAATAATCTCTGAGATATAGGCGCAAATAAAGACGGACGGACAGACGGACGGACGGACGGACGGACGGACAGACGGACAGACGGACGGACAGACAGACATAGCTATATCGACTCGGCTATTGATGCTGATCAAGAATATATATACTTTATGGGGTCGTAAACGCTTCCTTCTGTGCGTTACACACAACCGTTATCCCCACAAATCTAATATACCCCTATACTCTTCGAGTACCGGGTATAAAAAGGATACTGTACCTATAGTATCCCTGCCTCAGTATAGTTCTGACTTCTAGCAGAATACGATCGTGTGTTTTCGAAAACTACCACTTGTTTCTAATTGAAATGTACAACTCAAGCCGGTTAACTTCATGTGCTGGCCCCCAAATTCGAAAACTACTAAACGATGGTGGATTTGAAAATATTTTATCTACGAATGAAAAAGCAGCCTGGAACTCATTCCGACTGGTTACAACAAATTTTCTTGGTAACAGAAAGAGTGATGATTACGTTAATATCGTTCAAGACCTACTTAAGAATTATGAACAAATTGGAGCCAACATGTCACTCAAAATCCATTTTCTGCACTCCCACTTAGACTTTTTTCCGCCAAACCTTGGGGATGTTAGTGATGAACACGGAGAGAGATTTCACCAACAATTAAAAGCTATGGAACGACGGTATCAAGGTGTTTGGAATGAGAATATGTTGGGCGACTATGTGTGGACTCTCATAAAAGAATCTGACTTAAATGACAAAAGAAGACAGACAAACCGGACGGTATTTTTTCAGGTAAAAGTCATTTTGGGTCGTTTTGGTCAAACGGTTATAACTTAGCCGTTTGATTTTATATTTTTATAAGCGATACCTTAAACGACGCGTAATTAATTTGTCTATCTAAAATCAAAAATCAAAGCATTCATTTTTTTTTTTTTCGATTTTTCCTGAAGTTTCAAAGAAAAAATTTCGGGTAAAAAATACCGAAAAAAATTATGAAATTTAAATTTGGAAGCTTAATATCTGCCAGACGTTAAGTTTCTGCTACAAAGTGTCTGAGTCGGATTTATAGCTGCATTTATCAGCATTTTTTAACTGCAAAGTTCAATACAACCAGTAGTATGAAACGAGAGTTATGTGAAAAATAGAAGCACTACCTATGACCAAAAATACCAGATTTTTTAAAAATTCTTTAAAAAAAACTACTCTATGAAAAAAAACCATAATTCTTAAAAAAATTTTAAATCTTCCAATCTATTAGACAAAGTCATTTTTGGAGACAGCGGAAAAAAAAAGTTGAAATTTGTCGAGTAGTGTAATTATATATTTGATAATAATTACATAAGAGCGAATAGGAAAGAACATTTTTAATTTAAAGCCACTTCTTGGGATGACGTTCAGCTATTTAATCTCAATAGAAAGATTTTTCAAAAAGGTAATATTTTGGATGACTCATAAGAAGAGGAGGACGGTGACCTCCCCATAGTAGTCAACCCGTCGAGAGCAGAGGAGCCATCCGCTCATGACTCTGAGTGTGCTACAGCTCGACTTGTATAAAAGAAAGTTAGCGCCAGCGGAGCTCCACATTGCCCGCTGACATAGCTTTGGTCCAGGAGCCCCGGATTGCGTCGGACAATTCAGAGGCCGGACTTAAGGTATCCAACTACAGCTCCTTCTACCCAACACCGGTAAGCAGGAGTAGAGCTGCCGTACTCGTACGAAAGGAATCCATGCTTAACTTATGTCTCATTACAGCACCGACGACCTGACAGTAGCTATGCTGGAAAGTGTGGAGAAGCGCCTTCTGGTAGCCTCCTGCTACATTGCACATGACAGGTCTGCACCACCCGAAGAACTAAGGAGTCTGGTGAAAGACGCCGACTCCAAAGACTACCAACTGATCGTTGTTACGGACGCCACACTGTGTGGCTTCCCCAGACCACCTTTGTTGGCCAAAATTAATAACTCGCGAACGGAATGATATTTTCCTATTTCGTTTATTTTTTTGGACATATGTAATCAATAGGAAGTGGATTTTCAAAAAAAAAATGGGTGTGGCACCGCCTTTTTTTTATTAAGGCATATTTAAAGGGCACTAGTCAACAAAAGTGAACTTTTTATTTCCGCTGTCAACCAAATGGAGTTATCTTTAAAATCTTTAAGGAATTATATTTATTTTTTCTTTAATTTTTAAAATCTAAAATTTTATTTTAATCTTATTTTTGGATTTTTTCAGAGCTAGTGCTTTTTTTTAACATAACTCAAGTAACTCACATCTGGTTGCATTCAACTGTGCAATTCTGAAAAGTACATAAGTGCATATATAAATCGGACCGAAACACTTTGTAGCTTCAGCTTACCGTCTGGAAATTATTAGGCTTTCAAATTCAAATTTGATACATTTGAGGTTATAATCTATTAAGTCAAATTTCAAGAAATGTGGCAAAATGTGGCACTTTTTACTATATACATTTCAACAAGGATTTAATAATCTACGACACACAATAGGTTTTAAAGTGGGACTAGGTGGGACTCACTTTGTATACCTTTTCAAAAAAGTGAGTTTTCATTACAACTTGAGTCATTCTGAACAGCTCACTTTAAGCTACAATTACGAAGTCACCACAATTACTATATACGGTTAGCATTACAAAACACGTAATACAAGACCATATGATTAAAATTCATAATGAAAATTTGATCAGTTAATGGTTTTTTTCCAATTTATCAAAGATTTAAAATTGTAATTAAATTTGCACTTTTTCACTGCACGAGTTTTTCGATAACAACAGTTGGGTTGCAGGTCAGATTTATCGAATGGGGCGCCATCTATGGAAACCATAGTGGGAAGCCCCGACATCAACAAACGAGGTGAGTCACTCTTAGACTTTATATTACCAAATAGCATAGATGTAGCAAACGTGGGAGAGAATAGACCTACGTAGGTCCCACCTCGTCACAGATCTGTCCCCTTAAAAATGTCTGTCAAATTTTAGATTGGGTCCCAAGTGAAATGCTCCAATAATTTCTCACTTTTTATTGCTGAGATTCACAAGTACTCTTTGAAGCCATAAAGGTGTGCCTATCGGTTGGATGTCATCGTTGCCTACTCAATCGCACTTTATTGATGGACACTCTGCGCGCCTCAATTATGATTTGATGGGTTTTTACTCGGTTGTGTCCCACGTTGCGTACGCGTTATACTTGACACATGGTGCGTATGGAGCCCTAATGAAGTTTCAGCCTCAATGCATGTCATTTGGGGCACTAAAAGCTTTTCCTCCTCCGGGCACGAGCTCTCGTATCTATCACTTTGCCATGTCTTGTGTGGGTTCTGCGGTGTGTGAATACAGTTGAGCAATGCTGAATGGTGAATGGCAGGAAGTTAAGGAAACTCTGTTGCAATCAAGCAGACGATACAAAAGTATCGAAGAGGTAACCATCACGTAAATTGAGATCATTGTGGGGAAGAGCAATAACAGAGGACGTGTCTGTTGCGGCAGATTCCAGAACCCTATGCCAACTTGCCATGTAATATTTTCCAATCTTCTCAGACACACATGGCTGGGTGGCTAACCATTTCAAAGTCATTAAGACGACCGGTAAAGTTTTTATTGAAGAATTGGCCAGCCAACTTTTATGACAAGAACCTGCACACAAAAAGGCCAACAAAATGGCCATAGAATCATCATTCAATCTGGTCCGCAACGAAACGTGCCAAGTTTTGGCGAATTCGCTTATAAAGGAGGATAGGGATAGGAGGAGACTTTAATACGATTTAATCCCGTTTCCCCAGGTGGAATTGAAGAAGTTGAGATTCGAATTTAACTTCCACTCGTCATGTGTCTCTGGCAAAGTTCAATTGCATTTTAATGAACATTCCCGACTGTAGCTACGCTGCTGTCCGAGCTGGATAGTTCGAAAAGTCTGTTTCCCTCGAGTTTTCCGAATGAAATAAATAAATACGAGGCCATGTCAGTAAGTTTGTCTGTCTAGGCCCCTGTGCTGTGACCTGGAGTACCCACTGGTATCGGCGTGGCAAACAAATGCACTTCGGGCTAAACAAGTGTTGATGCAAGCCGCTGTTAGGCTGTGTGTCTGTTTGTACACGGGTTAGCCCTATTCCTGATCGCATTCCTCCCACTGCGGAAATGGCAAAAATCCAAGCGCCGTTGACAATGCCAGAGGCGTCTGGAGTAGGTCGAGGTCCTCTGAGTCACATAATTGATTTCCATGCTGCAGTAGGAAAACTTGTGTGAGCTCTTCCCACGCCGTACCCTCTTTGCCGTGTGCTGTCTGCTCGTATGCCTTATCCAAGTCAAGGCATTGTGTTAGAACCAATAAACACAATTTAAGCCAGACCATGTCGAAGGTTGCACGAAAGCTTTTGCCTGGGGAAAAATTAGCAATTTCGCTTTGATCAAATATTCTCTTGCTTTTCTTATCTTTTTCTGCATATCTGCAGGAACAGAATTATTCATATTCATATTTCACACTCAAAACTTCACAAAAACTAGAGGGTGCAAGAATAATTATTCCAGGTAATCAAGAAGAAAGAGGGGAATTACGTTTTTCTTACTTGATGCTTTAGCAAAAATTTAGGCTTCACCTGTTTACTATACTTCATTCATTATTCCAATGAGTAATATATTTTGCATAAATATTTTTCAAGGTATGTGGAATTCGAGTCGTCTTAACAGCAGGATTGCCCCATGTTTCGTGTATATTTTTCTGGACCAAACTTAAACATTTTCAACTTAAAGTGAGAATGGCAATTAAATATTAATTGCATGCATGTAAAACCCCCACAGAAGTCAATGCCAATTAGAAAATTTACTTGGCGGTCGAAGGGATTCTTTAAAACAAATCAAAATTGCTGTATGGTTTGCAAATATGGAAAGGGTTTACACTGCGGTTAATTAAATATTTGAAATTCACCTTTTTTAGAGTTTAATGAACTGAAATGTTGGCAAGCATTGACATCTCTATCCAAATCACGAAAGTGTATTCCAGAAGACTTGATTTATTTCAATTTTCCCTGAAAATGCACAGAGCAATTCACAGAGCCATTCGCCCGAGGCGTTGAAATTACCTCATTTTACTGTTATTGATGATTGATTTTAGAGCAATATATTTCTTCGCTTCGGTGGAAAACTGTTTGTTTTTGAATGCGTACACAATAGGTCGGTGTCTGCGACGGGGGATATGGGTCCATGTGCAGTGAAAGCAGATGTTGTTTTCCTCATTTTCAGGCTCTCATTATGATATTTAAAATTAAGATTTCAGTAGAAAATCGATGACATTTGCCAAAATATATAATTTTGTGCACCTCTTAAATATTCCTTCAATATTAAGTTCCCCCACTCCCAGGACCACTTCAGGAGAACTTGACATATTCTTATGCCAATCTCAGTAGGTAAATGTGTGGCACCTGTGGAGCTGGGCGTGGAAGTAGTATTAGAGTTTGTCGGTGACATCGACGACTGTGGTATGGCAATGGAAAAGGAGAATAAGAAGAAGAATCGCTGGCATATATCTGTCTTGTGTCTTGAAGGCGTTGCACAAGAATTGCACATTTTCTTGGGTATTGGAATGCTTTAAACTTTAATTTATATTGAATGAAATCTATAATGGGAATATTAAACATTCTAAACAATTTCAGATCCCATTTATATTTTCTCCAAGCCATAATCTTTACCCCAGACAAAATAAACAATTCTTGCTAAAATACATATATTTATTTATACACATATTCCAGACTGCTTATTTGTCTGAAACTAATTTTAGAATATTTTTGTTTTGTTCGTTTTTTTAAAGACATTTCCCCGAAAGAAGCCAACCACATGTCACAATAATTATTTTCCAGCGTATTTTGTTGTTTCTAGAATGGAAATTTTCCCCTTGCTCTGAATGAGAATTATTCCAGAATGTTAATCGAGCGTGTAAATAGTTCCCACTGTCAGCCAGCCAGTCGGGAGTATTCGTACCATCGTGCCACACAAAAAAATAGAACAATAATAATAATCATAAAAATGGAGGCGAAGGAGTCTACCCATAGCCACCGTACAGACAACAAATGATGAGTTTACTGAAGTGCCGCGCGGACTCTGCATATGAATGGGAGCTCTCTAGATGTCGGCCTACGTTGAGCTTTCATAATTAGCTTATTTGTCTAGTTTGCAGTACAAATACCTATCTATGTATGTACATATATGAATGTATGTATATTTTTGGTCTCTCTGCCAAACACATTCTAACTTACGGACATAATATTTTCCCTTGATTTGAAACGATTCGATTACGTGCTGCTCTGCCACTAAGTTGATGTTGATTTTGTTGCATGGCAATTGGAAACAAATTTTACTGACGTCTTTTGGCAAATTATTTTGAATTTGTTTTGGGGCTCATTAACATGAAAATGTTGTCAGTACTGCAATATGCAAATATTTGCAATGATGTTTGTGGAAATTTCGCAAATATTGGTGGAAGGAAGTTCATTTGTAATTATTAAAGTGGATTTATTGTATCTGGACTTAAAATATAATTCTATCATCGTCATTGTTCATTGAAATTGGTATTTTAGTTTTGTTTGAAGTGCATTCCCAGTTTCTGAGTTTATAATGTTAAGGTCTTCGGAACACATCGTCAACTGGGAAAAGTCATTGAGTTTCTTCCACTGTCAATCACTCAAAGTTGACTGTCCTGTCAATCTGCATAGCGTTATATATTCTTATAGGCTTTTTGGGAGACACTTCTGTATAGAAGGACAGCTAAAAGGAAGAGATGAGTCCTGTCCCGAAGCAATGTCAACAGTGACTCATTTATATTTATAAATTACGTATACGCATATGCGATATGTGCCAGAGCAACAAAGAGTATGCGTAAATCCAGCTTTAAGTTGCGTCAACTTAAATTCATTTGCAATTGTGGTTGCACACCTTCACTTCCATATGGGCGGATTCGTATCCATATTCTCCGACTGTCAGGCGTTTCTCAGGAGGCACGTGGCACCTGTAACCTGTCAAGCAGCACTTATTAAAACATCAATTATTCATTCACATTTTGTTTGCCCATCTCGAGAGGGTTCTGCAGCCTCCTGTGGTAGCGCGTGCTCCGAGGGTTGACAATGAGAGCGCGTGTGTAAAAAGACGTTAACAGGTCTGTTAATTGCGTGAGCCTAAACAGCGCTAATTGGCCGGTTCTCAGGTGTGGCGATAGATCCCTAATTGCCCCACATTCAACAGATCTCTATCCAAATTGCTTGACAACTGCACAAGGGCCAGGTTTGCTCTGCCACCCAAAACACCAGAATTTCAAAGTGTTTTTACTCACCACAAAAGGCATCCCCTGAATAAATGGGACTGCAGTTGTCCACTCAGAGTCCTTCAGCAATTCGGCGACAGATAGTAGCCGTTACAGCCGCCCACTTTTGTTGTATATGCAAAGATTCCAGCGTGCCCATCCACAGACATCGACAACAATTTCCAAATCGAATTCAGAGACGTAGCTTAGTTCTTTGCTGCCTCTCCATTTGCCTGCTGGCTGTAGGCGGTTTCGTGGCGTTGGCACTTGACTGGAAGGAAAACGCAACCAAAATTAGTGAAATAGGATGCACATTTTATAGACGAACAGACAGTGCAATATGGGTATAGTTCATCTACCACTTCAACCCGAAACACTAAATGGTAGTGGCAGCTACATAAGGCTCACAAGTTATAGAATGATACAAAGAGTGAAATTGGTTGCATTATCGACAAATTAAAAGAATACTGAATCGAAAGCGAAACAAACCCTAATCAAAAGAAATTATAACAGCGAATCCCTGGGAGCCCAAATGTTGACAATACAGGTAGCAAATGTACGCAGACTAAGCGAAAGACAGCAGAGGGAACCACTCACTAACACAACCACTAATGAAACCACATCAACAGAAATGATACACCGCAAGAGCAGCCAAAAAACCGACTAGGGACCAACTAAATGAGAGTTTTGACCAACTGCGAATGAGGTCATCTGGTGACCCTGCTACAGACACAGTTTTAGGTGAAATTTCGTGCATCACTGCTGCCACACAACCTGTGTGGGAGGAATATGTTAGGAGTGGGTCTTTGTGGAACAGTTGTTTTTGTGCTCCAAATCGTTTAGTTTTAATTAAATTTTCAAAATTTCGCCGTGTGATTTGTGGGCTCTTGTGCCATGGCAATTTGTTTTCGCTTAGCTGTGGACACATATTTTAAAGGGATGATTTCATTTGGGATGACAATCAAACAATTATCCAGAATTAAACTGCAAATAATTTACGACAAACTAATTTTTATTGCGTACTGGAAATGTGATGTGATGCGTCTGTATCTGCAGTACGGGATTCGTGGTAATCTATAAAATAGATACACTTTTTTTCTTTTCTTAAATGATTGTGGTACACTTTGGCAATGTGGGATGTACTTTAAATGAAAACAAATTATGATGTTCTTTATGCTATAGGTACGCGCCGTGTGCAATTCATATTTATTTTCATTGAAGACAGACTTTTATCCTGTTATTTAAGCACTTTGATCATGCGTTCATGTTTAGTCCTCTAAGTCTCCTCATATGGGGGCTCCTCAGTGAAGTTATCCGGAGAGTTAAAATGACACGTAGCTGTTGATACACAAGAATTCCCGGGAACACAACTATTTTCTGTGTGCAGTAAGCACACATGAGAATCTCAACTGTCTGGAAGATAGCCCTTTCATTTCGGAATACTATTTTTCATGCTTCCATGCTTTCCATGTTGTGCAATAAATAAAGCGAATTGTTCATATATTTGTGACCCGGAGAAATTCCAAATTCTGTCTGAAAATCTTTCATTTCATTGCACATTTAGAAATCACTCTCAACAGATAGAGTTTCCTCAAGCCATCCGCCATCAACTATGAGCGCCAAACTCTGTTATGGTGAAAGTAACTAAAATAAATGTTTATCACACACAAGGCAGCCATTTTCAGAAAATGTATGTATTATGTATATATTTTAGCAAAATGTTCTCATGAAACACCAAAGTGCACTTGAAGAGAGAGGCTTGAGGCAATTTCAATTTACTTAGAGCCACATGGATAATTCCAAAAGATTATACGTGAGTCAGGGATCCCACAGCACTTTCCATGTGTAGGTTAATTTTAAGCCTTTTGCAGAACAGAATACATTCTCATGGCGCTGAAGCCAAAAAGAAAAGCAAATAAATGTCAATGCGCGGGCCTTGTAGAAATTTACATTTTTATACCCGGTACTCGACGAGGGCTTTATTAGATTTAGGGCTATATTAGATTTGTGGTGATAGTGGATGTGTGTAACACCCAGAAGGAAGCGTTTCAGAGCCCATAAGGTATACACATATATTCTTGATCAGCATCAAAAGCCGAGTCGATATAGCCATCTGTCTGTCTTCATTGGCGCCTATATCTCAGAGACAACAAATGATAGAAAAACAAAATGTTGTATCCAGACTCCTGTGATATCACACTGTTAAAAGTGTATATCAAAATTTCTCTCCGACCTTAGTCCTCAGAGACCATAAGAGCTAGAGCAACCAAACTTTCTATCCAAGCTCCTGTGATATCAATAAAATCAAGTGTATTTAAAAAATTTGACATCCGCCCACACAAAAAGCTAAAATCTCTGGAATCCACAATTTTTAAGATAAAATAATACCAAAAACGCATAGTCATGGAAAATAACCGTATCTACCAGATTGCCTAATCTGGAACCGGTCAAACTACTATTATTGCCCGAAGGAACAAATTAAATTTCAGTCGCTACGCAACGCCTGCCAACCGCTTACTCATTCCCTGTCTCTCTCGCACACACTTACACGTCTCAATTATGTAGTTATACATGTACATTATGAAATGTAGGTACAGATGTAAAAAGCATATGTAAACAAAAATGAAAACTTATGTATATTCAACGAGAGGGAACGTTGTGAGCCGCGGCAAATGCCGCGGCTCTACCTTATACCCGGTACTCAGTCAGTATATACATACATACATATATGAGCCTACGATTTATGAAATTTATTATATGTTCTCAAAAGGAACGAAAATAATATTTAAATTAAAAAAATGAATTTTTTGGAATTTTTATACATGTTTCCATTTTTGTTTACATATGCTTTGTATATCTGCGCCTACATTTCTACATGACATGTATAACTACATATTTGAGACGTACAAGTGTTTAGGACAGAGAGAGAGGGAATGAGTCAGCGCTTGGCAGGCGTTGCGTAGCCACTGAAATTTAATTTGTTTCTTCTAGCCATAATATTGATCCGATCTGATCCAGATTCGGTAATCTGGTAGATAGGGTAATTTTTCATGATTCTGCGTTTTTGGTTTTCATTTATCTTAAAAATTGTGAATTCCACAGATTTTCGTCTTTTGTGGGGGCGGAAGGGGGCGTGGCAAAATTTTGAAACAAACTCGTGCTGGTTTGATATCACAGGAGCTTGGATAGAAAGTTTGGTTGCTCTAGCTCTTATAGTCTCTGAGATCTAGGTGCTCATTTATACTAATAAGCAAAGCAGATGGGGTCGCGTGTGAGAGAGAGCGAGAGGGAATGATGACTTTCGAAATGGTTTTCTTCATTGTAGCTATAATAATGATCCGATCTGATCCAGATTCAACACTCTGATAGAAATGGTCATTCTCTATGACTCTGCGTTTTTAGTTTTCTTGTATCTTCAACATTGTGTACGCCACCGACTTTCGTCCTTTGTGTGGGCGGAAAGGGGCGGGGCGAAATTTTGAATTACATTTGGAGTAGTGTGATCACACAGGAGACTGGATACAAAACTTGGTTGCTCTAGCTTTAATAGTCTCTGAGATATAGGCGCAAATGAAGACGGACGGACGGACAGACGGACGGACGGACAGACGGACAGACATTCATAGCTATTTCGACTCGGCTATTGATGCTGATCAAGAATATATATACTTTATGGGGTCGGAAACGCCTCCTTTTGGGCGTTACACACAACCGTTATCCCCACAAATCTAATATACCCCTATACTCTTCGAGTACCGGGTATAAAAATGGTTTAACTTAATTTTTTGTAAATATTCTTTTTTGCCCAAAATTTAATTTGTTCCTTTTGCAAACATATTATAAATTTCATTAATCGTAGACTCATATATGTATGTATGTATATACTAACTGAGTACCGGGTATAAAGTAGTGCCGTGGCCTTTGCCGCGGCTCACAACGTTCCCTCTCCTTTTTAATTGGAATTTTAACCGTAATATGATTTCGCTGGCAACGATTTCTCTCCGTTTCGTATGTAAACATCTCTTCTCTTCTAATTAAACGAATAGACTCCCAAAATCATATATTCACCACGGTTTTTCATGTCATAGAATTATAAAATAATAAATCAATGAACATATTTTGTTGCGAGAGCGTTTTCTTCGAATGTATATATTAACCAATTATAATTGGCTATTATAATATAATAATTTATATATTCCCTTTTGGTTTCAAGCTTTATTTAGTGGCTGTCTTCATCTGGCCTTCTTCTCTCATGTCATTCATACCACGCCCATTACACTGCCAAGCTCCGTAATAATTTCAAGGGCTATCGATTTGGAATCGTTCTGCACTTTGGTTGATTGCAGTCATCGTTTTCAGTTTCCCTCTGCCTCGTTCAGATTTTCTGCATAATTGCTGATTTAAAACCCAAAATAAGTTCACTTGCACTCGACCGAAGGCGGGAATCAGAAACGCTCTCAGTCTGTCATTATTTGTTTTCCGATATTTTTGTCATGAAGCTCAGGTCAATGTGTAATCAACAGAGATGAAAGAATATAAGTTGGGTCAAAAGTGGAATACTATGAAGTAATATCTAGCTTAAAGAGCATATAAAATTATGATAAAGTGTCAGTTGTGCAATTTAGAAAGCGTATTGAACAGAGCTGTTTTCAAACAAATGTAAGAAAGCTAACAACACTCATAGAGGAGGGAGTCTGCACCAGGAGGTGTATAATATTTCTCCCACAAGAGGGCATAAACTAGGAATAAAGTGACCATACTTACAGCCACATAAGTTTCTTGCTATCAAGGCTCGCGTTTGGCTCTGCGGGAGCACCTAAGCGGGAGAGAGAGTGAACTCACAAAACTTGGGAAAATACATCTACCGTGCTATTCTTTCCAGGTGTTCACTGGCAGACTTCTTTGGCGTTTCTGTTGTCCAAAGAATGGGCGAAATTTGTGAAGTTACACTGGGAATTAGCACAGCAAACAGCAGATGAATGATCATGGCTTTTGTAGCATTCCTACGAGTCTGCAATGCATTTAAAAATCCAACCCCCAAAGAATAATGAAAATCAGCTCAACAAAACACGCATACCGAATGTCTCGCAGTGAAACGGAAAGTAGATCCTTTAATACGGCTTAGAGTGAGGGAAAAAGCGCAAAGCCAGACACAAGCAGGAGGCTGGATTTTAAGGTCGTTGGGATTGTCTTACGGAATCTATCTGGGGGTTCATGGGGCACAAAATATCATCCACATCTCGCATGGCATCCCCTGGACTATTAGCATATTTTAGCCATGCAGCTTCCACGAAATGATGTAGAAATATAGCCCAGAGTGTGGCTAAAATCACCGTGGCTTTGAAGCCATTGGTTATGCGTGCTCTTCTCAGATTTTTTACTCCCTCCTGCGATACCTACTATAAGTAAATACCTTGCATCCTTTTTTACCTCGCTGATGGTTTTCGTGAGTTGCACTTCCAAGTCTGCGACTTTCGCTTGACGAATGAGCACGAGCACGAGTGGGAGCATAATGATCCCGGTTATATGTATCAATTTATTCATGTCAAAAACGTGAACAGAAACTACAAACTATTGTACAACAGCCACAATCCCAACTCCCATGAGATGGTGGTTCAAGAGGGTGAGGTGAATGCTTACCATTGAACAGAAATTTCCCATGCAGAGATTTTTATCTGTTTTTGGCTTGGGTTGGAGTTTTGTTTCTGTTACACTCTAGGTAGTGTGCGTGTATGCACACCAATTTCCTCCACTTAGAACACTTACTCATCGAAAAAGGGGAAATGCCAAAAAAAAAAACACACCGAATAACGTTGAGGAACCCCATTCCAATTCAGAAAATTGTGCTGCCTGTCTGTGGATTTCCAATTAAAATGTAGCTCAATCACAGGCATTGAATGTGATTTGTCAATCATTGGCTTCGACTCATCGTCTGGTTGTGCGCTAATAAAAGTCAGCTCTTTATTTGAAGCTTTATCCTTCGTTACGCTATCCATAGTTTCTCCGCTTTAGTTTTTCTCGATTTTCCCCTGCTCGAATCACAAAGGATTGAATTAAATATTCTGCTAATCAGGCGAAAGAATTGTTGCGCGAACTGCAACTATTCAATATCCACTATTCAAAGCCCTTGAGATGTCGATAGTCAAATGATTACCAATTAAATATGCAAATTGCACCACTCCCGCAGCCACTAAAAGTGCATCGGTGTGTCGGCAGTGGCAAATCCCTTCGAAGATGTTGAATCTGGATAATTTTTTCTTCTTTTCTCGGCTCTTTATCCAATTTCTAATTGAGGACACCACTTTTCACATTGAAGTTTAATTAGCTGGAATTTTTCCTTGAAGCGTTGCCAGGAGGCAAAGTAAAGGATTTGCGGCTTCTGCTAAAATTCACACCAAAGTTTTTTCCGCTTTTCCTATAATACCACTTGAACAATTTGGAAAAAATATCGTTTTAGTAATTAAATTCTGGTTTAAAGCCTAAAACTGAGATTTCAGGGCAATATCGAGACGGCAGTCAGCAGGCTCAATCCAAGTTCCAGCCACAAAAGTCTTTATATTTCTTCCCACCCAGCTGACAGCCCGCACCGCACACAGCAAAAGTTTGGTTGCAAACACCGTCGTACGAATGGAAAGCTGCCTGAGGATTCAATTCCGTCGATTCACGCAACCCAACCAACTCCAGTTCAGCAAGTGACCACAAGCTGAGGATACAGCAGGTGCTTCATTTTACAGATTCCATCTTCAGTTCAGTTCAGACATTATAATTTAACAAATGAGCAAAGCGTTCCATACTACTTAAAAGTGCTAAGCTAAAAGGATTAAATCGTTCAAAAAACGAGCCGAAAATCATGCGCAAGCGAGCCGTGTAATAAATGCGGAAACATACGTTCCATCCAAATGGAGATTCTGCCTTCTATGCTATCCCCTGGAAAGTGACACAAGAAGGGTTCACATAGCAGGAGCAGCAGCCTCTGACGCCTAATAAGGTATGCTGATTTTTGCGGCTTTAAGTTGGGGTCGGTGTGCGTCCAACGTCCTGTCACTCATATGAATACTCGTAGTCCTACTCGCACACCCACAACCAGACAGCGTTGATTTATGCAAGCAACCAGAGGGATGTGAGTGAATTAACGCGTCTGGGAGTAAAACTCTGCTAATGGCAGTGGCAACAGCTAGCAGCCAGCCAACAGGCACCAGGCTCGCAGCGACTTTGAAACTTACATTTTTCACATTAATGCCAGTGGCGGTGGCTGGAGAGGCAGAATGGCCTACGAGTACCAGTATGACTATGCATTATGCGAGGCTTTGAGTCTGCTGCAAATGAGACTTAAAAGACTGCCTTGAGATTGAACTCTAAAGTTAAAGAGGTTTTAGAGGCGATAGTGACTATATGTAGTTGGTACCAATAATTTGGGTTGTTAGAAGTTTAAAGGACTTTCTCGATATACACCTTCAGCTGACCAAATAATCTAGAATGCTGTTGCAATAAAATTGTATGTGTGTTTGCTTTCCAGATTTGCTTATGGATTATGCTGGGTATTAAGGTGCATACATATTTAAAATGGTGGAGGTTTTCTGTCTAAATTCTCAAGAGCTACACGAAATTGTCCTTGCCATTGCTTACTTTCTTTTGAAATTTCTGGCTCAGCCTCGCTACTAGGATAATTTTGTTTGACTAGGCAAAGTATCCATCCATTTACATCAAAGTAAAGCAAACGGCCTTCTCTCCTCTCACTTACACAGGATCCAATAAAGCAATTTAGTATTGTCAATTTAATAAAGCCTTTTATCGAGTATATATAAATGGATTATTCCTGTGGCTCTGTGCTGGTGTAATATATTATTAGAAAATTGTACGCTTCGTTGAACAAGGGAAAGTCCTAATGGGAAGTTATGAAACCATCCAATGAATTGACATTCATGGGGTTATCTATCAATTAAGCTTCTGAGACTCTGAAGATACCTTCAGCTGCAAGTCAAATGGAGGCAGTGGCGGGTTACAGGAGAGTCGGATGGCAACAATTTAAATTGTCCTCCACCGACCCCAGTCTCTGGAATGTCAGTTATGGCTTTAATCAGAAAACATTGGACGCAAAGGTAGCAATAATATTTGCACTCAACTTGCCGGCAGTTGCAGTGGAACTGCTCCTTCATGCAACTGAATTGTTTGAAATACAAAAGACATGACAAAAGATTCGCAAAGCGGTGTCTGCTCCAGTTTCCAAGCAGCCACACCACCATCCATCTCCACAGAACAGAGACAATTGGAACGTGCAATTATGTACCCCACATCGCGGCCACCACTCCAGCTGCTCCGGCAAGGTTAACTGGCTCCACCGAAAGTGTTAATGGCCATGGCGTGGGCGTAGGCCCGTCAACCTCACCTTTTGCCCCTCCTCCTCCACTTGCATACAGCAGTTTGTTTTGCCTTAGCTTAGCTTAGAAGTGTGCCTGACAGGCAGGGAGAGAGGGACATGAAACTTTTCAAATACAAATGCGTCGAGAAGAAGAACTGGGGATAGGGATGGTGGAACTAGGCGTTCAAGCCCCTAGCCAAAGTGAATGCCAGAACAGGTGGCTGGGTAAATAAGTGCACAGAGGCACAGGGAAGGCAAAGCATAGATAGTGCATTTAGAAATGTGCTTGAACTATATGCCATTTCAAATTAAAGATGCATCGACAAAGAACACTCTTTTTTTTCAAACTCTTTTATCTCTTTCCTCTATCCAGTTAATGTGAATTTAAGTTTAGTTACTTTGAGATACTTTGAACGTAACTGTGCAAGTAGGGCGAATGCCGCCATAGCGATGAAGAATTATGCTGCGTCTATGCGTCATCAAATTTGAAGCCAACGCTGCAGAATAGAAGAGTCTTCCCATTCACAGCTTCAGAAGAGAGAGTCTCGATCTAAGGCTTGCAATTAACTTAAATGGACCAAGAATCGTGGGTTGCGTATCAAATATCTGTCTCAACGAAAGCATTGCGTACACTTTGGCGCAAAACTCACGACTATAGGAGGTATATGTTTTCCCAGTTTTTATTTATCGGAGTATGGTTCATATTCAACGGCACATCGTGCCCTTCGTTCTCGTTAACCATTTTCGTTTACTCGTCGCCAATGCACAGAAAGTGTCAAGTATCGTTGTCTTCTCGCTTTTTACGCACAGACTGACTGGGCCGAATTTTCCGTCCTCTTTACCCGCCACTTTAATCTTTATTCTCTTTCGTGCTTTCTTCTAGCTACAACAACACTTGGGCCATACTCATCCGAGACGCTCTCTCGCTCTGAGACTATGCCTGCTCTCAGCAACCTTGGGTCGCACTAAACAAGACATATCGATAGCTAGTATCGTTCGTATAACATTTATTGAGCATTGCTTACTTATTTATTAACATAAAAATAAAAATATTATACATAACGTTTCTAAACATTTTTGAATTTCACAGAATATTTCTTAATTTCGGAGCTAGTGGATATAAGACCCAATATTTACAGAGATCCGGTTTAAAATTTATTTTAAGACTATTGCACTTAATTTCTGAATATTGAATTTCTGTAAAGTTTTGCATAGTCTGGGATTATATTTTCCTACAAAAAGCCAGAAAATCAAGGGAAATCCGATGCAGCAAAGACGAGACAACAAATAACTCATACGCAGCGTACGCCAGCTGTACTCGAGCATAATGCGCGAGGCTAATGCAGCCAAGTGGAGCAGAAAACATTTGTCTAAGGAATGACTTTTAGGATAAGCCAGCAGAGATTCCCACACCCACCACCCCTCCCTGTCTACTCCAGTTCAGTGGGCTCCTCTGACACTTTCATTCCCTGGTTTTGTAACAGATCCCAGCTCTGGTTCTGGTACTCATGATGGAGCTGCCTTTAGAGCTCATGTGTTATGGCACTCTTTTATTTTGCGACAGGCCAAACTATACAACACAGCGGGCACACGCTGCATTCGCCAACTTCCCTTCGAGCCATATACTTAGAGGGATAATTTTAACAAAGTGAATTCGACTTCCACAGACAACCTTTTTCTGGCTTCTGCAGATTCCGCAACGCTAAGATTTCATTCACCATCCAAACTGCAATTAATTTAAGGGAAAAAGAAATGTTTGATAAATAAAACCCGCATCCAGCGATTTGGGAAAGACGAGACAAAAAATTGCACACTTGCACTAACTGCAGCAATTGTTGGTCATCCTTCAATTTCAGAGTGCGGTTTATGCAACCATGAAAAAAAAGTGCACCCAAAACCGCAACAAAGTTGAAATGAATCGCTGTACAATCAAAAGAAAGGGAAAAGCAATATAAAATACCGATGAAAATTGCGTGGAAAATTGGGTAAAAGTGGTAGCTAAGAGGAGACGAGAAGTATTTCCAAAGGGAGAAGGCATTGGGGTCATGGATGCTCTGTAAGCCCTACGAAACTTGAGCTTGTTAAGTAATTTTTGTTTGACCAAAACAAGCAACTTAAAAAAGAAAATTTCGTGCAAAACAGTAAAACAAAATTTTTGCCAAAAAAAGGTCTTTAATACTAGAAATCCCTTTTTATATGGCATTAATAGTTTTGCCAATTAAGAAATAATATAACCTATATTTGAGCGTTCACTTAATTAAATTAATTCTTAGCTAAAGTTGGCGGCTAATTTTCCATATTGCTTAAACATTTTCTGGTAACTATCCTTTTTAGTGCTGCAAATTCTGTTATCTTTTCACTCCATCGACAAATATTTGTTTCAAGAACTTCATTTTCCACAGTAACTATTCAAATTTGCAAACAAACAGAACTTTTCACTGTTTAACGTGCGGTTTCACTCTAGATCTCCTCATACCATGTTTAATGCAAAGAGTGCAGCAAAATCTATTTCCGGTGGGTAGCCACTGGATGCTGTTGCTACCTTTCACCCTCGCGTTATGGTATACCTAGATGGTATATTTTGGACTGACCCTGAAGATTGGGGTACGCACACGCGTTCATGGTGTTCATTACCGTGTACATTTGAAAATGTATCAATTTGACGGTCAAAACAACACACAACCATATAATCCTGTATAGTCCACACGGATGTGCAAATATTCGAATATGCAGATGCAAATAGTGGCTCCCACAGAGCCAGAGACAGGATGAACTTGGTGGAGTGCTAAGTGGCCGTTTGTTTGTAGTGCGGAAGGAGCCATAACCAACTACCCATACCAAGCAGAAAGCAATTCCAACATTCAGCCGTCTATGAAATAATACTTATACTCCGGTACAATAGCCTGTGTCGTTGCCATAAGCTCTTAAGCAAGTTCTGTTATTTGCAAATACAATTTAAATACTAAAAAGAATAGAAATTCAATCTCTAATTGCAAAAAACTTCAATGCAGAAATGTGCACAACTAATAAACTTGAACAATCAGAGAGCCCCTATTTCGGGCTTGTCGATCCACGAATATTTACCTGCACCAGACAGAACATCAAAGGTGGATGGAGGACCCTGAGAAGTGACTGCAATCAACTACTATGATGTTATTCTAGAAGCCCCGGAGGAAGTAGAAGTTGCTACTGGGGTGGGACGGGTGAGACGGGCACCACTCACATATATATAAATAGTGTGGCCGAATTCCATCGGACAGAAGAGGGTAAATAAATGTGGCCACAACTGCAATCCAATAAGGGCCCACGGGCAGATGCCGGATAGACTCTGACCGCAGGACGCTTCTGGTTCCAGCTCCAACCATCCTTCAAGCGGTTGTCGAACTGTCAGCCTCACTGTCATTTTCTGGCTCGAGGCCGCATCATGGAAGTAGGGCCCAGCTGTTGACATTACATTGTTTATGGGTCTCGGGTCAGCTTTAAAAATATTTGAAGCGATTTTGTAAAAGTGATTTCGATGGGACTGGGAATCGTTTCTCTGGTTTTTTCCGCCCAGTTCATTTGTCTTTGTCGTCTTTGCTGTGTACACTCGGGGCGTCATTCCGTTGACATTGCAAATGCTTTCTGCTGCCGTTTCCTGACATTTTTCCTGCAGTGCTTAGACAATGGTTAAGCGTCGCCTGTTGTCTGCTTAGGATAACCTCCTTTTCCCCAGCCATTTGGGGGTCTGCCGACATGGGGATATGCATTTTTAATAGTTGGGCGATTGCGAGCAGCAGCCTTTTTTAATTTATCTCTCATTGGGAAACTGTGAGAGAGAAATGTACGCATTGTTATAGCCCCGCAGCGATCAGACGCATATTCCCCCTCAGGATACAGGAGGAATCGGAAATGAGAATAGGAATGGGAGTTAGAGAAGGAGTTGGAAGTGGGAAAACGATAGGAGGTAGATGTGGAACTGACGCTGAGGATGAATATTGCGGAATTTTAGCAAATACTTTAACAAAACCCAAAGCACGTCAATGACTTTCGTAGCCGCAATTATGGCAGCCGTTGGGATGCGCAACAATGCAGGTGGGCCTCATCTCTTAGCCCTGGCCAAGCCCCTAGAGCTGTGTTGTATGTGTTTGTCCAACGGTTAGTCTCCAGTAACCCAGTAAGGCTTAATTGCACACCCACAAATTAGTGAAATTATATTCCAATATCGTTGCGAACGTCTAGCCTAAACAATTGTAAGCACGAAATTGATAAGGTCTTAACTGAAAATCCTTTCCTAAAATTGCAGTGTCTGTGAAATTCTATCTGGCTGAATTTCCATTTCAATGAAATGCATACAATTTACATAAAATTTGGCATTATGATAACTCCTGTAAAAATCTACAACACTCTATTTTATGGAACTGCAATTAAATAATTTGCTTATGTACATATAAATGTTAGTTATTTCTATTGAAACATATTACCGAATATATTTAATTATTCGGAATTAAATTTGCATTATTATATGCATTATATATACTAAATTATATTATTATATTATTATTATATTATATTATATTAAGGGTGTCATAAAAATTTACATATGCTTGAGAATTTTAATAGACTTATTAATTAAACTTCACCTGCTTAAGAATTTTTTTCGTATTACTACATTTTCGTTTTCCATGCATTCAAAATCAGTTTGAGGTCCCAAAGACTCCCATCACCTCCCACCACCCTCCCAGTCATTCCACTCTCAGCATGTAGGAATAATTTCATGAGTCGATTCCAGGGACCTGGACTTGCAGATGGTTGCCCTGTCCTCCGCCAACAAGTGGCCCCATGTGCTTGTCACGAAGTGGCGGCAGCACACAAAATTGCTTTTAATTATGAAAAAAAAAGACAACAATAAAACAAAACCAGAAAAGAAAACTAGGGAAAACAGTGAAGAGCTCCCCGCTGTGCTCTCTGTGGCTCTTGGCATACTTCATGCCATGCCGCAGATGGGGCCCAAGACCCCGAGGGGAAGCAGTTAAGTTTAGTTTTAGTCCTGGTTCTGGTTTTGGTCGGGTTTCGTCTGGTCCTGCTCCTGGTTTTGTCTGGTCTGTTATGAAAAGCATCAGAGCGGAAATGAATTGTCATAAAAGAAGAAAGTCCGCGTCGAGGAGCAACAACTTTTCTATGTTGGTCTGTGAAGCAATTCGAGCCAAAGTTGATTGTTTTATTGCCTTCATTATTTCATTTTTGTCAATTAGCGCTCGCAGGCAGGGAATCAATTGGAGATAATTAAACTGCGAAAATATAAAAACCCAGGTGTTTACCTAATAATTTATTTACATTTACTTACTTCTACCGTATTTGTAGTAGGTAATAGGTTTCTACTTGTACTATTTTGCAACATCCATATCTAAAATTCCTTCTAAGTTCATGCCTCCATTATAAAACGCATCTGTGGGAAAAAATCAATAATGTTATATGTTCTCTAAGCTTTGATTTTTTCTAGTAAGACAAATTTTCATCCTAAAGGTAAACTAATGTTGTACAGTGTACGCATTGCACTTAAACTATTTCCAACATTTATAAGCTTTAGCTTTATCCGTTTAAATTTCTACATATACAGAGAAACAAAAACTAGTTTCACTCACAGTAAAAAATGCTTGCAAAAATAAAATAAAGTACGTGGCCAGTGTACGGTAACTGCAGAGTTAACTCTATAAAAAGTTCTCTACACTCGCTCTTCCGTTTTGTTCTGTAGTTTTCGATGTGCATATGCTTACTGAAGTACTGCCACTCGCCATTAGATGGTAAAACGGGATGAGGCTTGAAGAGGTCTTCGGCCAGGTTTTGGGTGTATACTGTTTGTTGGTGTAAAATATGTAGATTATTTTTCATAGACTTTCTAAGGAAAACCATATTTTTTGAGTTTTTTTTGTACGCTTTAAATTAGTGAATATATCAGATCATTGGCCTTTATTTTGACCTTACAGCTATCGACATAATATATAATCTAGTAAATACAAGCTTTAGGAAAAGAAACGTACACTCTCTTCGTAATTAAGCAAACAATTTAAATAGAAATAATCCAAGTACTAACGATTTGCTTGTTTCGTAGCACATTCTGCCTGTAAGACCGGATTCATCAAGTTTTAACGAACAGTCAAGCAATCTTTCGCATTTACGAAATCACTTCACTAAAGCGCACTAAGTCGATGCCGTGCTGGAAAATATTGAGATGGCTATAGCTACATATATGTTTCCTCGACTTTTGAAACCTGTTACGGCTACCAGCATTGATACCTTGATCAGGACATGAGTGCACTACCCTTATTAAAAAGCCTTTCTAGAAAAATAAAGTTATTCAGGTCTTATTTAATATAAAAAAAAAACATGAGAATATGCTGTGGCATCGCCGGGCAAAATAAGTAAAGAAATTGGGCAAAGTGACGACGAAACAAGAAGAATCAAAAAGATCCTTTTGGACTAAGCTGCTTGCCATGAAGGAGGAGAATGTAGATGTATTTTACTTCAAAATGTTTTCCAATTTACACGTCTGGCAACTCCTGTGTAATGATTGTATGAATTCGCCTCCGTCGTATAAACACGGGCTATTTTAAATTCACAAATTCTAGAATTAAAAAAATTCATAGTGTAAGCATACTAACTGTTTATAAAGGGACAGATCTACCAAAACTAGAGATATAGAAATGCAGATGGAGATGTACATGTCGACGGATGGACTTGTGGGACTTTTGCATAATAGTATAACTCGCTGGTTAGTTTGTTTCAAGTTTTCAGTCATGTCACGCGCCTTCATACGTTTCCCTTAATTTTCTCCAGTGCTTACTTTAATTTGTTCACCAAAAAACATGACTGAAAATCCGCAAACAACAACACCGAATTCGGGCAGAGGGTCGCTCCTGGGTGGTTTCCTAGTCTCTTACCCTCGTCTGTCTGTCTACCACAAGTGTCGAATAGAGAGACAGACAGCCAGGCAGGCACGTGCTACGACATAAATATGTATGTAAAACAAATGCTGGAAATTAAATTGACTGAAATTTTATGGGCAACCGACGTGCAAGGCAGCGAAATGTTGGCATAATTTGTGAACAATTGACGAAAGTCAGAAACTGTGAAGACGAACATTTTTTCTTAAATTCTACTCTCGAAGGCTCAAAATATTTCCCAATTTTGCCACAACTTAAAGACAAGACATAAATAAAAGTGCGATGGGACTGCCCCATGAAATGCACTAACGATCTGAAGTTAGATAAAGAATATTCGGACTATCAAATGGTACTGGGTTCTGCGCTGCAGGCTGTAAACCCAACGAAATAATCAGAAACGAGTTTGTTACCGCTGGGTAACATGACAACCAGCTAAAATTATTAAATTAAGAGGTCTCTATGGCAGCCACCCAACCAATAAGCCAGCCGGCTGCATTTTCATTTTATGTGGACATTTATGGTCCGCCAAAAAGGCAGAGGTTGTGATGGTAGGAAGGCAAAGGCCAAAAGTGTTTGTGAGTTGTCGCATCCCTGCAGTACTGGCGGTGGCGATCACCCATACCGAACTACCCACTTGGGTGGTTCCTACATGGGTACCTTCCGAAGTAACCCTTTGGTGGGCGAACGCGGAACCACTCAAAGAGTAGAGAAAAATCTATCTCTGTATACTCTACAACCCACCGCGTACTACCCATCGTACTAGTTCGGTGGGCTGCAGCGTTTCACCAGTAGACAAAAGAAACGAAAAAAAACGAAATGAGCAGGTAGCCTACAAGGATGCTGCGCTGCTCTGTTTTCTGTTTTCTTTTATGGTTTCAGACATTCCATTGCTGGAATATTCTTTTGCTTTGCTTTTGGCTTCAGTTAGTGACGAAACGCGTGTTCAATTACAAGTGCGACAAGTAAAAGTGAATTACAGATTATTAAACAATAAAGTCAGTAAACCAAAGGTAAGACAAAGTCAACTTATCATAACTTTACAATGTACTGCAGCTCAAAAAGGAACTAAACGAAAAATATGCAGAAAAAGTGTCGTCCGGTGAAAAATAAAAATTTGAGGACAGCCAAATGAAAAATGGAGAGGAATTGGGAATTGCCGTGTTTTGATATGGAAGTTCTGTACTGTTGCTTGGTAAGCTTATTCGTTTTTTTGTTTTAAATTTTCCACCTATTACTTCTATTTATAATTTATATTTATAGATGCAACAACTGTAGAGGCCGGGACTGGGATATCTGAACTCCCAAACTAAAAACAAATTATTTTAAAGATACAAATAATAATATTAATTTAAATAACAACAACCCTAAAAAATATTAACAACTCAAAAATTTATGAAATAAATGAAGTTATATACTGAAAATTTTTTAAATTAATTTTCTTGTTTTATTAACCCACCCAGTGGGTACCAATTTCACTACCCACCAGGCGGGTACCCATTTCACCACCCACTAGACGGGTACCCATTTCACCACCCAAGAAGACCACCCAAATCACTAGTACGCGGTAAACGAAGTGGTGTCACTGGTCCCCATGTCCTATGACATGCGGGTAAAAATGGAAATGAAGTAAAGCATTGCGTAGGGTTTGTCGGCGAACCAGCGGTGGTCTGTTAGGGGTTGGCGATATCACCACCGCCGAACTAGTACACAGTACTGCAGGGATACTAACTCGACTCGGGGATACGTGCGAGTGTGTGTGAGAGTACTTAGTGCATATCCATGATTGAAATTATGTTCGCATCAGCAGTTATTTATGCAGCCTAATGCATTTGGCCCAATGCAATTCGTATGTTTATGGCTGTGTGGGGGGTGATTCAGCATTGGCTGGCTAGCACCAGAAGTTATGCCATTTATTTCAAGAAAATCTCATTCTTATATTTATATTTATAAATTGTTAATTCACTATAACGTGTTAATAGCTGAATGGAAAAATTTCTATTTAATAAGTATAATAGGTAATCGATTTCAATGGACAACAACAGTAAAAAAGGGGAAATATTACATGAAAGAATAGTGCAGGGAAGGACAGTGCAGCCCAGGACAGGACGGAAACGGTCTTCACTATGCAGAGCCGAACAGCTCTGACGTGACACATCCGATAGAAAATACGTTTGCATTATTCATTGAAACTGAGACTGCAGATAGAGATGGAGCCATTTCAGCATCAGGAGCGTGAAAGCCAGACGCTTGGGGACGTTGTTGCACAATTGACGGTGGAAGTGAATGTTCAGAGGACACCTCCAGGCAGCTGACTGCGGCTTCCGTCATCAACACTAGAATAGCAGAAAAAAGCACAACATTGAATGGAGCCCAGTGATTGCTTTCCTATTCCTATATTTGCGGACATTGCTATGCCTGGAACTCGGAGAACGTGAGAATTGTTTGGGCAATACTAGTACGGAAGACCAGCTAATCAATAAGGTAATTCCATAATAATTACAGTGTTGAGTACATTTCAGTTACCCAACTCAAGATTCCTGTCTTGTTTTGGCCGGCATATCATCCAATTACCACCATGAGCTAGGGGAAAACTCAGTTTGGGAAACCATTTTCCTCACATTTCCTTGTCTGTTCTTTTGGCTGTCAGTTCCCACTGACCGCGAGGCTTTTGGGTCGTCAGTCAGAAGACTGTGTCACGTTCGCTACTTTGGGTGGATGCGGTGTCACCTGGCGACAAGGTGTTGGCTTTCATCTGGAGCCACAACGAGCTCATCGCATATCTCCTCCGCTTGACGGCATTCCACGGTGGCACTATGATTAGACCGCCAGTACGTAGAGAGGACTTGGCATCTAGCCAGATGCTGCTCCTCCCATCAGATGTCAATTACCTTGCAGATTACCGGGGATTTGTGGCTCCTTTGTTCCGTATTTTTACTTTGAGCATTTGGACCATGAGTGCTTTGGGTCATCTGTCTCCATATGTCTTTAGATTGAATGAATACACATATGTATATATTTGGTGGTGACAACAAGTCAATTGCTTGACATAAATTACTCATACGCCTCGTTGAAGCGAACTGACGTCATCATTATTATTTTCCCATCGGGACCACATTTACCTGAGCTCGATAAAAGTGTATAGATTTCTATGTGGCAGATAAACATTCGTTATTCCTCGATAGATCAGATCTGCTAAATTTGTCACCAAAAACTGTAGTGATTCTGGACAGAGGAGAGAAAATATGTTAAGATTTATGCACACACTCATGAATATTTCATTGGAACAACTCTTTAAGTAGTTTTGCCGGTAGACAGCGCAAAATCGAGTAGCAACAGCATGCTGCTTACTGAATTTCACAGAATACAGCCGGCAACAGTTGGCTTTAGTGGAACTGATTCATATCCGTACCTTCCAGCGAAAAGTTCATAGCTTGCTTGCGCTTTCCTTTGTCAAAACGGATAAGTTTGTGCTCCTATATGTATATTTTATGCGATATATATTCGCATTCTGCACCTCTTTTTTCGTTGGCTCCCACCTGCTGGCTGCTGGCAAATGTAAATAGGCATGAAATCGAATTTTCTGTTTTCTGTTTGCTGGCTTCTTCGCACTTTTCCTGGTTTCCCCATTCTTAGAGCTGCCTCTTGTCAGTTTTTTTCGGGGCTCGCTGTCGGACCAACTAGAAGATTCGCAATCATCGCCGCCTGTAGAGGGCGGCGGGAAGGTTGGCAATTGATGGCGCTGCTCTTTTGATCTTCTCCAATTTCATTCGCACTGACAGCCGAAAGCTCACTGAAATTTACCCAATTTGGGTCGCCCCCCCACGGCTTCAACATTGAAGCGGATGTGGCACATTGCGTGATAGTTTATGATTGGAACACAAAAAAGGGGCTGATGGCAGACTTTGCGACTAATCTGAATAATATAATCAGTTGTGTCGGGCAAAACAAAAACTAGCACCAGTTGACCACAACTCGCATATGTTACACATTTCAGACATCATTTACATATTAGACTTGACAAAACAAAAGGGTTCCGAGGAAGTATGCGGAGCTCGTTTGGAAACAGCTGTGCGAAAAGCATACGAAATTATCCTATTTTCCAACTTCATTTTAAAGACTGATTCGCAGATTTAAAAAAGCTTTAATTATCCAAATGTCCTTAAAAGACTATTTAAACAGAACACTTTCAAGCTTCCTTTGCCGAAGCAGCTGCTGCTAGAGTCTCAAAATCGATTAGCATTAAATTGATAATATACTGAACTTCTCTTGAGGCTGCTGCTGTTCGTAAATCGGCAACAGCAGGAGGTACAAACTCAAATGACATGATTTTTTATGTTCTGCTTGAGTTGAACGAATCTCACGGAACTCTAAGTGCGGGAAAAACAAAATATATTCGGGGACAGATACAAAAGCAGACGGACCACCTTTTTGTGGAGTTTGCCCCTCAAGGACAATTTTCCCAGTCAAAGATTATCAGTTCTACTTTAAATTATTATGATTCCTCGATTCCGCCTTGCAAATTACGGCGTGTCCTTGAACAGTGTAGGGAGGTGGGGACTAAGCGAAAAGAAGGAAAAGGAAAAACGAGACTAATTTGCTGGCATTTTGGATACCCTTGCAGATCCATTTTTGTGTCGAAAATGAAGCTTCTGCTAGAAGTTTTTGGCAGAATATGATTGATATACTCATACACACTCTAAGAATCAGAAATGATTATTTTTCCGTGTGGCAAGTGTCGCCTCATAATCTCAATACAATCATCTTTGGAAGGGTGTTTCAAAAGGGAGCGTATATCAATTTGGTGTTGCCTTTCCGCGCTTATCTATGTTTCTGGGGCACCATGGTTCGGGTGTTGGGTTTATGGTCAATTTTAGATTTTATTTTTTTCAGCTTTCGCTTTCTTATTGTTTTTCTCTTCCACCCTCGCAGTCTTTTTCCCGTGCAATTGAGTTGAATCGCTGTTTTATTTGTGCATTTTTTCCATTTTCAGTTTGATTTTATCCGTTCTTCAAACAACTTGTTTGCTTTCACCCTGCCCCTCTTTTGTTGCGGTTTTATTGGTTGGATTTCAAATCCATTGGGGCTTTTATTTTCAACTTTGCTTTGAGAGTTGTACGTGTACATAGAAAAATTTGTTGTTCTTGGCTTTGGCATAAAGCATATAAAAGTTTTCCATGTATCCATGGTCTACATTGTCCATTTTTGAGGCAAGTCCCCGTCTCACTTGCTTTTTTTTGAGAGGGTCTTCATTCGTCGGCTTGTTACTCTACTTGTTACTCTTGCCAACTCGTCGCCCTTTGATCAGCTGCTTTTGGGAAATATGTATATATATTTTTTGTTTAATCTGAAGACCATTATTACAGAATGTGCAAGTGAGATTTCAAAGAGTTCGAAGCTGTTCAGTTTTAACATTCTAAGGCCAAATTTAAGCTTATCAATTTACATATCACAGCATAGCTGATGATCTTAGCTTCTGTCATTGTAGGACTCGCTTTTAATGGATTCCTATAACATGTGAAAATTAAAATAAGATTTCTCTATGGCTATGGATAAACATCTGCAATAGAAACTGCCCTGATATTGGCGTTAAATAAAATGTGGCATTTAACATTCAAAAAAGGGAAGAAATTACCTCAAAACGATAAGGAAACAAATAAAAAGGCTCTTGTCTCTTAACAAGATTAAAGAACCAGGTTTATACTGTTCTCCATATATATTTTCTTTATTGTCATATGTTAATATCTCTTCGGCAAATTCCATTTATAATTGAGGTTTAATATGAAAACAAGGGCGGCTTAATTTAAAATGGGGTTGGCCTCTGGATCATTTATGAGGGTCTATAACAATAAAATATGCGTGTTGTTATACATCTTTAACGTTCCAGTAAGCACGTTTTTGGGCTCTTTGTGTAGCCTATCGCACGGCGAATTGTGGCAGTAAAATTGATTTTACTACACAATTCAAGTTCTGTGCTGTACTGGCTGTATGCGTATTCATTTTGCTCACACAATTGAAAAAGGAAACCGCACGTGGCATACTTTTCGGGATAAAATCAATAGACTACAATTTGTGATTACTTTTTGAAGATAGAACTTACTTTTTTTATCAGATGAACGTTTTCGTTTATTTGTATCATACATCCTTAATCTAATATTCAGTTGGATACAGCTTGAGCTCTTTAATAAGTGGTTGGGATGGAATGGTTGTGTTACTTATCGAAAGAGTATGATTGCAAGAAATCACGAAACAGAAAAATGTATATGAAATATTACCCTAAATCAATTTTAGGCATTATCTTCTTGAAAATCCGCACTGCACAATTCAATTTTGCCTCATTAGTAGACTTTCCCCAGCTAGGCCACAATTAAGTCATTGTTTCGTCAAGTTTTTAATGGAAAATTATGAGCAAATTACTATCTCCGCCTAAGTGCATAAGTGTGTTGACTGCTCAAATGTGTCACACTCCCACCATCCGTCATTACTTTAATGTATGTAGTGGTGTGGAGACCCTGAGAAGCCCAGCTGGTAATGACTCTGACAGACACGCAGCAGCCTTCCTGCGAGACATTGAATCGCCCAGCCACGTTTTCTAGGCGAAACTTTTCATTGCCCTCAGAGTGCAACTAAGTGGGGAGAAGGGAAGGTCCACTTATGTGGCAGGCAATGAAATTTTCTGCGCCAGTGTGTGTGTCTATGTGTGAAAGGCAAATGAAATTACCGCTGCGTTGCAAGGGCGACAGCCACGTTTCTTCCCCTCTTCCTTGCTCACAACTCTATACGACACATGCTTTAAATTTGATATCGCCTAAAATGGAAATAATCCTTGAGAGGCGCAGCGCTCTCTCCAAACCTTTATTTACGACCAGACAAAACATATTACGCTAAGTTTTTATTATCTTTAAAACGGACAAATTCCGGACAGATTCCTATCATATTTTATATCTCATAGCGGCAGTATAATTCTTCCTCTACATTCAAAATACGTGGGAAGTCATTTTTTCTATAGTATATTATTTTTAGTTGAATTAAAGAGCATTATTAAATGAAAAAAATATACATATATCTTTAAATAATATAGATTATTCTATAACAGAGAAGCAGCGCCCTCTTAAGTGTTACTCGTTTGTGGTGGAAGAAGAAAGTAGAAAAAATAAAATAAGAATAATGAAAACTTTTCCAATCTCCGAAAGCTCTTTGCAAAGGACTCTACTGTAAGGACATAGCCTCTTTCAGCTGATGAAGATGATGAGCACATTAGCAAATTAACTTTAACACATTATTTATTGTTTATACTTTTTTTAAACATTTTTACTATGACTTCGAAATGGAATTCCTCATTTTATGGGGAATAGAATATTCCATGGTCCTTCATACAGATTTTCATAGCTTATCATGGATAAATTTGCATTTTTATGATTTAATTTACCTAATGCATTTCAATCAGCAGCAAATCGTCAATCTACTGAATTTCTTTTTGCCAATCAAGCTCACGGAATATCATTTAAGGCCAATAAAAACATTTCATATCATTAATTTTGTTCGAAAAATGTAAATCAAGTGGTTTTTGTTTTGACTAAAATGAAAAGAGAGAGGAAGCGAACACATTTCAATAAAAGCTTAATTCATTAACAAATAAAAATACATGAAAAAATACATGAAAAATATACAATCCTGAAACTATAATTTGATTGCATCAAATTTTGTTAAACACATTCCAACGACAGAATTTTACAAAAGGAAGTATTTATGGAATTTATGCGGGTAATAATTCGATTTTGATCCACTTGTATGATATATGTATTTAAGGATATATTATATGCAATCAGTTTCGGTCGTCGTCGAGCGAAATTTTACTGTGGTAGGTCTTGTCCTCTAGTTGACAAAAATCCACTAGATGTTAAACTTTAAATAAACCTGCTGATCGGGTTACATTCAGTAAGGTAGAATTTTTTGTAATAAGTAGCGAACAGAAGATAGATTTACGTTGTTCTGCATTACTGGTTATTACATAAGGAATTTGTTGATTATTAAATGGCTGGGAAACTAGAGAAACTAGAGAGCTCGAAACTTTCCAGAAGGGGAGTTGTGGGAAGGAAAATTCATAATTTTCTTAAAAAATGTTACTCAAAAATGTAGATATAATGTTCTTCTTATAATAGTTTCTTATAGAACCATATAAATATTTAAAAATCTACGGGGCTATATTTAATTTCTTAAATTTTTCAGAAGAAACCGTTCTGTAAGCGATATGAAATGACCAAAGAAATGCGATAGACTACCCATTAAGAGGGGTTAGCGGAGAGTGGAACTTTACAGCTCACAAATCACAGAAATCAGCTGTTACCTGGTACCTGGGGTGGCTAATAGGGACATGGCCAGCTGCCAAGAGATTTTCCGGTGATTGCAAACTGTGCTGCAAGCACACATCTTTAATCAGTAGTTTGTCTGCTCTCGAATTCATGATTACATATGTATATATCATGTGTATGTTCCATTTTCATCTTTTCCTGCAATTCGATTCGATTTCCACGGTCCCTGTGTGACGTAGGTAATTTTATTGCTGCCCTTTGACTGCGCACAAAGGCAGTTGCCGTGCCCGTTGCCTCCCTTCGAAATGCTTGTCGATTGCATTTCCCATTCGAAAGCAGCAAATTGAACCGAGAAAATGTACCTTACGCAAAGGTTTTCTGTCCGAATGCAAATCTAAGTTGTGGCAGTGGCACTTTCCTTAGATCTACATAGATAGGCATTTCAATTGATTGATTTTTATTGGGTCGTTTGTCTGTCGGGTTGCGGTCGAAATGCCATTGAAATCGTCTGTTGTCCATGGTTTTAAAGAGTGCCACTACGGTTTTGAGCATGTGTGTACACATGCAACCAACAGCCAAAAAACGAGAGGACAAAAAACCAAAAATAATCAATTATTCATTCCCAATGTTAACCCGAACGTGTGGCTCACAACCACAAGCAGGCGTTGCGGCGCCCGATATAACGTTGATAAGTGCAAATGCCACATGTTGATGTTGGACATGCGTTGGGTTTGCTGCCGAGTCAAACGGACGCAAAAAAATCGCGGGGACAGTTGTGACATCAAAATAGAGTGCAATGCTCCCGTTTAGGAGGAGTTCAACCACAAAGACGGTGAAACAAAATTTTGTATTTCTTAGACATTTGTTCTACCAGTAAGTTTGTGAACTAACTATTCTCTAGATTATGATATGTTAATGCAAAACAAAGGCTAGTTTTGAGTCAAATAATTAAGGAGTAATGCTAGTCCCAGGAGCCTTTGTTATATCAAAAATCAATAACAAAATTTGTAGTCGTTAGTAAACTTCACACACTCACACAAAACGTAAAAATTGTTGCAAGTGTGTTTATATTGCTATAGGCTTGCAATGGACCAAATTAGCCCCAACCCCTTCGTATCGGTGCTGCCATATATGATCGGTATATTGCATGGCCAGCCACGTCAGAGTGAGTATATTAAGGGAACAGTGTGAGTAGCATATAGGGAGTCCGGAATTGACTTCTCATTTTACTCGTAGGCGCCACTCTGGATGACCTGTGTCGTGAAGTAACGGCGTGTGCTCTGAAGGATGAAGCCATGATACGCCACATCCGTTCCTTCGACACACTCAAGGACGCTGTGCACCATGGGATAAAGTTGGGATGGGATGGAGCACTGAAGCGAAACCACACAGACCACGGACGCACGAACAACGTTTCATCGTAGCAGCCGGGTAAGCCCAGTGGTCAGAGGAGGTGACCAAAACCCGGTGTAAGATAAACACAAGAGGCGGTGGAAAAACAGTAAATTAAATAGAAACCAATCAAGCACCGGTGCCAATTTAGCCCCAAAATATAGCCGCTCAATCTTTGACTTTTCCATAATATAATAAAACGAACAATATTTATCATTCTTTTTCATCTGATTCGAATATACGGAATAAGATTTATTTTTGTATTCCACAATCTATTCATACTTCTGAATACTCTTAGCTGCTTCTGTTCTGCTCTTCAATGATGTTGGCCCGATCTTTTCTGAATCCTTAGTCTTCTCTTTGATCGCTGAATCCTTTGCAAATTTTATCTATTTTGATGGTGGTCTCTTGGATCAAGTATTTCTTTTCACTTAAAATTCTTGATAATCTTTCTCTTATTTCCAATTGATCTGCCATGGAGATGCTGATCTTAGTATTCATAAGATTTCTATTTACTTTTAAAGGGTATTTTATTTATTTGTTCCTTACGTAAAAATTCCGTATTAAACCTTCATTATTCCTGTTAGATCCACTTGAAACTACATATATGTTTGGCTGTGCCAGTTGCGGCTTTAAGATTGAGTTCAGTGATATATAGATAGACGTATGTTTATTTATGTTTTTTCGAAAATTTGAAGATTAAAACTGTACAAATTTAAGTCGATTGTATTAAGTAGGCCCATTTAATCACGTAGCAAAATGTAATCCAAGTTGTGTACCAGTAAGATTTCTTGAGCATTCTGTGAACAAATACAATCAGTAAAATTATTTAAAAGTATTGCATGTTGACTAAAAAATTTT
Organism: Drosophila affinis; assembly: GCA_037356375.1. Taxonomy (NCBI): domain Eukaryota; kingdom Metazoa; phylum Arthropoda; class Insecta; order Diptera; family Drosophilidae; genus Drosophila; species Drosophila affinis. The sequence continues at coordinate 32,535,848 of CM074800.1, forward strand.
CTGGATCTCAGATTCGAATAATGTTTAAATATTCAAGAGAGGATAATTCCATCTTTCCTCTTCCTTTGACTAAGTTTAAAGCAAAAACTTTTTAAAAGGGCAAATCTTAATCCAGCTCATATTAAATTCTATCAGCGTTTTGTCTGGCAACGGCACAGAGCATCCAAACTCCACACTAGGCATATGTATGTATGATGAGGAAAACCCTAATGGCACCTCTGGGAGGTGGAGGGAATAGATAGAACACCTCGTTGGCTGCCACAAAACCAGCACTAGTCGAGAAGGTTCTCGAAATTTGTTAGTCATTTGGGCGAACAAGAAAGTTAATTACTTGCAGCAGCGCCAAATGTGCCAAAAAATGCAATAGCAATGGAATTGGAAATTAAATTGAAATGGTTTGAAATTCGATTTTTATAGATATGGTGTGTTTGTGGTAACGGCCTTTTATTTAGTTATATATTGTCAGGCTGAATACGAAATTGAATACGTTAAGATGTTCAAAGTATATTGAGGAACTAGTTTCCAAGAGAATGCAATCATCGATAGCAGTAGCAAGTGGAATTATGCGCACACTCGACTGACTCCTCGGCCAGAAGTATAAGCTATATGCTATATACGTATATGTATATTCTCCAGTCTGAATTAGCTGGAGATATAGCTTACCCATCCGTTAAACATTTATGTTTTTTCGATGAAAGCCTTTGTGTTTGTTGACCTGCAAACGGTTCAGATAAATTTCAATTTTGGCCCATCCATTGTGTACGTGATGGGACCCTTCCATCAAATGTCTATCACTCAATTGCATGGTTTCGCTTTCATATTCACATGGGGTCACAAAAACACAAAAAAACACAAAAAAGTCATACAGTAACCTGAAACTAAAAGTATATTTTTATCCCCATCCTGCATGAGAATTTTGGTGTTTTGTACACATATTTTACGATTTTTCTCGCTACATTTATTTTTGAAAAATATCCCCGCGAACAACTGTCACAAAAATGAATTATTTCGCTTGACTTTTGTGTATGCCTGAAGTATGGGTTGTCTTTAGGTGCCAAGTTGATTGGATTTTCGCCGGTGGCCAAATTATATTTTATCAATACTTACTATCTCTTCGATGCCTACGAAACTGCCGTTTTATTAGAGTGTTTTTACTGCGCTCATATAAGTGTGGGGGAGAATTATATTGTTTTCGGATACAAGCCTCATGATTTAGTCGAATTAGACGTATTCTATTTCAATCGTTTTATTTATTAAAATCCATAGCCTTTTCCTTATTTTATTTAAGATTATTAACATAAGTTATCTCCTTTTTACACTTTAGGTCTTTTCTTCTTTTTCGGAGCCCGCACAGCCGTTCACTCTCGTAGCTCAAGCTCTTCTCTGCCGATTACTCTCTACTCTACTACTACTCGATGTAACTCTTATTAGTGGTACTCTCACTTATTCCCTTCCTACACAGCTCATATTTATTTTATTTGAATATACTCGACTGTATTCTACTTTCTGTTCAATTATTCATTCGTCATGTGTCGCACGGAATAGATAAAAATCTTCGACAACGATTGACAGATTTGCGCATTTCTTGTATCGCTCTTGAATAGATTTTGGGGGAGAACACATATAATCTGTCGTAAAATGTGGATATAAAAAATACTGCAATAAAAAAAACTCTTTCTTATTGACACACATTCTGTTGAAACACAAAAGCAGCGTCCTTACAAGTGTTTTTCGCTTGTGGTTAAGAAAGTCGGAAAGAAAAAATAAAATAAGAACAAGGAAAACTTTTCGAATCACGGCTCTTTGCAAAGGATTATATAGGAAGAATATTGGAACGATGGAACTAAGCCGCCCTGAAGATAATGAAAATTATAAAAACAGCAGCAAATTTATTATTATTTTTTATTTTTATATTTTCTCCCCACATTTTTAATGGAAAATTGATTATTCCAAAGTGTTTTATTGAGATTTGGCCTTTTATGGCTAAAGAAATAGTCATTTGCATTCTTATGATTTAATTTATCAAATACATCTTTATGGCTTCCTCTTAGCCAATCACACTTCCGGTATATCATTTAAAGTCAATAAAAAAATTTTACTTCATTAATTTTGATGGTTTTTTTTTTAAATTCACGGCTACTAGTAAAATGGAAATGAAATGTTTTCTTTTGTTTTTAATGTAAAGAGGGAGACCACCAATCAAATCAATTTATATAATACATTTTATTAAAAATATGACAATGAAAACATTTCACAAAGTTAAATACAAATTGAACTTTTTTGTGTAAATTCCAATTATGTCGATCGACTGGTGTGATATGTGTAAACATAAGGCATACGAGTAAATTTACAAAATTAAATGTTTTGTTTTTGATTACCATGACTTTATTGTAAGCAATTAGTTCTTATTAATTTCGTTGCACATAAATTTAGCAAAAAGTCTCAAATCAAAAGCTAAATAAAAACGAAGAGGAACGTTGAACTATGGGGAAAATTTCCATTTTTCGGGTATTTAGTCTTTTTCTCCAAGTATTAAAATTTGTAATTATACCCGGTACTCGAAGAGTATAGGGGTATATTAGATTTGTGGGGATAACGGTTGTGTGTAACGCACAGAAGGAAGCGTTTCCGACCCCATAAAGTATATATATTCTTGATCAGCATCAATAGCCGAGTCGATATAGCCATGTCTGTCTGTCCGTCCGTCCGTCCGTCCGTCCGTCCGTCTGTCCGTCTTCATTTGTGCCTATATCTCAGAGACTATTAAAGCTAGACTAACCAAATTTTGTATCCAGTCTGCTTTGTGATCACACTACTCCAAATATGTTGAAAAATTTCGCCCCGCCCCTTTCCGCCCCCACAAAGGACGAAAGTCTGTGGCACACACAATTTTGAAGATATGAGAAAACTAAAAACGCAGAGTCATAGAGAATGCCCATTTCTATCAGAGTGTTGAATCTGGATCAGATCGGATCATTATTATAGCTACAATGAAGAAAACCATTTCGAAAGTCATCATTCCCTCTCGCTCTCTCTCACACGCGGCCCCATCTGCTTTGCCGATTCGTATTTTTTGACGCCTAGTTCTCAGAGACTATAAGAGCTAGAGCAACCAAACTTTCTATCCAAGCTCCTGTGATACCGAACCAGCACGAGTTTGTTTTAAAATTTTGCCACGCCCCCTTCCGCCCCCACAAAAGACGAAAGTCTGTGGAATCCACAATTTTTAAGATAAATGAAAACCAAAAACGCAGAATCATGAAAAATTACCATATCTACCAGATTGCCGAATATGGATCAGGTCGGATCAATATTATGGCCAAAAGAAACAAATTAAATTTCAGTGGCTACGCAACGCCTGCCAAGCGCTGACTCATGCCCTCTCTCTCTGTCGTAAACACTTGTACGTCTCAAATATGTAGTTATACATGTCATGTAGAAATGTAGGCGCAGATATACAAAGCATATGTAAACAAAAATGGAAACATGTAGAAAAATTCCAAAAAATTAATTTTTTTAATTTAAATATTATTTTCGTCCCTTTTGAGAACATATAATAAATTTCATAAATCGTAGGCTCATAAATGTATGTATGTATATACTGACTGAGTACCGGGTATAAGGTAGAGCCGCGGCCTTTGCCGCGGCTCACAACGTTCCCTCTCGTTTTATTTTCTGTTTTCAGGACAGGAAAAATGCTCTCGATCTACGTGGTGGTTCTCGTTCCTTTTTGCCGAAGAGTCTTCGGTGTCAGTGATACATTTTATGGGGAGTAAATGGTTTTATTTCTATTTACTTCTTGATGCAGATGGAATAGTTTTTAGCGCGGAAAATTCTTAAAGAATTTGAGTTAGATATTTTTTTAAGCGCTAGTATTTATTTTATAGCCAAAAAAGTTTTGGTCTCTCATGCAGCTCTCAGTCGAGAATATCTTGGCAGATCTTACAATTTTGAGTATAAGTAAAACTATTGTTGGCGATTGCGAAGGAAGGACTTTTCATCGGATATCATTTCAAATGATAGCAACGTTACTCCGTAGAGAATTATGAGAAATGATTACTTTGTAGATTTCTAATGCGAGTTGCAAACCGTGCACATGCAACCATTGTGGAAATGAAGTTTGCAATTCTAATCACTGTGTTGGTTTTATGAGGGAAACCTGTTTTGCTGTTGCCTGGTCATGTTTAAAGAGGTCCACACTTTGCTCACTTACCATCTTGATTAGCAGTCGTCACTTATTTGCCCCATTTTTCTGGCCATTTGCTTTGCCTTAAACTTTCCGTTTCCGCTCTTAGCTGTTGTCGCCTCGGGTCTCCGCCATGGAAATGTCATTTCCGTCACGCTCAGGCGCCTGGAAAAAAGCCAGCGACAAACAGCAACATCAAAACGCTTCCTCGTCATCGTCGACATTCGTCAATGTCCTTAGCACTTCTGCGTCATTTCCATTTACAACTTCATAAGTTTCTCTGGTTGTGTTCCATTTCCCCCCTTTGTTAAACAGTAGGAAAGCCAACAAGCCCGTTCACCACGTTGAAGATGTCTTCATAAAAGCTCGACTATGGACTAGAATTTGTTTCCTACTGTTTTATTAATGTTGGCAACCAAGGATGTTCGTGACAGTAGGCCTCCTACATTTATTAGTCAACACATTTTAATGGAGTTCCTTGACTTTTGTTGAGAGTCAAATTTTGCTAATTAAGTTGTATTGCCTTATAGTTTTTTTACTTCAATGAGCTAATTAGGTTTCCATTTACTGAGTTTAAATTCCTTTTCCTTCCACCTGTAATAACCTCCATTTCCTCGTTTCTTGCACCTTCCGTTTATTTTTTTTGATAATTCGAGGTGGTGCTTGAAAAATCTGTTATAACATAAGACGCACAAGCTACCCATGTCAGGTGCCTGTAAGTGGGTCGCGTGCGTCTTATGTTCCTAGTAAATTCATCTGAAATACGTATACGCCACGTGTGACGTATATGGTGGTGGTATGGAGGTGGTGGTACCAAAAAGATGGCGATTATATTTTCGTACACGTGGGTGGAATTCAATTTACGTTCATATATGGTTGTTGAAAATACATTTAAATATATTTACTCCATAATTTAACTGTGATAATATTAATTTTAATTATAGAGAACAATTTCAGGAACAGAAATCAATTTCTTCAAGCTAACCCGGCCAATTTATTGAATTTCTGTAACCTGATTATAAATGCAGGTCACGTTTTCCTCGGATGGATGTGAAAAAGCTGATTTTAGCTAGATTTGCTAGCCCCCAATTTGCCTGTTTATAATCGTTGGGTGTGCCACCTGAATAACAATAGCCACTACCCCGAAAATGGACGTAATTTATATGCTCCAATTCAACAACTACATGGCTCAATACCTTTTTATTTACCTTTATGTTTCTATTTGAGAGCCTCTCCTTAAACACACACTCTGCTGAACATAAGCCCGCGATCGTACACGTACATATATGGGGCAAAACAAATATTATACATGCCTACGTTTAAATCTTTCTTGGAGAGAACATACGCAACAGGAAATGGAAACGACACGACGTCAATGCCTGCGTCAACCTTTTCTGGCATACGATTTACGCCAGCCACGATAACTCTGAGTAAGAATACTGACTTTATTACTTAAATTTGTATCGAAACATTCTTTGGAATCAATTTTAACTCGTTTCCCCGATCCGCATTCGAAGCCCCTTGCTGTTTTGGGGCATTTGGATTATGTGATGCCCAAGGTGACCAGGTGCAAGATCGAAAGACTGAATGCGATGATGAGCTAGAGGGTCAGATTCGAGAGATCAGCTCAGATGCTGTGTTTTCAGTACCGAATCGAAGAAATATGTACCTTTGACAGTGCATTATACGGATTCAAATAAGACTGCAAAACCCGAAATATTAGCTTTGGAAAAAATTTAACTGATGAAGACCTATCGGTAAAACAATCAATGTAGATTTTTCTAATTGTAAGTCAAATAATAATTGCCTTGCAGCTTTTTCATTTCAACAGCAAAAAACCTAACTGTAATTTGCTTCGAAATTTTCCACCTTGGAATGGCAAACCAGACTTCGACCAAACCTGAAAAGAAAATGGAAGCCCGACAAAAATGTTGCACAAATCCAAGACCATAATGCAAATTAAGAGGGTAAGGAGATCTCTGCCAAAAAAGCAAAAACCTTAATGCTTCCTGGGTTTCGGTTTGGTAAAGTTGGTTCGATTATTTTGGGCAAGCATTTCCAATTAAATATTTATTATGTTTTTGCAGTTTTTCGCCAGGGAGAACTATTAACGGAGTTTGTTCGTTTCATGTATAGTCAATCAATTCATTCGAACTCGTCGACCTCAATTTAACTATCGAAAGTTTTTACAGAACCATCTCCCTTGGACAACGATGCACACCTGAATATATTTGAGGTCATGAGGATAAATATATTATTCCCAGAGCATATTCCCTTCACCAACCCGTTCCATCATAATAGTCGCTAGCATATGTCTGGAGATTTTGCCAGCTTTCCTCGATTTCTATCTGTGTATAATTTGTGCGACCAACTTTGTCATGCAAGCTCTGGCAGTTAGTCCACCAGCTGCGGTTACGCCACAAAATAGAATTTGGACCAAGACCTGAACTACCCTGGACCCTGGGTAGAACCGGCCACTACCAGCTGATAAATTTTCAAATTTGCATGCTAATGAATTGCACGGAACTGTCGATGCAAAGTTTTTAACTTTTGCTTGTGGGTGAGTTCTCTGGTACGCTGCTATGCGGTCGAAGGTGGAGTTTGTCGTGTCTAGAAAGAACGTACAAAAATATTTATTCCAGGACCTGAAGCATTGGGCATGTTGAGCTGCATTAATTGCATATCGAGCTTTGAGTGACTTCCATCATTAAACTGGGGGGCCCAGAGGCCAGGTCATCTGGTCAGGTCATCTGTCATCTGTTCTTTTCCCACTAGCTAATTGAGATTTTACATTTTCAACATTAGGTGAACATTTCTGGATAGATCATCTCTATGCAGACCAAAAAATGCCTGGGAAAGGTTTGGCAGAACCAGTTTGGTCCTGGCTAATGAAAATGTCAAACATGTGCCAAATGTAAGGAGACGCCCCATTATAGGCCCACCCTATAATGGGTCAAAAGATGTTAAGCACAAGCAAATTTACCACCAGCCACCAGCCAAAAAATTCTATTTTAACATAGCATCTGAAATCATTCAGTGAAGATTGCAGCCCTTTAATAGTACCTCTTTAATGGGTGCACTAGACTATTAGATAACCTCTCCCTTTTTGCAGCAACAGCTTCGCAGTTAGCCGGAGACAGCATATAGTGAAAGGAATTTCAGTAAGCCACGGCCTAGCGCTGAGGGTTTCATGCCCTCATTGAATCAGTCAACCGTTCACCCATTTATGTTGGCTGCCATTCGCCATTCTAGTGCCCCTCCTGGACGCATCCATTTAGATGGTATATTTTATTTGAACTTCACTCTGAATGCGAATGCATTCATGCATTCCAGTCCATGACGAGAACTTTTAACTGGAGACTCTGTCTGCTCTGAAAGAGCAGATGCAGAACAAGTTTCCGGCCAAATGGACATTTTTAAATATTTTCATTTATTTTGTCCACGCAGCAGTTGGCATAAGACGTTCATTTTATTAATGATCGCGGGTACGTACTTATCATGAGGGATGAATCTGACAGGGTAGAGTAGAAAAGAAGAGTGATATTTTAAATAATTATTCAACCGACGAAATGTCACGCCAGTTGTGTAAGGGGGCAGGTGGAGAAATGCCTTCCCATGGCAGCATAAAGAGAAGCATAGTACACATTACTCTTAATGCATAGTTGCTTGCTGCTGCCCTACAGTCTCAATCGCTACATCGCTTTTTCTCTAACATCCTCATCCGAGGACAGCTTTGAGACAGGCTCATCAGCAGAGCAGAAGACACAGCAGAAGCAAACATCACCGCAACTGCACGTTCCGTCGTCTGGCACAGTGGCCCTTCCGTTGGATAATCGAAATTTGTAAATTTCAACTAAAACTAACTTAAACTCCTAGCCTAAAAAACACGCTTGTATCGCATAAACACGGGCCTTCATCGGGTCCGCCTGTTTTAATACTCGCAAAATAGTAGAAATAAATCATACTTATACTAAACATACCAAACCTGACGCTGTGTGATTGTTTCCAATAATTAAAGATCGGACTTTACGCTGCTGAAGTAGCTCATTGGCTTCAACTGACTTTCGCTACCATTAATTTAAATATTATTTTGGCTGTTGAGCGAAAAAATTGGACCTGATTTTTCTCCACGCTAAACAATTTCGCTTCAGACAAGCAGCAGAACTTCAGTCTCAGTGTACAGCCCCTCTGCTATCCAGGAAAGTTGGAGCGAAAACTTTTGGCACTCAGCTGCGTCCTGGAATAAAAGCTTCCCCTTTCACTGCAATCCCTTGCATGACTGCAAGTACTGACAAGAGATGTTGCCCATGTCAAGGGTTTTAACGTGATAGAGTTGCAATTTACGCATAAGGCCAGGGGGGCCAAAAGATATGCTAATAAATCTGTACAATTAATCTGGAATGTGGCGGAGAGCCAGTGAAATGCGTCCGAGAAATTTGCGCAGACAAAATAATTGAAAAGTTGGCTACGAGGTTATCTAAGATCTCTAAGTATCTCAGCACTTTGTTTGTCAGTATGGATACATATTTTGTTGCTGTGGATTTTCATTCAATACTCCTTCGTCGAACAAAATATAAGAATCTGTTCAAATCCTCATGAGATGGGAAATGGGTTGGAATCGTCTGATGTGGAGGTAACCGATGTTTAGCCGTGAGTAGTAGTCAGAGGCTCTAACGCAAACAGCGGGAGGCATGGCATAATACATACTTCACGTCACAATGATAACATCATTTCTAAGAAGATGTTACTGAAAAACTTTATTTTCTGCAGTAATTTAGTATGGCAGAATAAATTGTGCAAAAAAAGAATAAATCCCGCACAGCAGGCAAAGACAGCTTCAGAATGTATTAAGCTTTACAGCCGCAGCATAGTAAACAAAGGTGTAATAAATATTATGTTGTATATGTAAAAGGTAGTAGGAAGGCCGGCCAACTGAAGGAGCGTCGGTTAACGGCAGTAACAGTAGCAGCAGAGTAACAGCGGATGGGCAGAGTAACAGCAGTACCAGCAGATCAACAGCAGAGCAACGGCAGAACGAGAAGAACAGCGGATAAAAGCAGGAGAGAAGCAGAACAACGGCAGAAGGAGAACGAACAGCAGTAAGGAGAAGACTACCAAAGAAGACAGACAGAGTTCAGCAGCAGCAGTCGACATCAGCAGAAAACAGTAGAAAAACAGCAGAAAATCAGCCGAGATCAAGCCGTGACACCCAACCCCAACAATTCTTACTTTATACCTTACGCGATTAATAATATCAATTAACTATACTTAAATAATATCTTACATATATATATATACATACATATATCTATAAAATTCCCTAATGCAATTGCAAAACCAGCTCTGGGAAAGCACGTGAATTTATCTTCGGACTTAATGCCTTATGATGAAAAATGCAACGAGAAAGACAAAGGAACTTATTCAGGCTGAACGAAAAATAATTTTATATTGACTGAACACATTAAAGGAATGACCTAAACATTTTACTTTGTTGAACTCTGACTCATTCACATTCCACCAATTATACTCTTGGAAAATAGCAAACTACAAATTGTCTTTGTGAAGACCACAAAGAATGCCAGTAGGTCCGGAGCTTACTTTCCAAAGCTACTTTGCTGAAAAAGGAATACAAATCCCTGATACGAAGAAAATGTAAACTCTTCTAGTGATACTGACTTTTCACATATCCACTTATTTTATATTGCACTTAAAAACGATTTAGAGCTGCTCCAAAAAATTCATCTTAATCAAAAGCAGTTTTAAAGTCTCTAGCTTTATGACAAATGTCTGCAATCTGCACGTTCAATTAGGAGTGGAACGCGTCTGTCCCGCGAGTCGTATGAGAAGTGCAACCAGAGTTTTGCTGTGCAGTGAACTAATCCACATTTTATACCCGGCAAGACAGCGTCGATTAGTTAGTTGATGCCAGTGGTTGAAATGTTGGTGGTGCTGCCGCCGACTACTCTTTCAATGTGGTTTCATTAGTGGCCAAGTTAATGGATGGCTCCTCTATCCGTGCTTTTCCTCCGACTGCCTTCATTTTAGCGGCTAACTTTTCGATGCTGCATAAAACTTTCCAGCATCTCCCATTTTCTCCTATTCAACTTTTTGGTTTTTCATGAACTTTGTTGCGTATAAATAGTCGTCAATTAGTTAAATTGTTTTTTTAATTTGTTCCACTCTCATTGCACCCTCTCCAGTTCTTTTTGGCGTCTATTGATGACTCTCATTGATTAGTTATGCAATTGTTTTGCAGCTGCCAATGCCTTTGTTTCATTTTATTCCAAATATTCGTTATCCTTTTTTTATTCGCAATCAAATACCACAGCTGTTGAGCTTTTATTGCAACCATTGTTGGGCTCAGAAACTCCATGGTATGCTGGGGAAATTAAGGAATATTGGTTGGGAAAATGCCAAGACGGACATCAATTTTCATGTTGCTATTTTTCGACTTTCAACTGTTTTCTGTATGGGGTTTATTGGCTTCAGTTTTTAATAGTTTCTAGATTCCTCATGTGTCGTTTATCTAATATGTAAATTGTAAGATTTAAAATGATGTACTTTTTTACAGCTTCTCATATTACAGCAAATCATATTGACCAAAAAAAACTGTTTAGATTTTCCTCCTTAAAGTCGAAAATGTGCATATGTGATGCTGGGTCTGGAGTGAAATACAAAGAAGATTGATGATCTGAGCTTGAGTTGACGACTGAAAAAATGCCATAAGTCGTTATTATCTTTTTAAGACAAAACAAATTAATTGTAATTAGGCAGACACTAATATTTTGTAAAATGCGCAATCATTTTATAATATTCAGCTGCTTAAATCAGAAATAAATTTATTTTATATTAGAGCCAACAATCAGTCAACAGTTTGTCGTGGCGCGCGTACATACATATATTCCCCAGAGTATGGCCTCTTTAGTCCCAATAATCACTAGAAAATTAAACATTTTGAAAATGATGCGAGTCTCATAATACAATAATTAAGGGCCATAGAGATTTCCATAATTTGCGGTTTTTGTGTTGCGTTTTGTGCATTTCTGCCAAAAGCCAGAGAGCAGTAATTACATCTACTAAATATTTCCTAGCACCCCTGAACTTTGGGTTCAATCCAATTTAATTTTTCGCCAGAAAAAAGATGATGTGCCAGAAAAAATTATCTGACAAAAGCCCCTCTGATGAATAGAGCTGCTCTTTAAACCTTAAATCTGTGAATATTTTTGGTTTTGTTTTGATTTATTTTTTAAATTTTTAAAGAAATGAATTTTCGGCATTGCGAGTAAAAATAGAAGTTGGATAAGGAATTCGTTTAGCCACAGTTTCATTTTCCCAGGATAATGGATATAATTTTGGGAGTAGTTCAAGAGAGAAACTGCATAATAATGTCTTCCAATTTTCTTACAGAAATAAAACAATTAATTACAAAATTCCTTGATAAATTGCAACAAAGGTAGAATGTGTGGAGCTTCCTGTTTCCGGCTGCTGAAAGTATTTAAAACGAGCATAGGAATCAATCAAATTGCATTACTTATCACATAAGGACACTGGGACATAATTTGAACCAGCTGCACAGCAACCATTTGCAATATTCTGGAGGCATATGAGGCACTCTGCTGTAGCAAAGGATGGGAAGGCTGCTTCGTTTAGTGTGGCAGCCAGGTCTAATGACTGAATTCATTTAGAAAGCCACTTCAAAGGAGTAGCAATTAGCATTGGCCAGGTCTAATTGGGAGCCCAACTAATGTTGCACAAACTTTTGTATATTTCCACTGAGAAAGTTCTACACAAACATGCAACATTTTACATGGAATGTCTGGAAAGTTTATTGGAAATAATCGAAAATTCAAGTTAATATATAATTTATATGCTTGACTAGAGAGTTCTTCGCACCAATATCTTACTCTGAGTTAATTAGATTCTCTGGGCACTCTTCTCATTATTTTTTTAGGAAAATTACACTTTTTTGCCGCCCCCGAAGCTAATTATTAAAGTTTCCCTCCCAAAGGCAAAACTTACACTTGGAACTGACAGTGACACGCTGCCCGATTGATGCCCAAGCAGTTGCAATTTTCTAATTTATATAATGAGTTATGTGGCGACGGTAAGTGCATTCCGAGCAGCTGCGCCACTGGTTGGAAAGTATACAAAATAAAAGAGAGCTGTAAGTAACCAAATGAGAGTACAGATTGATAACTGGGACACATTTAGTGTCTGCATGCTTTGCAATGGCACACAGAAGTTGTGGCAGACATTGACAGTATACTTTGAGTTGTTCTTAGAGAACTTTTAAATGCAGTCTCCAGAATGACAACTCTCTTATGCATTTTTAGCTTGGACCACAACACATTTTCTTTGACCGCAGTTTCCAGGAAACCGTTTAGACCAAACATTTCAGCTCTGACCAAATTGTTGCGAGCCTTCAGTACAGTCGGTACAATTTTGCTAGCTGTGGCATATCAACAGTTGGTGCAGTGGTAAAAGAGGGCTATAAATAGATTTTGTGCCCTCTTTCTTCTTCTCCCCTAAAAATGTTCAAACAATACAAACGATGCAATAATAATATAATAATAGTTTATTGGTCAATTAACATGAATCTTTTATTATTTTGGTACAATAAATATTTCGTGTCAGCACCCAAATTCAACTAAAATCCATTATGCAAATACAAGCTCCTTCATAAATATTTATGTTTGTGCCAAACCGCAAGACTAACCAACATAGAATTTTTGTACATCCATTATGCTCCAGAGTAAACATTTATGGGTAGGACATATTTACTCCTTCTCCTACACTTTGCGCGACTCTGAGCAAAAAATTTTAAAATAAATACGGAAATAAATCGAGAAACAACATTCGAAGCCACATAGAATCATGTTCTATGATATTCCTCCAACCCGACAGCTGCATTGAAGTTAATCTGCCAACTGTTTTATTTTTAAGGTTAAAAAATAAAGTGGAGTGACCCATATGGGGTGCTGTTGAGCAACATCAAATATATTGAATATTCCAAATGAAATTTGGTATTTATTTTTGATTAGCTCCCAGCAAGCAGTTTAACGTCGCTGACTTTTACGGAAGTCACAGACAAAAACCAACGAAAAAGTGGAGCAGCCATTCAAAACGGAAACGTGTTGTTTGTGTGCTTTGCGGCTTGCAGGTGGATGGATCGGAACACCAACAAGGGATACATGATTTCCGGATTCAGCAGTTGAACATTATTTCGGTCAGATTTTTGGACAGAGAATCAAAAGAGGTCAGGAATGAAATCGATTACAATAGAGCACTCTAAATTTATAGAAAACTATGTTTTTCTTACAATTTTTTAGAGCGTTTTACTTTTCAAACCTGAATTTTATAACTCTTTTCTTTTGGTTTAACATTATACTTTACAAGACTTGTAAAGATCAAAGGAACTCTTAGAATTTCATAAGGAAATCGTAACGAAGTTTGCTACCAACTTCGTTCTTCCACTCTAGTTCAGATTGTAACGATCCGGGCTAGATAGTATCGACGCTAATAGGACGCACGCTTATGATCCCGGCTGGGGCTCGTCGGCAATTGGGTGGTGTTCTGGTCCTATTCGCGTCGGGTGCCTATACTCATTATAAAGTTCGGTTAGAAGGTGCGTGCAGCGACGAAAGTTTTAACGACACCGACAACATGACCTCACAAGAGGATTCCCCCTCTCCCCTCTGCCCTGCTTGAAAACGCTGGTTCCCCGCCTCAGGTGTCATGGAGGACGGATCACCCTCCCTTCTACTTCGTTCGATACAACATGGGGAAGCCGATTCCCTCTTTTGGTATGAATTTGCTACTTGACTTGATTAGAACGGCTTTCTCGCCAAAAATAGCACTCACCCGTAAATCCACCGACGAAAGCGCTTTCTCGATGCGATCCGGAGCTGTGAGGAGGCGTTAATTAAGTGTGAATCTTAAGCATCAACCTGAGGGATTAGAGAGTTGCCCCGCCCATCTAAGATGCCTTATCTGCGACTACTTTCCTGTGCTTTACTCGCCTCTCACCGTTTAGTGGCCTCTAATACAATCTACCGTATAACTATAAATAAATTGCTTGGATTTGTATGCTTAAGCCTAAAACATATACGACTACTGAACTTATACTTCTATTTTTCCTTTTTTTTCTCTTTTTCCTTTTTCTTTCTTCTTTCTTTTTCTGTACTTCTTCCCCCGTTTGGTTGTTTCCCTTCCCGTTCAAACAAAAAAAAACCCCAGGCGGCTCCCGCGCCCACTGATTCCGACTAGCCGTCAGCAAAAGCCGACGCCGACGCTGTCTCTCAGCGCTCCGCTGCCAAAAGCCGACGCCGACGCTGTCTCCCAGCGCTCCGCTGCCAAGCCAAAACTCTCGCTCTCCTGCTGCTTCCGCTCAGGACGCAAGCAAATCCCCTGCGCCCCTTTCAGGCTGCCCTTTTAGCTCTTCCGGGCACGGATCGCGTACTCTGGTTTCCTCCGGCTGCGTTCCTCGAGTAACCACCCCAGCTACGGCGATCGCAAGGGTCTCTCTGCCTTCGCCGTCCGGCGAAAAGCGCGCAGAATGCTCCGCAACTCCAGAGCCCTGTTGGAGAAAACACTAGTACTCCTATTCTGGAAATCCCCCGCACGCGTACTTACTCGGGAACTAAGTATAATCTTGCACATAAAAAAAATCACTTGCGACTCTCGTACTTTTTTCCCTTTTTTCTTTTCACTGGTATAAAGTGGAGAGTGAACCCAAGCTATCGGGTCGAGCGCCAACAGGAAAAGAGGCGGCAAATCCACCTCGACGCCAGCGGGAACCCTTGGGCCGTCTCCAAACGATGGAATACACCCCTGCAGGTTGACATTTCCCACTGTTAATCACCCTGGCCTTTCTTTGCCCCTTGACCTGACCCCGCCGACCTAACGCCCAGATGGCGCTTCCCCTGAAACACATCTCGCCCGGGGTGACAACCAGATGGCGCTACCTGTCGCTTCAATAGCTGGATCCAAGCGTTACAAATACCCCCCGCCAAAGATCGGACTTGGGGCTACCCACAAGTCGGATCCAGACAGCGCGGATCAGCTACTGCTTCAGGTCTTTCGCGTGATACCGCCCACAAGGCCTTCCTTGCAGGTCCTCCAATTCATAATACGCATTCCCAATCCTTGCGCTTATCCTGGCCTTTACATAGGCTGGGCCCAGTTTCGCACTATAGCCAGCCTGGAAATTGCTCTGCTTAAAATTCCTTCGGAACACCTCTTGACCAACTTGATACGCGACATCCCTTGCTCTCAAATTATAATTCGTCTCATTCTTCGTCCTTTGCTTCTCCATTACCGCCAGAGCCTTGCTACGCACCAACTCTAACGAATCCTCCTTTGAGAGTACCAGGGATCTGTCTTCCAACAACCGGAGTGCTCTCAGCACCTTATATGTTTCCCCCGAGCTGATGAACTGCTGCCCGAACACCATATAATAAGGTGAAGTGCCCAGGCTGGTATGGACCGCAGTTCTCAAGGCGCAGCAGATGCTACTCAACTCCTCATCCCAATTCTTCTGGTCCGCCCTTACATAGGACCGAATGGCTGCAACTACCGAACGATTCACTCGCTCCGACGCATTTGATTGAGGAGAGTACAAAGCCGTGGCTGTGTGCGATATCTTGTGCCCTCTGAGAAACTTCTGAAAGGCTTCCGACTTAAACTGTGAACCATTATCAGATATCACCGTCTCCGGAAAGCCAAAGGTATGAAACAGATCCTCCTGAAGATACCTGATCACGATGTCCGCAGTTAGTTTTTTAACTGCCTTCAGAAAAACGAACTTTGAATAGTGGTCCAGCACTATAAAAATGCCAATGTGACCACTTTTAGAGCGCGGATACGGGCCTAGAAAGTCCACGTACAGCCTCTGGAAAAATCTTTGCGACTCCGGTGCCACGCCCATTGGGGGACGCTGAATAGCGTTCGGCGCCTTAGTTGACTTACAAGTGTCGCACGCGAGTACATATGCCTTCACATCCTTAACTAGGCTCGGCCAATACAAAAACTGGCGCACCCTCTCCAGAGTCTTGTGAACTCCTCCGTGTGAGGCTAATGGGTGGTCGTGAGCATTAGCCAAGGCTTCTGCCACCATACTCGCGGGGATCCATAACTTCCAAATGAAGCTGTCATTTAGAGTATCGCCAGTAGCATATCCGCACTTTCTATATATAAAGCCATCGACCACCTTCAGATCAGGCAACTTTTCTTTATTAGCTTCTATTCTGCTTACAAGCTCCACATACTCGGCTGACTTAAAAGCTGGCGACTCGAGATCAACCAACTGGCTATAACTAACGGCAGCCAAATCTTCTTCATTTACTCTGGACAGGGCATCGGGAACAACATTTAGACGCCCACTTCGGTGTTCTATCTTGAACTTAAAACCTTGTAGTTTCAGGGCCCATCTAGCTAATCGTGAATGAAGGTCCGACTGAGTCATGAGCCATCTTAGTGAAGCATGGTCAGTAATCACCGTGAACTCATGACCTTCAATGTAAGCCCTAAATCGATTGATACACACGATCGCCGCCAGGCACTCCTGCTCCGTCACCGAATAATTCCTTTGTGCCTTATTCAGCTTTTTGGACACAAACGCTATCGGAAACTCGTCACCCTCTGGAGTTTTCTGAACTAAAACCCCGCCAACGCCTGACTTACTGGCATCGCAATGCACAAAAAAGGGTTGGTTAAAGTCAGGACTACGAAGAACTGGTGCAGAGCACAACTTGCTTTTAAGCTCCTCGAACGCGGCCCTTCCCTCTGGAGTCATAACAAACCTGCGCTTGGGTTTAAGCAAATCCGAGAGCGGAGCCGCTATTGATGCGAAGTTCGCTATGAACTTACGATACCATCCGACCATTCCCAGGAATCTCCGTAAGGCTTTCAGAGAGTTCGGCTCTGGAAAGCCCACCATAGCCGAGACTTTATCGGGATCGGTTCGAATGACGCCTTCACCGACTATATGACCAAGATATCTCACCGATCGCATACAAAATTTGCTCTTTTCTACATTGAGTGTTAATCCGGCCAATCGAACCTGCTGCGCTATTATTCTCAACACCCTTAGATGCGCTTCAAAGCTCTCGGAGACTATTAGCAAATCGTCCAGATAGACGAAGACTTCGTTGCGAAGTTCCGCAGGAATCACTTTATCCATCAATCTGGTCATGGTTTGCGATGCGTTGGTGAGTCCAAACGGCATAACCTTAAATTGATACAGCGGCTTGCCAGGGATGGTAAATGCTGTCTTATCTCGCGACTCTGGATCCAAAGGTATCTGCCAGTAAGCATCCTTGAGATCCAGACTCGAGATAAACATGGCTCTGGGGAGGCGACTTAATATGCCGTCTATTTGGGGCAATGGATAAGCATCCCTTCGTGTGACCTCATTGACTTTTCGGCTGTCAAGGCAGAGTCTAACCTTTCCTGGTTTCTGGACTAGCACCACTGGAGAAGACCAGGAGCTGTCGGACTCTTCGATAACTCCTAGCTTGAGCATCCTATCTACCTCCGCATACAGTAGTTTTTCTACCGCCGGTGACACGGGAAAGTGACGCTGCTTTACCGGCTTCGCATCGCCTGCATCAATGGAATGTGACAAGATCGAGGTTTTCCCTAAGCCTGACACTGCAAATGATGGAAAATCCGAGACAACTTTCTGCAATTCTTCCCTCTGGTACGCCGTTAGCTCATGTGATTCCTGATCCACTTCTGCCACTTGCATCACCGGAGGTAGCAAATCGAATGTGGACCAAAAATCGATTCCCAGATACAAATCCTGGCTAAGCGAAGGAATAATATATAAATCCAACTCCTTTACAACATTGTTATAGGAGACCGGAGCCTTCAATCGACCTAGAACCTCCTGCCGACTACCATCTGCCGTATGGGCCACTGTAATGCCTCGCTTAAATGGGATTCTACTGGTGATTATCCGCTTCGCCAGACTCCCCCCCATAACGCTCATTGATGCACCCGTATCCAACAACCCTAACACTTCTTGCTCGAAAACTTTTACCTCCGCATAAGGCCGTTTGTCGAATTCCTTATACCGAATGGCGTTTATGGACTTAGCGGCTTTCCAAAAAGCCCTCATTCGTTTGAGTGTCTTGAGTTGGATTTCTGCCGGCTCAGTCTGACCGCAGTGTCGCCCTCTGAACTACCCTTACTATAGTTAGACCAAGATTTACTTTCTAAATTGCTGACAGCCTGCCCTGTATTCTTACTATCTATGGCTACCTGATGCTGAGCTCTTACTGGCTCGCGTCGGGATTCGCGGGTTTCTGGCGACGCACACACGGAAGCTGACGAGGCTGTGTGTTCGCCCTGGCGTTTTTTTGCTGGCATTTTTCGCAAGCCGGTTTGTAAATATTTGGGATGCCACACCCATAGCAAAAGATTTTTCGCTTGGCTTCGCAATCTTGGTAGCGATGCCCTTCTTTATGGCAGTTCCAGCATACCAAAGCTAATGCCCCTATCTCGGCTTCGCCCTCCCCTTCGGAAAACTCAGTGGCATCATCGGACATAGGCTCCTCTAACAACTCCGCTACTTGCCTACGAAAAGGCACATTTCTCTGGTACCCGTAGCTCCGTCTTACATCCTCCAGGAAACTCTCCCTGCGTCTGCATATCTCCCGCAGTTCTCCGACCGATTTGACATCTATATTGAGCAATTCATGCCGGACTTCGGGTCTCAGATTCCTTCGCAAAATCTCGACTACCGTTTTCTCGCCCAAAGGAGACTCTAAGCTGTCCATCAGCTGCACAATCGCATCATAGAAGCTGTCGAAACCTTCCTTCTCTTTCTGCTTCCGGTCCCTGATCGCCTCTCGGATGTCTACATCGGTCCGCGTATCACGGAACTGCTGCCTTAAAGCCTGGCACAGCGCATCCCATAGTACCACTACCACCGATTTGTGAAATCTCCAATAGAACTCGCGAGCCTTCCCATCAAAGAGAACACTAGCATTGCTACATAACAATGCAAAGTTACTCTCTAGAGTGGAGTGGGTCAGCGCTTCGACTCGGTAGATAAAATTATCAACGCTTATTCCATCCGTGCTGCCGCTAAATCGTAATTTCCAACCATTTATGATATGGCTGACTTTGTCCGGCCTTTGGGACAGGTCTGAGGCTGAACTCCTACTTGGAGTGTCTCTTCCCTCCCTGTAACATCCTGCCGATGCCCGCCTATCACCCGATACCTGACCCTGCGAACCATGGCCCGGAGTCAAGTTCCGAAGAGGTTGGTCTTGATTTGGAAGTTGAAAGTGGGCAGCAATATTGGACTGGATTAGCTGACCCATCCGTTCCGACAACTGGGCTACGAGATCATCCTGCATGGCCCGTACTGCTTGGGTAACCATGGCCGAAATACTTCCGCCATCCACCGGAACTGAACCTTTTGCCGTTCCCGCTGCCGGGGTGCCGGAAGCCTTTTCCATATTTCCCCCCGTAGGTTTAGCGGATTGTGTACCCGAGCCCGAGGCACCACCCTGCACCTCAAACGCGACTTTTCCGCAGGTGGGACATTTCGTGCTGTCCTTCGCATAGGCTGAAATACAGGCTCTGTGGAACTGGTGGCCACACCTAGAGGTTTTGTATAACTGCAGGGAGCCAAACTCTTCCCCACACAGAATGCAAATGCTCACATCTACTTCTCCTTCCTGCATTGTGCAGCCGTTCTTCTCGATAAATTTGCCAGCTGATAAACCTCCGAAATTTCTTCCCAACACCTGTTTGTGTCTTTCTTTTCTTTTTCTTTTTCTTTCCCTGCTGAACAATAGCCTACACACCGGGTCAACGAACCTCGAGCGCCCTACCAGCTGATCCGCTCAAAGCCACTTAAAAATCTTTGCTGCAAGCTGGGTAATTTTCGAAATGTAAACAGACACCCGATAACCTATGCCAAATTCTGACTAACATGCAATTATCTAAAGTAAAAAAAACTAAAATAAATAATAAAGTAGAAGTACAAATTTACGATAAACCAAAAGAAATTATAAAACATTTATTTGCCTTCAAGCATAGCTTCTTTTCCCTAAAAGCAATCTCAACAGAACAGCGAACCTATGAGGAAAGGGAAATAACAAAACTAAAGTACCGCTGCTTTTGCAATGCTATTCCGCGCTCTCTAAAACGCCCAAACATCTCATTGCTCTGAGCGCTGCGCTGACCCGCAATGCAACAACAACGACGCAAGCATAAAAGAGCGTAAATTAAAACCAAACTGTTTCGTCTTCTCCTCTTTCCTGCTCACTCTAACTTCTGCGGACAGTTGTACTGCTTTTCCATCACCCGTGGCCAGACAAACTCTCCCTTTAACGGAGCTTGCTCTGTATTTCCAAGCGCTTGATGGGAAGCTCTGCCGCGTACCTATTGCAAAACATGGATGGAGCCTTGCTAAAACTTGTTATCCGTGGTCAGGGTAGAATTATCTCAATACTTCTTCCCTGCATTTCCAAGCGTCTAACTGGCTGGGCTACGGACTCCATTACTGTAGAGTATATGAGCGTCTACTGCAAGCACAATCTCAGCTGTGGCTTGTCGATTGCTGCTTACAGCTTCTCGACAATTAATCCTATGCAGCTGGCTTGTGAACTTACAGCCGACTAGGAAGGTCGGCTTTCCGACTTAGATGCTGCAGCAACCGTGGCTTGAGAATAAACGAATAAACATACGTGCCTTCCTCAGCCCACTACGCTTCTAGTTAGCCAGAAAGCCGAACCAGTGTGTTGATGTGTGTGATCATGATATATTTTGTTTTTGCTGGCCGCATCGGGATGCAGTTCTGCAAGAAAATATTTCGGTCCCATTGTTGGGCGCCACTAACTTTTATAATAATGATATTAATAATTACTTATAACTGTAACGATCCGGGCTAGATAGTATCGACGCTAATAGGACGCACGCTTATGATCCCGGCTGGGGCTCGTCGGCAATTGGGTGGTGTTCTGGTCCTATTCGCGTCGGGTGCCTATACTCATTATAAAGTTCGGTTAGAAGGTGCGTGCAGCGACGAAAGTTTTAACGACACCGACAACATGACCTCACAAGAGGATTCCCCCTCTCCCCTCTGCCCTGCTTGAAAACGCTGGTTCCCCGCCTCAGGTGTCATGGAGGACGGATCACCCTCCCTTCTACTTCGTTCGATACAACATGGGGAAGCCGATTCCCTCTTTTGGTATGAATTTGCTACTTGACTTGATTAGAACGGCTTTCTCGCCAAAAATAGCACTCACCCGTAAATCCACCGACGAAAGCGCTTTCTCGATGCGATCCGGAGCTGTGAGGAGGCGTTAATTAAGTGTGAATCTTAAGCATCAACCTGAGGGATTAGAGAGTTGCCCCGCCCATCTAAGATGCCTTATCTGCGACTACTTTCCTGTGCTTTACTCGCCTCTCACCGTTTAGTGGCATCTAATACAATCTACCGTATAACTATAAATAAATTGCTTGGATTTGTATGCTTAAGCCTAAAACATATACGACACTGAACTTATACTTCTATTTTTCCTTTTTTTCTCTTTTCCTTTTTCTTTCTTCTTTCTTTTTCTGTACTTCTTTCCCCGTTTGGTTGTTTCCCTTCCCGTTCAAACAAAAAAAAACCCCAGGCGGCTCCCGCGCCCACTGATTCCGACTAGCCGTCAGCAAAAGCCGACGCCGACGCTGTCTCTCAGCGCTCCGCTGCCAAAAGCCGACGCCGACGCTGTCTCCCAGCGCTCCGCTGCCAAGCCAAAACTCTCGCTCTCCTGCTGCTTCCGCTCAGGACGCAAGCAAATCCCCTGCGCCCCTTTCAGGCTGCCCTTTTAGCTCTTCCGGGGCACGGATCGCGTACTCTGGTTTCCTCCGGCTGCGTTCCTCGAGTAACCACCCCAGCTACGGCGATCGCAAGGGTCTCTCTGCCTTCGCCGTCCGGCGAAAAGCGCGCAGAATGCTCCGCAACTCCAGAGCCCTGTTGGAGAAAACACTAGTACTCCTATTCTGGAAATCCCCCGCACGCGTACTTACTCGGGAACTAAGTATAATCTTGCACATAAAAAAAATCACTTGCGACTCTCGTACTTTTTTCCCTTTTTTCTTTTCACTGGTATAAAGTGGAGAGTGAACCCAAGCTATCGGTCGAGCGCCAACAGGAAAAGAGGCGGCAAATCCACCTCGACGCCAGCGGGAACCTTGGGCCGTCTCCAAACGATGGAATACACCCCTGCAGGTTGACATTTCCCACTGTTAATCACCCTGGCCTTTCTTTGCCCCTTGACCTGACCCCGCCGACCTAACGCCCAGATGGCGCTTCCCCTGAAACACATCTCGCCCGGGGTGACAACCAGATGGCGCTACCTGTCGCTTCAATAGCTGGATCCAAGCGTTACAAGATAATTGAAAAAAGTTTGGTGTCTGTTTTATGCTCTTTAAAAAAAAGAACCAATGCCAATTATTCATATTTTTCTCGTTTATTTTTTTGGTCAGTTTACCTTTTATTGCGGAGAAAGAAAACAGCAGAGAACGTAATATGTAAGTGCCCCAAAAACAAGAAATACCATGTAGGTAGAGCTGGTTCTTGCGGATATTCCTACATGAAGTATAATGAACAGCATTCAAAAGAGTACAGATACAGCAGGTTTACAATAAAATCCCACAATTCGAATTTAAGTTTCAAATTCGAGAGAGTGTAAGCCTTGCCTGGGAAATTGTTTTCTTGTTTTCTTCTTGTGGCTGTATTAATTTTTTTGGAAGGAAAGAAACGAATTTTTCGTTGGATTTTTCTTCCCTTTCTGGTTTTGCGTGTTTTCCTTTCATTTTTGCCAGTTTCAAAGTGAAAATCAATCACAATGGATTACTCTGCCAGGAATCCCAAGAGCTGGTCCCAATCGGCAGAGCACAAAAATAAAAATGGTTTCAAATTACTTGGAAGTACTTAACTATAATTTAATTGTTTGCAATGGTGTCAATAAAATTCACTGCATTTTGACTTTGCTGCAAATATAATTGCATTAATCAATAAAAATCAAGTAGGAGGTTTACAAAATGCGTATGCCTCATTAACCAAACGATGGTGGAATATTGTTGGAAAAATATTTGTAGCGTTCTTCATGACTTTCCTGTCATAATTTCGAAATTAACTCAACCAGCTATTTATCTTTTTGAACATTTTTCCATTGTTTTTATTTTCACAATGGTTCTCGTTGTGATCGTTAAGCTGGGCGTGTTAGCTGGCGTTGTCTCTGCCACCAAGCAGATGGGCATTTGGGAGAGTCCAGATAACTCGGCAGAGCTCTTAGAGAATGCAAGAGAACATCTCAGGCCATACGCATCGGACATGAAAGACTCTATTTCCCGCTGGAAATGGCAGGAGAAATGCAAAGAGGAATTCAAGCCGAAGCCCTGACGAGAAACACCGATAGACTCCTGGACGCCATCCAGAAAGCCTACCTCAGGCGCCTACCTACTATCATCGCTTTACGGAAGATGGAAGATTTGGTCAAGGAAAAGGACCATAAGACAAATCAAAAGTAAAAGTTCCTCAGTCATATCAATTTTCCATTTCCTACACTGATATTTTAAATTTTATGGAAAGTGACTGGCTAACATTTTGCATACAATATTCGTTGCTTCAAGTGAAACTCTGAGTTTCTGTTAAAATAAATTACCAATAAAAAACGCTACCAAATTCGTTCTGGTGAATACAATCTATAATTACTTGACAAAATCTTCATTAATTTCAATTGCTTAAATTCGAAATGAACTTTGTTTACTTTGGTCGCAAGTTGCGGGACAGCGGATCGTGCAACAAACTGCTTAAAAAATGATGCCCTTGTCTGTTTGTGTGCAATAAAAAAAGTGGCAGCGCACGGCACCGAAAGTAATCGATTTATCTCAGCCAATATATACAAACATCATGTCGCATGTGTAACAAGTGTGCCACATAAATTTCCAAGGTTGCAGGACTCTTTGCGGCGTCTTCGTCCAGCCACAAAAATAAATAAAATAAAACACAAAAAACCCCAGTCTTACCAGATACTGGGATTTGATTTATATGAAAAAAGGGCAAGTTTGCGATACCATTTATAAAATTAGCTACAGAACATTTTTCGTCTCAGCATGGCATTCAGGAAAAACTGAAAGTAGACCCAGGTATAAGACTATCGAAGATAGCATTAACTATAACATTCATTGAGTATTGGATATAAAAATCCTTCAGCTACACTTCAGCTCCTCCTGGGGCTCCAGCTCCTCATTGGGGATTTACTGGGCCAAAAACATGTATCAGTCAAAAGAATAAAAGTTTTTGTGTGAATTTTGGGACTGTATGACGGATGTGAGTCTTCAAAAAGGACTTATTATTATGTGAAGACAGCTTTAACTTTGATTTAATGACTGAATTTTATTTCTGGCTGGTTACAGTTGGCTTTCTTTCTTCTTGACATCTTCATAATGATGGAGAAATGTAAAAAATTTTAAATCAATCAAGTGTGTAGATTTTTGGGTAGAAAGAGGATAAACGGAGTGTAGCAAATACCATTAGTAGACAACTAGGGGTCGTGGGTAATCTATGTAGGGAAGAATTATATTGATTTTGGATATAAGCCTCCCGATTTATTCGAATGAGACGTATTATATTTCAATCGTTTATTTATTAAATTCCATAGTCTTTTCTTATTTTATTTAAGATTATTCACATGAGTTGTCTCTTTTTTTACACTTCAGGTCTTTTCTTTTATTTTAATTATTCGGAGTACACACACCTCCGTTCACTCTCGCAGCTCGAACTCTTCTCTTCTCGATTACTCTCTACTCTACTACTACTCGATGTATCTATTCGATAACTCTTATTAGTGGTACTCTCACTTATTCCCTTCCTACATCTATTTCTGTTCAAGTAGGTTAGGTATATTTTCGCCTGCAAAGCTCGACCCTAGAGAAGATCGAGGACATGGAGTCGATAACCCTTGAGCATTTGCGTTCCCGAAACCCATTTAAGTACAACAACTTAAGCCGGAGCTCATATTGGGAATGGGTTAGCTGGAATTCAAGTGCTTTTTAATATTAATTTAAATAGAAGGAAATATAATAAAGTTTTATTAAAAATAGTAAATATTTTTCTGAGGGAAAGAGACGAAGGTGGTAGAAGGAGGTGGTGGAATGGTGCGATTCCCATTCACACAATGAGCCCATTAAAATTTTACAATGTTTGTGGAAGCAGCCTTGTTTGCTCAGCGCTTTCGGTCAACAAATGTGCGCTTGACTTGCCACAAAATGCGGCATTCCTCTGCAGGCCATACTCTGTCCAGAGCCCTCTCTCCCTACCTCTTACTGAGCTTATACGATTTGTGCTCACACACTCTCCCTGTGCTTGAGCTCAAATAAACAACAAAACAGCCGCCTGGAACATGCTCCGAAAATACTCTCCAAGTTGTGCCAACAGCAAACTCCCCGCCACACAAATATCCACCCACCCAGCACCCCTTACAATGAAATAAATGTTTCCTCTGGTCATGGAACAGCAAAAACCATGGCTCTGCTTGGCATCAACTTTTTTACCCATGGATCTTTTCCCTTTTTGTTTTGTTGCAATGGAGTCGTGTGTGGCGTGATAATATATTTTCCCTTTTCTAGGGAACCAAAGATTTGTGAGGCGGCTCGGTTCAGTTCGGTTTATTTTTGGAACTTATTTTTACGGTCTGCAAACATGGTGGTACCACACCATAACTGGTAGCATCTAACGAGCGGTTAAAAGCCAGGGAGAATAAAAATTTTAGAAAAAAAACTGATGGCAGTTCATAGAGTATGCTCATATGTATGTACATGCGTATGCTGGAGAAATTGAACCTTGGGTTTTAGTTGTTTGATTGCGGTGGGAATTGTCAGGCGAGGAAATCAAAAAATAGATTAAAGTTGCGATACCCTAGCAAACCGGATACCAAACTTAGATGAAAGCTAACGAAAATATTGGCATTAACAAATCTATAGTTCTACGAAAACCAATAACTATCGAGTATTCTAAATCATTTTCCAAATTTCTGATTATAAATTCATTCTTATAACTGACTGACATTCTCATTAGTGACTTTATTATATTTGACTATATTTTATGTAAAGGTGAAATCTGAATCAAATGATGGATTACCTCGACTCTGAGTCACAGTTTATGCTCTAGTATCCAGAGCCGAGATGAAACGTCATATTCCTTATTGGGTAAAAATGATTCCCTATCAGGCTTCTGACCTAATTTTATAAGTTCCCAGCCTGGGGTAGAATATATTTTATTTTACTTGCTCAGTGCGCAATCAATTACTTGTCTCCGGCGCTCACAGCATCCTCCCTCCCGAGAATCGAGAAAAAACAACAGTCGACAGCCGTATCTACTGTAAAATTGTTTTGACTCAAAAACAGAAGGGAGGTTGAGTGGGAGTGGTGTGTCCGGGAAGAATGACAGACCAGACAGGTGATAGATAACAAGGACAGTCTACGGTCATTTTTCCACACCCACACCCGGACACAGACTTTTCTGTGAGTAACAAAACAAAACGAAATCTGCCCGCAGCTGAATGCCAATAACGTGCTGCTGTCAGTCGGCTTAGGAGGGTAGATGGAATTGGTATTGGGGTACGCCGAGGACTGTTACTAACTGCAGTTTCCTTTTATCTATATGTATTTATTTGGAATGTCTGAACTGACGGACGGCCTGTCTGGGCCTTGTCGACGACACTGACTAAAACAATATAAATCTACACAATTTCGCCTGCTCAATGGCAAATGTTTAAAAAGCGTAAGAACAATAGAAATACCGAATGAAAACTCCATTTTTATTGATGCCTTGATGTTTCCTATGAGGTAGCTATGCAAATATGTAGCATGGTATTTATTCTGAAAACAGGAGAAGGTTTTTTCACGAAAGGTTGCTCTAGATGATGAAGATTAGATCTGAAAACGAAGTCGACGTCTGTACGTCTAATTTGGACTAATTGCTCTTAAGTTTAACTCAAGAGAATTTTAGTCGAGAAGTTGGCTTTGGAAATGCCTTCTCTTCATTTTGCTTCTCAATAGTGTAGTCGGAACGGCACGTCTGTTTTCTTCCTCGCTCGATCCAAAACTGATCTCGCTCTCCTTTTATTCTTCTCTTTACTTCTTCTTCTCTTATTCTATTCGCTCTCTACCAGGAGAGTATATTAAATGTGTGTAGTACGACTAAAGTACAGTGGGCTTAAGAATATGAACAGTGGTAATGGTTTGAGTTAATTACAATTAACTTAGGAATATGTACAGTGGTATAGGGATGGTACTGCTACAACAGTTATTGATATTCATTTATAATTCATTTCCAATGAAAATATAAGAGAGTGCAATTTTTTAAACATGCAAATGTATGCCTATTGAGAACCAATAATATAACCGATGCGCAAATTTTCCTTGGCTATGCAATTTATAATTTAATTTCACAATTAAATAATAGACACAAAAGACCGGAGATTGCCGAAGGAGTCTCCCAACGTTGCTGATAATGAGAATTAGTCTACGATTTTGCGTGGCCATTGAGCTAAAGGTAATTGTGCCAGCTGTTTGGCCAGGACCCACCTTAATGAAAAGTTTACATGAATTGGGTTTGACTTCCAGTGTAATCACCACATCTAAGGCCTAATGAGCCAAATTGAAATAACACACAGATGCACAGAGCAGATGCACACAAATGGATATAAATTAGTTGCATTTAATACTTATGCTTGGGATAACTGCTGATATGTTCGGGTCTCATGAGATGGAAAGGGGGAACACCTCCTGCGGTTCCACAACGGGCCGATACCAGCCCAAGTGTGACGGGCTCCTGTGGAGCTTGGCAGGCGCCTTCATTTAACCTAACCTAACCTTGGGCGAAATTCCTTGAACATTCATTTGCATCCTTAGAAGTCGATTCCTGCATTTAAGCCATTATCAATTAATTGTAGATTTGAATATTACATTAGCTCCGTTTGGTGGTACTGACGTTTGACACTGGTTATGATGATTCGGCTTAAAGATAAACATTTTCATGTCGAAATTCCCTCAAAAGCAAATATTATTTTTAGCAATTTTCTTCGCACATATAAATGCAATTTCTGCATGTCGTTGGCTTTGGAAATTCGTGAAGTGCCTTTCGAGTTCTGTGCCATGCCGGAGCAGACACGCCCCATCCAATAGGCATAGCTGTGTTGAGATGTCACCCCTTGGAGAGGCGGGGAAGGAAGGTCCCGCCAGAGAGCACAGGACGAGGCTGTTCCCATAGAGACGGGCCTCAACGCCGTATTCAACTGAGAGCAGGGGTTTCCTCCTGTTTTGGTTGCATCACTTGTTCTTTTTTATTTATCCTTTTTTTCTACTTTTTGCAGTCATATCACATACCCGCATAAAGCGGGAGGGCCTGGAATGCGTCTCTGACATAACAATGCTCTTGTCTTCATAGCCATGAGTGTACGAGTATGACTATATGGCGCACGAGCATTAGATTTTCAAAGAAAAATAAATTATATAAAGCAAAAATAAATAGAAATAAATATAGCACGAAATATGCAAAGCGAAAAGGAAAAACAATTAAATGCTTTTGTGATCCCTTGATGGGATTTTGAAATCATTTTTTTCGTGCCTTTAGTCTTTGTTAAATTGTTTGGCAGAGTTTTCTTGGGATTTGTTCAGTTTCTTGTCAGCCTTGTAGCATAGTCATGTCTGATGGAATTTGGGAAATCGCTTTTGTAACCTTTTGACTGTCGGTTTACAGTGCACCTACACCCAATATCAAACGCCTAACGGGCGTACAACACACTTTAAATAATATATTCTGTTTTGACGTAGCCTATTCTTATGACCACAATAATGGTGGATATAAATTACATAACTCTTAGATTTAAAAAACGCACACATCCCTTAGAGCCAATAAGAATTCCAACTACTCACGGATCCCTCTTCCAGGAATATGCTTTCAAGCAACTTTTCGTAAGCATTTAATCCGACATACTCTTTCCTAGGAGTTTTAAGCGGGTTAACAACCAGGGTAAACTAAGAGACCAGGACAATCGGCTAGCACAGAATCACCTCTGTATTAAGGGGTTGTTATTTAAAAATTCCTGCCATGGCGAACATATTTCTTGGTACAAGTGAGCGGGTTATAAAAAACGAAGAGAGAATAGAGATAATTCGCAAGAGAGCTCCACTCGGGTAATGTTGTTGCTTCTTGCTTTTGTTATGTCAGGTAAAACTCACAAGAATGCGTGAGTAGAGATTACGCGAATAAAAACTGAAGGAAGCAGAGAATAAGCACTTGTTTAGTTGTTGCGGGGAAAATGGAAACACGAAAGCCCTAAGTCAACTGAAAATTCTGTACACAGGTACACAGTCCAAAGGTTGATGGACTCGGAAGAACAAAGTACAGCGGCCGATTATAAAGACAACACGATGGAGTCAAGGAAGTTGATTAAGGTCATGTAATTTAGCAGATAGTCTATATATAATATAAGTTTTTCTATTCTTCTTTTCTTCCTGTGGCTATCTGTGGGAGTACAAGTGAATTTATAAGCAGTCGTACGTCTTTCTGCTCTTTGTTTGTCTACGAGTATATATCGTATAATATTCTCAACCCATAGCTTGTTTCCATTTGCTGCCACGTCAATGCCAATGACAGCGACAAGGATTCTCGGTTTGTTGCCAGCAGGGAGCGCTTTGTTGCACTTCCGTTTCCGCTATAAATATGATTATGTTAGAGTGGTGTGGTGGGTGCAGTACAACTGGAAAAATAATGCTACTCCTTGAACAGCTGGGGGCTATAGCAGAGTCTCAATTTAGCCAGCATTCATTACATTAGGAGTAAACCACGAATGAACCGACGCCTCTTTATTAAAAACCAACGTCATTGTGCAAATATATGTGATTTTGTTACCAACTTATTTAACCGCCGCAAATTCGAAGACTTACCACTGGCTATACGAGTGGTTAATAGATTCTACCATCAGGGAAACCGGAGAATTTGTAATAGTTAAATTAATTAATTAAATAGGTTCCGTACATCGGAAGGTGTTAAATCTATTTTCGGGACAATTTTTCAGGATGTCTCCATGTAACTTAAAACCTTCATTATCAACGTCATAGTCCCAACGAGAATGACAGAATATACCGATGATAATTTGGTTCCATATCGTTATGACGTCTGGTACTCACCGATATAGTGTATGGCTATCTGTTTCTAGTCCACTTTGAAAATATCCTCTTTTTTGGGAAATCGCCAATACTAGTTGAGTAATAAATGCTTTATCTTCGTTTTCTGCTAGTATTAATGGAAATGTTCATGTTGGAAATTTTCGTAGCCTTTTGGTGGAGAATTTCATCCAAATGGCGCATACTAATTGTCGCCGGTCGATAGTCGATAGCGATAGGCGGATTTAGTATATTTAGTCTAGTATGTAGAAATGTATGGATTTTGAGCTCTGCAATGTACGGGCACATTTTAGACGCCACGATTTGGCGCCATAGTTTTAAGCTTTCTTTTTCATTGTCGCGTGGTTGAAGCAGGAGGACATACTGCGGTAAGAACAGTTGCATTGTATGAGAGGTTATATTTAAGCATTCTTTTGGACAGAATAAAACGGGCTTACCGAAACACGTTGCTTTGCTTAAAAATACGGGCCGTTAAAGGCAACTCCACGGGACCACCGACATGATCTTTTATTCGCAGTCCTAGGCAAGACGACTGCAAGGGCAATATTTCCTCTGGAGCACAGGCAGGCAGCCACCTCCAGTTAGAGAGTTGCCAGGAACGCGGACAGCGTTGAGATTGGACAGGCCGCAGGCAGCGACCTAGAGCAGACGCAGACGGCGTCGATTGGACGAGCCGCAGACAGCGACTCAAAGTAAACGCAGGCAGCGTTGATTAGAAAAGTCTGGGCAGAATAGAAGGATGCAACATTCCCCCAGACGGAGTGCCCGATTGATCGAGGGGCGAGTGACGCCTACAACAACAAGTGCGACGCCACAACCTGGAAGTAGTGGTGCAGCAAACATGCTGCCGGCACCGAATGCAACAGCCACGTCGGCCACGCTGAGTCACAGCCAGGCCGCTTCCGAGTCTGGAAGTATTACGACCACAGCTGAAGTATCAGTACCAGGACAGAGCAATCCATCTTCAATGCTGGATCTCTTGGAGAGAATTGCAGCGTTGGAAAGGGAGCTGGAAGGGGTAAGAGCCCGCAATGATGTGAGCAGTGCAGCAGTTGTACAGCCGCCATTTTCGAGTGGTCCGCCATTGTCATTGCGTGGCGATCCGCTCACACATAACGGGGTCGGAGTGAACAGTACAGCATGTTGGCAGCCGCCATTTTATAACGGACCGGCACTGCTTACAAGTAGCAGTTGTGTGACGCCATTTTGCGCCACTAGTACCGCGCAGACAGCGCAGGGAATTATGCCACCGGGTGTCGGCATCTACAACGTCATAACACCGACACCACAAGCTGGATCCTACGCGTGGAATACACCGAATGGAAGCAGTGGAAACTATATGCCACGCAAGCTTCACGATTTGCCAGTATTTGGAGGTCAGCCCGAGGATTGGCCGATCTTCCTTTGTGCATATACTGAGACAACTCAAGCGTACAACTGTACGGATCTGGAGAATAACCAGCGCTTGCTGAAGGCGCTGAAGGATGAAGCTCGTGAGACCGTCAAGTCGCTACTGATCCATCCAAGTAACATCAGTGCTGTTATGGATCAGCTGCGCTTTAGATATGGCCGACCGGAACAACTTATACGCAGTCAGCTGAACGGAATACGAGAGGTGTCTCCTATTACGGAGCACAATCTGGGGAAGATTGTTCCCTTCGCAACCCGTGTGAGTAATCTCACTGCCTTCTTGCAGTCAGCGAAGGCAGATCAGCATTTGGCAAACCCAACCCTAATGGAAGACCTTGTGTCCAAACTCCCGACAAGCAAACGAGTGGAGTGGGCAAGGCATGCTGCGACGATTACGCCTTTCCCAACCGTTGCCCATTTTAGTGCATGGCTGACAGAGTACGCCAATGTGGTGTGCACGATCACGGATGTTGATGGGAAGAAACCAAGACGTCGATTGCTACATGCAAGCATCGACCAAGACCGAGACGAGCAGACACACAGCCGTCTCAGAGGTTGTCCAATCTGTGGAGGACAACTGCAGTTAAGGACTGCAGAGATTTCAACGGAGCTTCACTACCAGACAGGTGGAGGCATGTGAGGAGGCATCGAATATGCTTTGCATGCTTACAGAGCGGGCACATGACTAGATCCTGCAATTCGCATGGTGAGTGTCAATTCAACGGATGCCGGAAGAGGCATAACCGTCTTCTACATGGCGCGGACAGCGAACACAGAAGGTCGTCGCAGCAAGACGATGACAGAAGATACAGGCAGCGAAACCAGCAGTCAGCAGTTTCTACACAAAGCCTGGACAGAGGTGCACCGCAGGCAGCGGATGCGCCCATCGAGAGGATTTTAAATTGTGTCGACGCAAAACGAGGTCGCCTTCTGTTCCGTATACTGCCAGTAACGCTGTACGGAGCAGGCCGACGGGTGGATACGTACGCACTCCTGGATGAAGGTTCATCCGTCACGATGATCGACGACGATGTTAGGAAAGATCTGGGCGTGCAAGGTGAGCGTCGACATCTGGATATTCAGTGGTTTGGAGGTAGATCCACCAGGGAACCTACCAACGTGGTAAACCTGCAAATTAGTGGAGCAGGCAAGCCTATACGCCACGCATTGCGAAACGTGTATGCCATTTCGAACCTGAGCCTGCCGATGCAGACTCTAGACCGACAAGATGTCCAAGGCGTGCATAAGGGTGCGCGCCTGCCAATGAGGCCCTACAGTAACGCGGTGCCGAAATTGCTCATTGGCCTGGATCATGGACACTTGGGATTTCCACTTAAGACAAAGCGGTTTGCCAGACAGGGACCGTATGCGGCCGCAACCGAGCTGGGCTGGGTTGTCTTTGGGCCGGTAAGTGGACAGTTAACTACGCCTTCACCGAGGTCTTGCTTCCTAGCCGTATTATTGGATGACACTATGCAAAAGATGGTGGAAGACTACTTTGATGTCGAAAACTTTGGTGTGAAGCTCGCGCAACCAGCTGCAGGCAGCGACGACGTGCGGGCCCAGAAGATACTCGAAGATACCACGGTGAAATTGGGCCAGCGTTTCCAGACAGGATTACTATGGAAGAAGGACAACATTGTGCTGCCACGAAGCTATGATATGGCGTACAAGCGGTTGGTCAACGTCGAGAAGAAGATGAAGCGCAACGGGAAGTTCGCGCAGGAATACGCAAGGATCATCAGTGATTACGTATCTAAGGGATACGCTCGACGGTTGAAGCCTAACGAGGTTGCAGAGAAAAGCGACAGGCTTTGGTATCTGCCACATTTTGGAGTCGAAAACCCGAACAAGCCGGGCAAGATTCGACTGGTCTTTGACGCTGCAGCCAAAGTTGGAGGAACATCACTAAACTCGGCGTTGGCCAAAGGGCCTCAACATTATAAACCCTTGCCAGTGGTTCTCTTCCATTTTAGAGAAGGTGCCGTCGGAGTCTGCGGTGACATCAAGGAGATGTTCCATCAAGTTCTAATCCGACCAGAAGATAGATGTTCTCAGCGTTTTCTGTGGAGAGATGGCGACGATAAAAGGGATCCTGACATCTACGAGATGATTGTTATGACATTTGGAGCAGCCTGCTCGCCAAGCGCTGCGCATTACGTGAAGACTGTGAATGCCGAACAGTTTCGGCATACGGATCCAAGAGCAGTTAAGGCCATCATCGATTGTCATTATGTGGATGACTATGTGGACAGCTTTGCTACCGAGAGCGAAGCCATCAGCGTATCTACCCGAGTGAAGGATATACACGCGAACGCTGGATTTGAGTTATGCCGGTTCTCATCCAGCTCACCTATTGTGGAGACTGCATTGGGCCCCCCAGGACGAGGTGCGAGCGTCGGATGGGGTGAGTCAGCACAGAAGATTTTGGGAATGTGTTGGCAAGCAGCCACGGATGACTTCAGGTTTGATGTAAAGTTTCATCGAGTTCCAAGCAACGTATTGAATGGCAGTCGAGTCCCTACCAAGAGGGAGTATTTGAGCTTGGTCATGTCAACGTTCGATCCTCTGGGATTCTTGTGTTGCCTCATGATAACAGCGAAGTTGCTGCTACGAGAGATTTGGAGGCAGAAGATCCAGTGGGATGAACCACTACCAGATGAGCTATACAGAGCCTTTATGAACTGGCGCAAACAAATGGATGCCGTGGAACAGTTCCGATGTCCTCGCCATTACTTTGGGCGTGGACGCGTGCGAGACTTAGAGATGCACGTCTTCGTGGACGCAAGTCAGTCTGCATTCGCGGCGGTGGCCTACTGGAGGGTCACCTATGAAGATGACGACGTGTTGGTGAGCTTCGTATGTGGTAAAACGAAGTGCGCGCCGATGAGAACAATGTCAATCTCACGGTTGGAGCTGCAGGCAGCAGTTCTTGGAACCAGACTGATGGACACTGTTAAAAAGGAACACAGTGTGGCCATCAGGGACATCGTGTTATGGACAGACTCCAAGACAGTGCTTAAATGGATTGGCAGCACCCACCGCCGGTATAAGCAATTTGTCGGCAACCGGGTGGCGGAGGTCTTGGAGTCGACAAAGGTATCCCAATGGAGATGGGTGCCAACAGCCGACAATGCGGCGGATGAAGGAACGCGTTCACAATGCCACGTGGACCTCGGTCAGAAGTCACGTTGGCTGGGTGGACCAGCATTTTTGAGGCAGCCAGCGGGCAGCTGGCCACAGCCTGAATACGGATCTGAACGAGATCCGGATGGTAACGACGATGAGGAGATGCCAAGTGAGTTTTCGTTGGTTGGAGCGAACGACTTTTGCATTTCATTTCAGAGATTCTCGAGCTATACTCGGCTACTCAGAACTACGGCCTGGGTGTTAAGGTTCACGCGCTGGTGCCGTGGGCAAAGAAGCGATCTCGAGAAGTACGGTCTCACTGCAGCAGAGTGTGAGGCCGCGGAGAACCTGTTGGTTAGACAGGCACAACGTGAGGCGTTTCCAAGCGAGATGCGGTCGACAGAAGATTGTAAGATGGTCGCCAATGGAAGCGACATTCGAGGTCTGGCGCCATACATTGATGACCATGGAATTCTGCGAGCCTACGGCAGAATTGATGCCGCATTGTGTATACCATACAGTGCGAGGAGGCCTATAATCCTGTCACACAGGCACAGTCTTACGGAAATGATTGTACAGCATTTCCACGACAAGATGAAGCATCAGAATGTGGATGCTACGATTACGGAGATCCGGACGAGGTTTTGGATTACGAAGCTGAGATGTGTACTACGGAAGGTGATCTCAGCATGCAACATGTGCAAGTTGCTACGGGCGGAGCCAGCGCCACCAATAATGGGACCCCTGCCAGGGGATCGCCTAGAAGCCAATGGTTGGCCTTTCAAGAATACTGGACTGGATTACTTTGGACCACTGTTGGTGACAGTTTCGCGCCACAAGGAGAAGCGATGGGTCGCCCTGTTCACGTGCTTAACGACCAGGGCGATACATCTGGAATTAGCGCATGACCTGTCGACGGACTCCTGTATAATTGCGATACGGAATTTCGTCTGCCGTCGAGGGCCAGTACATAGACTGCGCAGCGACAACGGCAAGAACTTCGTAGGAGCTGACAGGGAAGCCAGACGATTTGGCGATGTATTCGAGATGGAAAGGATTCAGGGTGAGCTCTCAGGCAAAGGCATCGAGTGGGTATTCAATTGCCCCGTGAATCCATCTGAAGGAGGAGTCTGGGAACGAATGGTGCAGTGCGTCAAGAGGGTCCTGCGCCACACATTGAAGGAGGTGGCGCCGAGGGATCACGTACTGGTGAGCTTCCTGATCGAGGCGGAGAACATCGTAAACTCGCGTCCACTTACCCATTTGCCGGTGGATGCGGACCAGGAAGCCCCTTTGACGCCAAATGATCTGCTCAGAGGAGTAGCTAACCTGCCGGACACGCCTGGCGAAGATGTGGAGCTGCCCAAGGAGTGCGCTACACGCAAGCAGTGGCGTATAGCGCGACTAATGAGGGACCGTTTCTGGAAGAGGTGGACTTTGGAGTACCTGCCTACACTTCTGCGCCGAGAGAAATGGTGCAGTAGAACGGAGCCGGTTCGCCAGGGTGATGTGGTTTTCGTCTGCGATCCAGCCCTGCCCCGAAGAGAGTGGCGTAAGGGCATCGTGGAAGAAGTCTACAAAGGAGTTGATGGAGTCGTCAGACGCGCAAGTGTACGCGTGAATGACAGCGGCCTATCCAGGACTATGATTCGACCCGTCTCCAAACTAGCGGTTTTGGATTTGAGTGAAGCGGTTCTTCACGGGGTCGGGGATGTCGCCGGTCGATAGTCGATAGCGATAGGCGGATTTAGTATATTTAGTATTTAGTCTAGTATGTAGAAATGTATGGATTTTGAGCTCTGCAATGTACGGGCACATTTTAGACGCCACGATTTGGCGCCGTAGTTTTAAGCTTTCTTTTTCATTGTCGCGTGGTTGAAGCAGGAGGACATACTGCGGTAAGAACAGTTGCATTGTATGAGAGGTTATATTTAAGCATTCTTTTGGACAGAATAAAACGGGCTTACCGAAACACGTTGCTTTGCTTAAAAATACGGGCCGTTAAAGGCAACTCCACGGGACCACCGACATGATCTTTTATTCGCAGTCCTAGGCAAGACGACTGCAAGGGCAATATTTCCTCTGGAGCACAGGCAGGCAGCCACCTCCAGTTAGAGAGTTGCCAGGAACGCGGACAGCGTTGAGATTGGACAGGCCGCAGGCAGCGACCTAGAGCAGACGCAGACGGCGTCGATTGGACGAGCCGCAGACAGCGACTCAAAGTAAACGCAGGCAGCGTTGATTAGAAAAGTCTGGGCAGAATAGAAGGATGCAACATTCCCCCAGACGGAGTGCCCGATTGATCGAGGGGCGAGTGACGCCTACAACAACAAGTGCGACGCCACAACCTGGAAGTAGTGGTGCAGCAAACATGCTGCCGGCACCGAATGCAACAGCCACGTCGGCCACGCTGAGTCACAGCCAGGCCGCTTCCGAGTCTGGAAGTATTACGACCACAGCTGAAGTATCAGTACCAGGACAGAGCAATCCATCTTCAATGCTGGATCTCTTGGAGAGAATTGCAGCGTTGGAAAGGGAGCTGGAAGGGGTAAGAGCCCGCAATGATGTGAGCAGTGCAGCAGTTGTACAGCCGCCATTTTCGAGTGGTCCGCCATTGTCATTGCGTGGCGATCCGCTCACACATAACGGGGTCGGAGTGAACAGTACAGCATGTTGGCAGCCGCCATTTTATAACGGACCGGCACTGCTTACAAGTAGCAGTTGTGTGACGCCATTTTGCGCCACTAGTACCGCGCAGACAGCGCAGGGAATTATGCCACCGGGTGTCGGCATCTACAACGTCATAACACCGACACCACAAGCTGGATCCTACGCGTGGAATACACCGAATGGAAGCAGTGGAAACTATATGCCACGCAAGCTTCACGATTTGCCAGTATTTGGAGGTCAGCCCGAGGATTGGCCGATCTTCCTTTGTGCATATACTGAGACAACTCAAGCGTACAACTGTACGGATCTGGAGAATAACCAGCGCTTGCTGAAGGCGCTGAAGGATGAAGCTCGTGAGACCGTCAAGTCGCTACTGATCCATCCAAGTAACATCAGTGCTGTTATGGATCAGCTGCGCTTTAGATATGGCCGACCGGAACAACTTATACGCAGTCAGCTGAACGGAATACGAGAGGTGTCTCCTATTACGGAGCACAATCTGGGGAAGATTGTTCCCTTCGCAACCCGTGTGAGTAATCTCACTGCCTTCTTGCAGTCAGCGAAGGCAGATCAGCATTTGGCAAACCCAACCCTAATGGAAGACCTTGTGTCCAAACTCCCGACAAGCAAACGAGTGGAGTGGGCAAGGCATGCTGCGACGATTACGCCTTTCCCAACCGTTGCCCATTTTAGTGCATGGCTGACAGAGTACGCCAATGTGGTGTGCACGATCACGGATGTTGATGGGAAGAAACCAAGACGTCGATTGCTACATGCAAGCATCGACCAAGACCGAGACGAGCAGACACACAGCCGTCTCAGAGGTTGTCCAATCTGTGGAGGACAACTGCAGTTAAGGACTGCAGAGATTTCAACGGAGCTTCACTACCAGACAGGTGGAGGCATGTGAGGAGGCATCGAATATGCTTTGCATGCTTACAGAGCGGGCACATGACTAGATCCTGCAATTCGCATGGTGAGTGTCAATTCAACGGATGCCGGAAGAGGCATAACCGTCTTCTACATGGCGCGGACAGCGAACACAGAAGGTCGTCGCAGCAAGACGATGACAGAAGATACAGGCAGCGAAACCAGCAGTCAGCAGTTTCTACACAAAGCCTGGACAGAGGTGCACCGCAGGCAGCGGATGCGCCCATCGAGAGGATTTTAAATTGTGTCGACGCAAAACGAGGTCGCCTTCTGTTCCGTATACTGCCAGTAACGCTGTACGGAGCAGGCCGACGGGTGGATACGTACGCACTCCTGGATGAAGGTTCATCCGTCACGATGATCGACGACGATGTTAGGAAAGATCTGGGCGTGCAAGGTGAGCGTCGACATCTGGATATTCAGTGGTTTGGAGGTAGATCCACCAGGGAACCTACCAACGTGGTAAACCTGCAAATTAGTGGAGCAGGCAAGCCTATACGCCACGCATTGCGAAACGTGTATGCCATTTCGAACCTGAGCCTGCCGATGCAGACTCTAGACCGACAAGATGTCCAAGGCGTGCATAAGGGTGCGCGCCTGCCAATGAGGCCCTACAGTAACGCGGTGCCGAAATTGCTCATTGGCCTGGATCATGGACACTTGGGATTTCCACTTAAGACAAAGCGGTTTGCCAGACAGGGACCGTATGCGGCCGCAACCGAGCTGGGCTGGGTTGTCTTTGGGCCGGTAAGTGGACAGTTAACTACGCCTTCACCGAGGTCTTGCTTCCTAGCCGTATTATTGGATGACACTATGCAAAAGATGGTGGAAGACTACTTTGATGTCGAAAACTTTGGTGTGAAGCTCGCGCAACCAGCTGCAGGCAGCGACGACGTGCGGGCCCAGAAGATACTCGAAGATACCACGGTGAAATTGGGCCAGCGTTTCCAGACAGGATTACTATGGAAGAAGGACAACATTGTGCTGCCACGAAGCTATGATATGGCGTACAAGCGGTTGGTCAACGTCGAGAAGAAGATGAAGCGCAACGGGAAGTTCGCGCAGGAATACGCAAGGATCATCAGTGATTACGTATCTAAGGGATACGCTCGACGGTTGAAGCCTAACGAGGTTGCAGAGAAAAGCGACAGGCTTTGGTATCTGCCACATTTTGGAGTCGAAAACCCGAACAAGCCGGGCAAGATTCGACTGGTCTTTGACGCTGCAGCCAAAGTTGGAGGAACATCACTAAACTCGGCGTTGGCCAAAGGGCCTCAACATTATAAACCCTTGCCAGTGGTTCTCTTCCATTTTAGAGAAGGTGCCGTCGGAGTCTGCGGTGACATCAAGGAGATGTTCCATCAAGTTCTAATCCGACCAGAAGATAGATGTTCTCAGCGTTTTCTGTGGAGAGATGGCGACGATAAAAGGGATCCTGACATCTACGAGATGATTGTTATGACATTTGGAGCAGCCTGCTCGCCAAGCGCTGCGCATTACGTGAAGACTGTGAATGCCGAACAGTTTCGGCATACGGATCCAAGAGCAGTTAAGGCCATCATCGATTGTCATTATGTGGATGACTATGTGGACAGCTTTGCTACCGAGAGCGAAGCCATCAGCGTATCTACCCGAGTGAAGGATATACACGCGAACGCTGGATTTGAGTTATGCCGGTTCTCATCCAGCTCACCTATTGTGGAGACTGCATTGGGCCCCCAGGACGAGGTGCGAGCGTCGGATGGGGTGAGTCAGCACAGAAGATTTTGGGAATGTGTTGGCAAGCAGCCACGGATGACTTCAGGTTTGATGTAAAGTTTCATCGAGTTCCAAGCAACGTATTGAATGGCAGTCGAGTCCCTACCAAGAGGGAGTATTTGAGCTTGGTCATGTCAACGTTCGATCCTCTGGGATTCTTGTGTTGCCTCATGATAACAGCGAAGTTGCTGCTACGAGAGATTTGGAGGCAGAAGATCCAGTGGGATGAACCACTACCAGATGAGCTATACAGAGCCTTTATGAACTGGCGCAAACAAATGGATGCCGTGGAACAGTTCCGATGTCCTCGCCATTACTTTGGGCGTGGACGCGTGCGAGACTTAGAGATGCACGTCTTCGTGGACGCAAGTCAGTCTGCATTCGCGGCGGTGGCCTACTGGAGGGTCACCTATGAAGATGACGACGTGTTGGTGAGCTTCGTATGTGGTAAAACGAAGTGCGCGCCGATGAGAACAATGTCAATCTCACGGTTGGAGCTGCAGGCAGCAGTTCTTGGAACCAGACTGATGGACACTGTTAAAAAGGAACACAGTGTGGCCATCAGGGACATCGTGTTATGGACAGACTCCAAGACAGTGCTTAAATGGATTGGCAGCACCCACCGCCGGTATAAGCAATTTGTCGGCAACCGGGTGGCGGAGGTCTTGGAGTCGACAAAGGTATCCCAATGGAGATGGGTGCCAACAGCCGACAATGCGGCGGATGAAGGAACGCGTTCACAATGCCACGTGGACCTCGGTCAGAAGTCACGTTGGCTGGGTGGACCAGCATTTTTGAGGCAGCCAGCGGGCAGCTGGCCACAGCCTGAATACGGATCTGAACGAGATCCGGATGGTAACGACGATGAGGAGATGCCAAGTGAGTTTTCGTTGGTTGGAGCGAACGACTTTTGCATTTCATTTCAGAGATTCTCGAGCTATACTCGGCTACTCAGAACTACGGCTTATTAATTAACAATTATCTGCTAATAATGACATATAAATTAGGAAGAGAACTAAAGATAAAGTTTAATAAAATTGAAACAAAAATAAAAATTAAAATTACAGGTTAACAGAGTTTAGGTGGTTGTAAATGCTAAATGCTATATGTTTAAGGGTTAGTTCAGGGGATATGATGTGGTAAAGGGTATTATAATTATAGCATAAAACCCTAAAAGGTTCATGCTGGGCATAGTTTGACCTAAATAAGGGTAATCTGATAGGTCTAAAAGAACGAGTAGAACGAGAGGGAACCGTAAAGTCAATCTGACTCAAGAGAGTTTGGGAGTCCACCATCCCGAGAAGAAGCTTGTGCACGAACATTACCCCATTGCATATTCTGCAATGGTGTAACGAAGGTAGGTCAATAAGTTTTAGCCTAGATCGGTAAGGTGGTAGGATTCTACCAGAGTCCCAGTGTAAATTACGAAGAGCGAAAATTAAATGTTAAAATTGTTAAAATTAGATGTTAAATCTATTTTCGGGACAATTTTTCAGGATATCTCCATGTTACTTAAAACCTTCATTATTAACGTCATAGTTCCAACGCGAATGACAGAATGGTTCCATGATGATAATTTGGTTCCATATCGTTATGACGTCAGGTACTCACCGATATAGTGTATGGCTATCTGTTTCTAGTCCACTTTGAAAGTATAATCTTTTTTGAGAAATCGCCAATACTAGTTGATTAATAAATGCTTTATCTTCGTTTAATGCTAGTATTAATGGAAGTTCATGTTGGAAATTTTCTTAGCCTTTTGGTGGAGAATTTCATCCAAATGGCGCATACTAAATCAAATGAGATTTCAAACTGTATAACTTTATATTTGTTTAGTATGTTTTTCCTAGGATTTTTTAAATTTATTTGTAAGAAAATGTGTAAAGTGTTTCCAATTTTTATCCAGCATCCATAGAATTTATGGTTTTTTTTTAGCCTCAAGTTGGAATCTTAAACCTATAACATTTTTTATTAGCTTTTTCATATCTTCCCTAAATATTAACTTTTTTAGCCAAAGTATTCCATGAATTGTGTGTGTTTCTGAATATATTATTACATTTTGCTTGATTGTTCTCTTGATTATTTTCATCCACTAATATACCTATCAAAAAATGATGTTCATATTGTTGTAATTTTTATTTAGTCCCATTTTGACGTTTACTTTTGAAACAAACAAATATGGAAATTTTTTGTCTGAGTTATATAGCAAGACTTGACAAAAGTCATCACTAGAACAAACAATTTAAAATTTTTGCATACATTCAAAAATTCTTTGACAAATTTCCACAGAAATATGCCTACTAATTTAGCATGTTTTCTTTCAAGTCTGCTGTTTTGCCCTTGGTTCATGTTTGTCATCATCACTTCAGACAGTAAACACCAAAGGTTAAGGAGCGTAACAGCCTGGAATTGATTTTTATAAGAACAAGTGTTGTACAGGATTACTGCTAAGGAGGAAGGTGGGGCCGCTGGATGTCGACAGGGCCGCTTTCATCGCCTGCATGTGCTTCGTGAACGCCATCCGATCGAAGGCCGCCATATTGATGTGTCCATTTTGCAAGCTGTGCACACAAGAGAGAGAGGAGGGAAAAGGAAGAAACGCATGAGTGAGTGGAAAGAAGGGGTAGAATGAAAGAGTGCCAGCGAGTGAGGAAAGTATGTTTTGCTCGATGATAAAAAGTCTTGGGGATTATTTGCTATGCAAAATGGTGCAGGGCTCAATTGGTTTTGGGTGGAGGTGGTGGGTGGGTTTGGGTGGGTGTAGGGAAAGAGAATTAAGGGAGGCTTTCGGGGTGCAGGTAGCTATGCAATTAATGCAGCGACGGCTCCGTTTAATTAGCGTATTGAAAAGTCGATTCACTCTTCATTTCACTGTAAAACTCAATGCGACATCGAAAACTGCTGAACGATTGAGAAAAAGTTGATTTCTGTATTTGTGCGAGGTATTCATAAAGCACAAGGGTATATAGTATTTGTTTAGATGTTGGTCTCTGATATCAAGGATATCTTTGAAGGAAGACTTATCTGGCATGACTGGAGGAACATGACTGTTCTTCGGGGCCAACTTCTCCAGTCCTCAGTCCGCTCGTTACGGTTTTATACAGAAAGAAAATAAAACACTGGCATATCTTAGTCGACTGGCATTTCTTCGTTTCCCTTTTTCAGCGAACAGGTTATACATATATCAGTGTAAATATTGTATTCTATGGCTTATATTTACGAACAATATATGTACATGCATATATGCTGGTACTCGTTTGAATGTTTGAGAGAGTTGACTGCTGTGTGTGTGTGTCTAATGAGGTAAATTGTGACCACGGTTTGTTGGTTTCTGCTCGGTATTGTTCGGTCCAAACGGACTTTTATTGCATGGCGGGACTATTAGGAATATTTGATGCTTTAATGGGCATTTATATGGCTGAGAGTAAATGATAAATTTTATCCAAAGAGCAGGTAGAGTCAGTCAGATGCACTAATTGATAGGAAACTGCACATCAACCTACCCTGTTTCGCGACGCTTTAATTTAGTTCTCAATGAAATTTATCAATTGGGATAAAGTAAATAAATCGAAACTCACACCAAGAGAATAATTAATAGGAAACTCCAATTTAAACATCATTATCTCCCAATCCAATATTTATTTCCGATCAAACGCCCAAATTGAAATAAAATATTTACCAAACAGAAAACAAAGAAGTTGAAGCATTATAATTTGAAGCAAATTAAAAGCATCACAATAATATGAACACCATTAAGCTTCAATATTTATTCACTTATTTTGATAAGTCCACCACACACTTAAATGTCAATTGAAAATAAATGCTCCAAAATAAGAAAAACAAATATATTATTGTGCGCATATTTATTGCCAGAGATTCTGGTGCTCACTCTTCAACGCTTCCATTCAATGATATAAAAATAAATTATGGTAAAAGAAAATCCTATTTATAGTCCCTTTTTTACGAGTTGAGCTGCCATGGAAATGATTTTTATCCTCCTCACTTATTTGGCCTCTCTGCGGTTAATTAAATTTGAAAAATAAATATAACGAATACCTATATATTTTCAAACGAAAACTGAGTGCGAAATCCAATTTAATGTGAATGCTGTGAATGCGGATGCGTTAACGGATGAGCAATAAATTAATCATACGACCCTTTGGCTAAGAGATTTATCTGCTACTGGATTTGGTGTGGCTCTTGTATTTTATAAATTCTGCTGCACGATACGCTTTCTGCCGATTCTATTCGACTGTTGAGTTTCATACTGAAACTTACACGGATATTCTGAAATCATTGGTGAC
Source organism: Drosophila affinis (assembly GCA_037356375.1). Classification (NCBI taxonomy): domain Eukaryota; kingdom Metazoa; phylum Arthropoda; class Insecta; order Diptera; family Drosophilidae; genus Drosophila; species Drosophila affinis. The sequence continues at coordinate 32,580,437 of CM074800.1, forward strand.
GTTTTTAAATACTCTTTCTATATAAAAAATACTCGTATTTTTGTGTGAGCTAAATTTCCAGCTTTACTCTATTTGATTTACGGATTCGTGGCTTATTTAATGAGCTTATACCATTATATGACCTTGATACATTCTTGTCCGTAGAAGAGGTGTCGTATAAGAGTATAATAAGTAAGGTTGCAACATCAATCAAATGGGGTGGGTTCCAGGCAAATTAAACTTACCGCTGCAAACAGTTTTCCCGCTCGCCCAATGCCAATTTAACAATATCCGCAAACACTGGAATAACAACCCAAGCATTGGGCTTGCCCAATGCCGTCTCCGTTAATGGCGTGGCAGGGGATGGCGTTGGTGGCTGCTCCACATTGCTGTTGCCAGCCGCAGGCACTGTCGCTGTTTCCGGTGCCGTCAGTGCAGTCATACCGGAAGTGCCTGTTATGCCAACTGGCTGCCCACTCGCACTTGTCGACGGTCTCCCATCTAAGTCCATTGATGTGGTAACTCCTCCTCCAGATGCTGTTGATGCTCCCTCTTCTCGTATTGATGAGGACGACTTGTCTTTAGCCTGCTTATCAGTCTTGAGACTTTGTGGTTGGCCCTGTTCATTTAGGACGATTGCCTGCTTCTGCCACAAATGACCATGTCCCTCGGCATGTCGCTGCATGCAATCCAATTGTTGGCACGTCACTTGCAGTTTGCTCCACTGTAATCAAATCGAAATCCATAAATGAACATCATTTGTAACTGTAATCTTGATGGGACCCTATCCTTCCCTCCCCTGACTTTCCCACCATTTTATTTGCTTTGTATTTGCTTGTTTCCTTCTTTTTCCTGGTGATCTGGGTTCTGGTGTTTGTTTGTTGTAAAAGTTTATGGCTGTTCTGTTTGTGTGAGTTTTATGTCTGTAATTTGCGACGAAAAGCTTCAGATCGAATTTTATGAGCGACATTTGGTCTCTCGCTGATAACATATTAATTAGGTTTTCGAAAGGCACCATGGGAATGCTTTTTCAGGGATTTTTTGGCCATTAAATGGAGTGTGACCCTAAAGGATAGGGAAATCTTGAAAGATCTCAGACATTTCTTTGGATTTCATTGAAAAAAAAGACCTTTTGTGAACCAAAAGGAGGATCTACTCGTTAAGAAGCAAATTCATTTAGTGTTCTTCTTCTAATTTAAAATGTTTCCCTATGGGGAAAGTGCGAAAAGGGCTTTATTTGTGGATACAATAGCCAAAATGATTTCCATCTCTCAATGGATACTTATAAACATTTCAGCGTATTTATACATACACATCTATCTCTGGAACACAATGCACCTGGATACGCCCACGGCCCAAACTACCCACAGCCACCATTTTGCATAGTTCTGTGAATTTGTGCAATTCCCTTGCATTTTTTATTTGGAGTAAGGATTTTTCATCTTTTTTTTCCGGTGCGCGTTGTACACTTTTCAGGGACCAGCATTGTCCAGGGCACTGCACAGGGCGCGTTGCGCAATTCATGACCATCGGAATGCAACAACAATGGGGATTATAAATAAAAGTTGGGAAAGTTTGGCGAAAGTCTGAAGCATATTTAAAGGTTAGAGATTCCTATGAAAGGTGTGATGAAAATGTTTGAAGCTAATGGTGGAATTTCATCTTCCAGCTAACTCGAATATAATCTCCATAAAATTTCCAGAAAGTAACACAGTTTGTGCGACCCCAATACTATAATAAGGAGATGTTCCGTATCATATATGCTACTTTATAATAAAATAATATAGAGGCCAAGTCATTTAAAGCATCAAAGAGAAGCATTAAGTAACTTTTAACATTTTATAAATGCCAAAAAGAAGGCGAATTCTAGTGTGAAAATATGTCGGCAACAGACGAAAAAATAGCGAAAAAAGTGTGGAATCCATTAACTAATTAAAAAGTTATTTATTTCGAATGAAATCTAGCTTTATTTTCCGCTGAATGCACGGCAACACGCTGCGGTCTGGTCTATTGAATGAGTGCTGGAATGATGGCAACCGGGCGAAAGGTGTGGCGATGTGCCAAATAAGTGAGTAAATATACTGTATATGTATATAAACCTGATGGAATTGGGCCAACGGCAGTGAAAGTGCGGTTCCTTGGGCGTGGTCAACCCATTATTCGTCCACCATTCTTTCTTTTTCGGGGGAAAAACTTTTGTGTAAACAAATGTACGGAGAAGGTCAGAAAACATTTGTTGTTATGCCAACATGGCACGGAAAATGTGGCAGAGATGGAGGCCACACTGAATGACTAGCTCACATTTTTTTTGTTATAGTTAATACAAAATTCCCATCCTAAAATAATGGGCGTACAAATCTTAGAAAAGTTGAATTTATTAAAAAGTATGACCATGTAAATCCACATAACTCAATTGCGCTGCGAATAAATACCATTTAGGGGGGGGGGAGTATATCCATTACATCGTTCAATATTTAACTAGAAACCGACAGACCAAACCCCGAACATGGCACTAAATCTTTTAAGCTCCTTTACGCCAAAATGCATTAGGCTGCATAAATGTCTGCTGACACGAACAAATATCCTATGCATCGGGCACAGCTTCGAGGCGAAAAGATTTCCATCAACTTCACACACACTAAGACTAAGAGACTAAAAAGACTACGAGAAAATGGTGGTGCTCAGAGAAAAAGGAAACTTTCTTAACGCAAGGGATGTGGATGGTCCAGAATTTATATGGTTATGTCCTTGCTAAGGGAAGCATGAATTTGGTTGCAAGAATAGTGCATAGTAGAAGATTCCACACTGCATAGTAGAGCACACTCGCACACTCCAAAGTAGAAAGTTGCAGTGTAGTTTTTTCTGCATATGATACTACGAATACATAGTATGCTCAAGTCAGCTTATAATGGAATACTAACTTTCAATTCTATATAGACATTTGTTCTTTCCGCTTTAAAGAAATGCAATTTTAATCAATTTCTTTCTTAATTATTTTCCATTGGTTGTTTCAGTGGTTTGCCTCAACTTCAATTAAAGTTTCACAGCGTCATTTGCCAGCGAAATTATGAACGAACTGATTTAGACGCCTTGACACGTAATTTGCCTATAAAATTGTCGTCTATTTTAATTTCTAGCATTTATTCCCCAAATTTATGTCGGCGCACGTTCTTCTGATTGCCGTTGTTGTCTAGCGTTCGCTTTTGTCTCGGTTCGGAACTGAGCGAAATTAAGTTTTGATTTCGCCTTGTTGCAGATTTAAATAAACCTCAGACCTTGGAGAGTTAAGAAGTTCGAATTTAAGTTTAATTTACTTTGAGTGGTGAAGACTTTGAAGCAATTATATTTTTAAAAATGTAAGTGACGTTCAAATTTTGTACAGCTCTTTTTGTATAAGTAAGCACATTAAAGACCACATCTGTACGGGGTCGTCCATTCAAAGTATCTTTTTTTTACTGCATTCTAAAACCAATTGAATTCGAACCGAATTGAACTAATTTAATGATTTAATTCCTAATTATAATATACTCTTATCTGTATAATATATTTTCCATCAGAATCGATGTGGTTAGTTGAATAAAAAACTATTTTCTCTGTACATAAATTTCGATTGTTATAAGTTTTTGGAATTTTTTATTACATAAATAAAGAAAATACCACATAAATTATACATTTAATACATTACACATTTTATACTGGCGAACAACAATACATTAGGAGGGTTTTCATTCAGCATTGAGGGCGTGATTAACTACAGATTTAATTTATTTATTCAGCAAGGTATGGTAGTTATCGACCAGAACATTTGATAGTTGATTCGGGTTTCGACTCACCGTGACTTTCAGCCTCGCTATCGCGGGTGATTCTAGGGGTTCCAAAATGGCTGTGGCGCTATTGTAGTTGCCCACGAGCAGACAATACTGGGCCACGCCACTCCACCGCTCCACGGTCCGACTCCGGTCCTCGATGCCGCCACACTGTAATGGTGATGATCCCAACAAAGCGATGGGATCCCAGGGTGCAGAATTCGAAATGAAAGATTTATTTGATTACGGAAGTTAGTTAGACGGTGCCAATGGATGGCTAGAGTGAGAGGAGGCGAGTGACGACACACGGACATGGATGGACCCACGTGACTTGACTGAAGTTTCAACGACTAGCTTGCACGGCCAACTGACATAAATTATAAGCCATTTTGCCTCGCTGACCATCCGACTGGCGTTGCTGCCTGCCTTCTGATATCCCATGCAAAGTTATATGAATCCGTGGACGTGGACCTGGACACATAGTGCAATCCACAGGGTCCAGGGATTCATGCGCTTCGTTTAACTGAGCACCGTGCCCGGGCTGACCCGATGGGGTTTTACCAAGACTGGACTGGGATTGAGACTGGGACCCCGAAATTGACCCCTCTCCTCCAAGTTTTTCTGTACTTTAATGAATAAGAGACTCCCACAGAAAAAGTATTGTAACGAAAATTCGAAGTTGTCGCACTAAAAGCCCTGGACCAGTCCTATCGATAGTAAGGTACCACCTCAATCGGCTGGACAGAGAAACAAGAAGAAGAAAATTTGTAATAAGGCTAGATGTCGAAATAAAGTGAAGACAGAAGAGCCAAATTACGAGAGAGTTTATTTGTCCCGACGCCACCACAGCGACTACCTCCCCTTAGCTGCTGCCTTACCAAATTGGTCCCATTCCTCAACCTGAATAGGACATTTTCTCAGCCCGCCAGTAGCAAAAAAAAAATTTAGCAACAGTAGCAATGGACCCATTTGCATAATAAATTCTATAAATTTGAGCATAAATTGTTTAAATTCGTAGAATGTATGTAATTCACCATTTAATTTTTCTTTGTTTCGACAATTTTTTATTGTGAGCTCGAAAATATTGGTGGACGTTTTTGCAGCTGTTGGTCATTCGCTGGAACAGTGCTTTGGCAGCCATGTCTTTGGTGGCACGGAGAACGTCAGCCAGAAGCTGTTCAGCCACACGGTAGGAGCCTCCTCCGACTGATTGTAGGAGTCGGGCAACCGTGCGCGGGACTTTCCACTTGTGTTTTGTTTTCGTGCTGGTTCATGGGCTTGCAGATAATTTCTCCGCTCACCCCACTTACAAAAGAGAACGTGCATAGACTCTTGTTTTTTAACTACAATAATGTGCGCATGTTTGAACTTACATGTTCATGTGTACAAATGTACCGCTATATGCGCAGGTTGCCCCTTCCTCAAGTGGTCTGATTCTGGACATCTCAGCATCCTAAGATTTGTTGCGTTATATTTTTTTTACGTCTTCATACGCGCTTCTTCCTAACTGGCACTAAGTAGATGCAGTTCTATCTGATCAGCCATCAGGCCATTCAGGGGACGGCCAGGCCGACGCGCTATATTGTAATTGAGAATTCGGGCAACTTTCATATTAATCTCCTACAGCAATTGACATACAATCTATGTATATAGAAACATATGTTTCCACTTTGCATATCTAGCACATTTAGCTGAAGCCCGTGGGTGCGTATTATATTCGTCCTGGGATTCGTATATTTCGACATACATATTCTTGCAGTACCAAAAACTTCCGTTCTCCCAATGAGAAGCATAAAAACCGCATGGAGAAAGCCGAAGTAGTATTCTTGACTTGTGGGCGTCAATGCAGAGGCATTGCTGAACGTCATCGCTGGCGAAATGTTGAAATTTAACATGTTTGTATGTTGAAGTTCTGCGTTCACAATATGTGTTACATAAAAATGCATAAGGAGCAGTAAATTCTTATTGGATCTGACACAATTTTCATAATTTTCACTGGTAACCTGGGACTCTGGCAGATTCTTAGCACCATTCCGATTGAGCCTATAACTAACTTATCCTCGTTGCACCATAGCAGAATATGCAATGGTGTGATGTTTCCTTCCCGGGATTCTGGAATTCCAAACTCTTTTGGGGTAGATTGACTTTGCGACGCTATTCCTTATCCACTGAAATATCCCATAAACCTAAAGCATTTAATATAATGCTGAATCACCGAATTTTTAAAACAGTTAAATTTATTTTCCTCTTCTATATTTCCCTTTATTGATAATATTTCTATGTTTAGTAAGCAGTTAATTGTTAATTAAATAAATAAATTATTCAGTCACCATTTGTGTGCATTGAGTAACTGTCAGACAGTTGAAGAGCTCCTCCACTCGTGGTCTACTGGCCGGCACGGAAGTCGTCCTCTTGTGTCTTTAAATCAGTTAATAGATTTAGTAAGGCACTCTGTGTTTTTGGGAGTCAACGACTTATAGTTGCAAATGGGAACATCTGCATGAAGGATATGTATTTCAAGTGGAGTTCCTGTTGAGTTCCCGAGCTCGCTATCAGGTACCGAGTCCAATAATTTACACAGCAGCTCATGGGACACAGGAGTAACCGTAATAGGGATAAAAATTCCTGCAAACAAATAAAACAAAAATAAATCGCAGGTAGTGTTCATTCATACAGCTTAGTAAGATTCAAAAAGAATGATATGGTTAAGTGGATCTACACTGTGATACCCTGAAATTCGTATTGAATATAAAAGTATAGTCAGGCCTCTCTTGGGAAATTATTTTCCTCATTCTAGCAGTAATGTGATGGTCTCGGTGATCTTAATATTTACGCATATAGACAGAGTGTCAAGGCCTTTGATGTTGATCATCAATATGTAGTTTCAGAAATGATTCTATTCGCATTGCAAACATCTAGTCACAATTGCAGTACCCTTGAGCATAGCTGGATATAAATTAGCTTTAATCTTTTTTTTGTTATTGCTTGGCCTTCCCAACTTTTCTTCTCGCTTATCCGCTATATCAAATTAGCGCTAATCTCTGGGTTTGTTTGCAATGAATTAAGTATTTCGCTCTTGGTTTTTGTGGTATAAAATCCGCTCTTCTACATTCAGAACTGTTCTTGCTTTCAGCATCTAGTCCCTTGTTTTGTGTGTCCTTTGGTGTGCCTACAGTCGGGTCTTGAGGTTAAATCTGGGTTTGGCTTTGGGGTTAAAGGGCTCTCTTGGCTGCCTGTTTTTTGCGTGTTTTTTGGCTCTTGCCAGAAAAATATACTTGGCAGTTGTTCAAGACCTTTAAGTGCTTCCATTTGGTATTTAAAGTACGTTTTGGAGAATTACATTTAACAGGAAATATATTTTCAACAAGAACATGTGTTTTTTAAAGAATTTTCTTAGGAAACATGATTCCTTCGTTGATTTTTTTTACATTTCCTCCTCTATATATTCATGATTTTACAATCTATTTTTGAATGCAAATAAGAAACACACTCCAAATATCATTTTGTTTTATTTATACAGAATAATATGCAAAGCATATTGGTTCATTTGCCATTCATTTACAATTTAGAATATGCCAAATGAATTTATATTTGCTATTTATTTTACTTTGAACACATTGCAACAAGGAAATTCCAAGAATATGATTTATTTATGTAATGGAAAGAATTTCATTTTACATTCCGTAAAATTGAAATTCAGTTTGTTTCCCATTGATTTGCTGACTTCTTTTTAATTGTAAATATGCTGTTCAAATATTATAGAGTAAAGATAATTCCTTTCTAATCTGAGTCAGAGATCAAAACACATGTTTAATTGCAAATTGTATACCTTAATTGTTTTAATTTAACGAATTCAAGAGATTTCCGAGTCGTTTATTTGTGAAAGTTATAAAAATAATTATGATTTGAATGTCTTGAAAGGTACATTGTTGCCTGGATGTGTTCCGGTAAATAAAATGTTGCAAAATCTTAAAGAAAATCGATTTAAGGAACATCCACAATTGCTTACTTGTTGCTCTTAGTTGTGATAATAATCACTCACCTCGATTAAAGCCCTATTTCCAAGTCATATGCACACATCTGCTCCGCGCTAGCAGATTGTCACCATTCTGAGAGAAAATGCTACCATTTGTCGCCTCGAGAGATGCAACCGGCTCGTTCTCCAGGCAGCAGTCGTCGCTGTCGGAGCAGCTGCTGCTGCTGGGGTGGCGGCAGCGACGACACCGACGATGACGACATTTGTCGCGATCCCGCTGGCCGCGCGATTTTTGCAGCACGGTCTGCTTGCAACGCATGCCGCAGGTGATGGCGGATATCTTACTGCCATGAAAGTACATCGCCATGTGTCACGTTCGGGCAGCCGCTCCTGACGCGGTCATGTGTGGGGGCTCTGTGGGTTGGGTGTTTCTGGGGTGGTGTGTCCTTGTTTAATGCATGAACACGGATCGGCCAGGTGAAAAGCTACCCTTCCTCATGGCTGGACACGTGGGTGACACTGAGGGCGGTGTCAAGCAATCAAAGGTTAATTTCGTGAAGGATTAGGCGTTCGACTGTCATGTACTGACCACACGACTCTCATATTCCGTTTTAATCCCTTATGGTAGGCTTAGTTGACACTTCATTCCGTTTATCCTTTCACGATTTTTTAATTTCCACACCGGCTAGTTTAGTTCTTAGGTTTTTCTCACATCCTGCAACAGAAAAAAGAGGAAAATAAAAAATGATGCCGGGTAAAAGCTCTGGGTCCATGCGACGTCAACAAGGCAACTTTTGCGTTAATCGCAGCACATTACTCATACGCCGCGTGGCTATCAAACAAGTGCTTAAATAACTGGCCTCTTCCTATAACTGCCTCAGTGTCAGTGTACCTATGTGTGAGAGAGTTATGGTTACGGTTATTATCCCTTTGAGCCCACTTGCCACTCATCAGGCCATAGACATGTGCGTATCATCAATAAGGGCGTAGCCGAAACGTACTGAGGGGAAGGAAGAGGACGGCTGCCTATTACTTGGGTCGATGGCAGTCATTAAATCACTGCAGATGCGTTAAGGCGCCCAAGCAAAACTGATGTTAAGACCCGAAAACACAAATAAAATAATCAATAATGTATTGATTTGGTTCAGGGTTACCCATTAATAAAAATGTTTGGCCTGGATTATTCATTGAATAGAGTAAGAGGCGAATTTTGGTTTTGTGGCTATTTAGGATGAACCCTGAACAAAGTTCAGAGAAAATGTACAAATATCCAATCTTTGGATTGTCTTTTTGCATATTGATTTATGGTGGTGTTTCGGATGGATCGAAAGCATTCAATACTTTCGATATTTCTGAATACAAACTACATAACAATTGGACGACTTTAGTGCTTTATGGCTTTTATATAATAAATGTTAGAACAAATCTTGAACTCAGGGTGAGACCACTATCTTTTTATACCAATTCAATAAAACGTCTCATTAACCTGAAAGAGAATCATTTATTTCATTGAAGTCCTTTCCTTTGTATATTTTTCTCTTGTTTTATTCACGGCCTCAAAATAACATATTAATACTTTATATACCAGAGAGAAACGAATTAAAAATCGGCATTAAAAATGCGGATATCAAATGGCGGAACTGGGAAAACTGTTTCCCATAATATGAGGCGGTTTCCACGTGCGCGGAAATTTCGCAGCAATTTGTTAAGGAAATAAGGAAATAAGAAAACGAGAGCAGGTGGATTCAATGGGGATTAACCACGCACAAAAGATAACGACAGCTCGGCAGAGTGCAGCTTCATATGAATGAAAAATCCATTAAATAATAAAAATATGCAGGCACATGAATTGCACATGGCAGCGGCTCAAGTGCGGATGTCTGTGCTGCTTAAAAGGAAATTGTTCTAGAGTGTGCACTCCCACAGCTGTCTGGCAGCTGCTCATGGAAATCAAGAACATTAGATTTCTCTTTGCCTCATTTCGATTTGTCATCATCTTTGAGTCCTGGCTTTTGTCAGCCAAAATTCAACAGTTGCCATGCCCATGCCCTCTCATTCACTATAAGGTTTCCCATCCGGACTGGCAGCTATTGATGGCAATGCCAGATGCAGAAATTGATCCAAAATCAAATACATGTCTGTTACTGTTGCTGTTGAACCAATGCTCTTTTGGTTCATTCTCTTTGAAGCCTCAGCTTCATTCCATCTTTCGTTGCAGACCCACACCAAGGCGTCCAATGTTACGTCATTCACAAATTTCCAATTCAGGAGACCAAATTCATGGGTGCTTCATCTGCTGGTGGTAGTCTTTTTACAATTTTTTTTTATTTAAAATGCCATCAAATTATTTCTTTGTAGATTGTACTATCTCAATGTAGCCAATACCAGTCACAACAGAAGGGATTACAGGCTTAGCACTTCAGCCAATACGAGTGTATCCTTTTGGCTGCCCATCTGTATGGAACGAATGCAGTCGTTTTGCAAATATTGTATTGTATATGATTCAGGGAACTTCCAAAACTACATTATCCAGTCCACAGTAAAATTTCAATTGAAAAGGATATAAAAAGGATATAATTAGCTCACGCTGCTTACATTTGCATACCCTTATAAAAGTATAATGATTTTAATGTTACCAACGAATATGAGAAAGTACTTTCAATCGAAATAGTTTTAACTTTTTATAATACTTATAAAGGAGGTTTCGAATAACTCAATGATATAATCGGATTACCAAATCACACTGCTGCTTGAGGATGGATTCATATAAATAAGAAATTTTTTATTTTTTCTATTAAATGGTCTATGGATCCACAGATGCTAGAGGAAATACAAACTTCGGCATATTAAAAGTGTTCAGCTTTCCAGATTTTCTTTTACATAAATATACATTATGCGTGTTTTATCTGTGTGCTATATCTGTTTAGTATCTGATGTGTTTATATATATACATATATATACATATGTGCACACATATTTTAGGCAGCCGTACATTAAGTGTACCATGCTCGAGTGAGCGTATCAAGGGCGGAACACACGCAAAACTTATGATATATATACTCAGAGCCGATAAAAACTTGTACACAGTTAACTTAAAGTTATGTCTGCCACGCCCTCATCTCTCTGGGCAGCTCCTCATTGTTGGGTATCCAAGGCTGTAGGCATAGAACAAAATGAAATAAATCTTTATTCCTTATTCTTTTTTTGCGACAGAGGCTTATTATAATTCCAATCATGTCGACGGACTGCAGGCCTAAATCTATGCGGAAGGCTGGCCAATGAAATGTTTTCAATTTTAATATTGACAACCCAAGTGCTTCCTTTTTGTGGATGATATTGATTGCCTCAGGAGAAGGGTGGGATACATTCATATAGGCAGGGAACGTGCCTCAGCAGAAGTGAAATATATGGTACGGTGAGGCAGGGAAATATGAATCTGGCTGACACATTTTATTCCGTTTGAATGCCCATTACTGATGCCCTTGTCTACACTTGAATGCTCAAGAGCAGAAAAATAAAAGGAATACTCCAAGATACCGAGAAAAAAAGCAATCAATTATACTGAAAATGATAAAGACATTCAAAAAAGGTCGAGGCCGAATATTGTAAACGAATATAAAATGAAGTAAAATTTGGAGGAAAGTGGAATGTTCAACCAACAGCAGGGTTGCTGGTTTTTGTCTTTCGTTTATTCTGTGGCATGACCGCAAAAATTGCTGATTTCTGCACTTGTTGTTCGTTTCATAGTTGTCCCTTCTAACCGGGGCATTCCTATCTTCCCCATCCTAAAATTCCATTATTAATACAATTAGAGGAGAATGCATCTGTTGTTGGTATTCTGCTGTTTTTGCTGGGCCAACACAAAAGGATTCATATGGTCTCTGTCCATGTGCCATGGCATTCGTTGGAGTGAATGGAATTTTAACCGCAGAACTCTGTTAATAATCATCTTGGATTATTTGAAATATTTACAGCTTGATGGTGAAACTCTCAAGTGCTTTGTATATTTTAAGACCAATCTGAACTTTGGCTACGTCACAAACAAGAGCCTGTCAACAGGTGGTTGGGGACAAGAAGCAGCTGCTGCAAGTGTCCTCAAATCTATTAGCATAAGACTGATAAAAACGAAACTGATGTCGCTGTCGCTGTTGTCAACAAGCAGCAACAGTGGCAACAAAGCAGGCTGTGGCAGTGGCAGAAATGGCAACCATTTAGCTAACAAACAAACAACAAAAGTGAGTGTTGCCTACAAAATGGGAACCTCAAATTGATTTGAAGGAATTTCTTTAAAAATCGGCTAATTACGATTGTATAATGTTTAACGAATTTTATATCTCAGAACTGAAGACTTTTTAAAAGAGGAATAATATTATTCTTCAAATTTTGTAATTCTCATCATTAAGTATTAAATTAAGGTAAAACGTCCCTTTAATTCAAAATATTATAAGATATTACATGTGAAAACCAAAAATTTTGGATGCTGTTATCAAACTTATTGTATTTTTATTAATAGTATGGACTCCTCCACTTCACTTTTAATCGATTTGATTGCAAAATGGTAATGGAAAACGAGGAAAGTTTGTTTACTTTCACTTAGATCGCTTTTGTGTTTTCTGCAGTTGTTTTCCCTCTTTTTTGCGCCTCGGATTTCAAATCAATTATTGCTTTTTATTCTACTCTTATTGGCGTGGTTTTTCCACCATCCAAGGATATTTGCAGCAAAGTCATTGATTTTTCATATTTATCACTTTATTGCATTTGGCGGACGGACGTAACTTTTTATCGGTAAATGTTGTGTCGGATATATGTATGTATTTATTTATATTTACTTATAAAAATGGATTTAATTGGGTTTTATATGATATGATGTTCTTAAGAGAAGTGGAAAAAAGCAAAAAAAAAAAAGCAAGGAACTGTAATTTGTTGGTATGGTATGTAAATGGTAAATCGGAATTAATAATTTATATGATTACTATCTATTACATTTATATTAATGGTATATTCGAGCTATCATTAAATTATTTTGTAAACAACTAAAGGGAAAATCCTCTGCAAACTTGATATTGTATACCATAGAGAGAGAGAGAGACTAGATATTTGTTGACCATTTATTTCGATCATATCAACTCGTTGCACAGTCGAAGTGCTTAAATTAATTACGACTTTTGTGTTATTTTCCTAACTTTCAGTAGATTTTCCTTCCTATCGGACAATCAGTATTTACATTAAATTTAATTAGCATTTTTTCGCTTTTGTCTGCAACTGAACTGGTGGAAAGTGCGCTAGTAAAAGTCCAGTCCCTTTCAAATTACATTGACATTGTCTCTGGCCTTGTTAACTTGCTGGCATTTGTAAGGTTTAAATGAAGGGAAAGCTAGAGAACTTTTCATTTGATTTTTCTCAGGCCCCTTGGCAGAATGACGCCAACCCATCCATGGCACACTTTCCAGCAGGGATGAAAAACTCCAGATGGTATTCGATGTTTTCGTCCCTGGAAATGCGGAAGATAGGTCCCTATCGAAATAGGATCTTTTTCATTTGTTTCTTCTGGCTATAATAATAATTAGATCTATGCTAAATTCAGCGATCTGCTCGATATGGTAATTTTCAATGATTATGCTTTCGGTTTTCTCGTATCTTCCACATTGTGGACTAAGCTATAACGACTCGGCTATTCCGCCCTGGGACATGTACATATGTATGTATTTAATTCTCAGCTGAAGTACATTCTCAGTAATGATAGCTAGTGCGGCACCGGCGCCGAACTAGTTGCCTGGTACTAGAGGGCATCTATCCGTGCTTACACATACATGCACGTTTCTTCCATTTTTAGATTACGTTCTCTCGACGTGGTGCGAGCGAGACGGCGCGGACTTTACGATCTTAAAAACCTCGCTGCATATGACTATGCAACTGTATGGGAATCTTACTATACATACTATATTATAGACATATACTCTTCGAGTAAGGGCTATAAAAATCCTCCTCATTGGGGCGAATGTGTAGAAATTCTGAAGTTCGCAGGCGCAGCCAGTCGGGCGGAACCATTTGCGATACTACTTATTTATGTCCGTTGAGGTTGAAGACTTTTTCAGCAATTTAAATTCATTATTATTGATTTTTTGTTTAGAATTCGATTGACTCCGCAAAGGCTGCAGTTACTGACAGCTGTATTTGATATTCATTAAATATAAATACCTCTGAAGGAAAATATTCTCAGAACTTTGAATACGCTTACCATATTAATTCCATTTATACATTTTTTGTGGGGCATTCGGTTTTTTAACTCACATTGAGACTTAAATAGTTCAAATTGTATGATAATTAATTATTGGCATTTTACGATTACTTTTGGATGGTGTTAAACCTTTATTCTTTTTGCTTAATTTTCATAGATTTGTTTAATTTTTTGAAGGATTCATTTATAAAAAGTTATCTTGGATATATTACCACAAAAATGGACGACTCAAAAATGTTAAATGACAAAACCGTTCCGACATATCCGCTGCCTAAGCTGCACGCTTACAGAAGCCACGACGAACTGAAGTGCGCACCGTCTTAGGCATGTTAAAAACTGCTTGAAGTTACACACTATCCTTTTCTGTGCTGACAGAACACGTTGCCATCGAACATGTTCGAATTTCGAACTGACAGAGAATTCTGACGATACAAATAAAAAGAGGTTGGACTTAAAAATATATATATCGATGGCCCCACAAGTACATATGTGTATGTATGTATGTTTAAAACACAATTTTATAAGAATTTTGGTACACATATTTTTGGCACATTTTGTTAAATATTTCTTTACTACGCCCTTAATTTGCCAGAGTACAGCGCAAAGAATTGCTTGCCATGTTAACAGTACTCTTCCATGGCATTGCTTTAATTAGCCAGCCTCATATGCTGGGTGACACCTAGAAGTATTCCATAAATATGAGAGAATGATCGTACAAACTGTTGTGGAAAGAACCTAAGGACTTCAATAAGCATCGATCATCCTCAGTTGAGACTTCTTTGTCTTCAATAATTTTTTTTTCTTGTGGGCTAGTTAAAATTTCGTCTGCACTTTCAGAAAGTTTTCCTCCTATTACTTTTTTTGGTCGAAAAGTTACATTTTTTAATCCACAACTTTTTAAATGCTTGCAGAGGGCTGGAGAAGTTTCAGGGGGGAAGTTTTCTGCAAGGTACAGAGTATCCACTGCTAAATGCAATTGCATAAGTTTTTACGTACTTTCTTACTTTTATTTCTGCGGTCGATTGGCAA
Source organism: Drosophila affinis (assembly GCA_037356375.1). NCBI lineage: Eukaryota > Metazoa > Arthropoda > Insecta > Diptera > Drosophilidae > Drosophila > Drosophila affinis. The sequence goes on from CM074800.1 coordinate 32,595,465, forward strand.
CATCTTGGAAGAAATGTATGCTACATGCGAGTCCTTCCCCTGAAGACAAATCAATGAATGTTGTTGCAGCTGCAGCTGAAAATGATTTCGAGCTGGGACATAATTTACAGAATTCAATTTAGGAGGATGTATTAATTTATTTGCCAGCTTCCTAAGATCGTGTGAAGAGCGAGTATTTACCTAACCCTGCATCCCAAGTGATGCATTTACACAGGGGTCTTAGAGTGAGCTTTAGAGCTGTATAATCTTTGGAAATGACATGTAAGTGCGTTGGCTCACATAGCCGCGTTACTAGCACATGCAGATTGAAGTTTTGACACAAGACGTGCAGGGGTGCGAGGTAGTCTATGTGTAATCCAAATAAAATAAGACGCGACAAGACGATTTTTCTTTCGACGAAATTCACCCCAGGAAAACCAAACCCCTCCAAAACACCACCAGTTCTCGACTTCAATATCTTGACCTGACTAAGCAAGAAAATTTTATTTATAAGAAATACATTCAATGGAAATTGAAGATACGGGAACTATTTTCCCATTAATATTTTTATACCCGGTACTCGAAGAGTATAGGGGTATATTAGATTTGTGGCGATAACGGTTATGTGTAACGCCCAGAAGGAAGCGACCCCATAAAATATATATATTCTTGATCAGCATCAATAGACGAGTCGATATAGCCATGTCTGTCTGTCCGTCCGTCTGTCCATTTGTCCGTCCGTCCGTCTTCATTTGCGCCTATATCTCAGAGACTATAAAAGCTAGAGCAACCAAATTTTGTATCCAGTCTCCTGTGTGATCACACTACTCGTAATGTGTGATCACACTGCTACTAAAAACGCAGAATCACAGAAAAACACCATTTCTATCAGAGTGTTGAATCTGGATCAGATCGGATCATTATTATAGCTACAATGAAGAAAACCATTTCGAAAGTCATCGTTCCCTCTCGCTCTCTCTCACACGCTACCCTGTCTGCCTTGCCTATTCGTCCAAATGAACGCCTAGATCTCGGAGACTATAAGAGCTAGAGCAACCAAAGCTCCTGTGATACCAAACCAGCACGAGTTTGTTTTACAATTTTGCCACGCCCCTTTCCGCCCCCACAAAAGTCGAAAATCTGTGGAATCCACAATTTTTAAGGTACGAGAAAACGAAAAAAGGCAGAAGGAAAAGGTCGTCTCTAACAGATTGTCGAATCTGGATAAGGTCGGATCATTATTACGGACAGAAGGAAAAAAATTAAATTTCAGTGGCTACGCAACGCCTTTCAAGCGCTGACTCATTCGCTCTCTCTCTCTCTGTCGCAAACACTTGTACGTCTCAAATATATAGTTATACATGTCATGTAGAAATGTAGAAGCAGATGTAAAAATCATATGCACACAAAAATGGAAACATGTATAAAAATTCCAAAAATGGTTTGACTTCATTTTTTTATTTTAAATATTATTTTCGTCCCTTTTGAGAACATTTAATAAATTTCATAAATCGTATAATCATAAATGTATGTATGTATATACTGACAGAGTACCGGGTATAAGGTAGAGCCGCGGCCTTTGCCGCGGCTCACAACGTTCCCCCTCCTTTTTTGTATATTTGTACTGCTTCACCTGCTTTAAACCATGGACAGATAGCGCAACAGAAGCAAGCAAAATAGATGAATAAACAAGAATAAGCCAGGAGACCAACCAACAGCTCGAATAGAGAAATCGTCATATCCCCATCCCAAGGTCAAATCAAAAAATGTAAATTTCCACAATGCCCCCGCATTGGCGTTCATGGGCTTCTCTTTTTAGCTTCATCGCCATGAGAATCTATTCTTAACTTCTGTTCTGCATACGAGAAAGCTTCAAATTATCCTACACATGGAAAGTGCTGTGGGATCCCTGACTCACGTATAATCTTTTGAAATTATCGATGTGGCTCGAAGTAAATTGAAATTGCCTCAAGCCTCTCTCTTTAAGTGCACTTTGGTGTTTCATGAGAACATTTTGCAAAAATATATACATAATACATACATTTTCTGAAAATGGCTGCCTTGTGTGTGATAAACATTTATTTTAGTTACTTTCTCCATAAAGCTGGCTGTTGGCTTGAGGAAACTCTATCTTTTAAAAGTGGTTTCTAAATGTGCAATGAAATGAAAGCTTTTCCGACTGAATTTGGAATTTCTCCGGGTCATAAATATATGAACAATTTGCTTTATTTATTGCACAACATCGAAGCATGAAAAATAGTATTCAGACGTGAAAGTACTATCTTCCAGACAGTTGAGATTCTCATGTTTGTTCACTGCACACAGAAAATAGTTGTGTTCCCGGGAATTCTTGTGTATCAACAGCTACGTGTCACTTCAACTTTCCGGATGACTTCACTGAGGAGCCCCCATACGAGGAGACTTAGAGGACTAAACATGAATGCATGATCAAAGTGCTTAAAAAACAGGATAAAAGTCAGCCTTCAATGAAAATAAATATGAATTGCACACGGCGCGTACCTATACGTCATACAAATAATTATATGTGCAACACGTTTTTTTTTAATTACAAAAGTACAATAACTGATATCGAAATTTTGGGTACTTAACTTTATTTGCAGAACAATTTGTCGATATAAAATTAAAAAATGGTAACAAATTTCAATTACATGTAATAAGGAACTTAAATTAAAAGTAATCTTCGTAGTAAATATATATATGTGCATATTCAATTTTTTGTTTGTTAGTATTTTATTAATGATAATGTACAGATAACTTTAATAATCAATATTGCTACCCTTATTTAGTATTACAGAATTAAGACGGGATGGCATGGAATCGACTAGGGATATAAGGGTGGATGGATCATTTTTCGCCCATTCTTGCTCTATTGCCACTTTAAGATGCCTTGCTGTCTCAAACTGTCTTCCATTCTTAAAGACTTTGGCAGACAGGATACCCCAGAGGTCCTCTATGGGATTCAGGTCCGGACTCAAGGCTGGCCATTTCAATACAGTTATTTTTCGATCAGTAAAGAAGCTTTTGGTCACCCGAGCTGCGTGTATTGACCATTGTCCTGTTGGAATGTCCAGTCATCACCATACAAATTCCCACCAAACTCTATCAACTCACTCTCCAGAAGATCCACATACATTTCGGCATTCATTCGGGTAGAGACGAAGCATATAGGTGACTTTCCTCTGAAGCAGAACGCAGCCAATATCATCACAGTGCCACCTCCAAAACCTCGCTTGAAACAGGATCGCCTATCCTGTCGCATATCTCGCCAATATTTTTTGCAACTGTCTGGACCATCCAAATTAAACTTCTTTTCATCACTAAAAATTACATTATGCCACTCATCGCTCCAAAAACGGTACTTATCTGCAAACTCCAAACGAGCCTTCATGTGCCTCTGCAAAAGCTTTGGTTTAGGCACCATAGAGGTATACTTAAGTAGCTTATTTTCGAGTATAATTTGGACTATTCGATTCTTCGTTATTTCCAGACCCATATGCTCCTTAATTTGTCCGCTACTCATGGAATAAACCACAGCAAGTCGCTGAATCTGCCGTTTGCACCGCGTATCGATGTTGGTCTTACGACCACTTCGTCGATTCGTACCATATTTAGCTGGGTTTTTTATATAATTGGAAATGCAGTTCCTATGGCGTTTAAGAGTTTTTGCGATATCTGTGATTTTTGCACCGCTTTTATGCATTCCTTGTATAATCCCTTGTTCATGGTCAGACAAACTAGTTCCACGAGGCATTTTACCTAACCAATTACAAAATATTCCAATCTAAAGCACAATTATAACAATTACATACTTACATTAAGTAAGTCAAACAAATGTTTGCAACTTAACTTCTTGAAAGGCACTTATCAGCAAAAACGATCGGTTAGCACTGATGTGCACATATAATTATTTACTATGCAGCATCGAAAGCTCGCGCACATTTTTAATGTAACGGTACAACGAATGAAACGACAAAGCAAAAATTTTGGTCGAATAACAACAACAACATATCTCCAAAGCTTTGCTCATTCACAGAAACGGGACAATTTTACTTATATGACTAAAACACAAAAAACTGTAAATGCACATATAATTATTTGTATGAGGTAGCATAAAGAACATCATAATTTGTTTCCATTTAAAGTACATCCCACATTGCCAAAGTGTACCACAATCATTTAAGAAAAGAAAAAAAGTGTATCTATTTTATAGATTACCACGAATCCCGTACTGCAGATACAGCCGCATCACATCATATTTCCAGTACGCAATAAAAATTAGTTTGTCGCAAATTATTCGCAGTTTAATTATGGATAATTGTTTGACTGTCATCCCAAATGAAATCATCCCTTTAAAATATGTGTCCAGAGCTAAACAAAAACAAATTGTCATGGCACAAGAGCCCACAAATCACACGGTGAAATTTTGAAAATTGAATTAAAACTAAATGATTTGGAGCACAAAAACAACTGTTCCACAAAGACCCACTCCTAATCCATTCCTCCCGCACAGGTTGTGTGGCAGCAGTGATGCACGAAATTTCACCTAAAACTGTGTCTGTAGCAGGGTCACCAGATGACCTCATTCGCATGTTGGTCAAAACTCTCATTTAGTTGGTCCCTAGTCGGTTTTTTGGCTGTTCTTGCAGGGCATCGTTTTTTTTTGCTGTTGTGGTGCAATGTGGTTTCATTAGTGGTTGAGTTAGTGAGTGGTTCCCTCTGCTGTCTTTCGCTTGCTCTACGTACATTTTCTACCTGTATTGTCATGTCGTAGGTAATGGGTAGTCGTGTCGACTAGTGTTATTAATATTCAACACCGGGTACCGGGTATGAAAAAAGCAAAAACGCAGAATCATCTAAGATGACCGTGTCTAACAGATTGCGAAATCTGGATAAGGTCGGATCATTATTATGGACAGAAAGAACAAATTAAATTTCAGTGGCTACGCAACGCCTGCCAAGTGCTGACTCATTCCCTCTCTCTCTCTGTCGCAAACACTTGTACGTCTCAAATATGTAGTTATACATATACAAATGTAGAAGCAGAAGTAAAAATCATATGCACACAATAATGGAAACATGTATAAAAATTCCAAAAACTTCATTTTTTGAAATATTATTTTTTGCCCAAAATTTAATTTGTCCCTTTTGCGAACATATAATAAATTGCATAAATCGTAAGCTCATATATGTATGTATGTACATATGTATGTATATACTGACTGAGTACCGGGTATAAGGTAGAGCCGCGGCTTTTGCCGCGGCTCACAACGTTCCCCCCCGTTAATTTTTATGAAGGCTCAACCTCAACTGGCTTTAATTGAAAAATTGTCTTGTCTTTCGCATTAGTCAAACGTTTTCCATAAAAAAAGGGAATAACAATGAGAAATGAGAAAATTGACAACCGCTTCTGCTGTGGTCTCTCGGAAAGTAATTAATTTGTAATGAATTGGAGCAACTCCTTCCACTAAGGGCTAGTGGCAACACTTAAGCTTTTTACTGTTTGGATTATACAAATTGCAAGTGGAAATCGGGGAACCGTATAGAGTTCACCATTTTCCACGTCTAGACAAAGTTGATGTCACGCATGCCAGTCGGGTCGCTCCTCTTCCCTCCTCAAGCAACTTTTCTTTAAATGGAAGTTGTTCCACGTATGTGGAAGTGTGTGTGATTACTTCAGTGAAGTGGAAAATGGAAAATGAGTTCGCACTTTAGATTCAAATCTGTAAACATGAGCTAGGGCTCAGATGCGTTTTCCCTAGCCCTTCTTACGGCGTTAGCTATCTTGATTTTCCCTGAATACTGAATAGACACCTCTAAAAGTGACAAGACCATTCTATTAGCCATCGCCGCGTCTAGTTAGCCTGAAGGCGGGGATGAGAACATATTTCAATTATACTTGAGGGCTGGTAACAGTTTTAAGAATTATTAACAATAAATTATGTAGCAGCAACTACAGCACCACTCATAATAAATGCAGTTAAGCTTTTGTAGATAATATGAGCAACAATTGCATAAACAACAATGGCAAGTAAGTTGCCTTTCAAGCCTCATAGGCAGCTCGGTAATTCTCTTCACTGGCACTGACGCTCCCATACGCCTTTAACTATCGACTATAACTATGCCCGTAAATTTATAACCTAGACCCAGTAGGGTCTCCTTCCACGCCGACACACCTCCATGGGGTTCTTAGAGTAGCAATAGCGATAGGTGAGATATTTTGGGCTATGGGATACCCGGTAATCAGTTTATTATTCTTTTGCTCCAAGTATAAAGTTATCTCTTAATTGATTTACTTGAAAAAACCAACGAAGCCCTAGAGGATTGAATATTAAATGTTGTAAAACAATGTAATATGACATATATATGTATCTTAATATTACTAGTTGCATATGTCTTAGCCACTGAAGCTGACTGTATTTATGAATATCTTTATTTTTCGATTTATGCCTTGCTTGATGCTTCGTTCTTTCTTATACACTATCATACCCATTCTATTATTGGGTAAACAAAAACCCATCCATAAGGTGTTTATAAAACAAGTCCAGGTCAGAAGTTGAGGACTGTGTGTTGATTCTGCTGTGGCTGGTGCTAGTCTGGTCTAGTCCTGTCACAATAACAACTCGTAAATCTGGCGTCAGCTGCCAAGTACAGAACTTTAGGTTGTTACGCTAACAGAAAATGCCATCGCATAGCTCAAAAATTCTCACAGCCAGGGGCTGTGGGACAGAGAGAAGGAGGGCACCCGAAGGCATTGAAATATTAATGCTCATGGATAGAATGAAACACATTTCCTTGGCGTCGGGCAATCGCGTGATTGTATTGCTTGCCGAACTTTGGGTGTTGCTTGGTCCTGTCGCTGTGGACGAACGCCACCAAGGCGATGGCCAATAAATTAATGAAAATGCAAAAAGCTCTTGCAACAAGCAATTTTCCCTAGAAGCAATAGGCAAAAAATTCAACAAACATTTTCAGCACATGCCGAGGGTATTTGTGGGAGTGGGGAAATGGCAAAAGATTGTTACAAAATGTTCTTCTTATGCAGTCGAAACTGCAACGAACTACCAAAGTATAAAAGACTATTGAGATGGTTCGGATAAGTATTCCACACAAATTGCAGAGGGAACTGGAGATTCTAGTTGGTCTTCGCCTTGATACTAAGCCACCAAGTTTATGGTGTATGCTACTCTTCCTCTTTGGAGGAATATTGACAGCTGTAAAGCTTATGTGCACTCAAGTCCGGGGACATCGAGTCCATGAGTTTCGCTGACCAACCGCACTGTCACGTGCCGGAGACACTTTCTATAAATGTAAAATGCTAAGAACCTTCGAAACTTATTCGACCAAAAGAACACAGTGTCAGACATAAGAGAACTATTAGAATGAAGACTTAAAAGGAAATGTATGTGAGCTTACGATTTATGTATTTTATTATATGTTTGCCAAAGGTAGAAATTGAATTTTAGCTATAAAATAGAAATTAAAAAAAAATAAAATCGCACCTTTTGGAAGATTTCAATAAATTATATATTATTCGTTTCCATTTTCTTTTACATATGTTTTGTACATCTGTCTTCTAAATTTCTACATCTAAACGTATAACATATATGAGACGGAAGTGTATGAATGATCTGACTTGGCTAAATTCGGCAATCTGGTAAATATGATGATTCTATGACTTTGCATTTTTAGATTTCTTGCTCTTTAGTTTAGTTAATTTTCTCGTACCTTTAAATTGAACGAATTCCACAGATTTCGTTCTTTGTGGAGCGGAAGGAAGCGTGGCAAAATTTTGAAATGCACTTGTATTGAAGTGGTATCACAGGCGGTTGGATAGAGAGTTTGGTCTTATAATCTCTGAGATCTAGGCGCTCATGAGGACGAACAGAGAGACATGGCTACATTGACTCGGCTATTGATGCTGATCAAGAATATATATGTATACTTTATGCGGTCGGAAACGTTTACTTCTGGGCGTTACACACGTCTAGTATCACCACAAATCTAATATATCCCTACACTTCCGACACGGTCTAGATAGGACTAAGGTATATTGTTGTCGAGTCACCTGACTACTCAGTTGCATTTGTTTGTTTTTTGGGTATGAAGTAATGAAGTCGTAATGCAGTCATGAAATTTGTATTATTTGGTTGCTGTAATAATTCAAAACCTGTCGCCAGGGGCTGCTTCTTTAGTTTCTTTTGTTGCTGTAAAAAATAACAAATTTTTTCCACCGGCTTGGGAATTTTTCATTACAGGGAACTACCACAGAAATGTAATAGAGCATATGTGTGCCCGGCCCTTCGGCTGGATAGGTTATTGAAGAAGACATTAAACTGTGTTTGAAAGTGTTTGCACTCCTTTTCGCTAACGGATTCTGTACAGCTGCTGCTTACACCTTTGTATGGCCCTAGTCGTGTGGAAGTGTCCTTTTTTTACCTCTCAGTGTTTTGCTCCCTTCGCTGTAGCAGCAGTCGTGCTTCTTCAGAAGGTGTGTGAAAGTTTTCGGCGCTAAAACTTTGTCGTTTGGCAGAGGCAAAAAAGTTAATGCAGGTCCTGGGTGATTTTAATGAGCTTTTCCTTGAGCCCTTGAAAACCAAGTTTTGACTATAATTATTAGGGGTTGGTTGCATCTTTCGAATAGCGACGAAAGACTTTTGCAGGACTGAAAAATTGTCGCCATATTCAAAATATTTGACAAATTTTCATAAGAATAGGCAAGTGCACCTTCTATAGACCAATGGCTACTACCTAAAACAATCTTTATCTGGACTGTTTCCATGCAAGAAAAATGCCATATAAAATAGTTTTCTTAAGAATTTTATTAACATCATTCAGATACTCTATCCCTGAAATTAACACCTGGCCTCGAAAACTTTCCAGAAAGTTGATGAAAAAGAGCAGACGCACCGTTGCGGATGATTATGATTATGAAGGGGTGGAGATGGGGCCCATACCAGGAAGGCACTCGCTGTCTAATAGCTGGAGCCCCTCCCAAGCTTTGCTTGCACAGAAACGTCTGAATTATATAACTTTTAAATTTTTGCTAATTAGTTTCTTTTATCTGCTTATCACTTGCAGCTTGGACAGAGTAAGGGCCACGGCCTTAGCCGTGAAGCAGCTGAAAATGAAGTCCCCTTTCTTTTTGAAATATGTTTAATTCATTTCCGTTAATCCAGTTCCGTTTTAAGCGTTGTGGACAATTCAGTATTTTGTTGACACACATCGTACTTGTAACCTAATTGTCTTAATTCAGGTGCATCTAAATGGCAGTTAACAACACAAATGTATGTGGGAATGGTAAGGTAACACCGCAGGGCCTGCCCTCCCAAAAGCAGCTGATAAAACGACGACGAGTTGGCAAGCCTGTCATAAAGTCCAGAAGAATAATCTAGAGTAAAAAGACCACGAAAATGACGTGCTCGAGAAACGAAGCTCTCGAAAAAGACAGTTAAGACGAACGACTTGAAGAATTAAACACGAACCAATCCATTAAGTTAAACCTAATAATTAGAATAATCCAATTATTATTATTTCGAGCGGAATATTTAATATAACCCCGGTGCCACATGTATGATTTCCCCGATTAGCTTAATAGTCACACAGAATCAGGATTTAAATGGCTTGTGTAGGTTTCTATTAAAATTAAGTATTAGTGGGATCATTGAAAAAACGGTTGTAGTTGGGTTCCTTTTTCTATTGCTAATTCAGTCAGTTTTCATTGCCCAGAGAACTGCACCACTCTTGTTTGGTGGAATCTTGGAAACCTCCTGAAATCCGAAAAGTTTTGATAAGAAAACGTCAGATAGCTGCAGGACGAGGTGTGGTCAATTCCGAAGCTACCTGAACACTTCGTTAGTGGACCTTCATGGCCAAAAATATTCCAATTCTTTTTATTTTATATTTTTATTCAATCTGCATAGGGGCCTGTCCGCACGGGCATTAAATTAGCATGTAAGAGACAGGCGAAAGTGCGCAAGCCGGGGAAAGCATTTAACAATTAATTAATTCGATTCAGTCCGGTAGGGGTATGGGCACAGAATCCCGTGGAATTGTCTCCTGTTCTCTGAGTCCTTTTTCTGTTTCTTTTGCAGTGCTATCTTTTTGTCCCTGCCTGTTACCAATGTATCTGTGGTGGGCAGTGCGTACGAGCGGCTCTGTCATTGTCCTTGCGAGGAATTAAATTGCATTATAAATAATTTATACGGACACGTAATTTACCATTGCGAAATGTATCGGAACAGTTGTGAAAGGTGAAAGGGGTAATATACATAGGTATGTAATAAAGAATCGTTGCTAAACCATTGGTAAATAAATAATTTCAATGAATATATCCCTATAATAAGTCTCACCAAAAAACGACTGTACAATGCAGGACAGAGCCCATCCTTCAAGAGTTGGAAGCGAATTCCCTGTTTAAAATGTATTTATTTTCTTAACTAATGCCTTGCCACATTTGAATTATCTGCCGCATTATTTATGGGCCTCATTAATGGCATTATTTTTGCTGCACCAAAAGTGCTGTAAATCATTTTGACACTATTGCGTATGAATGCATTTGTAATTAAGTGTCTGCCGCGTAATTACAGTCATTATTCCAAAGCGAAGGTCGACCATTAAAATGTGCTTAATGTATGCACCAAAAAAAATCATGAAATTTAAGTTCTCACATTTTTTAATCCCGGTGAGTGGATGATGATTTGCAGTCACATGGCTGACAATAATTCTTGGCTACGTACCATCAATCATAAAGGGGGCAGGGCATTGAGGATGAGAAGAGCCTTGGGAAGACAGTTTTTTTATTGCACGTTCGAACAGTTCAATTAAACGGTTAATGTTAAGTTTCGGCCGAATCGACTGATGTGAACAACACTAAGCCCAGCCGTACCCCTGGGGCCTTCGATAACCTGACATTATTGCCGGCAAAGCCTGTCATGAGGTATCAAATAGAATTTACTGGGACTCAGGGTGACTACGGATGGTTTAATAATGCATAAGACCGCGGGCTTATGTGCAGGAGTATAATGCCTGCATAATGCAGGCGATAAGCTGACAGGAGTACTACCATTGACAGGCGCACAGTGTCCGACTTTACCCTCGAACTGTCACTGAAACTATACATACATATGTACATACATTTATGCATACTCAGCAACACAAGTTAATTAACAAATTTATCCATTTACATGGCAAAAACTGATTTGAAGTGACGTCAACCCAAATTACAACATTAACAAAGTTTACTTTTTCGTTGAAACAGTTTTAAATAAAACTTGAGAATCAAAATAAAACTACACCGAAAAAAAAGATAATTTTCAGAGAAAAAGTGTGTGCAATGGCATTTTAAAAGCGTTTATTTTCTTTGGGCTATATATTCACTTCCATTTGTACATATAAGTAAATAATCCGTGGCTGACAATTATAAACCACAAATTGCACTGTTGGCCTTGGCCGTTATAAAAATGGTACAAAATATATGTAAATAAATTACATGTGTCTGCTGTCGTTGTTTAATATTTACTTTCCCTTCTCTTCCATTTTTCCTTGGTGCTGCCAGTTCTATCCGTATATAATTTCACATCGATAAAGGGGTAAAACCCTCATCATCATTGCCATTGACAGGGAGATGGGTCTTGGTCTGGAGCTGCTTCTGATGCTGATTCTGTTAATGTCGGCTCGAGCTTTGAGCTATTTAAATACACTCAAATTTGACAGATGGCAAGCGGAATGGGCTTCAATGAGAAGGTCACTCGTAGCAACCTTTGTGGCCTTCTCTTCCGTTTACGGGGAAGTCAAGCATTAAAAGTGCTGCCAATTAAGCACTGATTTCAGGGATTGAAATTAAGCAAGGGAATTGGAGGAGAGAACAAAGTTTTCATTTCTAATTAAAATAGTATTAAAGCGGGCGATAAGAAAATGAAACATTGCTAAGCCTCAAAGTTCCGCTCGAATGGTTTCTCTTTATTTCAGTGAAAGCAATACAATTGATTTTGGTTTTTTTCTCTTCTATAGCTCTCGTTAGTAACACACAACCAAAATGGGTTTCTAATGCCTTCGGGCTGTCGACCACTTATTTCCTGTCTGCCATTTCCTCTCAATAATGTTATTAGTCGGGCCAATTTCTATGAGTGTTTCGGCTCCTTTTGTTGTTGAGAAAGCCTTCTATTTTTACGGCGTAAAAACATTTTTTTGGGCATTCTCGCTGATTTTTCTTTGATGGCTCCAATCAGGCTTATCCCGAGACTATTTACATGTAATTTACTCAACTGTAAAAAGGTTTTTTCAGATTGAAAGGTAATTTCCATTGTCTAAAAAACGGCAATTATCTGACAGAAGACTTGGCTCCACTCATAGATTTCAGCCATACAGCTTAGGGCTACAGCTGTTAAAACTATTAACTGCTAAATTGCATTCAGCAGCAAAACAGTTTCCTTCAACGGCTTCAACAGTCTTATAGATGGGCTTCCCGACAATCGTCAGACGGATAACCATAGTTTTTGCAAAAAGTTTTCCCTCCCAGTCGTCTCTCTTGGTTTTTAACGGCATTCTCGTACATTTGTGTGCAGTTCATCAGGCGGCACAGCCTACGGCTCATTTGAGCCAAAGGATTGCCGGACAATAGGACCACGTCGAAAGCAATAACAATGACAGCTATGAGTTTTTGTCCGACGCTCAGTCGACTGCGAGGCAAAAAGTTATATGGAAATGAGAGCTCACGATGCCATCCGCGGGATAGGAAACAATCGAAATCAATTAAACGAGGAAATGGAATGGTGGGAATTGGTCAGAGTTGAGGTAGGGCAGGAGGTTTAACTTTATCGATGGGAAATGATTGATACTCGTATCTGAAATGGAGCCAAGGCTTCATCTGAAAGTTAAAACGGAAAAGGATAACTTATCTACAATGTTTCATAGTTGTATTTAAATTTTATCAAATATCTCTTAAAGTCCTTTTATCTTGAAATACTTTAAGCATTAAATTGGACAGAACAAATTTGGAAAACGTCTAAAAATAATGGGAAAAGTGAATGAATGGCATCTTTTTTTTCACTAAATTGACCTCCAATAAACCAAAAACATCAGACAAATGACTGGACAGAGTGAACCAAACAGATGGATGCGGAAAGCAGGACAGTTAGTCACAGTTTTTATGGAGAGAAACCAAGGCGGCGTGTTATTTGTGTGGAGTTCATTGTGGGAGAGGTATATGGCTCATTGATATCGAAACAATATGATGACAATAATGAGCTTTTTTCAGTTCTCAATTTCCCTGTGAAAACCAAGGAAAGCAATGGAAAAAAGTGAATTCATATCACATCAATTGAAATTCTGAGAAAGTGGAAGTCATTAAAAGAATGAAACACTTAAACCAACCACAAAATGGTAAGCAATCAAACTTGCTCTGAATCGTTGTGATTGAGGCACGTTGCTGGCTTCATAGAATTACATTTTTACGCTGTCAGGACATGAGCTACAAATGACATTTTACTGACTGCCATTCCTGCCAGCCAGCCATCAAGTTGGCCACTAATGAAAGGCGCTGCACATAAACAAACATCAACGGCACGTCGCGTTGGCCACAAAATTGCATTCGAGTTTTCCTCCAAAATGTACGTTCCTAGCCCTGCACTTCACTAAAGCCCTCCCCACTGCAGCGCACTGCCTAACTGAATTCCTAACCCTGAAGGATGAGTGGGAGGGCAGAATTAACTGGAAGTTGAATCTAGTGCGTGGGTGGTTCATTCACTGTACTCTTGCAGAGGGTATGATTATTCTGTTCACATGTATCATTTCTGACACCAAAAAGAGTATATACATTTTCTATACCTACATTTCGTCCGTCATAAATTCAAAACTGCATCATTACACGCTATGTCGATTCGAGATTCTGTTTTTGGTAGAATATACTTCGGATGCTTCTATCAGATCAGAATGAAAGCCATAAGTAAAGCCACAACAGCGCATCTCTTCAGGAACATAAGATGCGGAAGAGTATCCAAACTTCGAACCACAACGCTTGCCACTCATTCTAGTCAGATTTAATTAAATTTGTATCGTTTTATTGCCTTAACCCTCGTCACATGGAATAGTTAGTATTACGATTTGCTAAACGAATTAAGTAAATCAATGAGAGGCACACAGCCCCATATTGTGGTCACGATTTCTCTGTTTAATTAAAGCAAATAAATTTACAATAAATTTAACTTTAATGTACAATTTATTTTAGTTTATTATCGCTTAAAAAGTAGTTCTCAGATTGAAGTTTCTCTGACAGTTTTTGTGCAAAATTATCCTCTAAATTACTTGTGCATACATTTGCTGTGGTGAAGGGTCAATTTACACAGTTCCTTGATAAAGTTCGTTGTGAGTTTTAAAATTGTTCTTAGCTGTGCTAATATTTATTTGGTAGTTTTTAACGTTCACATTAACATTTTGGGATTATTTTCAGAGAAAGAAAAAATAATGAATAAGCCTTGAGTCAGGAAACGGAAAAGGATTGCCATTTGAATGGTGGGAGTCCTTGGACCATGACTACCATGGGGATATACAAAAATAAATATATCAATTTAAATACATAATTATTTGTATGCGTTATATTTTTGCTCTTCTGATTTTTTCTACAAGAGCTTTTTTCCCTTTTTCGTGAGCATGAAGAAAGAAGTTTTACATAAAGGTTATGTTATAAAAAGATGCATTACATTTCGAACCAAATTTAGTATTTATGGAAACGCTGTATTCTAAGGGCCCAGGGCTCAACAGCAAACTTTTAGGACAGAAACAATTAGGGAGAAATGAAAATTTAATTTCAACGAGACAGGGCAATATTTTACCCAACTCTCGGAACTTGAATTTAGTCTCTTCTCCTGTCACTGTGTGTAGGAAAAATTCAAGTTTCGACTGGGTTTGGGGCGTTGACAGCTTTGACATGCATTTCGCGCCTGAAGAACGAGGGGACCAGCCAAAGACAGGCCTCTGTACATTCTTAAATTGTGTATATGAATAAGTAGGAAGCGGAAAAGTTTTCCTGAAATTTTAGGTGAATGTCAGCCGAGTGCCAGAGGACCGAAGACGGCCACAGAGTGGCTCCAATATTAAGAACGCCAATAATAAAAACCAAACTCCCAGGGATGCGGAGCCGCTTGGACTGGTGTGAGCAATTGAGTGGGTAAACTGATTTAAAGCATAGGAATTTTCAGCAAGTTCACTGCACTCGACGGATTATTGACAAGTATAAGAGTCCAGAGAAAAGTCCAATTCCATAATTTCCATTATTTCTGACGAGTTCAAGCCAAAAATAATCGACTTTCCTTCTCCATTCACAGACGAAAAGCAAAAAAATAACTGGGAACCCCAACTAACAAACGCCAAACTTTCTCAGAAACTTGAATGTCTTTAATGTCTTTGAGCGAAGCATTTAAAAGATCCATAAAAAAGCGTTTTATTGTCTCAACTCGACTTTCCCCATTTTCCACAGCCTTTGCCCCAGAGCATTCGTCTCCTTTCGGCTTTTGTTTGGTTTGCCTCTGACATGGCCTTTGTGGGTTGGCTGTTCATTTCTTTGGTGGGAAAGAAGACTGGGTATACTCGGAGAACCGAATGAAACAAAAGGCGTGTTAATTAAATTAGGGACAATTCACTTTCAGGCGGTGGCAGTGGAACAAAATCAAGACAATCCAATCATGACCAATTGAATAAATATTCATTGAAAGGGAAGCTCCTAAATTAACACCAAATGATTGCCAATAAATATGGACAACGGATGATGGTCTGTTATGGAATAAAAGTTATTTCCGGTTGATTCTGTCGATTGGATATGCTATGGATGGATAATCACTTGAAGTTCGAGTGCAAATTTGTATCGGTTTGTCAGATAATGAGTAAATCTAAGCCTGAGCATGGGGAAACCTATAAACTGTAGTTAACAAATGATTGATTGAAGTGATTTCTTAATCAATCTGCTTACGCTGAAACTATTGTATGCCTTGGCAAAATTAAGTTTAAATAATTTATTTCGAGACCATTTAATTTTGTGGCAACATAGAAGGATAGACAGTCCCAAGACCAGGCCATTCCGTCGCACCCATTTATGCATACCAAAGGTTGGAGATGGATAAATGTGCAGTTAAACTTCTAACCCGAGGTTGCTAGAACCTGGCTGTCATTTGTCCTGCCTAATTCGGCATGTAACCAAAGTCATTAGACATTGACTTGGCCGTATCAACTGCGACAAAGGAGGGGCATGAGGTGGGGCAAGGGCCAATGGCACAGGGATCAATTCGAGTTCGAGTCCCTCTTGAGGAGATTGCGTGGGGGCTTAAGAACCTGCCAGGGCAGAGGCAATCTCACACATGCCTACATTTAATCCACTTTTATTGTAGCCCATGGGGGCCACGGCCATACATACCCTCGGTTATAATGCTAATTGTGTTGACACACTCTCCGCCGTTGCTTGTATGTATTTCCATGGGGTCCGACCTCCCTATAGCTAATTTTATGTTTGTGCTGAGCTTGTCACTAAATATTTTATAAGCGCTTAGGTGAGTATGTGTGTGCGTGTGACAAACACCATAACACCTACATAGAGGGGTCCCACTTCCCCAGGTCCCAAAATAAATAAAAATTCAATTTTAAATTAATACTCAGACGCGAAGCCAATTGAAATCAGGGTTTGGCTTAGTGCGCCAATAGCACGTGCCAAATGCGAGTCTGTTTTTACCGGTTCCAATAGTCCAACCCTCCTGGCCTGATATCTTATGTGGCAAAGGTTGCTCAAAAAGTTCTCAACTTAACTCTACCGACAGCTGTGAAGTGCCGGATTGCCAGAAATGATCTTAACCTTTGCTACATTTTATTTCTTTTAATTTAATTAATTCAGATCGTAGCGTCGAACAACGACCCAAACGCTTTGGGTCCAATGACAGTTTAAATTCGTCCGAACTGTGACTGGCCACAAAATAAGTTTTGCGTGTTTGGTAATGGAAAAGGAAGCAATGAAACTGGAACCCTTTGACGGCATTGTGTTGGCTGAAAAAGTGAAAGTCAAGCACATTTTCTGTGGGATATTCAATGTGTTTTGTGGTAGATTAAGGAGTTTTCACTCAGATGAGTGTCAAAGGGAATGACGTCCAGTGTTGTTGCCGGAAAGGGACTAGGTACGTGCCAAACTTTTAATTTCCAGAAAGGCTGTCAATACAGCACATCTACTGTCGGGCAGACAGCCCATGAAGGAGAGATGGCAAAAGTCATTTCTTCAGTCATTCTTTCTTGTCATTAGTTGAGCCTCATTAGCAGTACTCTGTTTGTATCGTGATCCATTATTAAGTATAAGATATGCTCAATAATTAGACTCTAATTTTCTGTCTGTATATCTATCTGTAATATAAATTCTGCTTGTCTGTTGCAAAAGCTGATAACTATTTATTCAGATTTATACTTTTTTCGCCTTTTTTGCCCCTTTATTTGCCATTCCACTTGATGTCCTTCCGTTTCCGTTTTCTGTTGCATCTTTTCCGAGGGGAAAATGTTTGTGCACGTCGCTCAGTTGCAGTTGCAAGTGGCATGCACATATATACTACATATATATATTCCTACATACGTGTACTCGTATATAGATGGATATTTGACAAGCTGTTAAAGTTACTTTGTCTTCGCTGAGTTAACAAGTCACGGAAATCACGGGGACTATTATGTCAGCCACGCGTATTGAAAGTCTTTGCTTGGTTCCGCATTGTGCTCGAATTTGAATGTATACTCTAAAAAAGGTTATAACAATTTTGTTGTTTAACAAGTTGCTTAAGGTATAAATATGAAGAAAGATTTGAGAGTTTGATTGAGAGTAGGAATCGAGTCGAAGTAAAATATGCTTTGAAAAATTACATAAATCAAGAAAGTGGTACTAAGAAAGATTTTAATCCTTGTCCAGTTATTTCAACCTCAAAATGATATAAAAACTTCTGTGTCCAATTTTATTTAGATTTTCCTCTCTTAAATATTATTCCTATAGAAAAACAATATGTTGTCAATGATTTATTATGCAAAATACAAAGTCTTGTATTTATTCTGCTGTTCTTTTACTGGCAAAAACATGCAGCAAATATGGCAATTCCAATATGTGAACATTTATTGAATTGATAATCGAGTTTAAGCAGGATATCATAAGCCGTTTAAGAGTGTTCCATTAAAAATGTTCAACTAGTTTAATTTACACTTATTAGATTATCATAGCTACACGATTCAATAACTTATTATCAAAAATTAAATTCAGGAAAAATTACTCCTTCAAAATAAATCTTTTCATCATTTTCAACTATGCGATTTTCATATTGAATATTTTTACGTATTATCGAATCAGTCGTTATTATTTGTATTCTTTTTTGAAACGATATTTAAATAATTCACAATCTTTTCAGTGCTACGGAATAGATTGAAGAATTCTAATTCGGCTTTTAAATGATTTAACTCGATTTTTTAAAGCCTTTCAACTTTTAATCTTTTTCCCGTTTCAGTACTTTATCATGAAACGAGAAACTATTAAAAATTTTAAATGTAAAAACTCGAAGCAGGACCCATCAACTCCAACTCTATCTTTTATTTCTCGTAAATAAATGAAATGAAAGCATAATAAATTCATAAATTTATATACCAATTTCATTTAAAATGTATAAAATAAAAATTCAATTATAATGTGCGTTTATTTACACTTGATATTTTCATAATATGCACAAGTTATTTATTGACATCTGAATTAAATCTATAAATATAAAATAAACTGTTTATTTACTCATTGAGCAAACCCTTGAGTGGGTTTTCTTTCATTTATAACACCGGGGACACCGGGGACAATGCGAAATATTAAAGTTTTGTCACATGTCAAAAAAAAAAATCATTTATTAATTGAAATTTTAATTAAATATCGACCTTTTATGTAATGGACGGCCAGGGGAAAAAGGAGCAAGAATAATGTAGAGCAGAGGGCATTTTACAAACCACATATGCATCGCAGCAGATACAGAGACAGAGGTCGAACTTAGGATAGTTTCAGGGTTAGGAGGTTAGGGATAGACCCAAAGCCACTCTCAGCAAAACGAACCGACAATTGTTGCAAATGAAATGTTCATGCGTTGGTTGGGCATCGGTTGTAGCTCTTCCGGTTCTGTTCGAGTAAACAAACGTTTCCGCTTTTGAAAAATTGCTCTTATTTTTGAATGGCCGAATGGCCGATTCGACCGATTCGGCTGAATGGCCGATAGACCCACTGGAAGCCACAGACATGACGAACCGAAAAAATGGAAACGCTTTCGGGCGTTGTTGTTTGTTATTGCACCCTCAACCGACGAACCGCAGATAAGCAAAACTGACCGCAATAAATAAGAGAACACACGGCACTTCACCCTCAGACATTTTGTTGGACTATAAATAAAAGTAAAACATTTTTTGTTGCACTTTTTTCGGGTTTGTTTTGCCACAAGATCAACACAGTTAGAGGAAAAACGTATCCTATTTTGAAAATATAATAACGGCGAAACAAGATTTTAAAAACAATATTTGGATACCTAGAGATACATACCAAAGTATGTACCATGTCCATTCAGGTGGTGCAATGTAAAAGACAGACATATAGCTTTGAAATGAACGCAGTATTCCAGTGCTCACCGTTTCAATATGATTTCATAAATTTGAATACTTCGTCTAAGTTCTGTTCAGGGATTTGGTGTATAGTTCTGAATCCATGTGTACTTTGTTTTGCCATCTCACGTCGTTTTAACACAACTTAATTAAGGAAACATCGTAATCAGCATTACAGAAGCCATAAACGAGAAAAATAAGCTCAAGCTGGCATATTTCGTGTTTTCACATTTTTCCAACAAAGTGACTGTCCGGTAAATATATTTTATGTAATGCAATCAATTATCGTACGTTGACATTGATGTAATAAAAAAACATTTACGGCCGGTAAATGCAATTTAGTGGGCATCATATCATTATGCCGCAGAGCCATTAAATTCATTACAATTTTGGCTTTGCCTAGGGAAAAAAATGATTACGCTCTCTATCAGAACTCTCTGTTAGTAATGCCCTCCAGTAGGATAGGTAGACTAAGTTAGTGTGGCCAGCATATAGAAAAAGATTTCATGTTCAGTTTGGCTCTCGTTTATCTCTCGGTTTCTGATGTGATTAACGTTGCCCTTTGCGTCGACTGTCAATTATTCTACACAGATACCAAAATTCATGGTAACACCCCAGAAAACCAGAACCCCAAAACCGCTGACGCCTGATTTTGACGCCTGTTTTCAGTATTTTTCCACAGATATACATATACCTAGAAACAGAGAGAGATAGAGAGAGAGAGAGAGAAAGAGATGCACAAAGAAGTATACAGATGTACATATATGTAGTGCCAATCATACTCGTAGTGGGAGACAGGCATCCTTTCTGCAGATTGTTCCTTCGCTGCCCTTATCCTTTATGCAATATGTGTGCCACCCATTTTGCTCACTTTATTCGACTTTGCTCTCTCTTCTGGGGATCCGTGGCAGTTGGCTTGCAGTTTTGTGTGGTTGGGGGCCATGGGATATGCACGACTTTACTTGCGTTGCCTGCATTGGAGGTCTCCAATTTCGCCTTTATTTTGATGGTTCTTAAATATCCGCGAAACACACAGTTTTATGCATGTTAAACATTCGGCAGTGTTGGATTCTAAGGGGCAGCTCATGAATATTGAACAACCAGCACCCGGTCATTTGAAGATTATAAATCACACACGTACTCGCAGCATTCCGCTCCAGCGCGTATGATTATTGGCCCTCGGGGGTGCATTTGCACAGAGCAATCATCAGTCAAGGGCCCAGGGATTTGGCCCTCAGCCAGTTGCCAACGATACACATTCATCGTCCAGTTGGCTGCTCGGATCCGTTGTCATTGTCGCCAAATGCAGGTAGCCATCGCCGCGGTACCTTGGGGTGTGAAATGTGTTTCGTGCAGATTAGTGAGACAATCATTAATACGCATACAGGGTTGTACTGAAATGTACTCTTGGACTGAAATCTCAGCATATCTTGGGACATTTCCTGTGAATCTCAATGTGTAACTCTGATATAGTTTCCATAATTTATAATTTACATTCCCATAGAAAATCGAAACACTAAGGTTAACGTAAGTAACATTCCAACAATCAGGCTACACCCATTTATAGATACTCTCATTTATCCAAATAGATACCCAGATAAGCAATATTCAATTTGCGCTACTGTATTCGAGGAACATTCATAAGCTAAGAGCAAATTTTCTTCCCATCAATCTGTTGGCCTTAGTCCTTGGGTATCCACGGATAAACATATTTCGTTGGGTCTTTAACAAAAGAATCTTTTGTTTGTGTATATGAAGACCAATTGAAAATGACACAAAAAATATGATTTATTACCCGCCAAGGAAGTGGTAACGAAAAAATGTGATTTATACAAGGCCACCTACACATTCGGGATAAAAGACGCGAAGCACTCCCTAAAACTATATCAAATGGTTACTATAAATACAATATATGATTAGCTTAAAGGTGCCCTATTTTTTTTTACCGAATTGTGTACAACAAATATTTGCTGAGCAATTACGATCCTTAAAACCGCACTAGTTACTTGAAAGAAAACTTGATGAAAGTTCAAAAGTTCCCATGAAAAGATACATCCCTTTATTATGTACTTTACTTACTTACTTACTTGCCAGTGGCAAGTTTCGAGTTCAAAAAAAGACCGAAATCTGATGAAATAAATAATTTAGATGTGTAATAAAAACCTCATTAAACTCTTTCTTTAGTACACCTATTTTCCAACAATTTGGGAGCCCTCTAATATGGCTGGATGGATCCGTGGTCCTTGCTGCCCCAGTTCCAACGGTGACCCAATGTTGCAGCACATGCATGCCCTGGAAAAGGGGCAAAAGCCATGAAAATGTTTATGTTATTTTTATGAGCATACAAGCTGCGGCATATCACACAGTTAAACAATTGCTCCCGACTAACCAGGACATTGTTTCGCCTCGTTTCGTTGTACACTTCAAGAGGATATCGCGCTTTTGTGTAGACTCTACATATTTGCAACTCAGAATATTTATTAGAATTAACAGCCGATTAAAGCCAAGCTACATATTTCCTTCCTTCAGTACCTGTGGAACGTAGGCTTAAAGTTTTATAGAATTATCTCTGAGTTCTCGCATAATATATGAAATTTGAGAGAGTGTTCAAAATTTCGGCCAACCAATCTCTGCTTTCTTTCTTTTTGAGCTTTGTTTTTCTCCCTTGTTGTTCCTTCGGACATTTACTTTTATTGTGCGACTGCTTCAAGGTTTAGGCACTTTGAATATGACGTTAGTTTTAGCAGCAACCACAACGATGGCTGCAGGGCGGGACTAGGCAAGGCAGGGAGAAACTGGCAGAACGAGAGTCCTGCTATCGCGGCTACTTTCATGGCAAAAAGGATCTGCCATTGGCGTGTCGCTCTGAGTGCTGGCTGGCAATTGCAACAGCCAAGAAGGAAATGTTAAGTGGAACTTGTATTGGAGAACTACATATGTATGCACAAAAGATAGCAGCACTCTCTGGCCCGGCTCGTTGTTATGTTATTGTTTAACTGCCGAGCTTTTTCGGCAGCGTAGTTTGCGAATTATTAGACACGGGAGTTTAGTTTGATACAGTTTATTGTCAATAGCGAAAGTTGTGTGGATAGGATATCGAAAGCGAGATTAGCGATGTAGAGTTAGCCGGTTCAAGAGTCCAAAACTGCAAGAGGAGGCGGGCCGAATTGCCCGTGCCCTACTGCAAGCGAGAGTGCAAAAGATCCAGAGGAGAGGGCAATAGCGAAGACGAAAGATCGAGAGAGTGATAGAAAAGTCGAAAGAGAGAAGGAAAGAAGACGAGAGAACGGCTGGGTAGGCTGCTGCCGTGCGGGGGCTTATATGTATGTATGTGTGTACAATGTGCAGTGCAGTGGGCAGTACAAACAACAAACAATAAAAAGGGAATTTATTTTACTGCTGCACCACTGACTATAATATTTCTATAAAGTCTCCCAATATTGAGCTCGGAAGTGCCACAAAGAACTTCAAGGCAGAACAAGTACCCAACTAACTAGCATGTTGTCGGCGTGTTTCTTCTTGGTTTTATTTGAATGCTCCATTCGGCGAACATTCCGCTCTAAATGTTTTATGTGGCATCCCCTACCCAAACCTGGGTCAAGTGTCCAAGTAGGGGAAAAATATTCCCAAAGTTTATCAACTTGTAAGGCGGCAAAGGAACAGACGGAGGAAAAACGTTTGCCTGTCTTTGGGCCGTCAGCTGTCAACGGTCTCATCCGTTTTTGCCGAACAACGGAATTGCTCAGTTGTCTCCGGCATTAGCGGACAGGAAGTCAGCTGTTGTCCTGTGTGTTGTGGCTTAAACTAAACAAAGACATGCCCCACGACCCCTCCACCTCCAGACCGCATTCATTCTAGACGATGGAGAGCTGCAGGAATTGACCTGAAATTCAGAGAAGCCCAACAAACAAATTGTTTATGTTAAGAAAGTCACGTAAAGTGTCATGTTCCTGGGAAAACCACAGGAGACCGAGCTCGAAAAAAAGCCAAGCCGATTAACAACAGCCAGCCGAAGGATAGGAGGTCGACTGTCTTCAACTTAATCATCATCATTCGGCTTTGGCCTTTAATATTCGTTGTTACTGGAAGATTTTGTAATCTTAATTTACAATTTAAAGATAGATTTGATCGTAAACCTCCACTCGACCCTTTCCGGGTATATTCATGGGGATTTTTAATTGCGATTCCCTAATTAAAGTGCGGTATTCCCATACCACCCAACTCGTTGGTAACCACAAAATATGCCACCACCATAGGACTATGGCCAAGAACCGAACTTAGCCTATTATGAGCACTTTTGCGTAAAGTCTTCGGCTCGACGAGAAACAGGACCCGTTTCTCCCACCAGGCATTGTTCCGGGGTTATTAATCAAATGAAAACATTAATTTTTCAGTGGCTGGCAATAATTTGATCGGCTTGCCTCAGGCCACAGGGCAATGAACTTTAAAAGAAAATATAACTTCGGCTAAGGATTTGCGGAAGGCAAATGGGTTTTGATTTAGTTATTTAAATGTTATTTTTACTATTTTCCATAAAAAATCTGTAACAAAAGTCCATACGCCTCTCTTACTTCTTCGAGCCTTTACAGCGTTTGGTGTCTCATCAAGCGTATTCTGTTTGCCACTCGAGAGGCCGTTGTATCCCTAAATAGTCAAAAGACAAACCATTAGATGGGCCTTGAAAGTAAACATAAAATATTAAATATGCATAATGACAAATCTGGTAGCCATTAGGGCAAATGGCTTGAATCTCGGATATGGGAGGGCCTTAAAGTCTTGACATTAATTAGAGAGAAGAAACTTTTTAGTCAGTGGGAAAATGTTAACCTTTTTCCGCTTTTAACCCTCGCACGTGTTGCCTTTTTGTGTGAGTTTTATGCGTGCCGCATTAACACGTTGCAGGGCTGCTCAGTTTCGCATAATTAGAAATGCCTTAAGAGACTCACCCACATAGAGAGGGTGTTTCTCTGTCTTCCATCCTTTCACGCCTGAGTAGGGCCTCAAGGTAATATAAATCACACACATACCACTATGCAGAAAGAAACGCACAGAACTTGGGACTGTCCCCACACTGAATCCCGACTGTAACTGATAGCTACTCAGACATCATTCTCCTGTACGGCTACTCTCCAGGGATTCCACAAACAAGTGGCTAACTGGCAGTATCCTTGAATAGGGTGTCAAGAGCAGTGTGGTTGGAGGTTGCTCTACTTTTTGCGGTTTTGAGTTCCATAAAGTGAGCTTGGAGCTTTTGTTTAGCTGCTCTATAGTTAGTAATATTCCGAGTGCCCTTTACACTCTAAGCAGAATAAAATTGGTATGTTTTTTGAATGATACTTTACTATTTTTATACAATTAAATTTGTTGGAAATTGTTTTCTTAAACTCTAATTAACGGGAATTTACTGTCGAACCTAAAATGGTTTTGATTTTTAACGATTGTTTTATATTTCTTTTTCTACGTTTTACCCAAATCATTTGGCAAACTTTTAACGATATTGTTGCTTTTACGCTTAACAAGTCGATTTTTACCCCATTATAACAAAACCATAGTTTATTGCCAAATCTATTTACATTGAGTTCTCTCTTATGACACAATTCGAATTAAATGGGGAGGGCCTGTCTGGAATGCTTATGTCTATGCCTTCTGGCTAACCGTCAACATGTATGTATGCCTGTAAACCAATATTTATGAAGTGCGTATGGGACCATGTTATTAGCAGCGTCTGATGACCTCTGCCACGACGCCAGATAATATTTACCCAAGACCCTGTCTGGCCTTGGCCTTTTTTCTGTTGGTTCTGTCTTTTTGTGTTGACCTTGTCTAATCCCAAATTGGTTTGCAGACTTTGAATATAATAATATTGTTATCTGTAATCCGCGTGACAAGATATGTAATAAGACTGCCTTAAACATGTTCTTAGTAATCGACATCCGAATGTATAGTTTATGTTAATGGAATCCTTTTTCGGGTAATCATTTTCACCCTCGTTTTACGGGACAAGCCATTTTTAGCACAGTCAAGAATACAGCTGGGATTTTAATTAAAATTTATGTTGTAATCCTGATTACGTGTCCTCCACCCAATGTTCATATTAGAACCATGTAGATATATGTACATATGTATATCCACATCTGTGTTTCCACCTTTTGGCAATATCTGTGTCCTGCAAAAGTCGACAGCTTTGGTGTTGGTTTCATTTCGGTTTTTACCATGCCTTTTCTCTATTTTAGGTCACTGTTTTTTAAACCTACTTTTTTTACGACTGATATTTTCATAACAATTTTCGTGTGTGGAACTTTTTTATGGAGAGACAGTCTTACTCGGAGGTTGGTTCTTTGACAAAACCTCACAATTTGTCTTTTTACTGCAGTTTTACTGCCAATTAAGTTTTAAGGTGCTCTGTGACTTCTGTAGCTTCTATCTGGGACTTGTGTTTGGTGTGTATTTCCTGGTTAAAGAGAACTTGGTGCCTTCTCCGTTTCCTTTCAGCATACAGAATTGATTTAAGCTTTAAAGGAATATTATAATTAAATTCTGAAGAGGCTTGTACACTGTGCAAGGCTTGACAAGGCTTTTGTGTATTAATTGAACTATCCTTTGTATAAATACTTGAATATTCATACGGCTAAATGTTGTAAAAATGTATACACATGTGGGTGAGTGATAGGTAGACAATATGCAGAGACAGAGAGGGCAGTGCGAAAGCGCCTTAGAAAGAGGGAGAGAGATACAACATGACATGAAGTTTTTGCTTTGTTTTGTGTGCAAATATACGAAAAGAATGAAAGCAGTGAGTGAATAAATATACGGAGACAGTGCCATGTGCTCGTTCGTCCTGAATCATATAAGTGGGTACTAAAATGTGACAATAATGAAACACTTTATTTATGTACCGAATTGTACTTTTGTACTATGGAACGTTCACGCGAAAATCTCTTCAAATTGCGAGGTGAGCGTCAATTAATTCTGACAGATGCTACAGAAGAAACATCTGGTCGGACTAATGCTTGATTAAGAGTCAGGTGGTCTTTCTATTTGAAAATATTGGAGTAAAGATAATGTATAATTCTTTGAGAAAATGTGCATATATGACAATTTTTTCCGATACTATAATTATATATTTGATAATAATTCCATAAGAGCGAACAGGGAAGAACATTTTTAATTTAAAGCCACTTCATTGGATAACGTTCAGCTATTTAATCTCAATAGAAAGATTTTTCAAAAAAGTAATATTTTGGATGACTCATACGAAGAGGAGGACGGTGACCTCCCCATAGTAGTCAACCCGTCGAGAGCAGAGGAGCCAGCTGCTCATGACTCTGAGTGTGCTACAGCTCGACTTGTATAAAAGCAAGTTAGCGCCAGCGGGGCTTTGGTCCAGGAGCCCTGGATTGCGTCGGACAATTCAGAGGCCCGACTTAAGGTATCCAACTACAGCTCCTTCTACCCAACACCGGTAAGCAGGAGTAGAGCTGCCGTACTCGTACGAAAGGAATCCATGCTTAACTTATGTCTCATTACAGCACCGACGACCTGACAGTAGCTATGCTGGAAAGTGTGGAGAAGCGCCTTCTGGTAGCCTCCTGCTACATTGCACATGACAGGTCTGCACCACCCGAAGAACTAAGGAGTCTGGTGAAAGACGCCGACTCCAAAGACTACCAACTGATCGTTGGTACGGACGCCACACTGTGTGGCTTCCCCAGACCACTTTTGTTGGCCACAATTAATAACTCGCGAACGGAATGATATTTTCTTATTTCGTTTATTTTTTTGGACATATGTAATCAATAGGAAGTGGACTTGCAAAAAAAAATGGGTGTGGCACCGCCTTTTTTTTATTAAGGCATATTTAAAGGGCACTAGTCAACAAAAGTGAACTTTTTATTTCCGCTGTCAACCAAATGGAGTTATCTTTAAAATCTTTAAGGAATTATATTTATTTTTTCTTTAATTTTTAAAATCTAAATTTTATTTTAATCTTATTTTTGGATTTTTTCAGAGCTAGTGCTTTTTTTTAACATAACTCAAGTAACTCACATCTGGTTGCATTCAACTGTGCAATTCTGAAAAGTACATAAGTGCATATATAAATCGGACCGAAACACTTTGTAGCTTCAGCTTACCGTCTGGAAATTATTAGGCTTTCAAATTCAAATTTGATACATTTGAGGTTATAATCTATTAAGTCAAATTTCAAGAAATGTGGCAAAATGTGGCTATTTTTACTCTATACATTTCAACAAGGATTTAATAATCTACGACACACAATAGGTTTTAAAGTGGGACTAGGTGGGACTCACTTTGTATACCTTTTCAAAAAGTGAGTTTTCATTACAACTTGAGTCATTCTGAACAGCTCACTTTAAGCTACAATTACGAAGTCACCACAATTACTATATACGGTTAGCATTACAAAACACGTAATACAAGACCATATGATTAAATTCATAATGAAAATTTGATCAGTTAATGGTTTTTTTCCAATTTATCAAAGATTTAAAATTGTAATTAAATTTGCACTTTTTCACTGCACGAGTTTTTCGATAACAACAGTTGGGTTGCAGGTCAGATTTATCGAATGGGGCGCCATCTATGGAAATTTCTGGTACGCAACTTAAAAGGTAATTCTTTTTCCAATGCAGAGTGGTAAAAACTAAGGTGTTTTGTTAACTTTTAAAAATGAGGTTTTGGCCAACAAAAGTGGTCATTGGGACCATAGTGGGAAGCCCCGACACCAACAAACGAGGTGAGTCACTCTTAGACTTTATATTACCAAATAGCATAGATGTAGCAAACGTGGGAGAGAATAGACCTACGTAGGTCCCACCTCGTCACACCTCCAAAAATTTCTCACTTTTTATTGCAGAGATTCACAAGTACTCTTTGAAGCCATAAAGGTGTGCCTATCGGTTGGATGTCATCGTTGCCTACTCAATCTCACTTTATTGATGGACACTCTGTGTGCCTCAATTATGATTTGATGGGTTTTTACTCGGTTGTGTCACACGTTGCGTACGCGTTATACTTGACACATGGTGCGTATGGAGCCCTAATGAAGTTTCAGCCTCAATGCATGTCATTTGGGCCACTAAAAGCTTTTCCTCCTTCGGGCACGAGCTCTCGTATCTATCACCTTGCCATGTCTTCTGTTGGTTCTGCGATGTGTGAGTTGAGCAATGCCGAATGGTGAATGGCAAGAAGTTAAGGAAACTCTGTTGCAATCAAGCAGATGATACAAAAGTATAGAAGAGGTAACCATCACGTAAATTGAGATCATTGTGGGGGAGAGCAATAACAGAGGACGTGTCTGCTGCGGCAGATTCCAGAACCCTATGGCAACCTTGCCGCGTAATATTTTCCCTCCATCACAGACACACATGGCTGGGTGGCTAACCATTTCAAAGTCATTAAGACGACCGGTAAAGTTTTTATTGAAGAATTGGCCAGCCAACTTTTATGGCGAGACCCCACACACAAAAAGGCCAACAAAATGGCCACAGAATCATCATTCAATCTGGCCCGCAACGAAACGTGCCAAGTTTTGGCGAATTCGCTTATATAGGAGGATAGGGATAGGAGGAGACTTTAATACGATTTAATCCCATTTCCCTAGGTGGCATTGAAGAAGTTGAGATTCGAATGCAACTTCCACTCGTCATGTGTCTCTGGCAAAGTTCAATTGCATTTTAATGAACATTCCCGACTGTAGCTACGCTGCTGTCCGCACTGAATAGTTCGAAGAGTCTGTTTTCCTCGAGTTTTCCGAGTGAAATAAATAAATACGAGGCCATGTCAGTAATTTTGTCTGTCTAGGCCCCTGTGCTGTGGCCTGGAGTACCACTGGTATCGGCTTGGCAAACAAATGCACTTCGGGCTAAACAAGTGTTGATGCAAGCCGCTGTTAGGCTGTGTGTCTGTTTGTACACGGGTTAGCCCTATTCCTGATCGCATTCCTCCCACTGCGGAAATGGCAAAAATCCAAGGGCCGTTGACAATGCCAGAGGCTTCTGGAGTAGGTCGAGGTCCTCTGAGTCACATACTGGATTTCCATACTGCAGTAGGAAAATGTGCGCTATTCCCACGCCGTACCCTGTTTGCCGTATGCTGTCTGCTCGTATGCCTTATCCAAGTCAAGGCATTGTGTTAGAACCAATAAACACAATTTAAGCCAGACCATCTCGAAGATGGTTGCATGAAAACTTTTGCCTGGGGAAAAATTAGCAATTTCGTTTTGATCAAATATTCTCTTACTTTTCGTCTCTTTTCTGCATATCTGCAGGAACAGAATTGTTCATAAATATTTCACACTCAAAACTTCACAAAAACTAGAAGGTGCAAGATTGATTATTCCAGGAAATCAAAAAGAAATATGGTATATTACGCTTTTTTTACTTGATGCTTAAGCGATAATCAAAAAAATATCTTCAAAATTGATACGTAGAGACATGTGCCTTCACCTGTTCAGTAAGCTTCTTTCATTATTTCAATCCATAATATATTTTGCATAAAGATTTTTCAAGGTATGTGGAATTCGAGTCATCTTAACAGCAGGATTGCCCCATGTTTCATGTATATTTTCCTAGACCAAGTTTAAACTTTTTCAACTTAAAGTGAGAATGGCAATTGAATATTAATTGCACGCATGCAAAACTCCCACAGAAGTCAATGACAATTAGAAAATTTACTTGGCGGTCGAAGGGATTCTTTAAAAGAAATCGAAATGGGTTTACACTGCGGTTAATTAAATATTTAAAATTCATCTTTTTTGAGAGTTTAATGAACTGAAATGTTGGCAAACATTGACAGTTCTATCCTAATTACGAAAGTGCATTCCAGAAGACTTGATTTATTTTCCTGAAAATGTACAGAGAACGATTCGCCCGAGGCGTTGAAATTACCTCATTTTACTGTTATTGATGATTGATTTTAGAGCAATTTATTATTTCGTTTCGGTGGCAAACTGTTTGTTTTTGAATGCTACACAATGGTTCGGTGTCCGCGACGGGGGATATGGGTCTATGTGCAGTGAAAGCAGATGTTGTTTTCCTCATTTTCAGGCGCTCATTATGATATTTCAAATTAAGATTTCAGTAGAATTTCGATGCCATTTGCCAAATTATATAATTTTGTGCACCTCTTAAATATTCCTCCAATATTAAGTTCCCCCACTCCCAGGACCACTTCAGGCGAACTTGACATATTGTTATGCCAATCTCAGTAGGTAAGTGTATGGCACCTGTGGAGCTGGGGGTGAAAGTAGTATTAGAGTTTGTCGGTGACATCGACGACTGTGGTATGGAAATGGAAAAGGAGAATAATAAGAAGAAGAATCGCTGGCATATATCTGTCTTGTGTCTTGCAGGCGTTGCACAAGAATTGCACAACATTTTCTTGGAATTGGAATGTTTTAAACTTTAATTTATATTGAATGAAATCTATAATGGGAATATATAACATTCTAAACAATTTCAGATCCCATTTCTCTTTTTTCAAACCATAATCTTTACCCCAGACAAAATAAACAATTCGTGCTAAAATACATATAATTCATATATTTATTTATGCACATATGTATTCCAGACTGCTTATTTTTCTGAAAGTCATTTTAGAATATTTTTGTTTTGTTCGTTTGTTTATGTCACAATGATTATTTTCCAGCGTATTTTGTTGTTTCTAGAATGGAATTTTTCCCCTTGCTCCAAATGAGAATTATTTCAGAATGTTAATCGATCGTGTAAATAGTTCGCACTGTCAGCCAGCCAGTCGGGGTATTCGTACCATCGTGCCACACAAAAAAATAGAACAATAATAATAATAATAAAAATGGAGGCGAAGGAGTCTACCCATAGCCACCGTACAGACAACAAATGATGAGTTTACTGAAGTGCCGCGAGGACTCTGCATATGAATGGGAACTCTCATAGATGTCTGCCTACATCTGAGCTGTCATAATAAGCTTATTTGTCTAGTTGCTCACGTTTGCAGTACAAATACCTATCTATGTATGTACATATATGTATGTATGTATATTTTTGGTCTCTCTGCCAAACACATTCTAACTTACGGACATAATATTTTCCCTTGATTTGTTACGATTCGATTACGTGCTGCTCTGCCACTAAGTTGATGTTGATTTTGTTGCATGGCAATTGGAAACAAATTTTACTGACGTCTTTTGGCAAATTATTTTGAATTTGTTTTGGGGCTCATTAACATGAAAATGATGTCAGTACTGCAATATGCAAATATTTGCAATGATGTTTGTGGAAATTTCGCAAATATTGGTGGAAGTAAGTTCATTTGTAATTATTAAAGTGGATTTATTGTATGTGTGAATTTATAATAAAATTCTATCATCGTCATTGTTCATTGTTCCCAGTTTCTGAGCTTATCATCAACACATCATCAACTGGGGGAAGTCATTGAGTTTCTTCCACTGTCAATCACTCAAAGTTGACTGTCCTGTCAATCTGCATAGCGGTATACATTTTTAAAGGCTTTTTGCGAGACACTTGTATTTAGAAGGACAGCTAAAAGGAAGAGATGAGTCCTGTCCCGCTGCAATGTCAACAGTGACTCATTTATATTTATAAATTACGTATACGCATATGCGATGTGTGCCAGAGGAACAATGAGTATGCGTTTATCCAGCTTTAAGTTGCGTCAACTCAGATTCATTTGCAATTGTGGTTGTACCTTCACTTCCATATGGGACGATTCGTATCCATACTCTCCGACTGTCAGACGTGGCACCTGTAACCTGTCAAGCAGCACTTATTAAGACGTCAATTACTCATTCGCATTTTGTTTGCCCATCTCGAGTGGGTTCTGCAGCATCCTGTGGTACACAGCGCGTGCCCCGAAGGTTGACAATGAGAGCGCGTGTGTAAAACGACGTTAACAGGTCTGTTAATTGCGTGAGCATAAACAGCGCTAATTGGCCGGCTACCAGATGTGATGATAGCTCCCTGTTTGCCCCACATTCAACAGATCTCTATCCAAATTGCTTGACTACTGCACAAGGGCCAGGTTTGCTCTGCCACCCAACACACCAGAATTTCAAAGTGTTTTTACTCACCACAAAAGGCATCCCCTGAATAAATGGGACTGCAGTTGTCCACTCAGAGTCCTTCAGCAATTCGGCGACAGATAGAAGCCGTAACAGCCGCCCACTTCTGTTGTATATGCAAATATTCCATCGTGCCCATCCACAGACACAATACTAGTTCCAGGAAAAACGACACGCATTTGAAAACGAGTCGACAGTCGTGTTTTTTGCTGAGTGAAACAGTTTTCTAATCGAATTCAGCGACGTTTTTCGCACTTGCTTAGTTTTTTGCTGCCTCTCCATTTGCCTGCTGGCTGTAGGCGGTTTTGTGGCGTTGGCACTTGACTGGAAGAAAAACGTAAGCAAAATTCAGCGATATGAGATGCACATTTTATAGACGAACAGACATAAAAGAAGTGAGAAAGGAGAGTGCAATATGGGTATAGTTCATCTACCACTTCAACCCGAAACACTTAATGGCAATGGTAACTACATAGGGCTCACAAGTTATAGAATGATACAAAGAGTGAAATTGGTTGCATTATCGACAAATTAAAAGAATACTGAATCAAAAGCGAAACAAACTTAAGGTTCAAAAGAAATTATAACAGCGAATTCCTGGGAGCCAAAGTGTTGATAATTCAAGTAGCAAATTTACGCAGACTAAGCGAAAGACAGCAGACGGAACCACTCACTAACTCAACCACTAATGAAACCACCTTGCACCACAACAGCAACAGAAATGATACACTGCAAGAGCAGCCAAAAAACCGACCAGGGACCAACTAAATGAGAGTTTTGACCAACTGCGAATGAGGTCATCTGGTGACCCTGCTACAGACACAGTTTTAGGTGAAATTCCGTGCATCACTGCTGCCACACAACCTGTGTGGGAGAAATATGTTAGGAGCGGGTTTTTGTGGAACAGTTTTTTTGTGCTCCAAATGGTTAGTTTTAATTAAATTTTCAAAATTTCGTCGTGTGATTTGTGGGCTCTTGTGCCATGACAATTTGTTTTCGTTTATCTTTGGACACATATTTTAAAGGGATGATTTCATTTGGGATGATAGCCAAACAATTATCCAGAATTAAACTGCGAATAATTTGCGACAAATTAATTTTTATTGCGTACTGGAAATGTGATGTGATGTGCATCTGTATCTGCAGTATGTGATTCGTGGTAATCTATAAAATCTTTTCTTAAATGATTGTGGTACACTTTGGCAATGTAGGTTGTACTTTAAATGAAAACAAATTATGATGTTCTTTATGCTATAGGTACGCGCCGTGTGCAATTCATATTTATTTTCATTGAAGACAGACTTTTATCCTGTTATTTAAGCACTTTGATCATGCATTCATGTTTAGTCCTCTAAGTCTCCTCATATGGGGGTTCCTCAGTAAAGTCATCTGGAAAGTTAAATTGACACGTAACTGTTGATACACAAGAATTCCCGGGAGCACAACTATTTTCTGTGTGCAGTGAGCAAACATGAGAACCTCAACTGTCTGGAAGATAGCCCTTTCATTTCGGAATACTATTTTCATGCTTCCATGCTTTCCATGTTGTGCAATAAATAAAGCGAATTGTTCATATATTTGTGACCCGGAGAAATTCCAAATTCTGTCTGAAAATCTTTCATTCTATTGCACATTTTGAAACCACTCTCAGCAGATAGAGTTTCCTCAAGCCATCAGCCGTCAACTATGAGCGCCAAACTCTGTTATGGTGAAAGTAACTAAAATAAATGTTTATCACACACAAGGCAGCCATTTTCAGAAAATGTATGTATTATGTAAGTATGTATATATTTTTGCAAAATGTTCTCATGAAACACCAAAGTGCACTTAAAGAGAGAGGCTTGAGGCAATTTCAATTTACTTCGAGCCACATGGATAATTCCAAAAGATTATACGTGAGTCAGGGATCCCACAGCACTTTCCATGTGTAGGATAATTTTAAGCGTTTTGCAGAACAGAATACATTCTCATGGCGCTGAAGCCAAAAAGAAAAGCAAATAAATGTCAATGCGGGGGCCTTGTAGAAATTTACATTTTTATACCCAGTACTCGAAGAGGGCTATATTAGATTTAGGGCTATATTAGATTTGTGGTGATAGTGGATGTGTGTAACACCCAGAAGGAAGCGTTTCAGAGCCCATAAGGTATACACATATATTCTTGATCAGCATCAAAAGCAGAGTCGATATAGCCATCTGTCTGTCTTCATTAGCGCCTATATCTCAGAGACAACAAATGATAGAAAAACAAAATGTTGTATCCAGACTCCTGTGATATCACACTGTTAAAAGTGCTTATCAAAATTTCTCTCCGACCTTAGTCCTCAGAGACCATAAGAGCTAGAGCAACCAAACTTTCTATCCAAGCTCTTGTGATATCAATAAAATCAAGTGTATTTAAAAAATTTGACATCCGCCCACACAAAAAACTAAAATCTCTGGAATCCACAATTTTTAAGATAAAATAATACCAAAAACGCATAGTCATGGAAATAACCGTATCTACCAGATTGCCTAATCTGGAACCGGTCAAACTACTATTATTGCCCGAAGGAACAAATTAAATTTCAGTCGCTACGCAACGCCTGCCAAGCGCTTCTCATTCCCTGTCTCTCTCGCACACACTTACACGTCTCGTATGAGTAGTTCTACATGTATATGTAAAAATGTAGAAGCTGATGTAAAATTATATGTAAACAAAAATGGAAACAGATCAAATTTGATAAATAAAAATCAAGCATAGTGTTCGACCTAAATTTTTGAAATTTTCTTTTTTGGCCAAAATTTAATTTGTCGCATTTGCGAACATATAATAAATTACATAAATTATAAGATCTTCTTACTGAGTACCGGGTATAAAGTAGAGCCGCGGAATTTGCCGCGGCTCACAACGGGAACCAATACAAATATTGTCCTTTAGTAAGGCTGGCAGGACCACCACATTTTCTTTGGTAGTAAGAACTCACTGTTTTATTGTCTGGGCACGGGAATAAATATTTTTGTAACACAGTTTTTTTTTTAATTTTAATTGAAATATGATTTCTCTGGCAATGCTAATTAATTACTCTTGCCTCTCCTTTGAATTCCTTTTCTTATGTTAACATCTCTTCAGTTCTGATTAAAGCAATAGAGTCCGAAAAACGTACCAAAGTTACCAAAGTTTTTTATATCGCTGAAATATAAAATAGATAGATGAATGAACACGTTTTGTTGCGAGGGTGTTTTCTTCGAATGTATATATTAACCAATTATAATTGGCTATTAAAATAATTAAAAAATATTCATATATTCCCTTTGGTTTCAAGCTTTATTTAGCGGCCGTCTTTATCTGGCCTTCTTCTCTTTCTGTATCGTTAACGAATCAGTCAACAGAGCAACTACTACTTAAAAGTATTATCCTCTGTTTCCATGATTACTCCCACACAATGCTAGCAAATTAAATTAAGAGTTGAACATATCTCAGACGTCTTTAATTACTGTATACTCGAATCCGTTCCGAGTATCAACATGTCAGTGTCATTCACTACACGCCCATTACACTGCCAGGCTCCGTAATAATTTCAAGGGCTATCGATTTGGAACCGTTCTGCACTTTGGTTGATTGCAGTCATCGTTTTCAGTTTCCCTCTGCCTCGTTCAAATTTTCCGCATAATTGCTGATTTAAAAACCAAAGTAAGTGCAATTGCAACGACCGAAGACGGAAAAAGAAACGCTCTCAGTCTGTCATTATTGGTTTTTCGACATGAAGTTCAGGTCGACTGTGGGACGACCAATCCAATCAGTTTTGAATCGACAGAGATGGAAAAATATAGTTTGGGTCAAAAGTGGAAGACTAGGAAATATATAAGTAACAAATCGCTTTACAAACTAGCAAACATAAAAAGA
The DNA here is from genome assembly GCA_037356375.1 of Drosophila affinis. Lineage (NCBI taxonomy): Eukaryota > Metazoa > Arthropoda > Insecta > Diptera > Drosophilidae > Drosophila > Drosophila affinis. Next base: position 32,632,051 of record CM074800.1, read on the forward strand.
ATCGACACGCAAACAACTAGAATAATACAAAATTCTTAGATAAAAATAAGAGTAATATAAACCCTTGATCTCTGATACCGCAAGACAAATAAAATACCAATAGATTTAGAAAACGACCTGCTAGCAATTAAACACATGGAACACCTAATAGAATTAGGTATCATGTACAACGCCAATGATGACCTTATATTCTATCACAAAAAAGATAGAAACAGAAACCCAAATGACTTAGTATATAACATAAGGCAATAAACAATAAAACATCATCACCTCCATCCCCCACCCCATGTACATAGCCCACTCCCTCATCAACATCACACTAGTTAAGATAGTAGTTAAGTAGTTAATAAGCAAACCAAACCAAACAAAAATCGATGTAAAATAGGTTTTTCTCAAAGAATTTTTCCTATATCATAAACACCCACAAAACGAACTAAATAAAAATGTATATGAAAATAAAACTCAATGAATAATAGAAGTCTGGAAAAGCGAAAAGCACAAGGCAATATACACCCCTAACTCTAATGTCTCTGGAATTTGTCAACCATTGTACAATAATATAAGGTATTAAACTGTAAGCTACCTCAACAATGACGAATAAAAATGAAGAAATGAAGAAGACTATGAACTAATATTCACTTCAAAGAGCATATAAAAATATGATAAAGTGTTAGTTGTGTAAATTATTAAAGAGCGTATTAAATACTCGCAGAGCTGTTTTTATACATATTTACATATGTATGTAATAAAGCTAACAATATGAAAATTGACTAAGAGTCGTATTTCTTTTGATGGAGTATCCTTTTCTTTTATATCTTAGGAAAGTGACGGATAGTTAATAATTAATATATAAGATAATAATTACATATATTCCGTATGAAGATAATAATTACATATATTCCATATGAAAGGCTTTAACGAGAGTAGTAAACACTTTTGGAAGACGCAATCGACCCTTTTGAAATTTGGTAATATTTATTTGGTGCGTGTTAAAGTTGTTAAAGTATAATTTTCGAATATAATAATACAATACATACAAATCGAATTAAACTCATATTTTCTTTTGATCTGTGCGAGACATTCATATATCCTTCATATATTTAAAGGCAGTTATTTTACACTGACACAAAAATCACCGTGGCTTTGAAGCCATTGGTTATGCGTGCTCTTCTCAGATTTTGTATTCCCCCCCTGCGATTTCTACTATACGTAAATACCTTGCATCCTTTTTTACCCCGCTGATGATTTTCGTGAGTTGCACTTCCATGTGTGCGATTTTCGCTTGACGAATGAGCACGAGCACGAGCACGAGTGGGAGCATATTGATGCCGGTTATAGGTATCAATTTATTCATGTCAAAAACGTGAACAGAAACTACAAACTATTGTACAACAGCCACAATCCCAACTCCCATGAGATGGTGGTTCAAGAGGGTGAGGTGAATGCTTACCATTGAGCAGACATTTCCCATGCAGAGATTTTTATCTCTAGGTAGTGTGCGTGTATGCACACCAATTTCCTCCACTTAGAACACTTACTCATCGAAAAAGGGGAAATGCCAAGAAAAACGCACCGAATAACGTTGAGGAACCCCATTCCAATTCAGAAAATTGTGCTGCCTGTCTGTGGATTTCCAATTAAAATGTAGCTCAATCACAGGCATTGATTGTGATTAATTAATCATTGGATTCGACTCATCGTCTGATTATATGCTAATCAAAGTCAGCTCTTTATTTCAAGCTCTGTTCGTCGTTATGCTATGCATAGTTTCTCCGCTTTAGTTTTTCTCGATTTTCCCCTGCTCGAATCACAAAGGATTGAAATAAATATTCTGCTAATCAGGCGAAAGAATTGTTGCGCGAACTGCAACTATTCCATATCCACTATTCAAAGCCCTCGAGAGGTCGATAGTCAAATGATTACCAATTAAATATGCAAATTGCACCACTTCCGCAGCCCCTAAAAGTGCATCGGTGCCGTCGGCAGTGGGAAATCCCTTCGAAGATGTTAAATCTGGATAATTTTTTCTTCTTTTCTCGGCTCTTTATCCAATTTCTAATTGAGGACACCACTTTTCACATTGAAATTTAATTAGCTGGGATTTTGCCTTGAAGCGTTGCATGGAGGCAAAGAAAAGGATTTGCGGCAGCTGCTTAAATTCACAACAAAGTTTTTTTCGCTTTTCCTATAATTATACTTGAACAATTGGAAAAAATGTCGTTTTAGTAATTAAATTCGGGTTTAAAGCTTTAAACTGAGATTTCAGGGCAATAGCGTGACGGACTGCAGCCAGCAGTCATTAGGCTCCATCCAAGTTCTAGCCACAAAAGTCTTCCTATTTCTTCCCACCCAGTCGACACACAATCCCGCACCGCACACAGCAAAAGTTTGGTTGCAAACACAGTCGTACGAATGGAAAGCTGCCTGAGGATTCAATTCCGTAGTTTCACGCAACCCAACCAACTCCTGAACACTTATTTGGTAACTCACTTTTGGGTGGTTTTTGGGAAAAATATTACAAAAGGTTAACTTCAGTTCAAATTAGAAAGTGACCACAAGCCGAGGATACAGCAGGTGCTTCATTTTACAGATCTCATCTTCAGTTTCGTCGGCGAAATTCATTATAATTTAACAGATGAGCAAAGCGTGCCGTAGCACTCAAAAGTGCAAAGCTAAAAGGATTAAATCGTTTAGGAAACAAGCAGAAAATCGCACTCAAGCGAGCCGTGTAATAAATGCGGAAACATACGTTCTATACAAGTGGAGATTCTGCTTTCCATGTTATCCCTGGAAAGTGACACATAAAGGGTTCACATAGCAGGAGCAGCAGCCGCTCCCGCCTAATAAGGTATGCTGATTTTTGCGGCTTTAAGTTGGGGTCGGTGTGCGTCCAACGTCCTGTCACTCATATGAATACTCGTAGTCCTACTGGCACACCCACAACCAGGCAGCTTTGATTTATGCAAACAACCAGAGGGATGTGAGTGAATTAACGCGTCTGGGAGTAAAATCCTGCTAATGGCAGTGGCAACAGCTAGCAGCCAGCCAACAGGCACCAGGCTCGCAGCGACTTTGAAACTTAAATTTTTCACATTAATGCCAGTGGCGGTGGCTGGAGAGGCAGAATGGCCTACGAGTACCAGTACGACTATGCATTAGGCGAGGCTTTGAGTCTGCTGCAAATGAGACTTAAAAGACTGCCTTGAGATTGAACTTAAGATTTAAAGAGGTTTTAGAGGCGATAGTGACTATATGTAGTTGGTACCAATAATTTGGGTTGTTAGAAGTTTAAAGGACTTTCTCGATATATGTACACCTTCAGCTGACCAAATAATCTAGAATGCTGTTGCAATAAAATTGTATGTGTGTTTGCTTTTCAGATTTGCTTATGGATTATGCTGGGTATTAAAGTGCATACATATTTAAAATGATTGAGGTTTTCTCTGTAAACTCTCAAGAGCTACACGAAATTGTCTTTGCCATTGCTTACTTTCTTTTGAAATTTCTGGCTCAGCCTCGCTACTAGGATAATTTTGTTTGACTAGGCAAAGTATCCATCCAGTTACATCAAAGTAAAGTAAATAGAATGTCTCTCCTCTCACTTACTCAGGATCCAATAAAGCAATTTAGTATTGTCAATTTAATAAAGCCTTTTATCGAGTGTATATAAACGGATTATTCCTGTGGCTCTGTCCTGGTGGAATATTTTATTAGAAAAGTTTTACGCTTCGTTCAACCCCAAAGTGGCTGAAGGCAAGGGAAAGTCCTAATGGGAAGTTATGAAACCATCCAATGAATTGACATTCATGGGGTTATATATCAATTATGCTTCTGAGACTCTGAAGATACCTTCAGCTGCAAGTCAAATGGAGGAAGTGGCGGGTTACAGGAGAGTCGGATGGCAACAGTTTAAGTTGTCCTCCACCGACCCCAGTCTCTGGAATGTCAGTTATGGAAAACATTGGACGCAAAGGTAGCAATAATATTTGCACTCAACTTGCCGGCAGTTGCAGTGGAACTGCTCCTTCGTGCAACTGAATTGTTTAAAATACAAATTAAAAGACAAAAGATTCGCAAAGCGGTGCCTGCTCCAGTTTCCAAGCATCCACACCAACATCCTTCTCCACAGAACAGAGACAATTGGAACGTGCAATTATGTACCCCACATCGCGGCCACCAGTCCAGCTGCTCCGGCAAGGTTAACTGGCTCCACCAAAAGTGTCAATGGCCATGGCGTGGGCGTAGGCCCGTCCCAACCAACCTAACCTCTTCACCCTCCTCCTCCACTTGCATACAGCAGTTTGTTTTAACTTAGCTTTGGCCAAAAGTGTGCCTGACAGGCAGGGAGAGAGGGTCATGAAACGCCTGACTGCGCAATGAGGGAAATTCAAATACAAACTGTGATTGGATGACTGCGTCGAGAATTGGAACTGCGGATAGGGACCCCATCCCAACGCCTAGTTCCCTAGGCCAATCCCCAGCCAAAGTTAATGCCAGAACAGGTGGATTGGTAAATAAGTGCACAGAGGCACAGGGAAGGCAAAGTATAGATAGTGCTTTTAGAAATGTCCTTGAACTATATGCCATTTCAAATTAAAGATGCATCAACAAAGGACTATCTTACTCTGTATTTTTCACACTCTTTTATCCCTTTCCTCTTACTTTGAACGCAACTGTGCAAGTATGATGCGTCTATGCGTCTATGCGTCATCAAATTTGAAGCCAACGCTGCAGAATAGAAGAGTCTTCCCATTCACAGTTTCAGAAGAGGGATTCCATTTCGTGCTTGTCGTTCTACGAATATTCACCTGCGACAGACAGAATATCAAAGGTTAAATAGGAGGACCCTGAGAAGTGACTGCAATCAACTAATATGATGTTAATCTAGAAGCCCCGGTGGAAGTAGGAGTTGCTACTGGAGGCGGCAGAGGTAAGATGGGCACACATATTTACGAATTCCATTGGCTAGAAGAGGGTAAATAAATGTGGCCACAATTGTAATCCAATAAGGGCCCACGGGCAGATGCGGGATAGACTCTGACCGCAGGACGCTTCTGGTTCCAGCTCCAACCATCCTTCAAGCGGCTGTCGAACTGTCATTGTCGTTTTCCGGCTCGGGTACCCCTCGTGGAGGTAGGGCCCAAATGTTGACATTACATTGTTTATGGGTCTCGGATCAGCTTTAAAAATATTTGAAGGGAAAAATCATTTTTTAAAGGTTATTTCGATGGGACTGGGAATCGTGTTTCTGGTTTTTTCCGCACATTTCAATTGTTTTTGTCGTCTTTGCTGTGTACACTCGGGGCATCATTTTGTTGCCATTGCAAATGCTTTCTGCTGCCGTTTCCTGACATTTTTCCTGCAGTGCTTAGAAAATGGTTAAGCGTCGCCTGCTGTCTGGTTAGGATATTCTCCTATTCTCCAGGCATTTGCGGGTCTGCCGCCATGGGAATATGCATTTTTAATAGTTGGGCGATTGCGAGCAGCAGCCTTTTTTAATTTATCTCTCATTGGGAAACTGTGAGAAGGAAATGTACGCATTGTTAAAGCCCCGCAGCGACCAGACGCATATTCCCCCTCAGGATACAGGAGGAATCGGAGATGAGAGCAATAATGGGAGTTAGAGAAGGAGTTGGAGTTGAAAGTAGGGCAACGATAGGAGGTAGATGTGGAACTGACGCTGAGAATGAATATTGCGGAATTTAAGCAAATACTTTAACAAAACCCAAAGCACGTCAATGACTTACGTAGCCGCAATTATGGCAGCCGTTGGGATGCGCAACAATGCAGGTGGGCCTCTTCTCTTAGCCCTGACCAAGCCCCTAGAGCTGTGTTGTATGTGTTTGTCCAACGGTTAGTCTCCAGTAACCCAGTAAGGCACACCTGAAAATTAGTTAATTTATATTCCCATATCGTTGCGAATGGCTAGCCTAAACAATTGTAAGCCCGAAATTGATAAGGTCTTAAATGAAAATCTTTTCCTGAAATTGCAATGTCTGTGAAATTCTATCCGGCTGAATTTTCATTTCAATGAAATGCATACAATTTGCATAAAATTTGGCATTATGATAACTCACGTAAAAATCTACAACACTCTATTTTATGGAACTGCAATTAAATAATTTGCTTATGTACAAATGTTAGTTATTTCTATTGAAACATATTACCGAATATTATATTATATTAAGGGTGTCATAAAAATTTACATATGCTTGAGAATTTTAACAGACTTATTAATTAAACTTCACCTGCTTAAGAATTTTTTTCGTATTACTACATTTTCGTTTTCCATGCATTCAAAATCTGTTTCAGGTCCCAAAGACTCCCATCACCTCTCACCACTTTCCCAGTCATTCCTCTCTCAGCATGTAGGAATAATTTCATTAGTCGATTCCAGGGACCTGGACTTGCAGATGGTTGCCCTATCCTCCGCCAACAAGTGGCCCCATGTGCTTGTCACGAAGTGGCGGCAGCACACAAAATTGCTTTTAATTATGAAAAAAAAGACAACAATAAAACAAAACCAGAAAAGAAAACTAGGGAAAACAGTGAAGAGCTCCCCGCTGTGCTCTCTGTGGCTCTTGGCACACTTCATGCCATGCCGCAGATGGGGCAGACGGATCGGTTGGCAGAACCCAAGACCCCGAGGGGAAGCAGTTAAGTTTGGCTTTGCTCCTGGTTCTGGTTTTGGTCGGGTTTCGTCTGTTCCTGCTTCTGGTTTTGTCTGGTCTGTTATGAAAAGCGTCAGAGCGGAAATGAATTGTCGTAAAAGAAGAAAGTCCGCGTCGAGATGTTAGTCTGTGAAGCAATTCGGACCACAGTTGGTTGTTTTATTGCCTTCATAATTTCATTTGTGTCACTTAGCAATTGCTAAAAAAGTCACGCCATGGAATCAATTAGAGAAAGTCAAACTGCGAAAATATAAAAACACAGGTGTTTATATAATAATTTATTTAAATTTATATTTGCTAGTAAGTCAGTCTTCCACAGTATTTGTTGCAGAAATTAGTCAACATTTTTAGGTAGTACAGTAATAGGTTTCTGCTTGTACTGTTTTCCACGTGGTGCCATATATTCTCTAAGCTTTGATTTTTACTTGTCTAGCAGACCTTCATCCTAAAGGTAAACTAATGTTGTACAGTAAACGCATTGCAGTTAAACTATATCCAACATTCATAAACTTTAGCATCCATTTAAATTTCCACTTACACAGAGAAGCAAAGACTAGTTTCACTCACAGTAAAAAGTGTTTGCAAAAATAAAATAAAGAATGTGGCCAGTTTACGTTAATTGCAGTGTTAACTCTATTAAAAGTTCTCCACACTCGCTCTTCCTTTTTGTTCTGTAGTTTTCGATGTGCATATGCTTACTGAAGTACTGCCACTTGCCATTAGATGGTAAAACGGGATGAGGCTTGAAGAGGTCTTCGGCCAGGTTTTGGGTGTATACTGTTTGTTGGTGTAAACTAAGGAACTTTCTAAGGAAAACCATATTTTTTGAGTTTTTTTGTACGCTTTAAATTAGTGAATATATCAGATCATTGGCCTTTATTTTGACCTTACAGCTATCGACATAATATATAATGTAGTAAATACAAGCTTTAGGCAAAGAATCGTACACTCTCTTCGTAATTAAGCAAACAATTTAAATAGAAATAATCCAAGTACTAACGATTTGCTTGTTTCGTAGCACATTCTGCCTGTAAGACCGGATTCATCAAGTTTTAACGAACAGTCAAGCAATCTTTCGCCTTTAACGAAACTTAACTTAACTAAAGCGCACTAAGTCGATGCCGTGCTGGAAAATATCGAGATGGCTATAGCTATATGTTTCCTAGACTTTTGAAACCTGTTACGGCTACCAGCATTGATACCTTGATCAGGACACTACCGTTATTTCTAGAAAAATAAAGTTATTCAGGTCTAATTTATCCTGTTTCATACAAAAAATTCATAGTGTAAACATACTAGCTGTTTATAAAGGCACAGATCTACCACAACTAGAGATATAGAAATGCAGATGGAGATGTACATGTCGACGGATGGACTTGTGGGACTTTTGCATAATAGTATAACTCGCTGGTAAGTTTGTTTCAAGTTTTCAGTCATGTCACGCGCCTTCATACGTTTTCCTTAATTTTCTTCAGTGCTTACTTTAATTTTTTCACCAAAAAACATGACTGAAAATCCGCAAACAACAACCCCGAATTCGGTCAAAGGTTCACTTCTGGGTGGTTTCCTAGTCTCTTACCCTCGTCTGTCTGTCTACCACAAGTGTCGAATAGAGAGACAGACAGGCAGGCAGGCACGTGCTGCGAAATAAATATGTATGTAAAACAAACGCTGGAAATTAAATTGACTGAAATTTTATGGGCAAACGACGCGCAAGAAAGCGAAATGGTTGCATAATTTGTGAACAATTGACGAAAACCAGAAACTGTGAAGACGAACATTTTTCCGCTCTCGAAGGCTCAAAATATTTCCCAATTTTGCCACAATTTAAAGACAAAACATGAATAGCTGCAGTCAGGGTTTTGCGAGTACTCTTACCCAAAAGTGCGATGGGACTGCCCCATGAAATGCACTAACGATCTGAAGTTAGATAAAGAATATTCGGACTATCAAATGGTACAGTGTTCTGCGCTGCAGGCTGTAAACCCAACGAAATTATCAGAAACGAGTTTGTTACCGCTAGGTAACATGACAACCAGCTAAAATAATACAATTTCATCTTCCGCTGTCGAGTAAGAGGTCTCTATGGCAGCCACCCAACCAACCAGCCAGCAGGCTGCATTTCCCTTTTATGTGGACATTTCTGGTCCGCCAAAAGGCAGAGGTTGTGATGGTAGGAAGGCAAAGGCCAAAAGTGTTTGTGAGTTGTCGTATACTAACTCGAATCGGGGATCCGTGTGAGTGTGTGTGAGAGTACTTGGTGCATATCCATGATTGGTATTATGTTCGCATCAGCAGTTATTTATGCAGCCTAATGCATTTGTCTCAATGCAATTCGTATGTTTATGGCCGTGTGGCTGGCTAGCACGAGCATTAATGCCATTGATCTCATGAAAATTCCATTATTGAAAAATTATATTTATAAATGGTTAATTTACTGTAATGTGTAAATAGCTGAATGGAAAATGTTCTATTTTATAATACAATACAAAATGGGAAATACAGCAGGAAAGAATAGTGCAGGGAAGGACAGTGCAGCCCAGGACAGGACGGAAACGGTCTTCACTATGCAGAGCCGAACAGCTCTGACGGGACACAAACATCTGAGAAAAAAATCGTTTGCATTATTCATTGAAACTGAGACTTTAGATAGAGATGGAGCCATTTCAGCATCAGGAGCGTGAAAGCCAGACGCTTGGGGACGTTGTTGCACAATTGACGGTGAAAGTGAATGTTCAGAGGACACCTCCAGGCAGCTGGCTGCGGCTTCCGTCATAGCAGAAAAAAGCACAACATCGAATGGAGCCCAATGATTGCTTTCCTATATTTGCGGACATTGCTGTGCCTGGTACTCGGAGAACGTGAGAATTGTTTGGGCAATACTAGTACGGAAGACCAGCTAATCAATAAGGTAATTCCATAATAATTACAGTGTTGAATACATTTCAGTTACCCAACTCAAGATTCCTGTCTTGTTTTGGCCTGCATATCATCCAATTACCACCATGAGCTAGGGGAAAACTCAGTTTGGGAAACCATTTTCCCCACATTTCCTTGTCTGTTCTTTTGGCTGTCAGTTGCCGCTGACCGCGAGGCTTTTGGGTCGTCAGTCAGAAAACTGTGTCACGTTGGCGTTCAGGATTTCCATGTGTGGGCGCTACCTTGGGTGGATGCGGTGTCACCTGGCGACAAGGTGTTGGCTTTCATCTGGATTTTAGTAACCTCGCCGAGCCACAACGAGCTCATCACATATCTCCTCCGCTCGACGGCACTCCACGGTGGCACTATGATTAGACCGCCAGCACGTAGAGAAGACTTGGCATTCAGCCAGATGCTGCTCCTCCCATCAGATGTCAGTTACATTGCAGATTACCGGGGATTTGTGGCTCCTTTGTTCCGTATTTTTACTTTGAGCCTTTTGACCATGCGTGCTTTGGGTCTGTCTCTTTAGATTGAATGAATATATGTACGTATAGATTTGGTCGTGTCAACAAGTCAATTGCTTAACATAAATTATTCATACGACTCGTTGAAGCGAACTGACGTCATCATTATTATTTTCCCATCGGGACCACTTTTACCTGAGCTCGATAAAAGTGAACAGATTTCAATGTGCAATATAAACAGGGATACCCGTGGAGGCGACCTTCGAAATGACTCAACATTCGTTATTCTTAGATCGATCAGATCTGCCAAATTTGTCACCAAAAACTGTAGTGATTCTGGACAGAGAAGAGAACATATGTTAAGATTTATGCATACACTCATGAATATTTCATTGGAACAACTCTTTAAGTAGTTTTGCCGGTAGACAGCGTCAAATCGAGTAAAAACAGCGTGCTGCTTATTGAATTTCACAGAATACAGCCGGCAACAGTTGGCTTTAATGGAACTGATTTATATCCGTATCTTCTAGCGAAAAGTTGATAGCTTGCTTGCGCTTTCCTTTGTCAAAACGGATAAGTTTGTGCTCCTATATGTATATTTTATGCGATATATATTCGCATTCTGCACATCTTTTTTCGTTGGCTCCTACCTGCTGGCTGCTGGCAAATCTTAATAAGCATGAAATCCAATTTTCTGTTTGCTCCCTGCGTGTTTGCTGGCTTCTTCGCACTTTTCCTGGTTTTCCCATTCTTAGAGCTGCCTCTTGTCAGTTTTTTTCGGGGTTCGCTGTCAGACCAACAATCATCGCCGCCTGTAGAGGGCGGCGGGCAGGTTGGCAATTGATGGCGTTGCTCTTTTGATCTGCTCCAATTTCATTCGCACTGACAGCCGAAAGCTCACTGAAATTTACCCAATTTGGGTCGCCCCATCACGTGTGTAGGTTGGCTTCAACATTAAAGCGGATGTGGCACAGTGCTTGATAGTTTCTGATTGGCACACAAAAAAGGGGCTGATGGCCAGCTGACGGCAGACTTTGCGGCTAATCTGAATAATATAATCAGTTGTGTTGGGCAAAACAAAACTAGCACCAGTTGACCACAACTGGCATATGTTACACATTTCGGACATCATTTACATATTAGACTTGACAAAACAAAGGGTTCCGAGGAAGTATGCGGAGCTTGTTTGGAAATAGCTGTGCGAAAAGTAAAGTGCGAAATTATCCTATTTTCCAACTTCATTTTAAAGACAGATTGGCAGATTTAAAAAAGCTTTATTTATCCAAATGCCTATCCTCCTTAAAAGAATATTTAAACAGAACACTTTCAAGCTTCCTTTGCCGAAGCAGCTGCTGCTAGAGTCTCAAAATCGATTAGCATTAAATTGATAATATACTGAACTTCTATTGAGGCTGCTGCTGTTCGTAAATCGGCAACAGCAGGAGAGACAAACTCAAATGACATGATTTTTATACCCGGTACTCGAAGAGTATAGGGGTATATTAGATTTGTGGGGATAACGGTTGTGTTTAACGCCCAGAAGGAGGCGTTTCGCTCTCTCTCACACACGACCCTGTCTGATTTGCCTATTCGTCCAAATGAACGCCTAGATCTCGGAGACTATAAGAGCCAGAGCAACCAAACTTTCTATTCAAGCTCCTGTGATATCACGTCAATACAAGTGTATTTCAAAATTTGCCACGCCCCCTTCCGCTCCCACAGAGGACGAAAATCTGTGGAATCCACAATTTTTAAGATAAATGAAAACCAAAAACGCAGAATCATGAAAAATTACCATATCTACCAGGTTACCGAATCTGGATCAGATCGGATCAATATTATGGCCAGAAGAAACAAATTAAATTTCAGTGGCTACGCAACGCCTGCCAAGCGCTGACTCATTCCCTCTCTCTCTGTCCTAAACACTTGTACGTCTCAAATATGTAGTTATACATGTCATGTAGAAATGTAGGCGCAGATATACAAAGCATATGTAAACAAAAATGGAAACATGTATAAAAATTCCAAAAAATTCATTTTTTTAATTTAAATATTATTTTTGTCCGTTTGAGAACATATAATAAATTTCATAAATCGTAGGCTCATAAATGTATGTATGTATATACTGACTGAGTACCGGGTATAAGGTAGAGCCGCGGCCTTTGCCGCGGCTCACAACGTTCCCTCTCGTTTTAGGTTCTGCTTGAGTTGAACGAATCCCGCGGAACTTTAACTACGGGAAAAAACAAAATATATTCTGGGACAGATACAAAAGCAAACGGACCACCTTTTTGTGGAGTTGCCCCTCAAGGACAATTTTGCCCGTCAAAGATTATCAGTTCTATTTTAAATTATTATGATACCACCCATCGATTCCGCCTTGCAAATTACGGCGTGTCCTTGAACAGTGTAGGGAGGTGGGGACTAAACGAAAAGAAGGAAAAGGAAAAACGTGACTGATTTGCTGGCATTTTGGATACCCTTGCAGATCCAGTTTTGTGTCGAAATTGAAGCTTCTGCTAGAAGTTTTTGGCAGAATATTATTCATATACTCGCACACACTCTAAGAATCAGAGATGATTATTTTTCCGTGTGGCAAGTGTCGTCTCATAATCCTAATAAAATCATCTTTGGAAGGGTGTTTCAAAAGGGAGCGAATATCAATTTGGTGTTGCCTTTTCCGCGCTTATCTATGTTTCTGGGGCACCATGGTTCGGGTGTTGGGTTTATGGTCAATTTTAGATTTTATTTTTTTCAGCTTTCGCTTTCTTATTGTTTTTCTCTTCCACCCTCGCAGTATTTTTCCCGCGCAATTGAGTTGAATCGCTGTTTTATTTGTGCATTTTTCCATTTTCAGTTTGATTTTATCCGTTCTTCAAACAACTTGTTTGCTTTCACCTTGCCCCTCTTTTGTTGCGGTTTTGTTGGTTGGATTTAAAATCCAATGGGGCTTTTATTTTCAACTTTGCTTTGAGAGTTGTACGTGTAAATAGAAAAATTTGTTGTTCTTGGCTTTGGCATAAAGCATATACAAGTTTTTCATGTATCCATGGTCTACATTGTCCATTTTTGTGGCAAGTCCCCGTCTCACTTGCTTTTTTTTGAGAGGGTCTTCATTTGTCGTCTTGTTACTCTGCTTGTTACTCTTGCCAACTCGTCGCCCTTTGATCAGCTGCTTTTGGAAAGTATGTATATATATTTTTTGTTTAATCCATTATTACAGAATGTGCAAGTGAGATTTCAACGAGTTCGAAGCTGTTCAGTTTTAACATTCTAAAGCCAAATTTAAGCTTATCAATTTACATATCACAGCATAGCTGATGATCTTAGCTTCTGTCATTGTAGGGCTCGCTTTTAATGGATTCCTATAAAATGTGAAAATTAAAAAAAAATTTCTCTATGGCTATGGATAAACATCTGTAATTGCAACTGCCCTGATATTGGCGTTAAATAAAATGTGGCATTTAACATTCAAAAAAGGGAAGAAATTACCTCAAAACGATAAGGAAACACATAAAAAGGCTATTGCCTCTTAACAAGATTAAAGAACCAGGTTTATACAGTTCTCCGTGTATATTTACTTTATTTTCATATGTTAATATCTCTTCGGCAAATTCCATTTATAATTGAGGGTTAATTTGAAAACAAGGGCGGCTTAATTTAGGATGGGGTTGGCCTGTGGATCATTTATGAGGGTCTATAACAATAAAATATGCGTGTTGTTATACATCTTTAACGTTCCAGTAAGCACGTTTTCGGGCTCTTTATGTAGCCTATCGCACGGCGAATTGTGGCAGTAAAATTGATTTTACTACACAATTCAAGTGCTGTGCTGTACTGGCTGTATGCGTATTCATTTTGCTCACACAATTGAAAAAGGAAACCGCACGTGGCATACTTTTCGGGATAAAATCAATAGACTACAATTTGTGATTACTTTTTGAAGATAGAACTTACTTTTTTTATCAGATGAACGTTTTCGTTTATTTGTATCATACTTCCTTAATCTAATATTCAGTTGGATACAGCTTGAGCTCTTTAATAAGTGGTTGGGATGGAATGGTTGTGTTACTTATCGAAAGAGTATGATTGCAAAAAATCACGAAACAGAAAAATGTATATGAAATATTACCCTCAATCAATTTTAGGCATTATCTTCTTGAAAATCCGCACTACGCAATTCAATTTTGCCTCATTAGTAGACTTTCCCCAGCTAGGCCACAATTAAGTCATTGTTTCGTTAAGTTTTTAATGGAAAATTATGAGCAAATTACTATCTCCGCCTAAGTGCATAAGTGTGTTGGCTGCTCAAATGTGTCACACTCCCACCATCCGTCATTACTTTAATGTATGTAGTGGTGTGGAGACCCTGAGAAGCCCAGCTGGTAATGACTCTGACAGACACGCAGCAGCCTTCCTGCGAGACATTGAAGCGCCCGGCCACATTTTCTAGGCGAAACTTTTCATTGCCCTCAGAGTGCAACTAAGTGGGGAGAAGGTGTGGCAGTGGACCTTCCACTTATGTGGCAGGCAATGCAATTTTATACGCCAGTGTGTGTGTCTATGTGTAAAAGGCAAATGAAATTATCGCTGCGTTGCAAGGGCGACAGCCACGTTTCCTCCCCTCTTTGCTCTCAACTCTATACGACACCTGCTTCAAATTTGCTATCGACTAAAATGGAAATAATCTTTTAAGAGGCGCAGCGCTCTCTCCAAACCTTATTTACGACCAGACAAAACATATTACGCTAAGTTTTTATACCCGGTACTCGAAGAGTATAGGGGTATATTAGATTTTTGGGGATAACGGTTGTGTTTAACGCCCAGAAGGAGGCGTTTCGCTCTCTCTCACACACGACCCTGTCTGATTTGCCTTTTCGTCCAAATGAACGAATAGATCTCGGAGACTATAATAGCCAGAACAACCAAACTTTTTATCCAAGCTCCCGGATATCACGTCAATACAAGTGTATTTCAAAATTTTGCCACGCCTCCTTCCGCCCCCAAAAAATATGAAAATCTGTGGAATCCACAATTTGTAAGACACGGGAATACGAAAAACGCAGAATCATGGAAAATGACATTGTCTAACAAATTGCCGAATCTGGATCAGGTCGGATCAATAATTATGGACAGAAGGAACAAATTAAATTTCAGTGGCTACGCAACGCCTGCCAAGCGCTTATCATTCCCTCTCCCTCTCTCGCACACATAGTTACACGTCTCGTATACATGTCATGTAGAAATGTAGAAGCTGATGTAAAAAGTTTATGTAAACAAAAATGGAAACAGATTACTTTTAATATATAAAAATCTAGCCCAGGATTCGACCTAATTTTATGAAGTTTTCCATTTGGGCCAAAATTTAATTCGTCCCTTTTGCGAACATATAATAATTTACATAAATTGTAAGAGCACATACATATATTCTGACAGAGTACCGTGTATAAAGTAGAGCCGCGGCAAAGGCCGCGGCTCACAACGTTCCCTCTCGTTTATTTTTAGTTTATTTTATTCCATTTATGTATTCCACCAAGTGTTGAAATTGGAAACTGTTATGTTATCGATTCAAGTATATAACTGTTATATACATATACTGTATATATATGTATATTATATTATTGTTAGTTGAATTAAAGAGCATTATTAAATGAAAAAATATACATATGTATATCTTTAAATAATATAGATTATTCTATAACAGAGAAGCAGCGCCCTCTTTAGTGTCACTCGTTTGTTGTGGAAGAAGAAAGTAGAAAAAATAAAAGAAGAATAATGAAAATTTTTCCAATCTCCGAAAGCTCTTTGCAAAGGAGTCTACTGTAAGGACATAGCCTCTTTTCAGCTGATGAAGATGATGAGCACATTAGCGAATTAGCTTTAACACATTATTTATTGTTTATAAAATTTTTCAAACATTTTTACTATGACTTCGAAATAGAATTCCTCATTTTATGGGGAATAGAATATTCCATGATCCTCCATACAGATTTTCATAGCTAATCATGGATAAATTTGCATTTTTATGATTTAATTTACCTAATGCATTTCAATCAGCAGCAAATCGTCAATCTTTTGTAATTTCTTTTGCCAATCAAGCTCACGGAATATCATTTAAGGCCAATAAAAAGATTTCATATCATTAATTTTGTTCGAGAAATGTAAATCAAGTGGTTTTTGTTTTGACTAAAATGCAAAGAGAGAGGAAGCGAACACATTTCAATAAAAGATTAATTCATTAACAAATAAAAATACATGAAAAATATACAATCCTGAAACTATAATTTGATTGCATCAAGTTTTATTAAATACATTACAACGACAGAATTTTACAAAAGGAAATATTCGATTCGATTCGGTAACATATAATTCGATTTTGATCCACTTGTGTGATATATGTATTTAAGGATATATTATATGCAATCGTTTTCGGTCGTCGTCGAGCGAAATTTTACTGTGGTGGGTCTTGTCTTCTAGTTTACAAATTTCCACTAGATGTTAAACTTTAAATAAAACTGCCGATCGGGTTAAATTCAGTAAGGTAGAATTTTTTGTAACAATTAGCGAACAGAAGATAGATTTACGTTGTTCTGCATTACTGGTTATTACATAAGGAATTTGTTGATTAATAAAAGGCTGGGAAACTAGAGAAACTAAAGAGCTGGAGACTTTCCAAAAGGGGAATTGTGTTACTCAAAAATGTAGATTTAATGTTCTTCTAATAATAGTTTCTTAAAGAACCATATAAATATTTTAAAATCTATGGGGCTATTATTTATTTCCTAGATTTTTCAGAAAAAAAACCGTTTTGTCAGCAATATGAAATGACCAAAGAAATGCGTTAGACTAGCCATTAAGAGGGGTTAGCGGAGAGTGGCAATTTACAGCTCACAAATCACAGAAATCAGCTGTTACCTGGTACCTGGGGTGGCTAATAGGGACATAGCCAGCTTCCAAGAGATTTTCCGGTGAATGCAAATTGTGCTGCAAGCACACATCTTTAATCAGGAGTTTTTCTGCTCTCGAATTCATGATTACATATGTATATATCATGTGTATGTTCCATTTTCATCTTTTCCTGCAATTCGATTCGATTTCCATGGTCCCTGTGTGACGTAGGTAATTTTATTGCTGCCTTTTGACTGCGCACAAAGGCAGTTGCCGTGCCCCTTGCCTCCCTTCGAATTGCTTGTCGATTGCATTTCCCATTCGAAAGCAGCAAATTGAACCGAGAAAATTTACCTTACGCAAAAGTTTTCTGTCCGAATGCAAATCTAAGTTGTGGCAGTGGCACTTTCCTTAAATCTACATAGATAGGCATTTCATTTGATTCGAAGAAAACTTTGGCTCTTGAATTTCCAGCCAATTCAGGCTCTGATGTTGGGGCATAAGGCACCGCATGTGCAATATTCTGTATGGTTTCTTTACAGGTCACAATATTCGATATTTTTATTGGGTCGTTTGTCGTGTTGCGGTCGAAATGGCAGTAAAATCGTCTGTTGTCCATGGTTTTAAAGAGTGCCACTACGGTTTTGAGCATGCGTGTACACATGCAAACAACAGCCAAAAAACGAGAGACAAAAAACCAAAAATAATCAATTATACATTCCCAATGTTAACCCGAACGTGTGGCTCACAACCACAAACAGGCGTTGCGGCGCCCGATATAACGTTGATAAGTGCAAATGCCACATGTTGATGTTGGACATGCGTTGGGTTTGCTGCCGAGTCAAATGGACGAAAAAAAAGCGCGGGGACAGTTGTGACATCAAAATGGAGTGCAATGATCCCGTTTAGGAGGAGTTCAACCACAAAGATGGTGAAACAATAGTTTGTATTTCTTAGACAATTGATCTACCAGTAAGTTTGTGAGCTAACTATTCTCTAGATTATGATATGTGAATGCAAAACAAAGGCTAGTTTTGAGTAAAATAATTAAGGAGTAATGCTAGTCCCAGGAGCCTTTGTAATATCAAAAATCAAAGAAAAATGTTTAGTCATTAAAACAATTCACACACTCACACAAAACTTAAATATTGTTGCAAGTGTATTTATATTGCTGTAGGTTTGCAATGGACCAAATTAGCCCCAACCCCTTCGTACCGGTGCTGCCCCATATGATCGGTATATTGCATGGCCAGCCACGTCAGAGTGAGTATATTAAGCGAACAGTGTGAGTAGCATATAGGGAGTCCGGAATTGACTTCTCATTTTACTCGTAGGCGCCACTCTGGATGACCTGTGTCGTGAAGTAGCGGCGTGTGCTCTGAAGGATGAAGCCATGATGCGCCACATCCGTTCCTTCGACACACTCAAGGACGCTGTGCACCATGGGATGGAGTTGGGCATGGATATGGGACTACTTGCTCATTCGAATGGGATAATTCGTATTCCTTTTAAGTTGGCCAAACGCAGCCCCGGGGACGAGCCTTTACAAAACGTCGAAGTTGAGTACGTGGATCTACGGAGGAGTGTCGAGCAGCGGCAGCTTCCATGCAACAGCGAGGAGCCTATTTGCCCCTCCTCGGATGAGGAGCTTCTGCTAAACGACGAGACGAGCGAGCCTTGTTACAGCGTTGATGAGCCTCGCATCCCAGGCCGAGTACTCCGATCGGCAGTGAAGCGAAAACCCACAGACCATGGACGCTCTAACAACCTACCATCGTAGCAGGCGGGTAAGCCCAGGGGCCAGAGGAAGGTTATCAAAACCCGGTGTAAGATCACCACAAGATGCAGCGGTGGCAAAACAGTAAATTAAATAGAAACCAATCAAGCACGGGTGCCAATTGAGCCCCAGAATATAGCCGCTCAATCTTTGACCTTTCCATAATATAATAAAACGAACAATATTTATCATTCTTTACATCTGATTCGACTATACGGAATAAGATATATTTTTGTATTCCTTAATCTATTCATACTTCTGTATACTCTTAGCTGCTTTTGTTCTTCTCTTCAATCATTTGTCCCGATCTTTTCTGAATCCTTAGTCTCCTTTTTATGATCGCTGAATCTTTTGCGAATTTTATCTATTTTGATGGTGGTCTCTCGTATCAAGTCCTTCATTTCACTGAAGATACTTGATATTCATAAGATTTCTATTTACTTTTAAAGGGTATTTTGTTCATTTGTTCCTTACGTGAAAATTCCATATTAAGCCTTCATTATTCCTGTTAGATCTACCTGAAACTACATATATGTTTAGCTGTGCCAAATAATATTCAAGAGAGGATAATTCCATCTTTCCTCTTCCTTTGACTAAGTTTAAAGCAAAAACTTTTTAAAAGGGCAAATCATAATCCAGCTCATATTAAACTCTATCAGCTTTTTGTCTGGCAACGGCACAGAGCATCCAAACTCCACACCAGGCACATGTATGTATGATGAGGAAAACCCTAATGGCACCTCTGGGAGGTGGAGGGAATAGATAGCACACCTCGTTGGCTGCCACAAAACCAGCACTAGGCGAGAAGGTTCCCAAAATTTGTTAGTCATTTGGGCGAACAAGAAAGTTAATTACTTGCAGCAGCGCCAAATGTGCCAGAAAATACAATAGCAATGGAATTGGAAATTAAATTGAAATGGTTTGAAATCCGGTTTTTATAGAAATGGTGTGTTTGTGATAACGGCCTCTCATCTAGTTATATATTGTCAGGCTGAATACGAAATTGAATACGTTAAGATGTTCAAAGTATATTGAGGAACTAGTTTCCAAGAGAATGCAATCATCGATAGCAGTAGCAAGTGGAATTATGCGCACACTCGACTGACTCCTCGGCCAGAAGTATAAGCTATATGCTATATACATACTATGTACATACATATATGTATATTCTCCAGTCTGAAGTAGCTGGAGAAATAGCTTAGTTTTATTATGTAAATATACGCAAGGTACAGATTTTTGCTTACCCATCCTTTAAACATTTATGTTTTTTTCGATGAAACACGTTGTCTTTCCGTCCCTGTGAGCGAAATCTTTTACCCATTTACCGAATAAATCTTCCAAAGTGTGACATTTGGTGACCTGTAAAAGTTTCAGATAAATTTCAATTTTGGCCCATCCAACGTGTACGTTATGGGACCCTTCCATCAAATGTCCATCACTCAATTGCATGGTTTCGCTTTCATATTCCCATGGGGTCACAAAGACACAAAAATAGTCCTACACTAATCTGAAACTAAAAGTGTATTTTTATTCCCATCCTGCATGAGAATTGTTGATGTTTTGTACACATATTTTACGATTTTTCTCGCTACATGTATTTTTGAAAAATATCCCCGCGAACAACTGTCACAAAAATGAATTATTTCGCTTGACTTTTGTGTATGCCTGAGTTATGGGTTGTCGATTTTTCAAGCGATTTCGCTTGAGACGAGCACAGTTTTGTAGCTTTCTTTAGGTGCCAAATTGATTGTATTTTCGCCGGTGGCCAAATTATATTTTATCAATACTTACTATCCCTTCGATGCCTACGCAGCTGCCGTTTTATTAGAGTGTTTTTACTGCGCTCATATAAGTGTGGGGGAGAATTATATTGTTTTCGGATATAAGCCTCCCGATTTAGTCGAATTAGACGTATTCTATTTCAATCGTTTTATTTATTAAAATCCATAGCCTTTTCCTTATTTTATTTAAGATTATTAACATAAGTTATCTCCTTTTACACTTCAGGTCTTTTCTTCTTTTTAATTATTCGGAGCACGCACACCCGTTCAGTCTCGCAGCTCAAGCTCTTCTCTGCCGATTACTCTCTACTCTACTACTACTCGATGTAACTCTTATTAGTGGTACTCTCACTTACTCCCTTCCTACATAAGTTAGTCCCTTACACAGCTCATATTTATTTTAACTTAGTATACTCGACTGTTCTCTACTTTATGTTCAATTATTCATTCGCCATGTGTCGCACGGAATAGATAAAAATCTTCGACAATGATTGACAGATTTGCGCATTTCTTGTATCGCTCTTGAACAGATTTTGGGGGAGAACACATATAATCTGTCGTAAAATGTGGATATAAAAAATACTGCAATAAAAAAAAACTCATTCTTATTGACACACATTCTGTTGAAACACAAAAGCAGCGTCCTTACAAGTGTTTTTCGCTTGTGGTTAAGGAAGTCGGAAAGAAAAAATAAAATAACAACAAGTAAAACTTTTCGAATATCATGGCTCTTTGCAAAGGATTATATAAGAAGAATATTGGAACGATGAAACTAAGCCGCCCTGAAGATAATGAAAATTATAAAAACAGAAGCAAATTTATTATTATTTTTTATTTTTATTTCCTTCATTCTATGGAAAATTGATTATTCCAAAGTGTTTTATTGAGATTTGGCCTTTTATGGCTAAAGAAATAGTAATTTGCATTCTTATGATTTAATTTACCAAATACATTCCGATCAGTAGGAAATAGTCAATCTTTATGGCTTCCATTTAGCCAATCACACTTCCGGTATATCATTTAAAGTCAATAAAAAAATTTTACTTCATTAATTTTGATGGCTTTTGTTTTAAAATTCACGGCTACTAGTAAAATGGAAATGAAATGTTTTCTTTTGTTTTTAATTTAAAGAGGGAGACCACCAATCAAATCAATTTATATAATAAATTTTATTAAAAATATGACAATGAAAACATTTCACAAATTGAACTTTTTTGTGTAAATTCCAATTATGTCGATCGACTGGTGTGATATGTGTAAACATAAGGCATACGAGTAAATTTACAAAATTAAATGTTTTGTTTTTGATTACCATGACTTTATTGTTAGCAATTAGTTCTTATTAATTTCGTTGCACATAAATTTAGCAAAAAGTCTCAAATCAAAAGCTAAATAAAAACGAAGAGGAACGTTGCACTATGGGGAAAATTTCAATTTTTCGGGAATTCAGTCTTTTTCTCCAAGTATTAAAATTGGTAATTTCTTTATGGTAACATCTTAAGAAAACTTCAAACTGTAATGTATATACATACACATAAGTATAAGCTTGCGATTTATGCAATTTATTATACCTCAGTGAAATAAGTATATGTGCATTTTATTCTAGTCTTTGTATTCTATTAAAAGTTTACCGTACATTGTTTTGGAGTATGCTTGTTTTCGCATACATACATATAGCATATGTACATATTCCACGACTTCTCTTTAGACTTCATTCTTAGTACCGTTATCTCAAATTTGCGAGGCAGGTCGTCGGTTTCTTATGAAATAAGTATATGTGCATTCTGCTAATATTGTGCTTCAGAGTATAGTCGAGTGTTCAAGTGTACACAACACAAGTTCTTTTCTAATTAGAAAGTGAGTAAAACAATTTAAATTGTATTTGAGTTCAACAATCTTGTTGATAAAGCGATTTTATGTTAGAATGCCTCGTGGATCACATTTGTCGGACAAAGACCAAGGTCTGATCATAGGATTGGCCGAAGCTGGAAAAAATATTACTTATATTGCTGCCAGAGTTAATAGGCATAGAAACACAGTAGCCAATTTCCTCAGAAATCCAGAAAATTACGGGAAAAATAAGAGGACCGGCCGACCCACTGACATTGATAATCGCTGTAGGAGGCAAATTCGACGAATGGCAGTAGAAGACATGTATGTTCGCAAAAGAACGAATTAAATTTTGGGCAAAAAACAATTTCAAAAAATGAAGTCAACAAATTTTTGGCATTTTTATACATGTTTCCATTTTTGTTTGCATATTCTTTTTACATCTGCTTTTACATTTCTACATGTACATGTATAACCACATATTCGAGACGTAGATGTGTTTGCGAGAGAGAGAGGAAATGAGTCAGCGCTTAGCAGGCATTGCGTAGCGACTGAAATTTAATTTGCTCCTTCTGGCGATAATAATGATCCGACCTGATCCAGATTCGGCAATCTGGTAGATACGGTTATTTTCCATTATTCTGCGTTTTGTAGTGTGAAGTAGTGACTCTAAAACCTGCAACAACTTTCCAAGAGTTATTGTCTGCACTCTTATTATTAGAAGCTAGAGGAAAGAGTAATTAGCGTAGAGTAAGTAGTTAAATCTCCGATTAAAGAGATAAGTTAAAGAGAGTTCGCGTAGGGCAGGTAAAAAGCTTTACTCAGAGCTGTAATCCGTTAGTCGTGGAATCTGAGCGCAAGCTTTCCCCAAGATCATACGATTATTTAGTTAACCATATAACTTATGCTTAAGCTCCGACTAGAGTCACGCCATTGTCCCGTTGCTTGTGGAAGGTAAAGTTCCAACCGCCCAAGTAAGAGTCAATGCTAGCCGTAAAATTTCTGGTGGATCATAACCAGAAAGAAACTGCAACCGGACAGAAGTGTTCCCCCTCGAAATAAACTAGTGCATATTCCTAGTAGTGAAAGAAGAATCAGACACGTGCCAAAAGAGGTTAAACTTCTTGTGGTTAAGCTGTAGAAGACAATAAGAAAAAAAAACAGCAAGGTAGATAACTCTTTAAAAAATTGAATTTAATAGTTAACAGTTTCTTGTCTTAGGATTACGTTTCGTTCGGTGGATCAGTTACACCCCGAAGACGGGAGCAACCAAGTCCATCGATCTCTGGGAGAGACCTCGGATCTCCCCAGAAGCCGCAATAGCATATCCCCAGCATCATTTAAAGATGTAAAGAAACAACCAAACCGACACACGAACCGTTAATGAAGTGCTAAGTCCAGCCCACGGAATACGCATGTCGTAGTGCAAAGTGACGATCGAGTGAGGCCAATGGAATATCGTTTCCCTGTGAATTCGCCAGAAACCCATATGCCGCACTCGTCACCCTTCTCGAGTTCGAGCTAAGCACGCAGCGAAAGCTCTCGACTATATATGTATGAGTACATACATATGTCGTCTTCTTCGACACAGTCCCAGCGCTTCTCAAACTATGAGGCATACGAACGTTCCCGTACAGGCCCGAATTGTAGTTTGAGAACCATCGGACATAGTAAACTGTATTTGTTTTCTCGATTCTGAGCTAGCATATTTTTTCGATTTCGCTTTTATGATTATATCAGTTCTTTATTATCTAGATTCATGATAAAACCATGTACACATATATATAATTATTAATAACACTAGTCGACACGACTTTTCCGCTGTCTCCAAAAATGACTTTTTCTGATAGATTTGGATGTTTAAAAATTTTTAAAGAATGTTTTTTTTTTCATGGAGTAGTTTTTTTTAAAGAATTTTTAAAAAATCTGGAATTTTTTGTCATAGGTAGTGCTTCTATTTTTCACATAACTCACGTTTCATACAACTGGTTGTATTGAACTTTGCAGTTAAAAAAAGCTGATAAATGCAGCTATAAATCCGACTCAGACACTTTGTAGCAGAAACTAAAAATCTGGCAGATATTAGGATTCAAAATTGAAATTTCATCATTTTTTTCGGTATTTTTCCCCCGAAATTTTGACGTTGAAACCTCAGGAAAAGTCGAAAAAAAATATATGAATGCCTTGATTTTTGGTTTTAGATAGACACATTAATTACGCGTTGTTTAAGGTATCGCTTATAAAAATATAAAATCAAACGGCTAAGTTATAACCGTTTGACCAAAACGACTCAAATCTCATTTTATCTGAAAAAATACCGAAAAATACTTGAATTTATTTAAGTTTTATGATACTTAAATATTTCTATTGTTATTACTTGTTACTATTTTTAAAATGGTTTGTCTGTCTTCTTTTGTCATTTAAGTCAGATTCTTTTATAAGAGTCCACACATAGTCGCCCAACATATTCTCATTCCAAACACCTTGATACCGTCGTTCCATAGCTTTTAATTGTTGGTCAAATCTCTCTCCGCGTTCATCACTAACATCCCCAAGGTTTGACGGAAAAAAGTCTAAGTTGGAGTGCAGGAAATGGATTTTGAGTGACATATTGGCTCCAATTTGTTCATAATTCTTAAGTAGGTCTTGAACGATTTTAACGTAATCATCACTCTTTCTGTTACCAAAAAAAATTGTTTGCAACCAGTCGGAATGAGTTCCAGGCTGCTTTTTCTTTCGTAGATAAAATATTTTCAAATTCATCATCTTTTCATAGTTTTCGAATTTGAGGGCCATCAAATACGCCTTCTTTAACTTTTGAAAGCGACAGACGTGGAAAAACAGTTTTGAGGTAATTAATCGATTCACCTTCGTTATCTAGTGCTTTAACAACATTTTTAATGTGCAATGGTGGTAATATAATGTCTTGGACTTTCACAAGAGCTGCATTTTGTACGTTGTGATGTCCCATGTATGCTCGCCACTGTACATATGAAAAGGAAAGAAGCCTGTTCCATTGATCCTTTATGCTCGGCCGTTTATTAGTTACAGATGATTTTCTGTCGATGTGTTCTATCGAAAGACTTTTTCCACTTTACTCCAGCGCGGGCCACCAGCTGATGACATCTTCCTTTAAAAGGCTAATTGTGTCGCTCTAATGTCTTTTGGCCATCCACGTGCGTGGGTTACGTGTTTCGTTTTCCAAAGCAGCAGACCGTAGAGGAAAAGAACCACCAAATATTTGCCACCAGGAACACGTTTTTTTTATTTTCTGTTTTCAGGACTGAAAAAATGCTCTCGATTTACGTGGTGCTCGTTCCTTTTTTCCGAAGAGTCTTCGGTGTCAGTGTTACAGTTGATGGGGAGTAAATGGTTTTATTTCTATTTACTTCTTGATGCAGATGGAATAGTTTTTAGCGCGGAAAATTCTTAAAGAATTTGAGTTAGAAATTTTTATAAGCGCTAGTATTTATTTTATAGCCAAAAAAGTTTTGGTCTCTCATGCAGGACGATTGAAGGACTTTTCATCGGATATCATTTCAAATGATAGCAACGTTGCTCCGTAGAGAATTATGAGAAATGATTACTATGTAGATTTCTAAAGCGAGTTGCATGGTTATGTGGAAATGAAGTTTGCAATTCTAATTACTTTCTGGTGAGAATCAATTAAAATTGTTGTTTTTTACAATGCTGATGAAAAGCATCCGATTTGCTTTTGTATTTAAGGGAGAAAGACCTGTGTTGGTTTTATGCAAGAAACCTGTTTTGCTGTTGCCTGGTCATGTTTAAAGAGGTCCACAATTTGCTCACTTACCATCTTGATTATCAGTCGTCACTTATTTGCCCCATTTTGCTGGCCATTTGCTTTGCCTTTAACTTTCCGTTTCCGCTCTTGGCTGTTGTCGCCTCGGGTCTCCGCCATGGAAATGTCATTTCCGTCAGACTAAGGCGCCTGGAAAAAAGCCAGCGAAAAACAGCAACATCAAAACGCTTCCTCGTCATCGTCGACATTCGTCAATGTCCTTAGCACTTCTGCGTCATTTCCATTTACTACTTCATAAGATTCTCTGGTTTTTTCCATTTCCCCCCTTTGTTAAACAGTAGGCAGTTGAAGATGGCTTCATAAAAACTTAACTGTCCACTATCGACTAGAATTTTTTTCCAACTGTTTTATTAATATTGACATCCAGGGATGTTCGTGAAAGTAGGCCTCCTATATTTATTAGTAAACACATTTTAATGGAGTTCCTTGACTTTTTTGAGAGTCAAATTTTGCCAATTAAGTTTTATTGCTGCATAGTTTTTTATCTTTCTGGACTCTTATCTTTCCAACTTCACTAAATACTTTCCGCTTACAATTTTGATAAATCGAGTTGTAGTGGTGCTTGAATGATAATTTAATTCACAAAAAATCTGTAATAACCTAAGACGCATGAGTTGCCCATATCCGGCGCCTGTAAGTGGGTCGCGTGCGTCTTATGTTCCTAGTAAATTAATCTGAAATACGTATACGCCACGTGTGACGTTCATGAGAGGTGGTGGTACCTAAAAGATGGCGTTTATATTCTCGTAAAGGTGGGCGGAATTTAATTTAATTTACGTTCACATATGGTTGCTGAAAATACATTTAAATATATTAACTCCATAATTTAACTGTGATAATATTAATTTTAATTATAGAAAACAATTTCAGGAACGGAAATCAATTTCTTTAAGCTAACCCGGCCAATTTGCTGATTTTCGTTTACCTGATTATAAATTCGAGTCACGTGTTCACCGGATGGATGTGAAAAAGCTGATTTTAGCTAGATTTGCTAACCCCCAATTTGCCTGTTTATAATCGTTGGGTGTACCACCTAAATAACAATAGCCACTACCCCGAAAATGGGCGTAATTTATATGCTCCAATTCAACAACTACATGGCTCAATACCTTTTTATTTACCTTTATGTTTCTATTTGAGAGCCCCTCCTTAAACACACACTCTGCTGAACATAAGCCCGCGCTCGTACACGTACATATATGGGGCAAAACAAATATTATACATGCCTACGTTTAAATCTTTCTTTGAAAGAACATACGCAACAGGAAATGGAAACGACACGACGTCAATGTCTGCGTCAACCTTTTCTGGCATACGATTGACGCCAGCCACGATAACTCTGAGTAAGAATACTGATTTTATTACTTCAATTTGTGTCGAAACATTCTTTGGAATCAATTTTAACTCGTTTCCCCGATCCGCATTCGAAGCCCCTTGCTGTTTTGGGGCATTTGGATTATGTGATGCCCAAGGTGCCCAGGTGCGAGATCGAAAGAATGAATGCGATGATGAGCTAGAGGGTCAGATCGGGGCTGCTGTTGAGTTAAGCTAGAGAGACAGAGAGAAAGACACATTTCGAGAGATCAGCTCAGATGCTGTGTTTTCAGTACCGATTCGAAGAAGGCGGTATAAAGAAACGAAAGAACGGACGCTGGCGGGCAAAAGCATATGTGATTTCACAATATATACCTATGTACCTTTGATAGTGCATTATGCGGATTCAAATAAGACTGCGAAACCTGAAATATTAGCTTTGGAAAAAATTTAACTGATGAAGACCTATCGGTAAAACAATCAATGTAGATTTTTCTAATTGTAAGTCAAATAATAATTGCCTTGCAGCTTTTTCATTTCAACAGCAAAGAACCTAACTGTAATTTGCTTCGAAATTTTCCACCTTGGAATGGCAAACCAGACTTCGACCAAACCCGAAAAGAAAATGGAAACCCGACAAAAATGTTGCACAAATTCAAGACCATAATGCAAATTAAGAGGGTAAGGAGATCTCTGCCAAAAAAGCAAAAACCTTAATGCTTCCTGGGTTTCGGTTTGGTAAAGTTGGTTCGATTATTTTGGGCAAGCATTTCCAATTAAATATTTCTTATGTTTTTGCAGTTTTTCGCCAGGGAGAACTATTAACGGAGTTTGTTCGTTTCATGTATAGTCAATCAATTCATTCGAACTCGTCGACCTCAATTGAACTATCGAAAGTTTTTACAGAACCATTTGCCTTGGACAACGATGCACTCCTGAATATATTTGAGGTCATGAGGATAAATATATTACTCCCAGAGCATATTCCCTTCACCAACCCGTCCCATCATAATAGTCGCTAGAATACGTCTGGAGATTTTGCCAGCTCTCCTCGATTTCTATCTGTGTATAATTTGTGCGAACAACTTTTACATGCGAGCCCTGGCAGTTAGTCCACCAGCTGCGGTTACGCCACAAAATAGAATTTGGACCAAGACCTGAACTACCCTGGACCCTGGGTAGAACCGGCCACTACCGGCCGGCTGATAAATTTTCAAATTTGCATGCTAATAAATGGCACGGGACTGTTGCTGCAAAATTTTTAACTTTTGCTTGTGGGTGAGTTCTCTGGTACGCTGCTATGCGGTCGAAGGTGGAGTTTGTCGTGTCTAGAAAGAACGTACGAAAATATTTACTCCAGGACCTGAAGCATTGGGCATGTTGAGCTGCATTAATTGCATGTCGAGCTTTGAGTGACTTCCATCATTAAACTGGGTGCCCAGAGGCCAGGTACCAAGTGCTTGTCATCTGTACTTTTCCCACTAGCTAATTGAGATTTCACATTTTCCACATTAGGTGAACATTTCTGGATGGATAATCATCTCTATGCAGACCAAAAAAGCCCTGGGAAAAGTTTGGCAGATCCAGTTTGGTCCTGGCTAATGAAAGTGTCAAACATGTGCCAAATGTAAGGAGACGCCCCATTATAGGCCCACCCTATAATGTGTCAAAAGATGTCAAGCACAAGCAAATTTACCACCAGCCACCAGCCAAAAAATTCTATTTTAACATAGCATCTGAAATCATTCAGTGAAGATTGCAGCCCTTTAATAGTACCTCTTTAATGGGTGCACTAGACTATTAGATAACCTCTCCCTTTTTGCAGCGACAGCTTCGCAGTTAGCCGGAGACAGCATTTAGTGAAAGGAATTTCAGTAAGCCAAGGCCTAGCGCTGAGTGTTTCATGCCCTCATTGAATCAGTCAACCGCTCACGCATTTATGTTGGCTTCCATTCGCCACTCTAGTGCCCTCCAGGACGCATCCATTTAGATGGTATTTTATGTGAACTTCACTCGGAATGCATTCATGCATTCCATTCCATGACGAGAACTTTTTACATTAGATTTTGACTGCGTTGAAAGGGCAGATGCAGAACAAGTTTCCGGCCAGATGGACATTTTTAAGTATTTTAATTTATTATGTCCACGCAGCAGTTGGTATAAGACGTTAATTTTATTAATGATCGCAGTTAATGAGAGTTTAATTTCAGCATGGATGCATATTCTACAGTTTACTATTTCCATTCACGTTTGAGAAATATAAAATATTCCTTCGTCACGCAAAATATAAAAATCTGCCCGAGCGCAAACGATTTGGAAGATGTTGTGATTGCGAAAAACAATGCTGATGATAACATTGATCAGATGTTAAAGCTGCTAAGTTTGAAAGTGCTTAACGATGAGCAACGAGAAGTCCAAATGAAAATCGCCCCTGATAATTTTGGAAAAATTGTGAACGAGTGCGATGGCCGATCAGTTCCAATAGAAAAGTGGTTCGAGATTTTTGAAATAATTGCCGACGCATATGAGCTTACCGAAAAGCAAAAGTATGGACATGCCAGAAGAAAGATGACCGGTGTAGCTAAGCTTTTCCTAGAAGCTGAATGCGTGTGCACCTATGAGGAACTCAAGAACGTATTGTTTGAGGAATTCGCATGTAGCTATAACAGTGCGGACATTCATCGGCAGCTGCAAGATAGAAAGAGGAAGAGTAACGAGTCGCTTCACGAGTACCTTCTGCAGATGAGAAAGATAGCAGCAGTTGGACAAATTGAAGACGTGGCTGTCATAAGCCATATTGTGAATGGGTTGGACATAAAAAATGAGTACAAGTACGCCATGTATCGCTGCAAAACCTTCAGGGCCTTGAAAGAAGAGTTCGATATCTACGATCGTTTGAACATATCAGAGAAAAAGGGCAACAAAGAGCAGCATAAAACGAATTTAAAACAGCAAAGTTGGCAAGGCGCTAAAAAGGAATATTGCTATAACTGTGGATCAGGAGAACATAAACGTAAAGACTGTAAAGCCGAGACGAAGTGTTTTAAGTGCAATCAGAATGGTCATATTTCGCGTAACTGTCCTTATGAAGCCGATAAAGTTGATAACATACGCATTATTTCTGATCGCAGTCGCATGAAAAAAGTTCAGATAAACGGCACTATAGTTGACTGTCTTGTGGATACAGGATCCGATGTAACCATTATCAAAGAAAGTGTGCTGAGGTCTATGAAAAATGTCGAGCTTTTCAAAAGCACTACTATGTTGCGTGGTCTGCGACATACAGCAACGAAGCCTGTAGGATACTTTCATGCAGAGGTTACCGTGGATAATTTGCTGACCAACCAGAAGTCTTTAGTCGTCTCCAGTACCCAAATTGATTTCGACGCACTATTAGGCCACGATTTCATTAAAAAGTTTCGTTTTGTCGCTGATATGCAAGGATACACGTTTTTGAAGCTTGACGCTGAACGGTGCTAACAGATGAGTATGCTCTTGTATATAATCTCACTGAAAAGTCATCCCTTGTAGTTCCAGCTCAATATCGCAAAGAAGTTGAACAGATGATAAAATGCAGTTACGAAATACCCACAGAAGTTCCAAAGCAGTGCCCAATCCAAATGAAGATAGTTCCAGACGGAGTAATCAAGCCGTTTCATCACTCACCAAGTCGCTTATCAACAGACGAAGCTAGTGCTGTAAAGAAGCAAGTTGAAGAATGGATCGAGGAAGGAATTGTGCGCAAGTCATCATCAAACGTGGCCAGCAGAGTTGTCGTCGTAAAGAAAAAAGATAGTACACTTCGAGTTTGCGTAGACTACAGAAAGTTAAACAGCATGGTGGACTGTTTTCCAGTCCCGATTATAGAGGAAGTCTTGGAAGTGGTTTACCATAATAGACCTTGAAAACGGATTTTTCCATGTGCCTATGGAGGAGCAGAGCAAGTCGTATACGGCCTTCGTCACAAAGGAAGGATTATTCGAGTTTAATAAAGCACCTTTCGGATTCAAAAACTCGCCAGCTGCGATCATTCGGTTCGTAAGCTATATTTCTCAAAAATTATTCAACTCTGATGTTATGCAGCTATATATGGACGACATAATTGTTTACGCCGCGTCGCCTGAAGTATGCATGAGGAAGACTAAGTTGGTTCTGGAGACAGCTGCGCAGTTTGGCCTAAAGATCAAGTGGAAGAAATGTAGTTTCATGCAACCACGCATAAACTTTCTAGGCCATATCGTAGAGGACGGGCAAATCTGGCCCGGCAAAGAGAAGACAGCAGCAGTCAGTCGGTTTGCCACACCAAAAGACATAAAAGGAGTCCAAGCATTTCTGGGACTCAGCGGATTTTTCAGAAAGCTCATTCCTGGATGCGCACAAGTTGCGCGGCCGCTGGAGAATCTCCTCAGGAAGGAAACAGTTTTTAACATTGGCGAAGCAGAGCAACGGTCGCTACAAACCTTGAAGAAGTTGCTTGTAATCGCACCAGTATTGCATTTATACTCACGAGAAGCGCCAACGGAACTTCACACGGATGCATCCAAAGACGGTTTCGGAGCTGTTTTGCTGCAGCAGTTTGATGGCAGTTTCCACCCTATTCACTATTGGAGTAAGAAGACTACAGAAGCTGAGTCCAAACGTCACAGTTACTATTTGGAGGTCAAAGCAGCATACCTCGCACTCAAAAAGTTTCGGCACTACCTGTTGGGGATCAAATTTGATCTTGCTACTGACTGTGCTGCGTTTAAGCAGACAACAACGAAAGCAGATATACCGAGAGAAGTTTCCTAGTGGATTTTATACATGGAGGACTTCACATTCAAAGCAGTACACCGCCCAGGGGAAGGAATGAGACACGCGGACTGTCTCAGTCGTTTCCCGCAGACATGCATGTTCGTAACGACGGAGTTAACAGCTCGGATAAAGAAGGCACAACAGGACGACGAGTTCATCAAAGCGATTGTTGAGATCGTGAAGCAGCACCCATTCCAAGACTACAAACTAAAAGGAGGTCTTCTGTTCAAAGCTGTGAATAGCAATGACGTATTGGTTGTTCCAAGGCTGATGGAAAGAGAAATCATTCAAGCATCGCATGAAGTTGGTCATTTTTCAACAGCGAAGACGATGCACTCAATTCAGCAACAATATTGGATTCCGCACCTTGAAAGGAAAGTAACAAAATTTATCACTAATTGTATCAGCTGTATCATTTTCAGTAAGAAGTTAGGAAAACAAGAGGGCTATCTCCATTGCATCGACAAGGGTGACACGCCACTACACACGCTGCACGTCGATCATTTGGGACCAATGGACGCGACAGCCAAGCAATACAAATACATTTTTGCTGTGGTGGATGCGTTCTCCAAGTTTGTGTGGCTGTTCCCAACCAAGTCAACGGGACACGAAGAAGTTATAAAGAGGCTGGGCGATTGGTCATTTGTGTTTGGATTTCCCAAGCGCATAGTCAGCGATAGAGGCGCAGCGTTTACATCCAACGCTTTCAGCCATTTTCTCAACGAGAAGGTGGCTCAAGTCGAGGGGCCAAACATCACCGCAACGAGCAGTGACAACATGAAGTTGTGGCGTTTTGTCGCCGAGAACGATGAGATATTATCATCTGGGACAGATGAAGATGAGCAGGAGGGCCGAATATAAAGAGCAGGGTATCAAGTAGCTAACACCATCCTGTTAATTAAAGTTAACATTTAAGATAGTATCGATAAGACCTAACCGATATTTAGAAAACCTTAACGATATTTAAAGCACGTAGCCGATAAGCGATCATCGATGGGGTACAGTCGGATTTTGGAAGCAGCAGCGGAAAAAAGCAGAACAAAAGTGGAGAGACAGATTTTGATTTTAAACACATACATTGAACTTATATTTGATTTAAAAATAATTAATAAACTAAACTGAATAATAAATCTTACATATATACATTGAAACCAAACCCATTTGTGTTTAATTAAACTTCGTAAAAATACGCTGCTGAAGAAGCTCAGTAGCTCAACAATAGTAATTTGCTCATAATTTTCCATTAAAAAGTCTAGCTGGGGAAAGTCTACTTATGAGGCAAAATGTAATTGTGTTATGAGGTTTTCTAAGAAGATAATGCCTAAAATTGATTTAGGATAATATTTCATACTCATTTTTCTGTTTCGTGATTTTTCAGATTTCAATCAGACTATTTCTATAAGTAACACAACTATCCCATCCCATCCACTTATTAAAGAGCTTAAGCTGTATCCAACTGAATATTAGATTAAGGAGTCCAACGCTGCATGGAACCTGGAAATGTATGATACAAGCAAGGGAAAACGTTCATCTTAGAGAACTTTAACTTTACTTTTCACTTTAACTTTACTTTAAGTTCTATCTTCAAAAAGTTTTCCAAAATTTTGTTTCATTGATTCCATCCCGGAAAATATGACACGTGCGGTTTACTTTTTAAAATGTGTGAGCAGCACAGCACTTGAATGATGTAGTAAAATATAGTTTACTGCCACAATTGGCCTAGCAAAAGGCTACACAAAGAGCCCGAAAACGTGCTTACAGGAACGTTACAGATGTAAGATATAACAGCACGCATTAATTATTTTAGACCCCCATAAATGATCCACATGATGGCTAACCCCATCTTAAATTAAACCGCCCTTGTTTTCATATTAACCCTCAATTATAAATGGAATTTGCCGAAGAGATATTTACATATGAAAATAAAGAAAATATACACGGAGAACCGATTAAAACTGGTTCTATAATCTTGTTAGGAGTCTTAAGAGTTATATGTTTATGCGTTTAATATGTTACATTTTATTTAACGCCAATATCAGGGCAGTTTCTATTGCAGATGTTTATCCAGAGCCATAGAGAAAACTTATTTTAATTATCATATTTTATAGGAATCCATTAAAAGCGAATCCTACAATAATAGAAGCTAAGATCATTAGCTATGCTGTGATATGTAATTTAATAAGCCTAATTTTGGCCCTTGTGTGGTAAGACTCGTTGAAATCTCACTTGCACATTCTGTAATTATGGTCTTCAGCTTAAACAAAAAATATATACATGTGGGATATGATATGTGTCGCCCCAAAAGCAGCTGATTAAAGGACGACGAGTTGGCAAGCCTGTCATTAATCTGGAGGAGAGTCTAGACTCTAGAGTAACAAGACGACGCATAACGACGTGCACGACCCTCTAAAAAAACGACGATTAAGACGAACGACGCGAAAAAGTAACAACAAACTAATTCTTTCATTTAAGCCTAATAATCAGAATAATCTAAATAATCTTAACAATAAAACATTGAATAAAAAAGTCCCAAATAGTGTATGTTTTTTATTCGATTCGCTCGCGATTGAAAAATTGCGATCCATTGCTTAGAAAGTGAGACGGGGACTTGCCACAAAAATGGACAATGTAGACCATGGATACATGGAAAACTTGTATATGCTTTATGCCAAAGCCAAGAACAACAAATTTTTCTATTTACACGTACAACTCTCAAAGCAAAGTTGAAAATAAAATCGCCAATGGATTTTAAATCCAACCAATAAAACCGCAACAAAAGAGGGGCAAGGTGAAAGCAAACAAGTTGTTTGAAGAACGGATAAAATCAAACTGAAAATGGAAAAAATTCACAAATAAAACAGCGATTCAACTCAATTGCGCGGGAAAAATACTGCGAGGGTGGAAGAGGAAAACAATAAGAAAGCGAAAGCTGAAAAAAATAAAATCTAAAATTGACCATAAACCCAATACCCGAACCGTTGTGCCCCAGAAACATAGATAAGCGCGGAAAAGGCAACACCAAATTGATATACGCTCCCCTTTTGAAACACCCTTCCAAAGATGATTGTATTGAGATTATGAGACGACACTTGCCACACGGAAAAATAATCATTTCTGATTCTTAGAGTGTGTATGAGTATATCAATCATATTCTGCCAAAAACTTCTAGCAGAAGCTTCATTTTCGACACAAAAATGGATCTGCAAGGGTATCCAAAATGCCAGCAAATCAGTCTCATTTTTCCATTTCCTTCTTTTCCGTTTAGTCCCCACCTCCCTACACTGTTCAAGGACACGCCGTAATTTGCAAGGCGGAATCGAGGGGTGGCATCATAATAATTTAAAATAGAACTGATAATCTTTGACGGGCAAAAGTGTCCTTGAGTGGCAACTCCACAAAACGTGGTCCGCCTGCTTTTGTATCTGTCCCCGAATATATTTTCTTTTCCCGCAGTTAAAGTTCCGCGGGATTTGTTCAACTCAAGCAGAACCTAAAAAAATCATGTCATTTGAGTTTGTGCCTTCTGCTGTTTCTGATATACGAACAGCAGCAGCATCAACAGAAGTTCAGTTTATAATCAATTTAATTCTAATCGATTTTGAGACTCTTGCAGCAGCTGCTTCGGCAAAGGAAGCTTGAAAGTGTTCTGTTTAAATAGTCTTTTAAGGAGGGTAGACATTTGGATAACTAAAGCTTTTTTAAATCTGCGAATCTGTCTTTAAAATTAAGTTGGAAAATAGGATAATTTCGTATGCTTTTCGCACAGTTGTTCTAAACGAGCTTCGCATACTTCCTCGGAACCCTTTGGTTTTGTCCAGTCTAATATGTAAATGACGTCCGAAATGTGTAACATATGCGAGTTGTGGTCAACTGGTGCTAGTTTTTGTTTTGCCCAACACAACTGATTATATTATTCAGATTAGCCGCAAAGTCTGCCGAAAATTGGATTTCATGCATATTTACATTTGCCAGCAGCCAGCAGGTGGGAGACAACGAAAAAAGAGGTGCAGAATGCGAACATATATCGCATAAAGTATACATATAGGAGCACAAACTTATTCGGTTTGGAAAAGGAAAGCGCAAGCAAGCTATCAAATTTTCGCTAGAAGATACGGATATGGATCAGCTCCATTAAAGCCAACTGTTACTACTCGATTTTGCGCTGTCTACCGGCAAAATTACTTAAAGAGTTGTTCCAATGAAATATTCATGAGTGTATGCATAAATCTTAACATATTTTTTCTCCTCTGTCCAGAATCACTACAGTTTTTGGTGACAAATTTGGCAGATCTGATCGATCTAAGCATAACGAATGTTGAGTCATTTCGAAGGTCGCCTCCACGGGTATCCCTGTTTATATTGCACATTGAAATCTGTTCAATTTTATCGAGCTCAGGTAAAAGTGGTCCCGATGGGAAAATAATAATGATGACGTCAGTTCGCTTCAACGAGTCGTATGAATAATTTATGTTAAGCAATTGACTTGTTGACACGACCAAATCTATACGTACATATATTCATTCAATCTAAAGAGACAGACCCAAAGCACTCATGGTCAAAAGGCTCAAAGTAAAAATACGGAACAAAGGAGCCACAAATCCCCGGTAATCTGCAATGTAACTGACATCTGATGGGAGGAGCAGCATCTGGCTGAATGCCAAGTCTTCTCTACGTGCTGGCGGTCTAATCATAGTGCCACCGTGGAGTGCCGTCGAGCGGAGGAGATATGTGATGAGCTCGTTGTGGCTCGGCGAGGTTACTATGTAAAATCCAGATGAAAGCCAACACCTTGTCGCCAGGTGACACCGCATCCACCCAAGGTAGCGCCCACACATGGAAATCCTGAACGCCAACGTGACACAGTTTTCTGACTGACGACCCAAAAGCCTCGCGGTCAGCGGCAACTGACAGCCAAAAGAACAGACAAGGAAATGTGGGGAAAATGGTTTCCCAAACTGAGTTTTCCCCTAGCTCATGGTGGTAATTGGATGATATGCAGGCCAAAACAAGACAGGAATCTTGAGTTGGGTAACTGAAATGTATTCAACACTGTAATTATTATGGAATTACCTTATTGATTAGCTGGTCTTCCGTACTAGTATTGCCCAAACAATTCTCACGTTCTCCGAGTACCAGGCACAGCAATGTCCGCAAATATAGGAAAGCAATCATTGGGCTCCATTCGATGTTGTGCTTTTTTCTGCTATGACGGAAGCCGCAGCCAGCTGCCTGGAGGTGTCCTCTGAACATTCACTTTCACCGTCAATTGTGCAACAACGTCCCCAAGCGTCTGGCTTTCACGCTCCTGATGCTGAAATGGCTCCATCTCTATCTAAAGTCTCAGTTTCAATGAATAATGCAAACGATTTTTTTCTCAGATGTTTGTGTCCCGTCAGAGCTGTTCGGCTCTGCATAGTGAAGACCGTTTCCGTCCTGTCCTGGGCTGCACTGTCCTTCCCTGCACTATTCTTTCCTGCTGTATTTCCCATTTTGTATTGTATTATAAAATAGAACATTTTCCATTCAGCTATTTACACATTACAGTAAATTAACCATTTATAAATATAATTTTTCAATAATGGAATTTTCATGAGATCAATGGCATTAATGCTCGTGCTAGCCAGCCAATGCTGCATCAAACAACCACACGGCCATAAACATACGAATTGCATTGAGACAAATGCATTAGGCTGCATAAATAACTGCTGATGCGAACATAATTCCAATCGTGGATATGCGCCAAGTACTCTCTCACACACTCGCACGTATCCCCGATTCGCGTTAGTATGCGACAACTCACAAACACTTTTGGCCTTTGCCTTCCTACCATCACAACCTCTGCCTTTTGGCGGACCAGAAATGTCCACATAAAAGGGAAATGCAGCCTGCTGGCTGGTTGGTTGGGTGTGTGCCATACAGTCCTCTTACTCGGTAGCGAGGATGAAATTTTATTATTTTAGCTGGTTGTCATGTTACCCAGCGATAACAAACTCGTTTCTGATAATTTCGTTGGGTTTACAGCCTGCAGCGCAGAACCATTTAGCAGAACCCAGTACCATTTAATAGTCCGAATATCCTTTGTCTGACTTCAGATCGTTAGTGCATTTCATGGGGCAGTCCCATCGCACTTTTGGGTAAGAGTACTCGCAAAACCCTGACTGCAGCTATTCATGTCTTGTCTTTAAGTTGTTGCAAAATTTGAAAATATTTAAAGTCTTCGACAGCGAAATTTAAGCAACCATTTTCGTCTTCACAGTTTCTGACTTTCGTCAATTGTTCACAAATTATGCAAACATTTCGCTTTCTTGCGCGTCGGTGGCCCATAAAATTTCAGTCAATTTAATTTCCAGCATTTGTTTTACATACATATTTATGACGTAGCACGTGCCTGCCTGTCTGTCTCTCTATTCGACACTTTTGGTAGACAGACGAGGGTAAGAGACAAGGAAACCACCCAGGAGCGACCCTCTGAAATAACCGAATTCGGGGTTGTTGTTTGCGGATTTTTAGTCATGTTTTTTGGTGAAGAAATTAAAGTTAGCACTGGAGAAAATTAAGAAAAAAGCATAAAGGCGCGTGACATGACTGAAAACTTGAAACAAACTAACCAGTGAGTTATATGCCTAATAGGCAAAAGTCCCACAAGTCCATCCGTCGACATGTACATCTCCATCTACATATCTACATCTCTTGCTATGGTATTAACTATGCTTGTAGACCATAACTCAGCATATTCTAATTTAATTAACTAAAATGATGATTAACTATTCATTTTTTTTAAATTTTTCTAGAACGTATTTTGAATTAGTTAGCTTAGCCTGGAAATAGCAGTAACTGGTTTCAAAAGTCGAGGAAACATATATGTAGCTATAGCAATCTCGATATTTTCCAGCACGGAAAGGTTACGAGAGGTTGCCTGACTGTTCATTACATTTTGAAAGTCTATGAGAAATTACCTACATCTTTTACACCATCAACAGTACATCCAAAACCTGGCCCAATCTCCAAGCCGTATCCCATTTTACCATCTAATGGCGAGTGGCAGTACTTCAGTAAGCATATGCACATCGAAAACTACAACACAAAACGGAAGAGCGAGTGTAGAGAACTTTTTATGGAGTTAACACTGCAGTTACCGTACACTGGCCATGTACTTTATTTTATTTTTGCAAACACTTTTTACTGTGAGTGAAACTAGTTTTCGTTTCTCTGCATATGTAGAAATTTAAATGGATAAAGCTAAAGCTTATAAATGTTGGAAATAGTTTAAGTGCAATGCGTTTAATGTACAACATTACTTAAGCCTTTAGGATGAAAGTTTGACTTACTAGAAAAAATCAAAGCTTGGAGAATATATAACATTATCGACTTTTTCCCATAGATTCGTTTTATAATAGACTGACTTACTAGAAAATATAAATTTAAATAAATTATTACATAAACACCTGTGTTTTTATATTTTCGCAGTTTGATTATCTCTAATTTATTCCCTGCCGTGACTTTTTTACGATTGCTAATTGACACAAATGAAATAATGAAGGCAATAAAACAATCAACTTTGGCTCGAATTGCTTCACAGACCAACATAGAAAAGTTGTTGCTCCTCGACGCGGACTTTCTTCATTTACGAAAATTCATTTCCGCTCTGATGCTTTCCATAACAGACCAGACAAAACCAGGAGCAGGACCAGACGAAACCCGACCAAAACTAGAACCAGGACCAAAGCCAAACTTAACTGCTTCCCCTCGGGGTCTTGGGTTCTGCCAACCGATCCGTCTGCCCCATCTGCGGCATGGCATGAAGTGTGCCAAGAGCCACAGAGAGCACAGCGGGGAGCTCTTCACTGTTTTCCCTAGTTTTCTTTTCTGGTTTTGTTTTATTGTTGTCTTTTTTTTCATAATTAAAAGCAATTTTGTGTGCTGCCGCCACTTCGTGACAAGCACATGGGGCCACTTGTTGGCGGAGGATAGGGCAACCATCTGCAAGTCCAGGTCCCTGGAATCGACTAATGAAATTATTCCTACATGCTGAGAGAGGAATGACTGGGAGAGTCATGAGAAGTGTTAGGAGTCTTTGGGAACTCAAACAGATTTTGAATGCATGGAAAACGAAAATGTAGAAATAAAAAAATACTTCAGCAGGTGAATATTTACTTAAAAATGTAATTAATAGGTCTATTAAAATTCTCAAGCATATGTAAATTTTTATGACACCCTTAATATAATATAATATAATAATAATATAATAATATAATTTAGTATATATAATGCATATAATAATGCAAACTTAATTCCGATAATTAAATATATTCGGTAATATGTTTCAATAGAAATAACTAACATTTATATGTAAATAAGCAAATTATTTAATTGCAGTCCCAAAAAATAGAGTGTTGTACATTTTTACAGGAGTTATCACAATGCCAAACTTTATGTAAATTGTATGCATTTCATTGAAATGGAAATTCAGCAGAATTTTAGAATTTCACAGACATTGCAATTTCAGGAAAAGATTTTCATTTAAGACCTTATCAATTTCGTGCTTACAATTGTTTAGGCTAGACGTTCGCAACAATATGGGAATATAAATTAACTAATTTTCAGGTATGCATATGACATTTCAGTTATGCCGTGGGTTACTGGAGGCTAACCTTTGGACAAACACACACGACACAGCTCTAGGGGCTTGGCCAGGGCTAAGAGAAGAGGCCCCCTTGCATTGTTGCGCATCCCAACGGCTGCCATAATTGCGGCTACGTAAGTCATTGACGTGCTTTGGGTTTTGTTAAAGTATTTGCTTAAATTCCGCAATATTCATTCTCAGCGTCAGTTCCACATCTACCTCCTATCGTTGCCCTACTTTCAACTCCAACTCCTTCTCTAACTCCCATTCCTGCTCTCATCTCC
Source organism: Drosophila affinis (assembly GCA_037356375.1). Taxonomy (NCBI): domain Eukaryota; kingdom Metazoa; phylum Arthropoda; class Insecta; order Diptera; family Drosophilidae; genus Drosophila; species Drosophila affinis. The sequence continues at coordinate 32,673,222 of CM074800.1, forward strand.
GATTCCTCCTGTATCCTGAGGGGGAATATGCGTCTGGTCGCTGCGGGGCTTTAACAATGCGTACATTTCCTTCTCACAGTTTCCCAATGAGAGATAAATTAAAAAAGGCTGCTGCTCGCAATCGCCCAACTATTAAAAATGCATATCCCCATGGCGGCAGACCCCCAAATGGCTGGGGAAAAGGAGGTTATCCTTAGCAGACAACAGGCGACGCTTAACCATTGTCTAAGCACTGCAGGAAAAATGTCAGGAAACGGCAGCAGAAAGCATTTGCAATGGCAACAGAATGACGTCCCGAGTGTACACAGCAAAGACGAGAAAGACAAATGAAATGGGCGGTATAATCCAGAGAAACGATTCCCAGTCCCATCGAAATCACTTTAACAAAATGATTTTTCGCTTCAAACATTTTTAAAGCTGATCCGAGACCCATAAACAATGTAATGTCAACAGTTGGGCCCTACCTCCATGATGCGGCCTCGAGCCAGAAAATGACAGTGAAGCTGACAGTTCGACAACCGCTTGAAGGATGGTTGGAGCTGGAACCAGAAGCGTCGTGCGGTCAGAGTCTATCCGGCATCTGCCCGTGGGCCCTTATTGGATTGCAGTTGTGGCCACATTTATTTACCCTCTTCTGTCCGATGGAATTCGGCCACACTATTTATATATATGTGAGTGGTGCCCGTCTCACCCGTCCCACCCCAGTAGCAACTTCTACTTCCTCCGGGGCTTCTAGAATAACATCATAGTAGTTGATTGCAGTCACTTCTCAGGGTCCTCCATCCACCTTTGATGTTCTGTCTGGTGCAGGTAAATATTCGTAGAACGACAAGCCCGAAATAGGGGCTCTCTGCTTGTTCGAGTTTATTAGTTGTGCACATGTCTGCATTGAAGTTTTTTGCATTTAGAGATTGAATGTCTATTCTTTTTAGTATTAAAATTGTATTTGCAAATAACAAAACTTACTTAAGAGCTTATGGCAACGACGCAGGCTATTGTACCAGAGTATAAGGTAATCTAATTATTTCATAGACGGCTGAATGTTGGGATTGCTTTCTGCTTGGTATGGCTCCTTCCGTACTACAAACAAACGGCCACTTAGCACTCCACCAAGTTCATCCTGTCTCTGGCTCTGTGGGAGCCACTATATGCATCTACATATTCGAATATTTGCGCATCTGTGTGGCTTATACATGATTATATGGTTGTGTGTTGTGTTGACCGTCAAATTGATACATTTTCAAATGTACACGCTAATGAATACCGTGAATGCGTGTGCGTACCCCAACCTTTAGTGTCAGTCCAAAATATACTATCTAGGTGTTCATAACGCCATGGGTAGGGTGAACGGTAGCAACAGCATCCAGTGGCTACCCACCGGAAATAGATTTTGCTGCACTCTTTGCATTAAACATAAATGGTATGAGGAGATCCAGAGTGAACCCGCCCATTAAACAGTGTGCTCAGGGCAGCCGCTAACTTCCGCAGCGCACTGTGGAGAGCGCTCTGGAGAGCGCATCGCGCCCGACTCACTCACGTACGCTCTTGCACACGGCACTCAGGAGAGCCGCCCAGAGCTCGGGCGGCCACTAGCTTGAGCGGGAGTTTTTCAGTTGCGCGCCCACCCCCGTTACGATCGTTCGACGTCTTTCGTACATACATTACATTTCATTTCATTACATACATACGTTATTTTTGTTATTACCTACTATACCTGAATAACCGAAAATAAACTTAAGTGCATGAAGTGGAATGCATAGACGCGTTGGTTTCATTTGACTGGCTTGTGAGTGCTAATACCTGGTGATCCGCCCCCTACAAACACAGTGAAAAGATCTGTTTGTTTGCAAATTTGAATAGTTACTGTGGAAAATGAAGTTCTTAAAATTAATATTTGTCGATGGAGTGAAAAGTTAACAGAATTTGCAGCACTAAAAAGGATTGTTACCGGAAAAAATGTTTAAGCAATATGGAAAATTAGCCGCCAACTTTAGCTGAGAATTAATTTAATTAAGTGAACATTGTGGGGAACATTTTTGTGTAACTTTTTAGCTCAAATATAAGTTATATTATTTTTTAATTGGCAAAACTATTAATGCCATATAAAAAGGGATTTCTAGTATTAAAGAATTTTTTTTGGCAAAAATTTTGGTTTACTGTTTTCCACGAAATTTTCTTTTTTAAGTTGCTTGTTTTGGTCAAACAAAAATTACTTAGTAAGCTCAAGTTTCGTAGGGCTTACAGAGCATCCATGACCCCAATGCCTTCTCCCTTTGGAAATACTTCTCGTCTCCTCTTAGCTACCACTTTTACGCAATTTTCTACGCAATTTTCTACGCAATTTTCATCGGTATTTTATATTGATTTTCCTTTCTTTTGATTGTACAGCGATTCATTTCAACTTGTTGCGGTTTTTGGGTGCACTTTTTTTTCATGGTTGCATAAACCGCACTCTGAAATTGAAGTGTGACCAACAATTGCTGCAGTTAGTGCAAGTGTACAATTTTTTGTCTTGTCTTTCCCAAATCGCTGAATGCGGGTTTTATTTATCAAACATTTCTTTTTCCCTTAAATTAATTGCAGTTTGGATGGTGAATGAAATCTTAGCATTGCGGAATCTGCAGAAGCCAGAAAAAGGTTGTCTGTGGAAGTCGAATTCACTTTATTAAAATTATCCCTCTAAGGGTATGGCTCGAAGGGAAGTTGGCGAATGCAGCGTGTGCCCGCTGTGTTGTATAGTTTGGCCTGTCGCAAAATAAAAGAGTGCCATAACACATGAGCTCTAAAGGCAGCTCCATCATGAGTACCAGAACCAGAGCTGCAGAGCTGGGATCTGTTACAAAACCAGGGAATGAAAGTGTCAGAGGAGCCCACTGAACTGGGGTAGTCACACCACTCACAAGGAAGGGTGGTGGGTGTGGGAATCTCTGCTGGCTTATCCTTAAAGTCATGGGTTAGACAAATGTTTTCTGCTCCACTTGGCTGCATTAGCCTCGCGCATTATGTTCGAGTACAGCTGGCGTACGCTGCGTATGAGTTATTTGTTGTCTCGTCTTTGCTGCATCGGGTTTCCCTTGATTTTCTGGCTTTTTGTAGGAAAATATAATCCCAGCCTATGCAAAACTTTACAGAAATTCAATATTCAGAAATTAAGTGCAATGGTGTTAAAATAAATTTTAAACCGGGTCTCTGTAAATTTTGGGTCTTATATCCACTAGCTCCGAAATGAAGAAATATTCTGTGAAATCCAAAAATGTTAAGAAACGTTATGTATATGTCGGAGATCGAGAAGTAATATTATTATTATTATTTTAGTAAATAAATAAGTAATGTTCAATAAATATTATTCGAAAGATACTAGCTATCGATATGTTTTGTTTAGTGTGACCGAAGGTTGCTGAGAGCAAGCATACTCTCAGAGCGAGAGAGCGTCTCAGCTGAGTATGGCCCATGGTGAAATTAGTATGGCCCAAGTATTGTTGTGGCTAGAAGGAAGCACGAAAGAGAATAAAGAGTAAAGCGGCGGGTAAAGAGGACAGAAAATTCTGCCCAGTCAGTCTGTGCGTAAAAAGCGAGAAGACAACGATACTTGACACTTGCTGTGCTTTGGCGACGAGCAGGGGCGAACGCAGAAAATTTTTTCGGGGGGGGTTCGACTATAAATTTTTATAAATGGAGTGCCCAGCCTTTGATGTCTTACGATGTTGATAAATGTTGCAGAAGCTGAAATTTGCGGCATTTTGAAATATCCACCTTTTCACCGTAAACAGCTAATCTTTATTTTGAAGTTCATACCTATGAATTCGATTTTCTAATTTCCCTAAAATTTCGGGGGGGGTTTGAGCCCCCAAAACCCCCCCCTGCGTTCGCCACGAGTAAACGAAAATGGTTAACGAGAACGTAGAGCACGATGTGCCGTTGAATATGAACCATACTCCGATTTATACAAATTGGGAATACATATACCTCCTATAGTCGTGAGTTTTGCGCCAAAGTGTCCGCAATGCTTTCGTCGAGACAGATATTTGATACGCAACCCACGATTCTTGGTCCATTTAAGTTAATTGCAAGCCTTAGATCGAGACTCTCTCTTCTGAAGCTGTGAATGGGAAGACTCTTCTATTCTGCAGCGTTGGCTTCAAATTTGATGACGCATAGACGCAGCATAATTCTTCTGCTATGGCGGCATATGCCCTACTTGCAGAGTTTCGTTCAAAGTATCTCAAAGTAACCAAACTTAAATTCACATTAACTGGATAAAGGAAAGAGATAAAACAGTTTGAAAAAACAGAGAGTGTCCTTTGTCGATGCATCTTTAATTTGAAATGGCATATAGTTCAAGGACATTTCTAAAATAACTATCTATACTTTGCCTTCCCTGTGCCTCTGTGCACTTATTTACCCAGCCACCTGTGCTGGCATTCACTTTGGCTAGGGGCTTGAACGTCTAATTCCACCATCTCCATCCCAGCTCCACTTCCCGACGCATTCATCCAATCACAGTTTGTATTTGAATTTCTCTCATTTCGCAGTCAAGCGTTTCATGACCCTCTCTCGCTGCCTCCCTAACAGGCACACATTTTTAGGCAAAGCTAAGGCAAAACAAACTGCTGTATGCAAGTGGAGGACGAGGGGGAAAAGGTTAGGTTGGTTAGGACAGGCCTACGTCCATGCCATGGCCATTGACACTTTTGGTGGAGCCAGTTAACCTTGTCGGAGCAGCTGGAGTGGTGGCCGCGATGTGGGGTGCATAATTGCACGTTCCAATTGTCTCAGTTCTGCGGAGAAGGATGGTGTGGATGCTTGGAAACTGGAACAGGCACCGCTTTGCGAATCTTTTGTCTTTTCATTTGTATTTTAAACAATTCAGTTGCACGAAGGAGCAGTGCCACTGCAACTGCCGGCAAGTTGAGTGCAAATATTATTGCTGCCTTTGCGTCCTATGTTTTCTGATTAAAGTCGGTGGAGGACAATTTAAATTGTTGCCATCCAACTCTGATGTAACTCTTGCCATCAGCCACTTTGGGGTTGAACGAAGCGTAAAACTTTTCTAATAAAATATTCCACCAGAACAGAGCCACAAGAATAATCCATTTATATACACTCGATAAGAGGCTTTATTAAATTGACAATACTAAATTGCTTTATTGGATCCTGTGTAAGTGAGAGGAGAGAAGGCTATTTGCTTTACTTTAATGTAAATGGATGGATACTTTGCCTAGTCAAACAAAATTATCCTAGTAGCCAGGCTGAGACAGAAATTTCAAGAGAAAGTAAGCAATGGCAAGGACAATTTCGTGTAGCTCTTGAGAGCTTAGAGAGAAAACCTCAACCATTTTAAATATTTATGCACTTTAATACCCAACATAATCCATAAAAAATCTGAAAAGCAAACACACATACAATTTTATTGCAACAGCATTCTGGATTAATTGGTCAGCTGAAGGTGTATATCGAGAAAGTCCTTTAAACTTTCAACAACCCAAATTATTGGTACCAACTACATATAGTCACTATCGCCTCTAAAACCCCTTTAACTTTAGAGTTCAATCTCAAGGCAGTCTTTTAAGTCTCATTTGCAGCAGACTCAAAGCCTCGCCTAATGCATAGTCGTACTGGTACTCGTAGGCCATTCTGCCTCTCCAGCCACCGCCACTGGCATTAATGTTTAAAATTTAAGTTTCAAAGTCGCTGCGAGCCTGGTGCCTGTTGGCTGGCTGCTAGCTGTTGCCACTGCCATTAGCAGAGTTTTACTCCCAGACGCGTTAATTCACTCACATCCCGCTGGTTGTTTGCATAAATAAACGCTGCCTGGTTGTGGGTGTGCGAGTAGGACTACGAGTATTCATATGAGTGACAGGACGTTGGACGCCAACCGAGCCCAACTTAAAGCCGCAAAAATCAGCATACCTTACTACCTGGCTCCTGCTCCAGCTCCTGCTATGTGAACCCTTCTTGTGTCACTTTCAAGTGATAACATGGAAAGCAGAATCTCCACCTGTATGGGACGTATGTTTCCGCATTTATTACACGGCTCGCTTGCGCATGATTTTCGGCTCGTTTTCTGAACGATTTAATCCTTTTAGCTTAGCACTTTTAAGTAGTATGGAACGCTTTGCTCATTTCTTAAATTATAATGACTGAACTGAACTGAAAATGGAATCTGTAAAATGAAGCACCTGCGGTATCCTTAGCTTGTGGTCACTTGCTGAACTGAACTCAAGTTAACCTTTTGTCGAAATTACCTCAAAAAAACCAACTAAAGTGAGTTACCAAATAAGTGTTCAGGAGTTCGTTTGGTTGCGAGAAACGACGGAATTGAATCCTCAGGTTCAAAGTTTCGCTGAGTGCGGTGCGGGCTTGTGTGTCAATAGGGTGGGAAGAAATATGAAGACTTTTGTGGCTGGAACTTGGATTGAGCCTGATGACTGCTGGCTGCAGTCCGTCTCGATATTGCCCTGAAATCTCAGTTTAAGGCTTTAAACCCGAATTTAATTACTAAAAGGACATTTTTTCCGAATTGTTCAAGTAGTATTATAGGAAAAGCGGAAAAAACTTTGGTGTGAATTTAAGCAGAAGCCGCAAATCCTTTACTTTGCCTCCATGCAATGCTTCAAGGCAAAATCCCAGCTAATTAAATATCAATGTGAAAAGTGGTGTCCTCAATTAGAAATTGGATAAAGAGAAAAGGAGAAAAAATTGAATCAGATTCAACATCTTCGAAGGGATTTCCCACTGCCGCCGGCACCGATGCACTTTTAGGGGCTGCGGGAGTGGTGCAATTTGCATATTTCATTGGTAATCATTTGACTATCGACATCTCAAGGGCTTTGAATAGTGGATATTGAATAGTTGCAGTCCGCGCAAAAGTTATTTCGCCTAATTAAATCCTTGGTGATTCCATCATGGGAAAATCGAGAAAAACTAAAGCGGAGAAACTATGCATAGCGTAACGACGAACAGGGCTTGAAATAAAGAGCTGACTTCGATTAGCGTATAATCAGACGATGAGTCGAAGCCAATGATTGACTAATCACATTCAATGCCTGTGATTGAGCTACATTTTAATTGGAAATCCACAGACTGGCAGCACAATTTTCTGAATTGGAATGGGGTTCCTCAATGCCTCTTGGCATTTCCCCTTTTTCGATGAGTAAGTGTTCTAAGTGGAGGAAATTGGAGTGCATACACGCACACTACCTAGAGTGTAACAGAAACAAAACTCCAACCCGAGCCAAAAACAGGTAAAAATCTCTGCATGGCAAATGTCTGCTCAATGGTAAGCATTCACATCACCCACTTGAACCACCATCTCATGGGAGTTGGGATTGTGGCTGTTGTACAATAGTTTGTAGTTTCTGTTCACGTTTTTTACATGAATAAATTGATACATATAACCGGGATTAGTGTGCTCCCACTCGTGCTCGTGCTCGTGCTCATTCGTCAAGCGAAAGTCGCAGACTTGGAAGTGCAACTCACGAAAACCATCAGCGAGGTAAAAAAGGATGCAAGGTATTTACGTATAGTATGTATCGCAGGGGGGAGTAAATATCTGAGAAGAGCACGCATAACCAATGGCTTGAAAGCCACGGTGATTTTAGCCACACTCTGGGCTATATTTCTGCATTATTTAGTGGAAGCTGCATGGCGAAAATATGCTAATAGTCCAGGCGGATGCCATGTGAGATGTGGATAATATTTTTGGCACCATGAACCCCCATATAGATTCCGTAAGACAATCCCAACAACCTTAAAATCCAGCCTCCTGCTTGTGTCTGTCATTGCGCTTTTTCCCTCACTCTAAGCCGTATTAAAGGATCTACTTTCCGTTTCACTGCGAGACCTTCGGAATGCGTATTTTGTTGAGCTGATTTTCATTATTCTTTGGGGGTTGCATTTTTAAATGCATCTTCACAAATTTCGCCCACTCTTTGGCCAACAGAGACGCCAAAGAGTTCTGCCTGTGAACACCTGGAAAAAATAGCACGGTAGATGTATTTTCCCCAAGTTTTGTGACCTCACTTTCTCTCTCTCCCGCTTAGGTGCTCCCGCAGAGCCAAACGCGAGCCTTGATAGCAAGAAACTTATGTGGCTGTAAGTATGGTCATTTTATTCCTAGTTTATGCCCTCTTGTGGGAGAAATATTATACACCTCCTGAGGCAAACTTCCTCCTCTATGAGTGTGTGTGCGGCTTTGCTCATTCTCAGGCCAATGGGCCAAGAAATTACTGCCAGGTTTTGTTGGGCAAGGTGTCAACTGGTAGGGGTCGTACAACAGTCCCGCCGTTGTACAAATTCAAATAAATATTATATTTTCTAGGTATTTACTATAACTTTTTGTTGAGTATCGTCAATGAAAAAACATTAATTTCTTGTTTCAGTGTAAGATTGAATGTCTCGCACAGATCAAAAGAAAATATGAGTTTAATTCGATTTGTATGTATTGTATTATTATATTCGAAAATTATATTTTAACAACTTTAACACACACCAAATAAATATTAACAATTTTCAAAAGGGTCGATATTGTGTGTTCCAAAAGTGTTTACTACTCTCGTTAAAGCCCTTTATATGAAATCCATCATATCCATCACTTTCATAAGATATAAAAGCTAGAATCTGCATAAAAGAAAATGCGACTTTTATTAAATTTTCATGTTGTTAGCTTTCTTACATTTGTTTGAAAACAGCTCTGTTCAATACGCTGTTTTCTAAATTTCACAACTGACACTTTATCTTATTTGTATATGCTCTTTGAAGTAGATATTTGTTCATAGTCTTCCACTTTTGACCCAACACATATTTTTCCATCTCTGTCGATTCGAAACTGATTGGATTGGTCGTCCCACAGTCGACCTGAACTTCATATCGAAAAACCAATAATGACAGACTGACAGCGTTTCTTTTTTCCGTCTTCGGTCGAGTGCAAGTGCACTTATTTTGGTTTTTAAATCAGCAATTATGCGGAAAATCTGAACGAGGCAGAGGGAAACTGAAAACGATGACTGCAATCAACCAAAGTGCAGAACGGTTCCAAATCGATAGCCCTTGAAATTATTACGGAGCTTGGCAGTGTAATGGGCGTGGTCTGAACGACACGAACATGTTGATACTCGGAACGGATTCGAGTATACAGTAATTAAAGACATCTGAGATATGTTCAACGCTTAATTTAATTTGCTAGCATTGTGTGAGAGTAATCATGGAAACAGAGGATTATACTTTTAAGTAGTAGTTGCTCTGTTGAATGATTCGTTAACGATACAGAAAGAGAAGAAGGCCAGATAAAGACGGCCGCTAAATAAAGCTTGAAACCAAAGGGAATATATGAATATTTTTTAATTATTTTAATAGCCAATTATAATTGGTTAATATATACATTCGAAGAAAACACCCTCGCAACAAAACGTGTTCATTCATCTATCTATTTTATATTTCAGCGATATAAAAAACTTTGGTAACTTTGGTACGTTTTTCGGACTCTATTGCTTTAATCAGAACTGAAGAGATGTTAACATAAGAAAAGGAATTCAAAGGAGAGGCAAGAGTAATTAATTAGCATTGCCAGAGAAATCATATTTCAATTAAAATTAAAAAAAAAAACTGTGTTACAAAAATATTTATTCCCGTGCCCAGACAATAAAACAGTGAGTTCTTACTACCAAAGAAAATGTGGTGGTCCTGCCAGCCTTACTAAAGGACAATATTTGTATTGGTTCCCGTTGTGAGCCGCGGCAAATTCCGCGGCTCTACTTTATACCCGGTACTCAGTAAGAAGATCTTATAATTTATGTAATTTATTATATGTTCGCAAATGCGACAAATTAAATTTTGGCCAAAAAAGAAAATTTCAAAAATTTAGGTCGAACACTATGCTTGATTTTTATTTATCAAATTTGATCTGTTTCCATTTTTGTTTACATATAATTTTACATCAGCTTCTACATTTTTACATATACATGTAGAACTACTCATACGAGACGTGTAAGTGTGTGCGAGAGAGACAGGGAATGAGAAGCGCTTGGCAGGCGTTGCGTAGCGACTGAAATTTAATTTGTTCCTTCGGGCAATAATAGTAGTTTGACCGGTTCCAGATTAGGCAATCTGGTAGATACGGTTATTTTCCATGACTATGCGTTTTTGGTATTATTTTATCTTAAAAATTGTGGATTCCAGAGATTTTAGTTTTTTGTGTGGGCGGATGTCAAATTTTTTTAAATACACTTGATTTTATTGATATCACAAGAGCTTGGATAGAAAGTTTGGTTGCTCTAGCTCTTATGGTCTCTGAGGACTAAGGTCGGAGAGAAATTTTGATAAGCACTTTTAACAGTGTGATATCACAGGAGTCTGGATACAACATTTTGTTTTTCTATCATTTGTTGTCTCTGAGATATAGGCGCTAATGAAGACAGACAGATGGCTATATCGACTCTGCTTTTGATGCTGATCAAGAATATATGTGTATACCTTATGGGCTCTGAAACGCTTCCTTCTGGGTGTTACACACATCCACTATCACCACAAATCTAATATAGCCCTAAATCTAATATAGCCCTCTTCGAGTACCGGGTATAAAAATGTAAATTTCTACAAGGCCCCCGCATTGACATTTATTTGCTTTTCTTTTTGGCTTCAGCGCCATGAGAATGTATTCTGTTCTGCAAAACGCTTAAAATTATCCTACACATGGAAAGTGCTGTGGGATCCCTGACTCACGTATAATCTTTTGGAATTATCCATGTGGCTCGAAGTAAATTGAAATTGCCTCAAGCCTCTCTCTTTAAGTGCACTTTGGTGTTTCATGAGAACATTTTGCAAAAATATATACATACTTACATAATACATACATTTTCTGAAAATGGCTGCCTTGTGTGTGATAAACATTTATTTTAGTTACTTTCACCATAACAGAGTTTGGCGCTCATAGTTGACGGCTGATGGCTTGAGGAAACTCTATCTGCTGAGAGTGGTTTCAAAATGTGCAATGGAATGAAAGATTTTCAGACAGAATTTGGAATTTCTCCGGGTCACAAATATATGAACAATTCGCTTTATTTATTGCACAACATGGAAAGCATGGAAGCATGAAAAATAGTATTCCGAAATGAAAGGGCTATCTTCCAGACAGTTGAGGTTCTCATGTTTGCTCACTGCACACAGAAAATAGTTGTGCTCCCGGGAATTCTTGTGTATCAACAGTTACGTGTCAATTTAACTTTCCAGATGACTTTACTGAGGAACCCCCATATGAGGAGACTTAGAGGACTAAACATGAATGCATGATCAAAGTGCTTAAATAACAGGATAAAAGTCTGTCTTCAATGAAAATAAATATGAATTGCACACGGCGCGTACCTATAGCATAAAGAACATCATAATTTGTTTTCATTTAAAGTACAACCTACATTGCCAAAGTGTACCACAATCATTTAAGAAAAGATTTTATAGATTACCACGAATCACATACTGCAGATACAGATGCACATCACATCACATTTCCAGTACGCAATAAAAATTAATTTGTCGCAAATTATTCGCAGTTTAATTCTGGATAATTGTTTGGCTATCATCCCAAATGAAATCATCCCTTTAAAATATGTGTCCAAAGATAAACGAAAACAAATTGTCATGGCACAAGAGCCCACAAATCACACGACGAAATTTTGAAAATTTAATTAAAACTAACCATTTGGAGCACAAAAAAACTGTTCCACAAAAACCCGCTCCTAACATATTTCTCCCACACAGGTTGTGTGGCAGCAGTGATGCACGGAATTTCCCCTAAAACTGTCTGCAGCAGGGTCACCAGATGACCTCATTCGCATGTTGGTCAAAACTCTCATTTAGTTGGTCCCTGGTCGGTTTTTTGGCTGCTCTTGCAGTGTATCATTTCTGTTGATGTTGTGCTGCAAGGTGGTTTCATTAGTGGTTGAGTTAGTGAGTGGTTCCGTCTGCTGTCTTTTGCTTAGTCTGCGTAAATTTGCTACTTGAATTATCAACACTTTGGCTCCCAGGAATTCGCTGTTATAATTTCTTTTGATTAGGTTTTGTTTCGCTTTTGATTCAGTATTCTTTTAATTTGTCGATAATGCAACCAATTTCACTCTTTGTATCATTCTTTAACTTGTGAGCCTTATGTAGCTGCCACTACCATTTAGTGTTTCGGGTTGAAGTGGTAGATGAACTATACCCATATTGCACTCTCCTTTCCCACTTCTTTTATGTCTGTTCGTCTATAAAATGTGCATCTCATATCGCTGAATTTTGCTTACGTTTTCCTTCCAGTCAAGTACCAACGCCACAAAACCGCCTACAGCCAGCAGGCAAATGGAGAGGCACCAAAAAACTAAGCAAGTGCGAAAAACGTCGCTGAATTCGATTTGGAAATTGTTGCACTCAGCAAAAAACACGGCTGTCGACTCGATTTCAAATGCGTGTCCTTTTTCCTGGAACTCGTACTGTGTTCATTTGATTTTCGCCAACTGTCGATGTCTGTGGGTGTGCGCGATGGAATATTTGCATATACAGCAAAAGTGGGCGGCTGTAACGGATACTATCTGTCGCCGAATTGCTGAAGAACTCTGAGTCGACAACTGCAGTCCCATTTATTCAGGGGATGCCTTTTGTGGTGAGTAAAAACACTTTGAAATTCTGGTATTTTGGGTGGCACAGCACACATGAACCTTTGTGCAGTTGTCAAGCAATTTGGATAGAGATCTGTTGAATGTGTGGTAATTAATGAGCCATCATCACACCTGGTAGCCGGCCAATTAGCGCTGTTTATGCTCATGCTCAATTAACAGACCTGTTAACGCCTTTTTACACACGCGCTCTCATTGTCAACCTTCGGGGCACGCGCTGTGTACCACAGGAGGCTGCAGAACCCACTCGAGATGGGCAAACAAAATTTGAACGAGTAATTGACGTCTTAATAAGTGCTGCTTGACAGCTTACAGGTGCCACGTGCCTCCTGAGAAACGCCTGACAGTCGGAGAATATGAATACGAATCCTCCCATATGGAATTGAAGGTGTGCAACCACAATTGGCAAATGAATTTAAGTTGACGCAACTTAAAGCTGGATTTACGCATACTCATTGTTTCTCTGGCACACATCGCGTATGCGTATACGTAATTTATAAATATAAATGTTGATTCACTGTTGATTCACTCTTCCTTTTAGCTGTCCTTCTATACAGAAGTGTCTCCCAAAAAGCCTTTAGGAATATATACCGCCATGCAGATTGACAGGACAGTCAACTTTGACTCAATGACTTTTCCCAGTTGACGATGTGTTCCGAAGACCTTAACATTATAAACTCAGAAACTGGGAATGCACTTCAAACAAAACTTAAATACCAATTTCAATGAACAATGACGATGATAGAATTTTATTATAAATCCACAGATACAATAAACCCACTTTAATAATTACAAATGAACTTACTTCCACCAATATTTGCGAAATTTCCACAAACATCATTGCAAATATTTGCATATTGCAGTACTGACATCATTTTCATGTTAATGAGCCCCAAAACAAATTCAAAATAATTTGCCAAAAGACGTCAGTAAAATTTGTTTCCAATTGCCATGCAACAAAATCAACATCAACTTATTGGCACAGCAGCACGTAATCGAATCGTATCAAATCAAGGGAAAGTATTACTTCCGTATGTTAGAATGCGACTGGCAGAGAGACTACAAATATATATATGTATATAGATACCTATGTTTACTGGAAGCGTGAGCAACTAGACAAATAAGCTAATTATGACAGCTCAGATGTAGGCAGACATCTATGAGAGTTTCCATTCATATGCAGAGTCCTCGCCGCACTTCAGTAAACTCATCATTTGTTGTCTGTATGGTGGCTATGGGTAGACTCCTTCGCCTCCATTTTTATTATTATTATTATTGTTCTATTTTTTTGTGTGGCACGATGGTACGAATACCCCGACTGCCTGGCTGACAGTGCGAACTATTTACACGATCGATTAACATTCTGGAATAATTCTCATTTGGAGCAAGGGGAAAATTTCCATTCTAGAAACAACAAAATACGCTGGAAAATAATCATTGTGACACACATGTCACATGTCTTTCGGGGAAATGTCTTTAAAAAAACGAACAAAACAAAAATATTCTAAAATTAATTTCAGAAAAATAAGCAGTCTGGAATATGTGTATAAATAAATATATGTGTGTTTAGCATGAATTGTTTATTTTGTCATGGATAAAGACTGTGGTTTGGAGGAAATATAAATGGGATGTGAAATTGTTTAGAATGTTTAATATTCCCATTATAGATTTCATTCAATAAAAATTAGAGTTTAAAACATTCCAATTCCAAGAAAATGTTGTGCAATTCTTGTGCAACGCCTGCAAGACACAAGACAGATATATGCCAGCGATTCTTCTTCTTATTCTCCTTTTCCATTTCCATATCACATTCTTCGATGTCACCGACAAACTCTAATACTACTTCCACGCCCAGCTATACAGGTGCCACACATTTACCTACTGAGATTGGCATAACAATATGTCAAGTTCGCCTGAAGTGGTCCTGGGAGTGGGGGAACGTAATATTGAAGGCATATTTAAGAGGTGCACAAAATTATATAATTTGGCAAATGGCATCGAAATTCTACTGAAATCTTAATTTAAAATATCATAATGAGTGCCTGAAAATGAGGAAAGCAAAATCTGCTTTAACTGCACATGGACCCATATCCCCCGTCGCGGACACCGACCTAATGTGTACGCATTCAAAAACAAACAGTTTTCCACCGAAGCGAAATAATAAATTGCTCTAAAATCAATCATCAATAACAGTAAAATGAGGTAATTTTAACGCCTCGGGCGAATCGTTCTTTGTGCATTTTCAGGGAAAATTGAAATAAATCAAGTCTTCTGGAATGCACTTTCGTAATTTGGATAGAGCTGTCAATGCTTGCCATCATTTCGGTTCATTAAACTCCCAAAAAAAGTGAATTTCAAATATTTAATAAACCGCAGTCTAAACCCTTTCCATATTCGCAAACCATACAGCAATTTTGATTTGTTTTAAAGACTCCCTTCGACCGCCAAGTAAATTTCCTAATTGGTATTGACTTCTGTGGGGGTTTTGCATGCATGCAATTAATATTCAATTGCCATTCTCACTTTAAGTTGAAAATGTTTAAGTTTGGTCCAGAAAAATATACACGAAACATGAGGCAATCCTGCTGTTAAGACGACTCGAATTCCACATACCTTGAAAAATATTTATGCAAAATATATTACGGATTGGAATAATGAAAGAAGCTTAGTAAACAGGTGAAGGCTAAATTTTTGCTAAAGCATCAAGTAAGAAAAACGTAATATCCTCTCTTTCTTCTTGATTTCCTGGAATAATTATTCTTGCAACCTCTAGTTTCTGTCAAGTTTTGAGTGTGAAATATTTATGAATAATTCTGTTCCTGTAGATATGCAGAAAAAGAGACGAAAATCAAGAGAATATTTGATCAAAGCGAAATTGTTTATTTTTCCCCAGGCAAAAACTTTGGAGCAACTTTCGACATGGTCTGGCTTAAATTGTGTTTATTGGTTCTAACACAATGCCTTGACTTGGATAAGGCATACGAGCAGACAGCATACGGCAAACAGGGTACGGCGTGGGAATAGCGCACATTTTCCTACTGCAGTATGGAAATCCAGTATGTGACTCAGAGGACCTCGACCTACTCCAGAAGCCTCTGGCATTGTCAACGGCCCTTGGATTTTTGCCATTTTCGCAGTAGGAGGAATGCGATCAGGAATAGGGCTAACCCGTGTACAAACAGACACACAGCCTAACAGGGGGTTGTATAAACACTTGTTTAGCCCGAAGTGCATTTGTTTGTCATACCGATACCAGTGGGTACTCCAGGCCACAGCACAGAGGCCTAGACAGAAAAAGTTACTGACATGGCCTCGTATTTATCTATTTCATTCGGAAAACTCAAGCGAAACAGACGTTTCGAACTTTCCAGCTCGGACAGCAGTGTAGGTACAGTCGAAAATATTCATTAAAATGCAATTGAACTTTGTCAAAGACACATGACGAGTGAAAGGTTTAGGGCCCCAAATTACATGCATCGAAGCTGACACTTCATTTGGGGGTCCATCTGCACCATGTGTGAAGTATAACGCATACGCAATGGGTGACACACTCAATTAAAAACCAATAAAATGATAACTGAGGCCGGCTGAGTGTCCATCATTAAGTGACACCGTCACACACACCTTTCTGACTGCAAACAGATTGTACGAGTACTCATGAATCTCAGT
Source organism: Drosophila affinis (assembly GCA_037356375.1). Classification (NCBI taxonomy): domain Eukaryota; kingdom Metazoa; phylum Arthropoda; class Insecta; order Diptera; family Drosophilidae; genus Drosophila; species Drosophila affinis. Next base: position 32,689,535 of record CM074800.1, read on the forward strand.
AATAAAAAGTTTGAAACAACTACTCACTTGTGACTCAATAAAAATATTTAAAAATATTTGCAAAAGAAAAATCTTCATCGAAAATAAAATAAATCAAAATCAATGTTCTCCTTAAAACAGGGTTGAAATATTGCCTTTTTGAATGTGAATATGATAAAAAGATTGGCTTTAAATTAAAAATGCTTTTCCCTATTCGCTCTAGTTTAATTATTAAGAATGTCAAAAATAATTGTCAATTTATGCACATTTTCTCATTTACTTTATCTTTTCTCCTCATTTTACCTTGGAATGCTTCATTCTTTTGAGTATTTTCCCACAGAAAGACCGCCTGATTCATACACAAACACTAGTCCGAGCAGATTCCTCTTCTGTAGCATCTGTCAGAATTAATTGACGCTTGGAACGCAATTTAAAGAGATTTTATCGTGAACCTTCTGCAAAGTACAATATGGTACATAAATGAAGTGCTTCATTATTGTCACATTATAATACCCACTTATATGATTCAGGACGAACGAGCACATGGCACTGTCTCCGCTTATTTTTTCATTCAGTGATTTCATTCTTTCCGTGTATTTGCGCACAAAACAAATACTTCATACCATGTTACATCTCTCTCTCTCTCGCTCTTTCTTTTTACTTAGTATTTGCCCTTCCCTCTCTGTCGCGCATTGTCTACCTCTCATTCACTCACTTGTGTATATATTTTTACAACATTTAACCGCTGTTGTGTGCGTGTTGGCTGTTTTGTGTCGGGACGTGGTCTGGTCAACATGGCGTATGAATATTCAAGTATTTAACAAAGGATTGTTCCATTAATACACAACAGTTTTCAGTATTTAATTACAAATATTCCATTAAACCTTGAATCAATTCTGGAAACTGAAAGGAAACTGAATAAGCTCCAAGTTCTCTTTTTACTTGGAGAAACTTACCAGACACAAAACACAGATATCTATATGCAAAAGAACTTCATTGGCAGGAACTCTCGGAGATATTTATGGAAAATTTTGAAATTCTCTTAAAGAACCAAAATACAAGTAAAAAACTCTTTCCATAAAAGTTCCCTACCATTAAAGACTTAGTTTCACAAAAAGCTATCCGAAAACCCACCTCTCATTACGAAGAGAAGGCTGTAATGAGATTGACAGTCGCACAAAAAACAAGTTCTGGAAAAATTGGGACCCCGGATGGAAAAAAGCATGGCGAAATACGAAATGAAACTAATACCAAAGTTGTCAACTTTTTAGGACGCACACATAGATATAGCTGAAAGCTGGAAACACTGATGTGGGTATACCAAATTGTCAGGTTACACATTGGGTGGAGCACACGTAATCAGGATTACAACATAAATTTTAATTAAAATGCCAGCTGTATTCTTGACTGTGCTAAAAATGGCTTGTCCTATAAAAGAGGGTGAGAAAATTTACCTGAAAAAGGATTTCATTTACATAAACTATACATTCGGATGGCGATTATTAAGAACACGTTTCAGATATTATTAAATCCAATATTATTAAATCCAAAATCTGCAAACCAATTTGGGATTTAACAAGGTCAACAATTGAAAGACAGAACCAGCAGACAACAAGGCAAGGGCCGAACAGGGTCTTGGATAAATGTTATCTTGGGTCGTGCCAGAGGCCATGAGACACTCCTCACTTCATGGTCCCATACGCACTTCAGTGGTATAGGCATAGACGGACTCCCAGAAGGCATAGACATAGGCATTCCAGACAGGCCAGACAATTTAATTCGATTTGTATAAAAAAATAGCCCAATCTTATTACTTTCTAAAATGCTAATTAAAACAAATAAATTTGAAAAACAAATTGAAAACAAATTATGGCCGCAATAATTTTCCATATACATATGTAACGGAAAAGCAACAATAATGACACAAACTTAACAACTGATTGGGGTAATTTATCGAAAAAAGAAATACCAAACAATCGCATAAAAAAGAGAAAAGAATTTAAGGTTCGACAGTAAATTCACGTTAATAGGAGGTAGATTACCAACAAATTTAATAAAAACGAGGGGAACGCTGTGAAGGAAGCGTACGACTTATGTAATTTATTATATGTACATAAGTTCGCAAAAGGGACAAAGTGAATTTTAGGCAAAAATTTGAAATACACTTGATCTGAAGTGATATCACAGGAGCTTGGACGTTATGTCTGGTTGCTCTAGCTCTTATAGTCTCTTAGGGGTGAAAAAGACGAACGAGCAGAGCAGACGGGGTAGCGTGTGAGAAAGAACGAGCCAAATTCAACACTCCCATAGACATAGCAATTGCTTATTAATTTTCTCACCCATCTGGGTGTTACACACTTCCAATATCTAATATACCACAAATCTATATATAAAAGCAAATATATATATATTCAAAAATGTATCATTCAATAAATTCCAACAAACACACCACCCTTTATTCTCCTCAAAGTGTAATGGGCACTCGGAATAATAGTAAGTACAGGGCAGCTAAGCAAAGGCTATTAACACACTTTATGTAACTGAAAACCGAAGCAAGCAGAGCAACCTCCAGCCACATTGCCCCTTAGCCACTTGTTTGTGGAATCCTCGTAGAGTGTGCGCACAGGAAGGTGTATTCTGCGGCATCTGAGTAAACATAGCTATCAGCTACAGTCGGGATTCAGAGTGATGACAGTCCCAAGTTCTGTGCGACTCTTTCGGCATAATGGTATGTGTAATTTGTACTACCCTAAGACCCCATTTATGCGTGACCGGATAGAAGGCGGAGACACTCCCTCTTTATGTGGGCGTGTGTAGTAAGGCATTTCCAATTATGCAAAACTGAGCAGCTTAATGGGACAGGCATCAAACTCACACAAAAACGGAACTTGTGCGAGGGTTGAAAGCGGAAAAAGGGTTAACATTTTCCCACTGACTAAAAAGTTTGCTTTCTCTAATTAATGTCAAGACGTAAGGACGTCCCATATCCGAGATTCAAGCCATTTGCCCTAATGGCTACCAGATTTGTCATTACGCATATTTAATATTTTATGTTTACTTTCAAGGTCCAACCAATGGTTTGTCTTTTGACAATTTTCCTTGAGGATAGAAGGGTCTCTCGAGTGGCAAACGGAATCCGCATCATAAGACACCAAACGTTGTAAAGGCTCAAACTAGTAAGAGATGCGTGTTCGCTCTACTAACAGTGGGGAGTATGGACTTTTTTCCAGATTTTTTAGTAAAAAAGAAATAAAAAAGAAGAAATGAAAACCCATGCGCTTTCTGAAAATCCTCATCCAAGGTTATATTTTATTTAACAGGTCATTGGCCTGTGTCCTGATGCAAGCCAGTCAAATTAATGCCAGCCACTGAAAAATTGATTTTTTCATTTGACTAATAATTCCAGAGCAATGCCGAGCCGCTGAATCATTTTACGCAAAAGTGCTCATAATAGGCTAAGTTCTGTTCTTGGCCTTAGTCATAGTACTATGGTGGCGGCATATTTTGTGGTTACCATCGAGTTGGCTGGTATGGGAATGCCGCAATATAATTTGGAAACTCACTTGGAAATTCCCATGAATATACCCGGAAAGGGTCGAGTGAAGGTTTACGACGAAATCTAACTTTAAATTGTAAATTAAGATTAGCAAACCTGCAGTAACAACGAATCTTAAAAGCCAAAGCCAGATGGTGATGATTAAGTTGAGGACAGACGACCTCTTGTCCTTCGGCGGCCTGTTGTCATTCGGCTAAGTTTTTGTTTCGAGCCCGGTCTCCTGTGGGCTTCAAAAGGACACGACACTTTACGTGACTTCCCTAAAATAAACAATTTCTTTGTTGGTCTCCCCTGATTTTCCGCTTAATACTTGGAGTTCTCCATCTTCTGAAATGAATGGGATGTGGAGGTTGAGAGGTCATGGGGTATATCTTTGTTTAGTTTATGCCACAAATCACAGGACAACATCTGACTTCCTGTCCCGAGCAACTGAGCAATTCCGTTGTTTGGTAAAAACGAATGGGACCGTTGACAGCTGACGGCCCACAGACAGGCAAATGTTTTTCTCCGCCAGTGCTTTTCCCGCCTAACAATCCGATCAACTTGGGGAATATTTTGCCCCTACTTACGCACTTGACACTTTGGGGTAGGTAGTTGGGTAGCAGTGACATTCATAGTACTCGCACTCTGCCACATAAAACGTTTAAAGCGGAGTGTTCGCCGAATGGAGCATTATTCTAATAAAAAAAAGAGGAAATACGCCGACAACTTGCTGGCGAGCTAAGCACTTGTTCTGCCTTGAAGTTCTTTGGGGCACTTCCGAGCTGGAGCTTCCGCATTAAGATAACATAACAACGAGCCGGGCCAGAGAGTGCTGGTATCTTTTGTGCATACATAGTTCTCCAATACAAGTTCCACTTAACATTTCCTTCTTGTCTGCTGCAATTGCCAGCCAGCACACAAATCCTTTTGGACATAAATCTAGGACTAAGAAAGGAAACTTAGACTCGGTGCCCAAATGATTATATCTTATGATTCTTCTGACAGATGTAACGGGCGCCCTTCGGTCCGTTAAGATCAGCAAGAATGAATTTAAATTTCCCTCGCAATTCAGCTGCGATATTTTATAGTCGCTGCGATGGAAATGCATATCGGTTTTCTGAGATGTAGAGGGCGCTAGATGATCTAGTTCCACCACCTGTAGTGCAGCTTAGAAAAGCTCGTTCAGGGCTTTTGCAATCACCGAACGTCATCTGTCGCTCTCTCAGAAGGGTTGCAGAGAGAAAGCTCTGGAATGCCGGTCTATAAAAGATAGTTGCAGCTGTACCCACGCTCTCTTTCTCAAAAATTCTGTTCATGGTGCGTCTGCAATTTTATACCGTGTATACAAGTGCGAAAAGTTAATCACGTGTGTGAAGGAAAATTTCATCTGGAGGCATCCAGCATTTAAACCGATCCGAGTGATCAAACAATTGTTTCACTGGATTCGACACAAGAAAAGGTATTGGTGCTACCAAATATTTCGGTAATTTTCGTTTATTCAACGGCATTTTCTTTTCGGCAGAGTGCACATCGAATTTCTTGGCTATCGCCCACGCCCCGCGATCTAAGCATTGCTGCACTCTGCTGCACGCATCTTGCCAAGCGGCAACTACGGATTCTCGGGGGTGGGCTGATCTTTCGTCTGCGCTTCTTATTTGTGTCTTTGTGTGGCCAGTGCAGCCCCCACACGCATACATCGCTAGCGGAGCCCACCAATTCACACCAACCCACGCACTAGCACCCACAAATCGCTAAGCACCTCCACCCTTTGATTTAGTGGCCACCTGCAAGCCGCTAGTCCATCATTCTACACGGGTCTGGAACAGAAGGCAAAATTCAAAGCCAGAGCACTCTAGAGCACCTGTACTGCAGCCAGCACCGTGGAACAAAACGGGAAGTTACCGCACTAAACTATTGTGCAGTGGCGCTCCACAAACAAAACGGCAAATTGATTCGCTGACCGATCACCCTATGGTGCTCGATCACCGAAACGGATTTTCCCTTAATATCTTCATTGTTTGGATTTAATTTTTGTGATTAGTAGAAATTTCTTAAATTTTTCAGTAATCTTTTGGTTCTAATTCAATCTTTTGCCTGCGCGCAAGTTTTAAGATTTACATACAATATAGTTTGAGGAAAATTTGTCGGAAAAGGAAAGTGCTGAAATGGTTAAAATCACCCCTCTATAATCATTTTATTTTCCCAAAGCTTAGCCACAACATCAACACCGTTGGAAGGCCTTTCACCGTTGGATAGTTTTGGTATGTGAGTTGCTCGACTTAATATTGTATTGCATTTGTCCTCACTAAAGAAAAAATTCGTCACCAGACATTTCGACCGATCTTATAAAAATGATCCCGGAAATGATTTGAACCGAACATTAACCTAAATCAACCAGTATTTTCCCACATTTTTGCCTTCATAACTTTCCTTAATTTTTGATATTACCTTTTTCTTTTTGTATTTTTTTAAGCATCAATTTTGTAGCCATGTAATTTTTTTTGCCTTGAATATCTTTACTTTAGCTTAGGAAACCAAAATGTTTACGAAGAAATACAGTGAATTTATATGAACTTACCATCTATTTATTTCGGAATGAGTAACTAGACAAATTTTTTTTTTACGGTGACCTGATGAACTAAGAGATAGCCATTGTATTAGGGGATATTCGGAAAATCGTATGTTGAATATCCAGGTAGGGAGGGTAAAGAACGCGTTGGTCGACTTACACCTTTAGACCACGCGAATACTTCGCAACTGTTTGGGAAAATGCATCCTTAAATATCCGCCGTTTTGGTTGAACTTGCTTCACCGAATTTAATTGTTTTGTTTTGGGAGTTTAGCTCCCATTGTAGTATCAGCAGGGATCCTTAATTAAGATTATGTAGGCGAGAGTCCAGGTCCTAGCAAAACCCACTCCACCCCGAAAGAGCTAAGGGAAACATAGGGTCCCGCCCCGCTCGGATACCTTCGACTCAGTATAGGAATATGGATGGTAGCCTGAGCGCAAATGCGCTAGCTACACGACTCGTCCCAATATTCTCCCTAGATGGTTACACAGAGGATCTTAAAACTCTTCACAAATACTGACAGAAGTATATGGCTTTATATTTCTGTTAATACTATTTCTAGTAAGATCTCTGCGTTGCAAGCATCCATACATAGTCACGATACCCTCTTAAAGCGTAAAACAAAACGGGCCAAAGCAATGTCCTTGCTAGTCGAGAACAATTGTATAATTTTGTGCATTAACATTTTTTATGACCTTTTCCTCTTTTCCAGAACCTGTATCATCATCCAGGCATATTAGAGGGCAAATTTGGTAAATTTCTACAGTCCAGGATCGCCAGAGGCTCTAGGGTCCGCACGGCCCCGTAAGTCCCCCTGTTCCCCTTGGAGGTTACGGCGAAATCCCGGCACGATAGCCTCTGACCACGTACGAGCTCCGCAGTTACGTCGCACGCTTGACCCTCCTGGTCGTGATACTGTTGCCTTCCTTTTCCTAAGGTCTCCCCAACAACTACAAATTTCTTGTAGATGACCCTGGACAGGCTGAGTTTACCTCAGGCTGAAATAGGTTCCATACACTACATATAAGATGTGCTTAAAGAAAGAGAGGAGTAATGAACTTAATGACTAACTTAATGAGCGTTTTATTCCACATCTAGATTATTTATTTCAGCAAAGTTCGTTGCACCAGTTCAACAAGTAAGGTACTGCATTCAAAAATATTTATCTCTTCACGGGAACTTTTGAGGGGCCCCCAGCAGATGACATTCATCAACATATCTTTCAAATAAGTTGTGCCAGTTTTAAGGAACTAAATTTCTCAGTAAATTTGAAAAGATGTTATCTGATTACACTCATTGTTTGCCATTGGAATGTACGTTATGAAATATAGAAAATACATCAGAGCATCACATTAAGATTTACCGAAAAAATCGCCAGATATGCTGAACCAAGTCCAAGCGCCATTAAGCTATCCACCAATTAAGTTGTCATTAAGTCAGGTACGACCCTGAATGCAAATTGATGATTGACTCACTAATCAGCTTGAAACAGATTTCACACCCCAAGGTGCCACGGCGATGGCTACCTGCATTTGGAGACCACAAGAATTGATCTGAGCAGCCAACTAACTGGATGATAAATGCTTTGGCTGAGTTGGCAACTGGCTGAGGCTGAGGCTTCAGGCAGGTAGGAAGCCCCGCATCCGTGGGCAATTAAGTGACGATTGCTCTGTGCACATGCACCCCCAAGGGCCAATAATCATACGCAATGGAGCAGCATGCTGCGAGTGCGTGTCTGATTTATAATCTTCAAATGCTCGGGCACTGTTTTTTCAATATTCATGAGTTGCCAACTGAGAATTCAACACTGCCGAATGTTTAACATGCATAAATATTTCTGTTTCGTGGATGTTTAAAGACCCTTAAAATAAAGGCGAAAGTGAAAACTTTAAGTGCAGGCAACAGAAGTAAAGTCGGGCATATCCTATGGTCGCCAACCCCACAAAACTGAAAGCAACGTACCAAGGATTCCCAGGAGAGAGAGCAAAGTCGAACAAAGTGAGCAAAAAGGGTGGCACACAAAGACAAATTGCATAAAGGATAAGAGCAGTGAAGAAACAATCTGCAGCTAGGATGCCTGTATCCCTTAAGAGTATGATTGGTACTACATACATATGTACATAGTATGCGTCTCTCCGTCTCAGTGGCTGTCTCTCAGCTTCTATGTCTGTCTCTTTGCGTGCATGCCACGTAATGCTAAAAACGTAAAACCAACGAGGGCCAAGATTTAGTGGTACTGTGGTTCGGGGTGTCGGGACCCTCGGTCAGCCCGGGTCTCTCCTCTGTTGCGGCTGCGGTTGCTCCTGCCATCAATTTTGGTATCCTCAGCTTAATTGACATTTGATTAATTCATAGCTCGGCTTTCCAGTGAGACAAAGGTGCAAAGGGCAATGTTAATCATATCAGAAGCCGGGACTGTGATACATCGAAAGCCAAAATAAACATGAAATCTTTCTCTGTATGCTGGCTACACTAACGTGACCTATGTACCATAAGGAGAGCAATATGCTGAAAGGTCAAAGCAAAAATTTCAATGAATCTAATGGCCCTGCGGCATAATAATATGAAGCCCACAAAATTGCACTTTAATGTCCATTTCACTTAATGGCCGCAAATGCTTTCTGATAACATCAGTTTCAACGTGAGAAAATTGATTGCACAACATTCAGTACAAATTTACATTAAAAATAATGAGATATATTAAGCGGAGAGTCCTTTCCTGTTTGCTTTTACAATATGGAAGTTTGTGATTTTTCTCTTTGTTTGAAATGCGGCTGCTGCAGTGATGAACATGCTTGTTCCTTAAATGAGTTGTATCAAAACCAGGTGAGGTGTCAGAACAAAGCACACATTTATTCAGCATAGCAATGGAGTAGAACATCCTTAAGAAAAAGCTGCTATGGGCATGAATTTGGAATTGTCAAGGGACATTTGAAACTTTTGATAAAGCTATGGCCAAAAAAACACAGAGAAATCCAGATCGAATCTTTGATAAAAAAAGTATACAAAATTTACAAAAATAGGGTTTAAATAAAAGGATTTAAGAAGTCACAGAAAATGTAGTAATTTAAAGCACCTTCAATATTTATATTTATATTTACTCAATTTAAAGCCATATTATATCTCCCCTTAATTGCACCTGAACAGATTTTGAACTCTATTAGGTATGCAGTTTAGAACTCGTTTTCTCTCCTTTATACATGGACGCATATGGCATTTTCACTTTAACTGTGTGGATTGTGTGGCAAATAAAGCACAGAAAAGTGGCAACAAACAAAAAATTTCAGAGGTTGTAGCGCCGCGCTTTTTCTGTTTTTTTGTTTATCTGCTGTACGGCGGTTGAGGGTGCAATAACAAACAACAATGCCAGGAGTCGGTTCTATTTTTTCGGCTCGTGATGTTTGTGACTTTTAGTGGTCGGTCGTTGGGTCGGAAACTCAGCCAAAAAATGAGAGCAATTTTTCAATAGCGGGAACGTTTGTTTATTCTGCATGGACCAGAACCAGAACCGGAAAACACAACGCCACCGACAAACCCATCCATGGACATTGCATTTCTCAGGAACCGTGTTGCTGACAGATCCCTTCGGGCTTATCCCTGGTCTCTTCCTATCCCAGACACTATCTTTAGGTCCTACCTTTGTCTCCGTATCTGCTGCGTTGCCAAAAATCGATGTGGTTTTTCCCCAAACTGCGGAAACATGCCTTCTACTCAACGTTGACTTTGCTGCTATTTAACCCTGATCGTCCATTGTATAAAAGTTCGATATTTAATTAAAACTTGTAATTAGTAAATGTAGTTTACGGCCCTCGACGGGGCCTCTCATAGGCCAAAAAGTCCCTTAGTTATCCGGATCTTTGTATGGACCTTACGAGGGTGTTTCTGAGGTTCCGAAGTCCCCCAGAATCGAGGTGTTTTTAGCAAAGGCAAGCAGTTTCCCTGGCGACCTCTTGGAGGCGTCCTCCAGTGATACCAGTATTGGTGCGCCCAGGTATATTCTCCTTGCCCTTGAGAGAGCCGGACATCGGCAAACACTCTTCGTTTCCTTCGATGCCCTGGTGACTGGGAACCCAATAGATCTGCACTGACTTAGTCGTGCTTAGTGATTCTAGTGCCTCCCTGCCTGCCAGGACACTTCTAGAACTAACCGCGGACGACTGCATGGATTTTATCGCTGCTTGGCTGTCAACGAATATGTTAACCGTATTGTGTGGTCGCTCTGTGAGCTGAGCGACCTCTGCTGCCTTCTTGATGGCGAAGACTTCCGTCTGGAATATGCTGCATCGGTCGGGTAGCTTATACGACGCCCTTATTTCAGGGTTTGTACAGTATAGGCCTGCTCCTACTCCTTCCTTCATCTTGGAGCCGTCGGTGTATATGTTGAGGTGTTGAGTCTGGTCCCGTCCCGCTTTTCAGTCTTCGGGTCCCATGAGGAGGTTTGTTTTTACTTCAAGGCACGTTTGGGGGATCATGTAGTCGGTTGAACTGATCATGTCCATTCCAATTGAACTGTGCCCGAGTCTTTGAGGAGACATGTTCCTCGACGCAATCAAGCGCTGAGCCGCCTTGCTTGCAGTCAGCCTAGCGTAGATGTCGAGGGAGTCGATTCCAAGTATTGTTTCGAGTGCTTTGGGTGGCGTTGACCTCAGCGCTCCTGTAGATCCAGTGCATCAGAGCGGGCGACAGGCCCCATGTGCTACAAAGCATCTTCTTGGATGCATATAGTGCATTGGTGGCCTTTTTCACCCGCTCTACTACATTGGGTCTCCATGCCAGCTTGCTGTCCAGTACTATGCCGAGGTATTTGACCTGTGCTTTAGGGGTTAGCCTTGTTTCGTGTGCTATATCTTATTTTGTATAATAAAATAGTGCCAGGGGAAAGATTAGTGTCGGTGCGGTTTAAACAATACCTAGATTTAAATCGTATGATATTCTTAACAAAAGCTGAAGAGTATTACTAGAGTTCTTTAAACTATTCTGCGCTTTTTCATGCTTTTAATGTGATTTCAAATGGCACCGAAAGGCTTGCTATACTATACACATTAATTAGATCTGAAATATTCCTAGCTTTCATTATTCATGTGGGCCATGCATAAGCTATCAATTAGTATAATCAAAATTATCCCATCCATTGACAGATTGTTTTCATTTCGCTTTGCTAAAGAGCTCAATGACCATCAATCTGTTTATAATTTGGCGAAAATTTTGAATAGATTTATTTTGAAGGAGTCATTTGAATTGAATTTTTGATAATAAGTTATTGAATCGTGTAGCTATGATAGTCTTGTTCAAGTTATTTCTTCAGTGGCACGACATAAAATAGATTTATTCAGTATGTATGTAGCATGAAAGAAAGACTTTGATTTCGACACCCAGAACATTCGAGAGAGACTGCAAGAGATCAGAGACTCGATAAATTTTAGAGCAGCCGTAGGTACATGCGCAGTGTTGCTTTTAGATCGATATCTTCTTATCGTGGCGGTTACTTTGAACAAGTCTAAATAAGTGTAAATTAAACTAGTTGAATATTTTTAATGGAGCACTATTAAACGGATTCTGATATCCTGCTTGAACTCGATTATCAATTCAATAAATGTTCACATATTGGAATTGCCATTTTTGCCACATGTTTTTGCCAGTAAAAGCACAGTAGAATAAATACGAGACTTTGTATTATGCATAATAAATCATTGACAACAACAAACTTGTTTTGTTTAAAAGAGAGCAAATTAAATAAAATTGGACACAGAAGTTTTTATATCCTTTAGAGGTTGAAATAACTGAAAAATCTATTAAAACCTTTCTTAGTACCACATTCTTGATTTTTGTGATTTTTCAAAGCATATTTTACTTCGACTCTTTTATATTCCTCGCTTTCCAATTCCTACCCTCAAATAAACTCTCCAATCTTTCTTCATGTTTATACCACAAATATCTTGTTAAACAACAAAACCGTTATAGCCTTTTTAAGAGTATACATTCAAATTCCAGCACAATGCCGAACCAAACAAAGTGCTTCAATACGCGTGGCTGACATAATAGTCCCTGTAATTTCCGTGACTTGTTAACTCAACGAAGACAATGTAACTTATACAATATCTTAAATATCCATCTACATACAAGAACACGTATACAGGAATACTAGTATATAGTATACTATGTATATGTATATTCGCATGCCACGTGCAACTGCAACTGAGGGACGTGCACAAAAATATTCCTCTCGAAAAAGACACAATAGAACTCCGAAACGGAAGCTTACAAGTGGAATGGCAAATAAAATGGAAAAAAAGTATAAATCTGAATAAATTTTTGTCAGCTTTTGCAACAGACATACAGACAGCCATGTTGATTGTTCATATTTGTTGACAGACAACAGAACCATGTTTTCAACTTAACTTCAGCGATGCAGAAAAGCAGATAATTATATAACAGGTGAAAATATACAGCCTTCTTATGTTTTGAGAAGGAAAATTTGAGCAGATTTTTTATTTAGTGATGGATCACAATGTAAACAGAGGCCATGAAAGCTCAACTAATGACATGAAAGAATAACTGAAAAAACGACTCTTACAAGCCAAGTCACAAACGACTTTCCGACTTTCATACAGGGACTTGCATCTGCACAGTAGATTTCTTGTATTGACAGTCCTTTTGGAATTTGAAGGTTTTGCACGTCCCGAAACCCTTTCCGGCTACAACTGTGGACGTCATTCCCTGTGACAGACATCTGAGTGGAAAGCCTTAATCTACCTCACAGCACATTAAATATCCCACAGGAAATGTGCGTGACTTTCACTTTTTCAGCCAACACAATGCCGTCAAAGGGTTCCATTTGCATTGCTCCTTTTCCTTTACAAAACATACACAATTTTTTTGTGGCCAGTCACAGTTCGTATGGATTTAAGCTGTCATGGGACACAAAGAGTTTTGTGTGACGTTGCGATGTGAATTGTTAAATTGGATAAAAACAAAATTTGCGAAGGTTGAGATAATTTCTGGCGATCCGGCACTTAACAGCTGTCGGTAGAGTTAAGCTTAAAAGTTTTTGGAAAACTTTGCCACAGGCCAATCAATTTGTCATAAGGTTAAGAGGGCTTTACCATTTGAACCGATGAAAACAGACTCGAATTTGGCACGTGCTATTGACGCACTAAGCCAAACCATGAGCTTCGTGGTTGAGTATAAATCTAAAATTGAATTTTTCTTTATTTAAATGGGACCACACTATTCAGGTCAACACAGACACAAGCACATACGCATACACCTATAGTTGCAACTAGTAGGCCGGATCCGATCAAAATACACACAAATAACGGACGGAGAGTGTGTCAACACAATCAGCATAATAACTCTATGGCTTACCATAAAAGTGGATTAAATGTAACATGTGTAAGGTGGCCTCTGTCCTGGCGGGTTCTTAAGCCCCCTCCTCAGGAGGGGCCATGGGTTGTGGCCCCACATCATGACCCTTCCATATCCCATTGGACACGGTCAAGTCAATGCCTAATGACTTTGGTTACATGCCAATTTAGGAAGGACATCAGGAAGGAAGGAAAAAACGAGAAGGAACGTTGTGAGCCGCGGCAAATGCCGCGGCTCTACCTTATACCCGGTACTCAGTCAGTATATACATAACTACATTTATGAGCCTACGATTTATGAAATTTATTATATGTTCTCAAAAGGGACGAAAATAATATTTAAATTAACAAAATGAATTTTTTGGAATTTTTCTACATGTTTCCATTTTTGTTTACATATGCTTTGTATATCTGCGCCTACATTTTCTACATGACATGTATAAATACATATTTGAGACGTACAAGTGTTTGCGACAGAGAGAGAGAGAGGGAATGAGTCAGCGCTTGGCAGGCGTTGGGTAGCCACTGAAATTTAATTTGTTTCTTCTGGCCATAATATTGATCCGATCTGATCCAGATTCGGTAATCTGGTAGATATGGTAATTTTCCATGATTCTGTGTTTTTGGTTTTCATTTATCTTAAAAATTGTGGATTCCACAGATTTTCGTTTTTTGTGGGGGCGGAAGGGGGCGTGGCAAAATTTTAAAACAAACTTGTGCTGGTTCGGTATCACAGGAGATTGGATAGAAAGTTTGGTTGCTCTAGCTTTTATAGTCTCTGAGAACTAGGCGCTCATTTATACGAATAAGCAAAGCGGATGGGGCCGCGTGTGAGAGAGAGCGAGAGGGAATGATGAATTTCGAAATGGTTTTCTTTATTGTAGCTATAATAATGATCCGATCTGATCCAGATTACACACTCTGATAGAAATGGGCATTCTATATGACTCTGCGTTTTTAGTTTTCTTGTATCTTCAAAATTGTGTGTGCCACAGACTTTCGTCATTTGTGAGGGCGGAAAGGGGCGGGGCGAAATTTTTCAACACATTTGGAGTAGTGTGATCACAAAGCAGACTGGATACAAAATTTGGTTGCTCTAGCTTTAATAGTCTCTGAGATATAGGCGCAAATGAAGACGGACAGACGGATAGACGGACGGACGGACGGACAGACAGACATGGCTATATCGACTCGGCTATTGATGCTGATCAAGAATATATATACTTTATAGGGTCGGAAACGCTTCCTTCTGTGCGTTACACACAACCATTATCCCCACAAATCTAATATACCCCTATACTCTTTGAGTACCGGGTATAAAAATCACTTAGTTATTACTAAATTCAGTCGAATGTTAGTCCGGAAATATTTTTTACATATACTTTCCAATTATCCTCATCCTCGTGATTGGTTTTTTGTTTATAACTTTACACACCGATAAAACACAATTGCACAAATTCCTTTCAGAGCGAAATGATATTTAACGGCTGCTAATCTCCAACCATCACTAACAACAACGTAAACATATGAATTTCGAAAAGTTATCCATAGCATATTCCATCGATGGAATCAATTGCTCCGAGACTTTTATTGCGAGACAGAGTATCATCCGCTATCTATATTTATTGGCAATCAGTGGATAGCCAAAAGCAGATTAGACGATTAGATTTTCGCGATTATATTCCACTCCCCTTGCCTGAAGGTGAATTGTCCCTAATTTAATTAACACGCCTTTTTTTTCAGTTGTACGAGTAGAGCCAGTCTTCTTGCTCAGCACAGAAATGAATAACCAATCCACAAAGCCCTCTGGGGCAATGGCTGTGGAAAGTGCAGAAAGTCGAGTCGAGACAAAAAACGCTTCTTATGGCTCTTTTGAATGCTTCCTTAGAAGACATTAAGAATTCTACAAGTTGGTGAAAAAGTTCGCCGTTTTGTTGCGATTCCTGTTCTTTGTTTCGGCTTCTCTTCTGTAAATGGAAAAGGAAAGTCGCCAGCGTGAATTTAATTCATAAGTAATGGTAATTATAGAATTGGACTCTGACATTGGTCCATTATCTGTCGAGTGCTATGAACTTGTTGAATATTCCTTTGCTTGAAATCAGTTTACACACGCAATTGCTCACACCAGTCCAAGGAGTTTTCCCATCGTTCTTATTATTGGCGCCATTTTGTGGGCGTCTTGAGTCCTCTAGCACACTGCTGATAGCCACAAAAAATTCAGGAACTTTTTTTTTTTTTCTTCCTTTCTATTTATTCATATACACATTTTAAGAATGTACAAAGGCCTGTCTCTGTCTAGTCCCCTTGTTCTTCAGAAGAGGATGGTCCTACTCGTGACATGAGTTTTACCTCCAGACTGAAATCAAGTTTTCAGAGTTGAGTAAATTATTGCCCTGTCTCGTTGAAATTAAATTTAAATTTCTCCCCAATTGTTGCTGCCCTAAAAGTTTGCTTTTTTCGTCGCCTGAGCCTTTGCAATAAAGCGTTTCGATAAATACTACACTTTGTTCAAATCGAATGCCCTTTTTTCTAGGCAAACTCGAATGCAATTTTGTGGCCAACCCGATGGCCAAGCCTGTCTACTCCGCTGGGCCGTTGATGTTTGTTTATGGGCAGCGCCTTTCATTAGTGGCCAACTTGATGGCTGACTGGCAGGAATGGATGTCAGTACAATGTCATTTGTAGCCTATGTAGCCCATGCCCAATGAAGCCAGCAACATGCCTCAATCACAACGATTCAGAGCATGTTCTCAGTCTCCGGGGCTACCATTTTGTTGTTTGTTGAAAAGGGTTCCATTCCGATCATGACTTCCATTTTCTCAGAATTTCAATTAAAATGATATGAATTCACTTTTTTCCATTGTTTTCCTTGGTTTTCTCAGGGAAAATGAGATCTGAAAAAAACTCATTATTGTCATCATATTGTTTCGACATCAATGGGCCATATACCTCTCCCGCAATGAGCTCCACACAAATAACACGACGCATTGGTTTATCTCTATAAAAACTGTGACTAACTGTCCTGCTTTTCGCATCCATCTATTTGGTTCACTGTGTTCAGTCATTTATTTGTCTGAAGTTTTTTTTTTGTGCACGTCAATTTAGTGTAAAAGAAAACGGTATTGATTGACTTTTCCTATGATTTTTAGTTGGTTGTTTTTTAATTTCTTTAATTTTTTGCCAATTAAGTGCTTGAAGAATTTCAAGATCTAAAAGGACTATATGGGATGATTGATAAAATATAATTGTAGACAATGTTCTCTAAAATTTAAACATTCCGTTCTAACTTTCAGATCTCTACCTACTCTACCTACCATTTAAGGTAAGAGTATCAAACATTTCCCATCGATAAAGTTACACCTCCTACCCTTAACACCACTGTGACCAATTCTCTCCATTCCATTTCCCCGTTTAATTGATTCCGAGTGTCTCCTGTCCAGCGGAGGGCAACGCAAACTCTCATTTCCATATAACTTTTTTCCTCGCCATCGACTGAGCATCGGACAAAAACTCATAACTGTCATTGTTATTGCTCTCGACGTGGTCCTATTGTCCGGCTCAAATGAGGCGTAGGCATCACCGCCTGATGGACTGCACAAAAATGTACCACAGCGCCACGAAAACCAAAAGAGACAACCGGAAGGTACAACTTTTTGCTTAAACTATGGTTTCCCGTCTGACGATTGTCGGGAAGACCGTTTATCAGGCTGTGCGAAGCCCAATGAAACAGTTTTTCTGATGAATGCAATAAGCAAAAGAATACTTTTCTCTTTTCTTAAACAGCTCTGGACTCAAGCTGTATTGGAGAGCCCTATGAGTGGAGCGAAGTATCCTGTCAGATAATTGCAGCTTTCTGTTTAATGTAAAGGTAATTTATCTGGAAAACCTTTTTAGAGTAGAGTAAATAACATGAAAATAAGACAGATTGGATCCACCACAACGGAACCAGCGAGAATGAACAAAAGATTAAGTAACAAAAAGTGTTTTTCTCCGAAAAAAGGAGAAAGCCCTGCAACAAAAGGAACCGAAACACTCTCAGAAATTGGCCCGACCAAGAACATTATTGAGTAGAAATGGCAAACAGGAAAAAATGGTCGTTAACCCGAAGTCATTAGAAACCCATTTTGGTTGTGTAAATGGGGCTATGAAGGAATAGAGTAAAATAATCAAAATCAATTGAATTTCTTTCACGGAAATAAACGGAATCCATTCACCTAAAACTTTGAGGCTTAGCAACGTTTCACTTTCTTATCGCCCGCTTTAATACTATTTTAATTAGAAATGAAAACTGTTTTCTCTTCGGACTCCTTTACTTAATTTCGAAACCCGAAATCAGTGCTTACTTGGCAATACTTTTAATGCTAGACTTCCCCGTAAACGGAAGAGCGGGCCACAAAGGTTGCTACGTGACCTTCTCATTGAAGCCCATTCTGCCTGCCATCTGTCAAATTTGAGTGCATTTAAATAGCTCAAATGTCGAGCCGACATTAACAGCATTAGCATCAGCATCTGATCCAGATCCAGCTCCACATCTACCTGTCAACAGCAATGATAACAATGATATTAAACAACGACAGCAAAAACATGTAGTCATGTGCGGTTAATGATTGTCAGCCACAGATCTGCAATGTACATACACTTATAAATATGTATATAGGCAAGGGAATATATAGCCCAAACAAAATAAACACACTTTTTCTGAAAATAATCGTGTTTCTTTTGTATATATATATGTATAGTTTGACTGGCAGTGCAAAAGTACACTCGGACTTGTCAGCTTAACCCATACATTATGAAAATGAACCCCCGGTCTTAAGCTATTATTAAACCATCCGTAGATACCCTGAGTTTCAGCAAGTTCTATTTGATACCTTATGACAGGATTCGCCTGCAGTTAATGTTACCTAGAGCCCCCTGGGTATAGGCGGGCTCCACTACTAATTAGCTATGTAATTAACGCAGTTGAATGCAGTTCCTTGATAAACTTTTTATTTAAAGATAAACACTTCACACTTCCGATATGATCTGTACAATATCTCTGTACAATATTTTTACTCGAAAAATCGCACTCAAACGTTTTCACGAGATCGCACTCAAACGTTTTCACATCAGTCGTTTCGCCCGCATATTTTCTGCTCAATTTAACTACTCAAACGTGCCATACTGACATCCCAAGGTTTTTCCCATCCCCGATGTCCTGCCTCCTTTATGATTGATGGGAGGTATCCAGGAATGGACGTCAACCATGTGACTGCAAATTATCTCCGCTGGACTGGTTGACTTTTCTCTTTTTGTCAATCTCAAAGAGCACTCTCACTCCCGGGGATCGAAATGCTTTAAAAACTTAAAATTCATGACTTATTTTGTTCACACATTAAACACATTTCAATGGTCGACCTTCACTTTGGAAAATGTACTGTAATTACGCGGCAAATGCGAGGCATTAGTTAAGGAAACAAATTAAATTTGAATAGGGAGTTCCCTGGATATATTCAATGCAAATTTTATTTTCAATTACTTATAAAATTACTTATAAATTTAAAGTTTCATATTTAAAATGCGTTATAATTCCTCTTATGGAGAATGGCAGAGCTCTTCGTACGCATTGTGCCACATACAGAGAGGTCCGGAGATACATTGGTAACAGGCAGAAGTAAAAAGGAAGGAGAACAGGAGAAGATTATACGGTGCTCTGTGCCGATTCCGTGGCTGCTGCTCGTACCGTCCTGGACCTGATGAACATTGCAACAAGAGCCGCATTTTAATTGAGTTCATTAATTGATAAATGCTTCTACAGGTTTTCGTCTGTCTCTTAGATATTAATTTATTGATTTGTTGTCCGTGTGTACAGGTCTCAACGCAAATTGAATAAAAATATAAAATAAAATTAATTGAATTGAACACACCTTATTTTTCGGGGAAAAATAAAGAGGGCAATAACAAACTGGGAGGATTTCAGCGCGAGAGTGAAATTTACCTATTAGAAAACACCCTACTAAATCCGTTTTTTCAAAGAATCCTAAAATCCTAATATATTAAACTGGTATTTGACTAATTTTTGAGCCAGACACAAGGCTGAAACTAAAAATAGGAATCTCTGGAGCTCTCTGGCAAAAAGCTGCGCCTGTCCAACTCGATCTCAAATGTATGGCGAGGATGATGGGGATTGCTTGCATACCAAATAAATATTCAACGCTATAAGTCACTAAATATCATATCAACAAATTTCCTAGGATATTAATAAAGAATAAATATCATTTTGTAGAAAAATGGCGGAAAAAACCCACACATAATATTCTATCACGTGTCCAGGGGGTGGCAACTAATTAGGATATACGTGAAATGAAACTTCAAATAAAAAATTAACTGCATTTTAAAACTCTTTTTAAAGTTTACCAACCAAATTTCTCAATAAACATGACCAACAGAAATTAATTAAACATCATTCACAGAAAAGGGACTTCATTTTCAGCTGCTCCAGAAGTGTCTGGCTATACATAGCTATCGCTGTGGCCTGGATTTGGCTTTTGCTTTGGCTTTGTATAAACTTTAAGTGCAATGCTGATAAACGATGCTAATTATCAAAAGTATAAAAGTTCTGGAGACGCTCTTCGGCTACATAAAGCAAACTTTTCGTCACGTTCCAGTGCAGGCGAAACAAACTTGGTCGAGGCTCCTGCTATAAGACAACGTTTGCCTTCCCGGAATAGGGTTTCATTTCCATCATTTGCTAATTTTTGTCGGCAACTTATCGGAAAGCTTTCGGAGCCAGGTGTTCCTTTCAGCGATAGATTATCTAAATGATATTAATAAAATAGTTAAGAAGAATCTATGATATGGCATTTTCATGCATGGAAACATTCCAGAAAAAAGTGTTTGGAATAGTAGTCATTTGTTTATAGAAGGTGCTCTTGCTTAGTCATATGAAAAGAGAGGATGGATATTTGTTAAATAGTTTGAATGTGGCGGCAAATATTGTTCCTGTGAATTCTTCATTCCAGCAAAAAATGTTCCTAGCTATTCGAAAGCGGTACTTTCTCTCGGGCTCAAGGAAAAGCTCATTAAAATCAGCCAGCACTTTCAGTTGGCGGACCTGCATTACCTTTTTTGTCTCTGCCAAAAGACAAAATTTAAGCACCGAAAACTTTCACATATCTTCTGATGTAGCTTGGCTTCTTCTACAGCGAAGGAAGCAAAACCAGGACCGGTAAAAAAGGGACACTTTCACATGACTAGGGCCATACAAAGATGCCAGCAGCAGCTGTACAGAATCCGTAAGCGATAAAAGTGCAAAGTTTCAAGCCCAGTTTGATGTCTTCTTTAATCATCTATCCATCCGAAGGGCCTGGAACACAGGTGCTCTCTTACGTTTTTGTGGTAGTTGCCTGTGATGACAAATTCTCAAGGCGGTTGTAAAATTATGCTAATTTTTACAGCAACAAAAGCAACTCAAGAAGCAGCTTTTGACGACAGGTTTTGAATTTTTACGAAAACAAAATAATCAAAATTTCATGATGGCATTACGATTCAATTACTTTACCTCCGAAAGAGTAGTCGTGTGAGTCGACAATTATATACCTGGTACTCGATGGAAGCAGTTGAGTATGTATAAAAATGAATGCTATTAATTGATTAATTCCATTAATAGCATTAATGCTAATAATGCTATAAATTCAGTGTCTTTATTTTTCGTATATTAGAACACTGACTTTTTTAGGTATTAACCATATAGTTTATGGCGTTTATTCTTTAGATCCTTTTAAACTTATTGATACTTATAGATTTATGCTTCGATTTTTCGCGATCTGAACTGTGCGAGATTCTGGCAGCGACTGACTCACGTTGCAACTGAGTAAGTGTACTATCGATATCGGAACAGAGACAGATGCACTATAGCTAAGACCGCGTCTGGTGTTCTTTGTCACTCCTCTACCAAAACTACATCCTATATACATATATGTCTATAAATCAGCATCAACTGTCCTTCTTTGACAGTTATTTGTATTGCTGATTCTGTATGCAATTCCATCATAGATCTATTCAAAAGAATGCTTATGATCAACATTTCTACAAACTTATGGGACCTTTGATTTGGATCATGATATATTCATATTCAGCTAACGGTGTCTTTTTCTTCTTGCACTAATACATTATGATACCCACCTTTTAATACCTGTGCTATACGTGAAGTACCGGGTATAAAATGTGTAACTGGTGTTGCGTCTTCTACTCAAAGCTGTTTCTTTTCCTTTGGAGTCTTCACTCTGTTAGTCCCCTTATAAGTTAGTCCCCCCGAATAAGTTAAGGAGGTTCCTAGCCTTTGACGTCTAAGATACAGAACGTGTCTCTGGCACGTGACAGTGCGGTTGGTCAGCAAAACTCATGAACTTGTGTGCACATAAGCTTTAAAGCTGTCAATATTCCTCTAGAGAGGAAAAGTTGCATTCACCATAAGCTTAGTGGTTCCATGGTGTGAAGGCGAAGACCAACTAGAATTTTCAGTTCATGCTTAAGTTGGAAGCTCCTTCTGCTGTTTGTGTGGAATATTTATCCGTAACATCTCAATAGTTTTTTATACTTTGGTATTTCGTTGAAGTTTTGACTGCATAAGAAGCACAGTTTGTAACAAAATTTTGCCATTTCCCCACACACACACAAACACACTCAGCTGCTTGGCGAAAAAATTTTTGTTGAATTTTTTTTGATTTTCTTTTAAGAAAAATTGCTTGTTGCAAGAGCATTTATTTTTTTAATTTATTGGGAAAACTTATAAGTTTCGTTCATCCACACTGTCGCTGTCGCTTAGCAACACCCAAAGTTCGAAAAGCAAAACAATCAGGCGATTGCCCGACGCCAAGGAAATATGTGTTTAGCATTAGCATTAATTTTTCAATGCCTTCGGGTGCTGTCGCTCTCAGCGTCAACAAATTACGATATCATTATGAATGAACACAATTTGACAACCAAAACTGGTACTCAGAAACTGGTAAACAAGAAAGAAAGTTCAGCCTCAGAGGCTATGACTGAATATCTAATACACTATTGTTTTCTGGGTTATTTACCTAAAATATTTCTACAGATCCTGCTTTATCTGAAGGTGAGGAAGGAGACCGACTGGTTTTACTTGCCATTGGTTTTTTTCTTTGTTTCTGCTGAATGTGTACAAAAGTTTTACTGAATTTATAATGAGTGTTGCATAAATTACATCACTCAACAAAATTGAACTTTTTTTCCCGCTTTGGCCCAAAATGACTATTTCTTATAGATTTTAATTATACCCGGTACTCCAAGAGTATAGGGGTTTATTAGATTTGTGGGGACAACGGTTGTGTGTAACGCCCAGAAGGAAGCGTTTCCGACCCCATAAAGTATATATATTCTTGATCAGCATCAATAGCCGAGCCGATATAGCCATGTCTGTCCGTCCGTCCGTCTGTCCGTCTTCATTTGTGCCTATATCTCAGAGACTATAAAAACTAGAGCAGCCAAATTTTGTATCCAGTCTCCGAGTACGAGAAAACGAAAAACGCAGAATCATGGAAAATGACCGAGTCTACCAGACTGCCGAATCTGGATCAGGTCGGATCATTATTATGGACAGAAGGAACAAATTAAATTTCATGGGGCTACGCAACGGCTGCCAAGCGCTGACTCATGCCCCCTCTCTCTGTCGCAAACACTTGTACGCCTCAAATATGTAGTTATACATGTAGAAATGTAGAAGCAGATGTAAAAAGCATATACAAACAAAATTGGAAACATGTATAATATTCCAAAAATGATTTGACTTCATTGTTTGAAATATTATTTTTTGCCCAAAATTTATTTCGTCACTTTTGCGAACATATAATAAATTGCATAAATCGTAAGCTCATATACATATGTATGTATATACTGACTGAGTTCCGGGTATAAAGTAGAGCCTCGGCCTTTGCCACGGCTCACAACGTTCTCCCTCGTTTTTTTAATGAATTTTGTGTTCTAGGTTTAGTTTTTTAAAGTCTTTTTTATATCAAAAATAATTTTTTGTTTTAATAATTATAGCAGTAAGGGTAGTCAGACACGTTTAGCTGCTTTAAATATTTAATAGTTTTTATATTTAATAGTTTTTATTTGAAATATAATATAATATTTGTATTTATTTGATCCTCAGTTTGTAAATCTCCCATGCGAACTTTATCTTTATTTATCTTTATCCGCGGACATGAATTCCTGTCGAAGTACTACACAATTCACATATAAATTCCATCTACTAGCATATCTCCCATCAATACCTAAAGAAGTGTCATAGAGGTAATCAAACAAAAATTAATTTCAGCTGTCAACGACTAGACAGAACCTTTTCGCTGACTACGAAATGAATACCGGAGAGACTTCAGCTTAGTCGAGACTTTGACAATGCAGGATACGGCGGAAATATCAGCTCATTTGTCGGTCGCCGCCACGAGGTGGAAAATAAATTACGCGGCACTTTAGCCAAACCTTGTGCTCGTATGTTGACAATTCAGTTGTGGGTGGGAGTGTGGGTTGGAATGCTGGTACGGAATTACCAGGCTGGGTTGCCGTTGTCGTAGAATTAACCACATTCGCATAAAGTCACGCACAAGAGACAACAAGACGTGTTTGTTGGCCCTTTCAGGGCATACTACCCAGGTCCTGGTTTGTTTGTTTGTTTGTTTGTTTGTGCTTCGCGGCTTTTGTTTGATACGAGCCATTTGTCAACTCATTATTGGCCCTGGCGGCTGCCGCTGCCGAGAAAGTCCTGCTAATTTAACATTTGTTTCAAGCCCAATCCTCTTTAAGTTTGCCAATTGTGTCCTTCATTTTTTGGCGGGTCATCACAGTCCTGACCTAACCTAAGACATAAAAGAAAAAAATATAGGCGTTTAAATATTTTTTTTTCGACTTTTCCTGAGTTTTCAAAGACAAAATTTAGGAAACAATACATCAAAAAAAAAATTAAACATCCAAATCTATCAGAAAAAGTCATTTTTGGCGACAGCGGAAAAGTCGTGTCGACTAGTGCAATTATCCCTTAAATGACTTTTAATGAATTTCATTCGATGGTTTATTCTTCTTAATTTTGCAACCCAGCTGGTCAGACACGGGTTTATTATTGCCAAGAATAACACGACCAAAGTTCTGAGCCCTCCAAGCCGATCCTTGATAGTTATGTACCAGTATATGTAGGTCATATTTTTCTGCCTGAGTCGTAAAATCTAAGCGCACATTACTAAAACTCGACCAAACACAGCTTGATGGTCTTAATTTGTTCCTTTTAAAACTTCTGGTCGAAATAAAAGGGTAAACTTTGTGATTATATGTAAGGAGACCCCAGAAAGCCGTTTCCGTTTCTATCTGTAACAGATACATGTACATAAGTGTAACATTATATATTGACCTGTATGGGTGTGTATCTGTGTGGATTCAAGTGTGGGTGAGTGCGTAATTCAATAGCAATCCCAAGTATTCGAAGTGCTCTGATGTGTAAAGGTGCTGGGGCAACACCCCTCAGACAAATTCTACTGCCACAGCCAAACCCCCTACGTCTGTTCCGCCTCGCTTTTAGTATCAGTCATTGTGGATTCAGCTACCGAAATTAGATTAGACATAGATTACCCCGCACTCTCGTTCGCCACCTATCAAACAACTTCGATTTGCATGTGCTGGTAAACCCAATATGTAATTTCCAAAGATAATATAGAACTCTAAAACGAACTGTGAGGCCCCACAGTAACTGAATCACTTGGGATGCAGAGTTAGGTAAATACTCGCTCTTCACACTCTCTTCGGCAGCTTAATTCTGCCTCTTACATTTTATTCTGTTAATTATAGCCCAACACGAAAATATTTTCTGCAGCAGCTGCAAAAACAGTCGATTTGTCTTCAGGGGGAGGACTCGTACGCAGCATACTTTTCGCCCAAGGTATTACCAATCGACCAAAAAAATAAAACCAAGAAAATGAAGTAAAAACGTGTGCTTGATTAAGCCATGAGCACTCGAAATTTGACTTACAACTGAAAAAAATTCGCATTTAAAAAGTTGTGGAACAAAAAAATTGAACTTTTGCGACAAAAAGAAAGTGATATCAAGAAAACTTATTGAAACTTCATTTGAATTGGTAGCCAACGCACTTATCGATAGCCACAAGAGAGGCAACATTATTGCATAGAAAAGAGTAGCCATTGAGGAGCTAATTGAGATCCTTAGGTTCCTTTTCACGACAGTTTGTGCGATCGCTGCGGGATAGCCATCCGAACAACAGCTACAAAATGCTGCTGAATAACAACAGCTGCGGAATGCTGCTGAAAAACAACAGCTGCGGAATAGCTTAAAGCGGCCGCAAAGGCACAAGTCCAAAATTTTTTACAGCAAATTTCAAATCCATCGACATTTTTGATAAAATGAACAGTTCCAATCGAGCGAGGAAATGCTCTGCAAATAGCTTCCATTCTATAACTTACATTTGAAACACAGAGATTTTCATTAACTTTAAAGTTGGCCAGCTATTGTACATAATCCACACGGCAACAGAGGGACTCTCAGAGTCATATATTTTATAAATGAATTAAATGTATCTCTCAAGATTTGAACTTTCCAAGCAGCAGCCGCAGAAGCAAAGGGCAATTGCAGCAACCGCTGTTCATAATAAAATTGCGTAGAAATATAAAATGTAAGATAATTTTTAAAGTTCGCTCCTTTTGTACGAAACGTTTTTCTAGCACGAAATCCCGAATGACCCCAAAAAGGTTTGCCACGGATCGATTTATATGCATGTAAGTCCCTCCGCTGTAGCGTTAAAGTGTGCAGATCCAAAGAGAATGTTAGAGAGCGAGCTCACAATTTTCACAATTTAGCGTTAATTTGTTGTGGAAATTTTTAGCCTGCACCGCAGACATTTTTGCAGACATCTCACCCAACCCGACATTTTTCACAGCCAAAAATAGACAAGCAAAGGAGAGAATGTCCAGACATTTGACAACGCTGCTGAGTGAACAAAGATATCAGTTTCCATGGGTTCTTTAAGGAAATGAGATAAACTCGGGGGTAATTGCCACATCAAGCAGATGAGCTCTCATTTATATGGCATATTTCTAGGTGTCACCCAACATATGAGGCTGGATAAGTAACGCAATGCGATGGCGGGGAGCTGTTAACATGGTAAGCAATTTATTTGCGTCGTACTTGCGTACTAGTGAAGTACAATTTTCCAAAATTTGCAAGTTTTAAAGGGATAACAAAGGCAGGGCCGGGAATATATGCAAATATGTATGTACATTTGTACATACATATGATGACTGTACAATATTTTTAAAACACAGTATAGCTCCCGAATGTTGCCCTGTCCAACTTAAAAATGAAATTTCATATTGTATACACAATCAACAGGTCAAAAAACATAAAAAACTTGCTATTCATCCCATCAACTATTTGTCTTTCATGTATAGTAATTATATAAATTAATTACTTCGATTGCCCATTTAGATACCATACCAAAAAATTACATTTCATTCCTTTTTTAATCTAGTACGTCTTAACACGTCTCTTAGCAACCCTCATCATCAAACAAACAAACATCAATCCCCTGTCATCATATAATACCCAAATAAATCACTTTTTATAAGTAAATGTATATGTATTCTACACAGCATTTACCGATTGAACGCTGCGACCGTCCGCCAAATTCAATAAAGTGATAACTATGATAAGTCAATGACTTTGTTGCAAATATCCTTGGACGGTGGAAAAACCACGCCAATAAATAGCTGCAGAGTAGAATAAAAAGCAAAAATATAATTGATTTTAGATGCGATGCGAAAAAGAGAAGGAAAACAACTGCAGAAAACACAAAAGCGAACAAAGTGAAAGTAAACAAACTTTCCTCGTTTTCCATTACCATTTTGAAAACGGGTAAAAACAATCAAATCGATTAAAAGTGACGTGGAGGAATCCACACTATAAATTTAAATACATTTTATTTGATAACGGAACTTAAAATTTTTGATTAAGCAAAGACAAATATAATCGCATAAAATGTGGAAATATTTTAAATTAACTTGATTTAATACCAAAGAATAATAATTTCACCCGCAGTGACTCCAGTTGTGGGATCCAACACAAATCATAATTATCCTGCATCATGCCAATCATCTATAGCGAAGAGTATAGAAAATTACACATCAATAAAAATCCTATTTCAACTTTAATCAATTGCAAACAAGTATTTCCATCTCAAATAAAGCTCTTGAGCTGTGCTGTAGAATTTATAAGAAATTCCTTCAACTCGATTTGCGGTTCGCTTTTTGTTGGAAAAACGCTCAGCCAAGAACAGCGGAAATTCATAGCCACTTTCCTGCATTTTGTGGTTGCTCGTTGTCTAAATTGTTGCCATTTCTGCCACTGCCACAGCTTGCTTTGTTGCCACTGTTGCTGCTGATTGTTGACAACAGCGACAGCGACATCAGTTTAGTTTTTATCAGTCTTATGCTAATAGATTTGCAGCAGCTGCTTCTTGTCCCCAACCCCTGTAGACAGGGTCTTGTTTGGGATGTAGACAAAGTTCAGATTGGTCTTAAAATAAACAAAGCACTTGAGAATTTCACCATCAAGCTGAAAATATTTCAAATAATTCAAGATGATTATTAACAGAGCTCTGCGGTTAAAATTCCATTCACTCCAACGCATGACATGGCACATGGACGGAGAGCATATGAATCCTTTTGTGTTGGCCCAGCAAAAACAGCAAAATAACAACAACAGATGCATTCTCCTCTAATTGTATTAATAATGGAATTTTAGGATGGGGAAGATAGGAATGCCCCGGTTAGAAGGGACAACTATGAAACGAACAACAAGTGCAGAAATCAGCAATTTTTGCGGTCATGCCACAGAATAATCGAAAGAAAAAAACCAGCAACCCTGCTGTTGGTTGAACATTCCACTTTCCTCCAAATTTTACTTCATTTTATATTCGTTTTCAATATGCGGCCTCGACCTTTTTCGCATATCTTTATCATTTTTAGTATAATTAATTGCTCTTTTTCTGGGTATCTGGGAGTATTCCTTTTTATTATTCTGCTCTTGAGCATTCAAGTGTAGACAGGGGCATCAGTAATGGGCATTCAAACGGAATAAAATATGTCAGCCAGATTCATATTTCCTAGCCTCACCGTCTACCATATATATCACTTCTACTGAGGCACGTTCCCTGCCCATATGAATGTATCCCACCCTTCTCCTGAGGCAATCAATATCATCCACAAAAAGGAAGCACTTGGGTTGTCAATATTAAAATAGAAAACATTTCATTGGCCAGCCTTCCGCATAGATGTAGGCCTGCAGTCCGTCGACATGATTAGAACTATAATAAGCCTCTGTCGCAAAAAAAAGAAGAAGGAAGAAGAGATTTATTTCGCTGTGTTCTTTGCCTATAGCCTTGGATACCCAACAATGAGGGACTGCCAAGAGAGATGAGGGCGTGGCAGGCGTAACTTGTAGTTAACTGTGTACAAGTTTTTGCAGAAAAATTCAATGTTTTTCAAAATTACATGTGTTGACATCTGATAAAACCAGAAAAAGCAGAATTGCATATTAAAATTATTTCGATAGGAAATTATGTACTTTCTTCTATTTGTGCCGAACGTCCAATTAAAATCATTTTACCTTCTTTAAGGGTATTCAAATGTAAGCAGCATGAGCAAATTTGTTGTGCAAATTCTTGGATGGTCATTTTTTTTTGGAACATTCTCCTTTTCAGATATCTTTTCCAATTGTAAATTTTAAACTGTTGACTAAATTATGCAGTTGGAGTCTTGGAGCCTACAGTCATTTCATACAGATGGACAGTCAAAAGGATACACTCGTATTTGTTAAACTGCTAAGACTGTTATTCCTTTTCTGTTGTGACTGGGTTCGGCCCCGTTCAAATTCAGATTTTACACAGAAATAATTTATTACACATTACTTATGTAATGAACGAACATCCAAATAAAAATAGTATGCAAAGATTGATGACACTTTCGCCAGCACATGAACCCCACATGATTGTTTTCTGATTAATTGGCAACATTAGACGCCTTAGTATGGGTCTGTAACACAAATTGGACTCAAGCTGAAGCTTTCAAAGAGAATGAAACAAAAGAGCATTGGTTAGAGCAACAGAAGCAGATATGTATTTGATTTTGGATCGATTCTGCTTCTGGCATTGCCGTCACAAGCTGCCAATCCGTTTGGAAAACTTTATAGTAAATGGTGGTCATGGCAAATGTTGAATTTTGGCTGACATAATTCTCAAGTATAATGACAAACTTGCTTGTTTTCATAAACAGCTGCCAGACAGGTGCGGGAATGCACTCTATTGAGAAATTTCCTTTTATGCAGCATACACCCCACTTTAGCTGCTGCCACGTGCTGTAATGTTTCTGTCTGGTATAAGATTAAAATTTTTTTTTCTGGAACTGATTAATTTGTTCATTTCATGCCGTGAATAAAAAAACGAGGGGAAACGTTGTGAGCCGCGGCAAAGGCCGCGGCTCTTCTTTATACCCGGTACTCAGTCAGTATATATGTATATGTATGAGCTTACGATTTATGTAATTTATTATATGCTCGCAAAAGGGACGAATTAGATGGAGATCTTTATATATTAGATCTGTTTTCATTTGTTTTTACATATAATTTTTACATCTGCTTCTACACATCTACATGTACATGTATAACTACATAATTGAGACGTGGAAGTGAGTGCGAGAGAGAGCAAATGAGTAAGCGCTTGGCAGGCGTTGCATAGCCACTGATATTTAATTTGTACCTTTTGTCCATAATAATGATCCGACCTTATCCAGATTCGGCAATCTGTTAGATACGGTCATTTTCCATGATTCTGCGTTTTTCGGGGCGTGGCGTGGCCAAATTTTGAAATAAACTTGTTCTGAATTGATATCACAGGAGGTTGGATAGAAAGTTTGGTTGCTCCACCTCTTATAGTCTCTGAGAACTAGGTGTCAAACAAGGGGGACAGACAGAAATGTCTATATCGACTCCGAACAAACTACGGACCTGACGTAGCATAAGCCAATGAAAAGCGAGCGGGAGTGAGCCGCGGCTCTACTTTTATACCATGTATATTTTTGAATAAAATATGTATGTTTATGAATATGTATTCATCTTGTGATGTATCTAACCCAACATACAACACGGAAGCTCAGAAGTCGTCGACTGCAGCATACTCTTTTTCCTCTGTCTTTTGGTGTCGCTTTCGCAACAATAACGAATTGATTATTTGGTTATTGCGATTTCTTCGCGATCTCTCCTAAGTTTGCTCGCACTTGTCATGAGAGATATTGCACTTAATTTATTGACTTTTCAAGTACATTCCTAGGATAGTTAAATCGCAAAATTAAATTTGAGCAATAGCTAACTGCACACCTGATGAAATTTAATCATTTACCAACAGCGTCAATTACTAGATCTTACAGCATAGTGTTATACGTCGAACGTATTCAGAGGAAAAAGTTTAGCATCAGCCAACAGCAAATAAATATTTCATTCAAAACCATTCGGTCGTCCAGTAAACATCGAATATTCGAAAAAAAAATAAATAAAATGGGAAAGGAAAATAGTGAGTGAAATACAAAATAAATAGTAAAAATAGGAATGAAATAAAATAAATTTATTCCGATCAGAATACAAGCCGAACGCCGAGCAAACCGAAGCAGTGAGGCAGGAAGTCGAGAAGACACAGACCGCGAAGCCCCTACAACCGCTTCAGCTAAAAGGTATGTGAAGGATTGTTTTCTGCTCTTTGGAGGAATTTAAGTAGTCTCAACTTTTGGGGGACATCTGCGAGAGGGCTAACAGTTACTAAATCAGTTAAGTGTACCAGTGCTCCAAAAATCGCGAAACAAGGACCTTAAGGTGAATCGCGATTTTCTGTTTTTGCTTTAATAAGGAGGAGACAGGAGAAAAGCTACCTCTAGAGGGTAATTTTTCGGCCGAAATAAGCAAAAACAAATTTTCAAAATTTGACATTTTGTTCAAAGGGATACTCGAAGTAGGTGTCTGACCGGCAAATAGTTTACAAACATGAATTCTTCATAAATCGCGGTCCATTGAGGGTTTTTAGTTTTAGATGTTTGTTGCACAGGTCTATGGATCGAATATTTACCTTTACTTCTTCCACTTATTAATCTGTAGCTGCTGGTGCTTATGCAGACGGAGATTATGGGGGTTCTGCTGCCTCTGGTTTGCAGTTTCAGAAAGAGCAGCAGGAAGAAACCCAAAGAGCCCAGGGACGAGGTCTGCCTATACCGCCTCAGACCCAGAGAGCCCAGGGACGAGGACTGCCTATGCCGCCTCAGACTCAAAGAGCCCAGGGACGAGGTCTTCCTATGCCGCCTCAGGCCCAAAGAGCCCTGGGAAGTTGTCTGCCTGTGCCGGCTCTACCAGGAGCCAACATAAAACGTGGAACCCTGGGGAAACCCGGTCAAGTTGCTGTCAATTATTTGGATATAAACTTAGATAAAATGCCATCGGTTACATACCACTACGATGTGAAGATCACACCCGAGCGTCCAACAAAGTTCTATCGTGATGCTTTTGAGCTGTACAGAGTTCAGCATTTGGACGGTGCGATTGCCGCCTACGATGGGCGCGCCTCATGCTACACGGCGGAGAAACTGATCTTCAAGTCCCAAGGCACTGCAGTGAAGGTAAGTTAAATTTTACCTATGCACAACAATTCGTTCAAATACGAACGTGTTGCTCTAAACATTGCTCTCCAGGTGACCGACTCCCACGGTCGTACCCTGATGTACACTGTACAACTAAAGGAGACAGAGGAGCTGGAGGTCGACATGAGCTCTCTGAACAGGTGCGTGGTGCTCAAGCCATTGTGTGAGCAGTGAAACAATTGTAGTGTCATATCCCCCTTTTGCAGCTATTTTACAGACAGGATATACGAAAAGCCTATGAGAGCCATGCAGGTTCTGGAGGTTGTTTTGGCATCCCCCTGCCATAATTCCGCTATACGCGCTGGTCGCTCCTTCTTCAAGAGGTCCGATCCTGGAAAAACCTATCATCTTGGCGATGGCTTCGAGGCTCTGTTTGGCCTCTATCAATCAGTCGTCCTTGGGGATCGTCCGTTTGTCAATGTGGACATATCTCACAAGTCATTTCCGTTGGCAACATCCGTCTTGATGTATATTGAACGGTATCATGTGCAGAAAATTGATAAGAGAACTAATCTTGAGGACCAGCGACAAGATATCGATTCGTTTCTGATGGGTCTCAAAGTCATTTATGAGCCCCCAGCGTGCTTTGACAGAGCCCCGATCGTCTTCAGAGTCATCGGACTTTCCAAACTTCCGGCCAGCAGACAAACCTTTGAGCTTGATGAGAAAGAGACGACCGTTGAAAACTATTTCGCATCTCGGGGCTATAACATACGATTTCCGATTTTACTCTGCTTGCATGTTGGGTCTCCGTTAAAAGAGATTTACTTGCCCATAGAACTGTGTCGAATCGAAGATGGCCAGTTGCTCAATGTGAGTTCTGTGCTCTCCTTAGGATTGCTGGTTTGTTTTATGTATGTACATATGTTTCCTATTGCAGCGCAAAGATCAGTCCGCTCAGGTGGCGGCCATGATAAAATATACTACCACATCAACGAATGAGAGAAAATCCCAGATTATGCACTTGCTTTCATACTTCAAGCACAATTTGGATCCAACCATCGCCCGCTTCGGCATTCGCTTGGAGAACGATTTCATCACGGTGCAAACACGGACTCTAAATCCCCCGATGGTGGAATATAATGGAAACAGTTTAGTTTCCGTGAGGAACGGTTCGTGGCGCATGGATCCCTCGAAATTTCTTGCTCCCAAGCCGAGGGACCACAAGTGGGCTATACTTTATGGTGGAAGGATGGTCTACAAGCAGGTGCACGATTTCAAGGAATACGTGAGTTGTGAGGTGCTGGCATCGGAATGTCGAATATCGAAGAATGTTCTCCTTCCAGGTCTTTACTCAGAGTCGCAAGGTCAATCTGTGCCTGGATAAAAAGGCCGAGATACGGATGTACAAGAATGAACGGGACCTAGAAGTTTGTTTTGGGGATTTCAAGCGAAGCCAATGCGATTTGGTGTTCGTTATTATACCGGATTCTGGGACCACCTATGATTTCGTGAAGCAAAAAGCTGAACTGCAGTATGGCATTCTGACACAATGCATCAAGCAGAACACTGCCCGGTTCAAATTGAACCCCCAGTGTGTTGGCAACATTCTACTTAAGGTCAATTCCAAGCTGAACGGCATCAATCACAAGCTAAAGAATGACCAGCGCACTCTACTGACGAATGCCATGTTTTTGGGTGCCGATGTCACTCATCCTTCGCCCGATCAGCGTGAAATCCCCAGTGTGGTAGGGGTTTCCGCCTCCCACGATCCTTTCGGGGCTTCATACAACATGCAATATCGCCTGCAACGCTCTGCCCTGGAGGAGATCGAGGACATGGAGTCGATAACCCTTGAGCATTTGCGTGTTTATCATCGGTTCCGGAACTGCTATCCTGAGCACATCGTCTATTATCGTGATGGTGTCAGCGATGGTCAGTTTCCCAAGATCAAGAATAAGGAGTTGAGGGGAATTTCTGCGGCCTGCTGCAAGGTACCCATGTTTTGAACATTTGCTGGCCGAAACATCGTTATTTTCTATCCGCCTCCTTTCAGATGCACATTAATCCCAAGATTTGCTGCATTATTGTTGTTAAACGTCATCATACGCGCTTCTTTCCAACTGGCACTCCGTCCCAATTCAACAAGTATAACAATGTGGATCCGGGAACCATCGTTGATCGCACCATTGTTCACCCTGGTGAAATGCAGTTCTTTCTGGTCAGCCATCAGGCCATTCAGGGGACGGCCAGGCCGACGCGCTATAATGTGATAGAGAATTCGGGCAACTTGGATATCGATCTCCTACAGCAATTGACATACAATCTATGTCATATGTTTCCACGTTGCAACCGCGCCGTGTCGTATCCGGCCCCGGCATACCTAGCACATTTAGCTGCCGCACGTGGGCGGGTCTATCTGACTGGGTGCGTATTATATTCCTCCTGGGATTCGTATATGTATTTATACATATATTGATTTCTTTCAGCACCAAAAACTTCCGATCTCTCAAGGAGGAGTACGAAAAGCGACGAATGGTTCCACAGTTGATGGAGAAAAATCCGATGTATTTCGTATAAACAGTGAGTGAATCACAACAAATAGGAGCCCTACATTATGAAATTTAATAAAAAAGAGAGAGAGAGATATGGGCCTATATGTAGTCATATGATTTATTTAAACTGTGCAAAATATTTTATAAGTTAGCGCCGTATTTGTTATCGCAGCCGAAGACTTTGTTATGCTATTTTCCATCAAACTTTTGCTGTCGCTTTTCGCAAAAAGGACGAATTGATTGCGTTGTTGGGTATAAAGGGGAGGGGATCTCTTTGCCTTATCTCTATATTTTATCATGAGAGATGAGAAAAGCATAGAGAAAAAGAGAAGTATCACGACCGCTAGTCACATATGCTCTAATGTAAATTATTGTATCTCGTTTACCTTTACATTTCTACACTTCGTTATATCTTTCAGCGGAATGAGAAGAGAGTTTCAATCGACTGGTTGTCAGCTGGGATCCGCAGAGAAATGGAAGTTGAAGGCCCGGCCATATGCTTGGGTAGACGATTGCGTTAGATCTGGGGTTTAGCGCTGAAGCAGAGGCAGTCATTATAGATACAACGAAATTAAATTTTATTTTTCTTTTATTACATCATATGTAATTATCTATGGTAAATAAATGTGGCAAGCATGCCCACGAGCCTGTTGGTCTATGCTATATACAAAGTGTGTGTGGAGAGGGGATCCTCAAAGGATGTAGATCAACTGATGTTTTTTCTGCTGCTGATGTTTTTATACCCGGTACTCGAAGAGTATAGGGGTGTATTAGATATGTGGGGATAACGGTTGTGTGTAACGTCCAGAAGGAGGCGTTTCCGACCCCATAAAGTATATATATTCTTGATCAGCATCAATAGCCGAGTCGATATAGCCATGTCTGTCCGTCCGTCCGTCCGTCTTCATTTGCGCCTATATCTCAGAGACTATTAAAGCTAGAGCAACCAAGTTTGGTATCCAGTCTCCTGTGTGATCACACTACTCCAAATGCATTTAAAAATTTCGCCCCGCCCCCTTCCGCCCCCTCAAAGAACGAAAATCTGTTGTAATGAAAACCAAGAACGCAGAATCATGGAAAGTTACCATATCTTCCAGATTGCCGAATATGGATCAGGTCGGATCAATAGTATCAAAACGTCTGCCAAGCGCTGACTCATGCCCTCTCTCTCTCTCTCTCTGTCGTAAACACTTGTACGTCTCAAATATGTAGTTATACATGTAGAAATGAAGAAGCAGATGTAAAAAGTATATGCAAACTAAATTGGAAACATGTATAATATTCCAAAAATGATTTGACTTCATTTTTTGAAATACTATTTTTTGCCCAATATTGTATTTGTCCCTTTTGCGAACATATAATAAATTGCATAAATCGCAGGTTCATATATTTATATGTATGTACTGACTGAGTACCGGGTATAAGGTAGAGCCGCGGCCTTTGCCGCGGCTCACAACGTTCCCTCTCGTTTTGTGTGAGTTTATGGCACAACTTTGAAATCGACGACTGACATGATTCAGCTCTTTCAAACCCCTTCATGGAATCTATATGTTTGGACCGCAATCTTTAATAGATCTGTAACGAAGATTTTAATTTTACTATCCATGAAAACCTCATATTATTATTCCGTCTTAATTAAACTTACAAGGACATGCAATTAAAACGACGACAAGCAGCTTCATTAACAATGCTCCCCCTGCAGGGTCGCTCCCACTACACTCCGTTGAACTCCTCTGCAGTTCCCACCTCATTTCAACAGCAATTGTTTTAACTGGATGTTTTTTAACCCCTTCCTCGTAGGTAGTGGGGTATATTGTACTACTAGAAATGGAGTAAAGTGCTTTTGACAGCATTAAGTACTTGTCCTTTAGATCTTTATTAACATCTTTTAAGGTATCTTCCTAATCTGATTTAATAATAGTGAACCCCGGTTCTTAACCATGTCGGGGTCCCACCACTTCGCTCATTTCCAGTCCTGGCCCAAACCAGCGGGTCAGACCGGGCACGGTGCTCAAGTTAAACGTAGCGCATGAATCCCCGTGAATTCCCATGCATGCTGAATATGCAGAGTATTACGTGTCCAGGTCCACGTCCACGGAGTCCTATAACTTTGCATGAAAAATCAGGGGGCAGGCAGCCAGCAAGGCAGTCGGACAGGCAGCTAAGCAATATGGCTTATATATATATATTTATGCCGTTCGTAACTGTCTCATTGACAGTTTGAAAGTTAGCCGTGTAAGCTAGTCGTTGAAGCTTCAGCAAAGTCACGTGGGTCCATCCATGTCCGTGTATCGTCACTCGCCTCCTCTCACTCAAACCATCCATTGGCAACGTCTAACTAACTTCCGTAATCAAATAAATCTTTCATTTCGAATTCTGCACCCTGGGATCCCATTTCTTTGTTTCACAGACAAAAAATTAACATATCTCAGCAAACTCATTTTACACAAAAATATATCCATTCTTTCATCAACCTTTGGTGGAGCAATCTTTCAACTTTTCCACACATTTTCTTACATTTTATCTCCTTAATTAAATTATACTTCAAAAGTAATTAAAATTACTAGCCTAGATAATCTCATCGCGAAAAAACAGCCAAATAAATTTCTTCCTGAAAACATTAATGTGAATACTTCATAATTATCTTCTAATGATAATATATAATATCTTATATCTGTATATTAGTTCTGCTGTACAAAATTTTAACTTCAATTACATTTTTAAAAGAATAATTTGTTCAAGATTAAACTACATAAGTTCAAACTTAGTCTTTACCCCTCAAAATAAATTAACCTTAATTCCGTCTTTTATTTTTCCAAGTTGTGAGGTTTATTTAAATATGCAACAGGACGAAAGCAACACTTCATTTCATCCAAATAAAAACTTCATTTCACCCAGTTTCAAACCGGTTTCCAGTTTCAAAAGCCAACGCTAGACAACAATGGCAATCAGAAGAACGTGCGCCGACATAAATTTGGGGAATAAATGCTAGAAATTAAAATAGACGACAATTTTATAGGAAAAGTACGTGGCAAGGCATCGAAATGGGTTCGTTCATAATTTCGTTGGCAAATGGCGATGTAAAACTTTAATTGGAGTTGAAGCACAGCAGTGAGAATTCTGGATACTGGTTGTCCCCAGGCCA
The DNA here is from genome assembly GCA_037356375.1 of Drosophila affinis. Lineage (NCBI taxonomy): Eukaryota > Metazoa > Arthropoda > Insecta > Diptera > Drosophilidae > Drosophila > Drosophila affinis. Next base: position 32,727,358 of record CM074800.1, read on the forward strand.
AATGGAAAATCATTAGAGAAACCCATTAATTCAAATGGCCTTTCTAAAGAGTGTGAAAAGTAAATTTCTATAAAGGACATACAGTTTGTATTCCATTAACTCAAAGATTAAAAGATTTAGGCTTACCACTCAAAAAATAAAGAAGGGTGGAAGTATAGTGCGATGACAACGTCCAAGTAACCATAGTTTCGTTGCAGTTAGTCCAAATTCATCAGGCTTATATATATATTTAGTATACATTAAATTTAGTCACTTACTTGGCACCCCGCCTAAAACTTGCCCTGATTGCCATCTTTCTGACACTACTTCAAAAGACAGCAATATTTTTTATACCCGGTACTCGAAGAGTAAGGGGTATATTAGATTTGTGGGGATAACGGTTGTGTGTAACGCACAGAAGGAAGCGTTTCCGACCCCATAAAGTATATATATTCTTGATCAGCATCAATAGCCGAGTCGATATAGCCATGTCTGTCTGTCCGTCCGTCCGTCCGTCCGTCTGTCCGTCTGTCCGTCTGTCCGTCTTCATTTGCGCCTATATCTCAGAGACTATCAAAGCTAGAGCAACCAAATTTTGTATCCAGTCTGCTTTGTGATCACACTACTCCAAATGTGTTGAAAAATTTCGCCCCACCCCTTTCCGCCCCCACAAAGGACGAAAGTCTGTGGTGTACACAATTTTGAAAATACGAGAAAACTAAAAACGCAGAATCATAGAAAATTACTATTTCTATCAGAGTGTTGAATCTGGATCAGATCGGATCATTATTATAGCTACAATGAAGAAAACCATTTCGAAAGTCATCATTCCCTCTCGCTCTCTCTCACACGCGACCCCATCCGCTTTGCCCATTCGTTTAAATGAGCGCCTAGATCTCAGAGACTATAAGAGCTAGAGCAACCAAACTTTCTATCCAAGCTCCTGTGATATCACTTCAGTACAAGTGTATTTCAAAATTTTGACACGCCCCCTTCCGCCCCCACAAAGGAGCAAAATCTGTGGAATCCACAATTTTTAAGATAAATGAAAACCAAAAACGCAGAATCATGAAAAATTACCATATCTACCAGATTACCGAATCTGGATCAGGTCGGATCAATATTATGGCCAGAAGAAACAAATTAAATTTCAGTGGCTACGCAACGCCTTGCAAGCGCTGACTCATTCCCTCTCTCTCTCTCTGTCGCAAACACTTGTACGTCTCAAATATGTATTTATACATGTCATGTAGAAATGTAGGCGCAGATATACAAAGCATATGTAAACAAAAATGGAAAAATGTATAAAAATTCCAAAAAATTCATTTTTTTAATTTAAATATTATTTTCGTCCCTTTTGAGAACATATAATAAATTTCATAAATCGTAGGCTCATAAATGTATGTATGTATATACTGACTGAGTACCGGGTATAAGGTAGAGCCGCGGAGTTTGCCGCGGCTCACAACGTTCCCTCTCGTTTTAATTATTATTATTATCACAATGCGCTAATGAAACAGGGCCGTCGCTGCATTAATGGCATAGTGACCCGTATCCCTAAGGCCTCCCATAATCCTCTTTCCCTTTTAAGGCCACCTCACCCAAAATCCCTTTATAATTTGAGTCCTGCACCATTTTGCATTGCAAATAATCCCCATGACTTTATATCATCGAGCAAAACATACTTTTCTCACTCGCTACCACTCTTTCACCCCTTCTTTCTACTCACCCATACGTTTGTTGTTTCTCCCTTCTCTCTCTTTTGTGTGTGCAGCTTGCAAAATGGCCACATCAATATGGCGGCCTTCGATAGGATGCCGGCCATTGTCAGCGTGTTCAAGAAGCACATGCAGGCGATGAAGGCAGCCCAGGCGCCGTCCAATATGCAACAAACTACAAAACTCGGCGAAGCGAGTATGTAATATTGGCAAAAATTGAAAACTTTCCTTTGCCTTCTCCCCCGTTTTTCGTTTTTGTGTGTTGTGTATTTGTGTGTGCTTGGATTTTTCCATTTTCTTTTTTACTAGCTTCTACTCTCCGTAATTTATCGAATTTTTCCACATTTTTCACTGGCACTCGGTGCCGCCTAGTGTTTTGATACCCTTACAAGTGGGTAATTTTGACCAGAAGTTCTGTAATGGATGAAAAGCGGTACATGTGGTCCTTTAAAGCATACGAGTGTTTACATATGAATTTTCACTATAAGAATTCAAATAGAGTGCTGTCCATCTTTTCATCTGTCTACGTATGAGAGGACTCATTAGAATATAAATTTACTTGATTGATTACTTTATTGATTCCTAATGGCTTCACCTATTAAAATTAGAAAAGATTTTACTCTTAAATTCCCAGCAGTATTCGTCCTTAAGGATACATTTTTGAAATGCACTTTTAGCCTCGGTACCCCGCTAGAAGCATTAGTTTCTTGTTTTGTTTTCTTTTCTGAGTTTTGTGTAAAGTTTAAGTGCAGCGAGCAGTTGGCTGAAGGGGAACGTGCAAGAACATTTAACCCTCTCTTCTGTGTGTAAGCATACGCGTACTAGTTAAATTTTTCAAATGCCTGAGGGAAATATTCCCACCAGCACAGAAAAATTTGAGCATAATTGTAAAAAAGCGGCTGTTCTGAGCAGCAGCGGTCACTCGCATCTACTCTCACGCTCTCGGTGCATACGCACCCACACACATTCATGTTCGCCGTGCGTAATGCTTATATGGCAGTGCGTCGGTTCACTCTTGTTACAAATCGCGTATCATTATTACATACCGGCCGTCAAATTGTCTGATCGCGCTACAACGGTTCTTGGTTTCATGCCTATACATTTTGTTAACCACTAAAAATACACAAAGTTTACGGCCACGGCCTTTTATATTGAAAATAAGACATTGAAAATAGACAGCAACGGAGAATATAATTTGTTAATGTGGAGTCAGAGTTGCCGAAAAAGCTCAGCAGCTTCCAACAGCGGCAATTAAAATGTAAGCCAGAAAACGATGCAATCTAGCGATACACAAACACAAGAAAAAGATTAAGTAAAACTAAGGTCAAGCCGATCATAACCAGAAATCTAAATTCTTTCCATTTTTCCACTGTATCTACGCTTTATTTAAATCTTTAATTCCTGAAGGCACTTTCCATTCATCACAATGATAGTTTCACACCCATCCGTTCTACGAGCAGCCGTTCCCGTTTTTGCTAATTAAGTCAATTAATAATTGGTAGCCTTGTAAAAGTAAAATTTATTAATTAAATAGGTTACTTACATCGGAAAGATACCTACATAGTCTATTTTTGGTACAATTTGTATTACAAGAATATTATCAGAATTTTAAGCAAAGTATTTAATTTGTGAAAAAACGTGTTCAGAAAGAATGCAGCAAGCTCCCAACATTTTAAGGGAATATAAATCCCTTATAATTATGAAACCAGATAATTCACATTTTAATTTTGAAAGAAAAAAACATGGCAGGGCTCCTTCTTAAAAAATTGAAGCTTGATAAACTTTCAACCATAAATTCTTAAATAAAGAACTTCTAGTGAAAGTCCGAATTAAAATTTGTAGAATATACATTAAACTTAAGCAAAATTTTCAAAATTAATTTAGTTCTGTACATTTAATTGTTCGGGAGACGTTTTGCCCACATTTAATTTGAATAGGGAATTGCAATTCTGTTTTATCTTACTGGTGGTATTATAAATGTAGGAAGGGAATAAGTGAGAGTACCACTAATAAGTGTAGGAAGGGAATAAGTGAGAGTACCACTAATAAGAGTATCGAATAGATACATCGAGTAGTAGAGTAGAGAATAATCGGGAGAGAAGAGTTCGAGCTGCGAGAGTGAACGGAGGTGTGTGTGCTCCGAATAATTAAAATACAAGAAAAGACCTAAAGTGTAAAAACAGAGACAACTCATGTGAATAATCTTAAATAAAATAAGGAAAAGACTATGGAATTTAATAAATAAAACGATTGAAATATAACACGTCTAATTCGACTAAATCGGGAGGCTTATATCCAAAATCAATATAATTCTCCCCTACATTAATGGGGGCTCGTCCGGGATAAGCAATAGTGTACAATCATATTTGCATTATTGTTATAAAACACAAAATTCCCAAGAGATGCAGACTTGTGAGCGTCAAGAAGTTTCTGCAAAGGAGAGAACGAGACAGCACATTAAGACACACACACACACAAATGACCACGTCACAGTAGTGCATGAGATCGTCTGAGACAGAGAATGACAGGAAGGGGAAGCAGAAGAACAGTTACGGCATTATCCGTTATGTTCGTGCATGTCTGAGCATGTTGAAAAAAAAAAAAACCAGAGGACAACGAAAATGAAAAGAGAAGCATAGAGACTGGCATAAGGCGAGTAAAACCCAAGGTATACTAGTATACCTTGGTAAAACCTATGATGCGAAACTGTGAGAGATGCAGTGAGACATACAGAGAGTGATAAAAGAGCGTGGAAACTCCGATAAGAACTGTACAAGAGAGATACAGGGATGTAAGGAGTAACTACAACAGAGCAAAAACCAGAGAGCGGCTTCCACATACACAAACGACGGCATTATCCATCAAACGTGTGTATGGGTGCGTAAAGCGACGATAGTGTCCAGACCAGAGAGACAGAGTAGAACAGAATCCAGAGAGCAGCCTTCGCATACAACGACGACGTCATCGGCCAGCAGACGAGACGATCAAGAGCAGAGCAAAAACCAGAGAGCGGCTTCCACATACACAAACGACGGCATTATCCATCAAACGTGTGTATGGGTGCGTAAAGCGACGATAGTGTCCAGACCAGAGAGACAGAGAGAGACAGAGAGACAGAGTAGAGCAGAATCCAGAGAGCAGCCTTCGCATACAACGACGACGTCATCGGCCAGCAGACGAGACGATTGAGAGCAGAAAACAAGAACAGAAGAATAACGGAATCTGGAGAGGGGCATCCGCATACACAGGCGACGGCATTATCCAACAGAAGTGTGTATGGGTGCAGAGCAGAAAAACGACGCAAAGAGTGACTACGTGAAGACGATTTATCGTAACGAAGACGGCTGAGCAAGTATTAACTTATTGAGAGAGAGAAAACAGAGTAAAATTAACAGAGATAAAGTAAAAGAGATTTAAAGAGTGAGATAAAAATATTTAAAGTACATTTGTTAGAAGTAGATTTTATGCAGAGTCAAACATATTATTATTATTATTATTATCAAACATATTATCAGTAACTATTAATCTTAAACATTAATTTAAGTGCATATCAAATTAATTACGATTCTAATGTTACAAAACGAGATCACACAACTCACAGTAGTTGAGCTAAAAGAGAAGCTTAAGGAATTTCAGTTGAAAACTAAGGGAAACAAAGCCGAGTTACAAGAGAGATTAATTTCATATTTTGCGTCTGATGTTAATGAAGAGTCTATGTATGAGGATACATCCGATCTTAGTTTAGAAATTCAGGGTAACCAGCTAGAGGCACCAAATACAATGGCGTTTACACTCAAAGATATTCGTGATTCTTTAGTTGAGTTTGATGGCAGCCAGCATAATGATATCAACGATTGGCTTACAGATTTTGAGAGGACGGCAGAGACAGTACAGTGGAACGCTTTGCAAAAGTTCATATATAGTAGACAGTTGCTGAAAGGAGCCGCGAAGTTGTTTGTTAACAGTCAAGACGGCCTTACCAATTGGGATGCGCTTAAAACAGCGCTAGAGGAAGAATTTACAGAGAAATTGTCGGCAAAGCAGATACATAAGCAACTTGAGAATAGAAAGAAGAAGCCTAATGAAAGTTTAGTGGAATATTTTTATCAAATGAAGAGTCTGGCCAAAAAGAGTAATTTGGATGAAGAGAGCGTCATAGAATACATAATAGAAGGTATTCCTGACACCAAACAGAATAAGAGTGTGCTGTATCAGGCTACAAATTTTAAAGAGTTAAGAGACAAAATGAAGGTATAAAAAATCATCTTGCTAAAGATTGTGCAGCGAAGGACATAAAATGTTTTAAATGCGATCAGTTTGGACATAAAGCAAATCAGTGCACAGTCCAAAAGAGAGATGTGAAGAAGGAGGTAGCGAATCCACAACAGTTAATCCAAAAAATGTATAATCGGGTATTTAAAGATATTTGGTTCGGGAATGAAGTTATATCAGCGCTTTTTGATTCCGGTAGCGATATATGCACCATGAGCGAGAGCGCATATAAACGAGTGTACCCAGTCCCATTGAAGGCACAGGTGAAAGAGCTAGTTGGAATTGGAGGAAAGAGAATTTGTACTCTGGGATTTTTCTTCGTCGATACAGAGCTCGATGGCATTCCGATTGAGATGTGTTTTCATGTAGTCAAAGATAGAGACACTTTGTATAGTGCCGTAATTGGTAGTGATGTATTAGAGGTGGTGAGCGTTACAATTGGGAAAAATGGAATAGTTTTCCATCAGGTTGATGTGGCGGGTGATAACAAAAATGGATCCGAGATAGAGGAAGGCGTTCAATCCAATATCGATCATGATGTTGATATTCAGAATTCTATCCATGTTTCCTCGGTGAGTCGAGTAGCAGAGTTAAAAGATACATTCAAGCAGCTAATGACGATAGAAGATATGGTAGATTTGTCTTCGGAAGTTGATCTTTCGCATTTGGGCGTGAAAACGAAGGAGGTAGTGAGGCAGATGATTACTGAGTATAATCCAATCAAGTCAGCTAATCGTCCAGTAGAAATGAAAATTATACTAATGGACGAACAACCAGTGTACCAGAGACCAAGAAGGTTGTCTTATGACGAACAAGAAATGGTAGACCAGCAAGTTAAGGAGTGGTTGGAAGAAGGAATCATTCGAAATAGTGTTTCGGAATATTCTTCTCCTATCGTGCTAGTTCCGAAGAAAGACGGTAAGAAAAGGTTATGTTGCGACTATAGAAAGCTCAATCAGAAGATTATACGAGATAATTTTCCGACAGCAGTTATTGATGATGTGCTACATAAATTGCAAAGAGGAAAGGTATTCACAACACTTGATTTATGCAATGGGTACTTTCACGTACCAGTAGAGGAGAATTCGCGAAAATTTACGTCATTTGTTACCCAGAAAGGCCAATACGAGTTTAACTTTGTACCATTTGGAATTAATAATTCGGCAGCCGTGTTCACGCGCTATATATTCGCGGTGCTGAGGCCACTCATAAATGAAGGCGTTTTAATATTGTATATGGATGACATTATGATACAGGCCGAGAATGAATTAGAAGGAATAGACAAACTGAAAAGAGTTTTGAGTTTGGCAGAGCAGTCAGGGTTAAAAATAAAATGGAGTAAGTGTCAGTTTTTACAGCGTAAAGTTACTTTCCTGGGATACATTATAGAAAACGGAACGGTTAGACCTTCAAAAGAGAAAACGAAAGCAGTTGAGAATTTTCCTGTACCGCGAGATAGAAAAGGAGTCCAACGATATTTGGGTCTCACATCATATTTTCGTAGGTTTGTGAAAGGTTTCGCCACGGTCGCTAAGCCACTTACGAATCTACTGAGGAAGGAGGTTTCTTTTAAGATGGGTGTGGAAGAATTGGCCGCGTTCGAACAGCTGAAAGTTTGCTTAATCAATCCACCAGTTTTGCGACTTTTCAATCCGAAGGGTGCTACTGAAATCCATTGTGATGCTAGTAAGTTTGGTTATGGGGCAATTTTGTTACAAAGAAGCTCGGAGGATCAACAGTTTCACCCAGTAGAGTATATGAGCAGGAAGACTACGCCAACAGAAGAGAAATATCATTCGTATGAGTTAGAGGTCCTTTCGATAATACAGGCGTTGAAGAAATGGAGAGTATACGTAATGGGGATAAAGATAAGGATCGTTACAGATTGCAATGCTTTTGCAATGACAATGAAAAAACGAGAAGTTCCACTGAGAGTTGCTCGCTGGGCAATATTTTTGCAAGATTTTGATTTTGAGGTTGAACATCGGTCGGGCGTCAAAATGAAACACGTAGATGCACTGAGCAGAGTACATTGTCTTATGTTAGGAGATTCGATTAAAATTAAAATACAGAATGCGCAAAAACTAGACGAATGGATAAACGCAATAATGAAGGTATTAGAACAAGGAACATATGATGATTTTTATGTGCAGTATGGAATTTTGCATAAAGATCCTACTAAGGAGCTCATCGTGATACCGTCCAGCATGGAAAGAGAGATTATTCTGATGGCTCATCGCCAAGGGCATTTTGGGGTGAAAAAGACAGCTGATCTAGTGCAGAGAGATTATTATATACCGAATTTGACGAGCAAAGTAGAAGTGATTGTCAGATCGTGTTTGGAATGTATTGTCAGTGAGTCAAAACAAGGGAGAAAAGAAGGATTTCTAAATTTTATAGACAAAGGCGACGAACCATTAAACACGTTTCATATTGATCATGTCGGCCCTATGGAGCTAACAAAAAAGCGGTATAATCATATTTTGGTAGTAGTAGATGCTTTCTCAAAGTATGTGTGGTTGTACCCGACGAAGAGCACTGGTTCAGAGGAAGTGATAGATAGGTTGCAAAGGCAATCAGAGTTGTTCGGGAACCCAAAGCGAGTAGTTACTGACCGAGGAACTGCTTTTACTTCAAACGTTTTTAAGGAGTACTGCGATTCACAAAATATACAACATTTGCTTATTGCTACGGGAGTGCCGAGGGGAAACGGTCAAGTGGAGCGTCTAAATCGGACTGTCATTTCTTTATTGACAAAGCTGTGTGCAGAAGATCCTAAGGCATGGTACAAGAACGTCGGTAGGGTACAGCAATTCATAAATTCATCACCCCGAGAAGTACGAAAGTGTCTCCATTTATGATCTTAACAGGTATTGATATGAGAATAGGGTACGATATAGAGTTGAAGGGCATGTTAGAGGAACAGTTGCTAAATGAGTTACAGAGCGAAAAAGAGGAAATACGGAAGATGGCAAAAGAAAATATAGCTAAAATGCAGGTAGAGAATAGTAAAACGTATAATAAAAATCGGAGAATAGAGAGCGAGTATGAGGTTAATGAGTTAGTTGCAATCAAAAGAACGCAGTTTGGAGCCGGTTTAAAATTAAAGAAGAAATATTTGGGACCTTATAAGGTAGTCCGCAAGTTGAGACATGCCAGATATTTAGTGGAAAAGGTAGGAGAGGTTGAAGGTCCTAACCGAACGAACACCGTGGCAGAGTACATGAAAAAGTGGTGTCCATCATTCGGGGCGAATGAGGATGTCGGATGGCCGAATGTAGGAAGGGAATAAGTGAGAGTACCACTAATAAGTGTAGGAAGGGAATAAGTGAGAGTACCACTAATAAGAGTATCGAATAGATACATCGAGTAGTAGAGTAGAGAATAATCGGGAGAGAAGAGTTCGAGCTGCGAGAGTGAACGGAGGTGTGTGTGCTCCGAATAATTAAAATAAAAGAAAAGACCTAAAGTGTAAAAACAGAGACAACTCATGTGAATAATCTTAAATAAAATAAGGAAAAGACTATGGAATTTAATAAATAAAACGATTGAAATATAACACGTCTAATTCGACTAAATCGGGAGGCTTATATCCAAAATCAATATAATTCTCCCCTACATAAATTACTTTATAGGTTGAGTAAAAGTTTACTCTAGAAATCAATTTTATATATTTTATTATTATATATATTTTTATTATTTATATTTGTTTTTTGATGTAGCATCGATGACAAACTTGTTTTTCCCCGTGACGAGCATCACTGATGAGCATCACTGACGAGCGTCACTGGCAGGCATCTCCAAGTCAACGAATAACGGAAGAACGGCAAAGAGAGAGCAGAAACCGCAGAGAGAGAGAGAAAGAGCAGAGACCGCAGCAGAGGGATCGTCGCAGCGGAGAGATTGCCACAGCGCAAAATTTTTAGCAGAAAACTAGGAGATTTTATATACATACAGTGTACCACCAATGTCTTCGTACAGCAGACATTTTTTACATCGTTGGCCGATAAAATGCAATCCGGCAAAGATACGAAACAAATTTAAGTGCAGTATGTTGAAACCATTTATTAGCTATTGGTTGACATAAATTTTGATTCAGTAGTATCCTTTTTGATTATTATTATTATTAAGTTTTAACATAAAATTTCGCAAAAGACTTTTGTGGAGTCAATTTGCTGCGCTGCACTCGTTAGCCACGAGTGGGGGGTACCACCCTTCCCCCCAGCAGCCACGTCATCCACAACACGCGCTTATGTCCAAGCCCGGGGTACCCTGGGCCGCATTCGCTGGCCACGAGTGGAAGGTACCACCTCCTGCAGGTTACGTGCGTTCCAGATCCGCACCGACTACGCCATTCCACAGCACGCCCCTAGTCTAGGCCCCGGCCAAGGTATACGTCCACACAGCGCGCAGTGCGCACACCACCCGCCCCTCTCCTACACCTCGCCCGTCCGATCCCTCTCTGTGATCCCCAAATACAAATAATTCTGTATAGGGACCGGACCTTGGACAGACTGAGAGGTTGTACCCCGGCCGGAGACAGGAACTTCCTTACAGGGGATACATTCTTTTGCTTAGCCAACCAGTTTCCTCAGCAAACAACCAAACAAAAACCTGTCCATCAGCTCAGAAAAGTTAAGTTTAACTTTAAGCCAACGTCAGCAACGTAAATGCAAACGAAGTCACTACGATAAATACGAATACAAGTTTATTTCCAAGTTTTGATGCACTTTCGAAAACTGTATGAATAAATGTTAGGTCTCTCGCTTTCTTTGGGATTCCTCTTTCCCAAAGTACTTCACGCATACACACACACACGCTGGAAGACAGCGGATGTTGGTCTATGGTAAATTCTCTTTGAGTCAAGCCAACATATTGACCAACAGAAATAGGTCTTTCAGAATGAAGATTAAGATCCTAATTCTTCGCGAAGGGGAGGTACATTATCATTATATATTCTGTCATTCGCGTTGGAACTACGACGAAAATAATGCATTTTTTATTTATCACGCAGACATCCTTAAAAATTGTACCAAAAATAGACTAGGTACATCTTTCCGATGTAAGTATCCTATTTAATGAATAAATTTACCTTTTACAAGGTTACCAGTTTTCCGGATAAAGGAATCTAATAAATACTCATAAAATCTGTCGTATCTCTTTGAATTTTCGGTTGTGAAAAAAATTGATAAAATAATTTAATTTATTGCAAGCGATGACGTCGGTTTTTAATAAAGAGTCGTCGCTTGAACACATTTCGTAATTTTTCCCAATTTCAAGCAATGCTAGCTGAATTGACACTGTCCCACTGACCCCCAGTTGTTCAACGAGTAGCATTATTTATCCATTTTCACCACATCCACCAAATACTCCGAAATAATTATGTGTATGAAAAGTCAATGGAAACTGAAGTATAACAAAGCGCCATGTGCTGGCAACAAACAGAGAGTCCTTGACGCTGAACCAAGGGTTGAGAATTTTAAGGGAAAGAGCAGAAAGAGATACGAGTGCATACAGATTCACTCCTACTCCCACAGATAGCCAGACACAGGAAGAAAAGAAGAAGGGAAACACTGTAGACTATCTCCCAAATTAAATGACCTTAATAATGACCTTAATAAGCTTGACTCCATCGTGCTGGCTTCAGAATCAGCCGCTGTACTCTGTCCTTCCCAGTCCATCAACTTTTGTTCCCGGATGGACCTGTTGTGTTACCTGACGATCATTTAAAGTTAGAGATATATCTTTCGCCAAGGGAAGAAACGAGTGAAAAATTCTCGCCATGGCAGGAATTTTTACTAAGAACCCCGAAATACAGAGGTAATTGTCTGCAGGCGGCTTGTCCCTATCCCTCAGTTTACCCTGCTAAACCCTCTGGGGAAAAGCTTGTCAGATTAAATGCAACCAAAATGTTGCTTGAATGCATAGGGCCAGATGACGTCGATTTGGGAGGGTAACTATTACGTATATTCATAGAAGAGGATTTCATGTGCTATGGAAACTACTCCCCCATGTGGGATAAAATTCCTTCATAATAATTTGATTTTGTCGATTTGAGGAGGTGGAGCGATGCTGTGGCTCTTATCTGAAAAGAGGATTTTTAAACTGAATATCAATCTATATGTAAGCCCGCTCTTTGAAAAGTCATTTCTTGATCGGAGTGATTTGGAGAAGGAAACTTAGTAAATCAATTATTTCAAGGCACTTCTGCTTTCTGCGTTGCCCTGACATAGGAAAAATAAAGAAAATATAAAAATGACAAGCGATGCATCCAAAAAAGCAAGAAAACCCTACTCGCTCTTGAATGCGATGTTGAGACCCGTCTCTTTAAGATCAGCCTCGTCCTGTGCTGTCCGGCAAGATCTTCCTTCTCCGCCTCTGCAAGGGGTGACATGTGAACACAGCTATGCCTGTTGGATGGCACACGTAAGCTCCGGCATGGCACAAGAACTTGAAGGGCATTTCACGAAATTCCAAAGAAAAGAGCATGCAGAAATTGCATGATGTGTGAAGAAAATTGCTAAATAATAAATTGATTATGTTAAGCGGTTTAATACGTTTAATAATCATCATATCCAGTATCAAATGTCAGGCACACGGAACTGAGCCAAATTTATATTCAAAGCTACAATTAATTGATAATGTCTTGAATCCAGGAACCGACTTCTATGGATGCCACGCCATTAAGTCCATGGAATTCACCCCTAGAATGGATAGCACTAGCACAAACTTCGTAGAGAAGCTTGGAATTGGGAATTTAAATGCAACTAATTTATATCCATTTATTTTGGAATGTTCTGTGCATCTGTGTTTTATTTTAATTGTTCTCATCAGTCCCTATTTGTGGTTATTAGGAGAGCACTCAATGAGTGGAAGTCAAACCACATTCATATAAACTATTCATTAAGGTGAATCCTTCGGCCTTGCCAATCAACTGGCACAATTATCCTTAGCTCAATGGCAATGCAAAATCGTAGACCGACTCTCATCGTCATCATCGTTGGGAAACTCCTTCGGCTATCTCTTGGTGTTTTGTCCATTATTTAATTGCAAAATTAAATTATAATTTGCATAACCAAGGTAAATTTGTATACTGGTTATATTAGTGAATCTAAATGGGCATCATACATATATTATACATGGCACCCTGACTCGGTCTGACTATGGTCTTACAAACAATTTTGGGTCAGAGAAAAGCCTTACAATTTCACATTAAAGCTGTTTAGATTAATTTATTCATTAAGATAGTTTTGACCTTATTAGAGCTAGTATCAAAGGAAAACAGATGGAATAATTGGTTATAGTTTCGGCAAAGGCTGCGGAAAGATTCATAATCAGAGTAGTTAGAAAGCCAGAGTTGGAGATGAAGAGGAAAGTAATGCCTAGTCAGGCGGGAAGGGACAGCAATACTAATAAGGCTGATGAGGGCAGTTGATTCGACCTCACCAGAGAGAAAGGAGAGGAGAAAGATAACTCCATGGCAGATCCTACGGGATTTAAGAGAGTGAAGGTAAATGAGACGCAGACTACTTTAATAAGAAAGGAGATGTATCGCAGGGTCCCAATTGAGCTAAGTTGAGTTGTATATGGGCCAGCAAATTCCTTAGACCATCTTTTGAGTCCCTTGGCTTTATTTGAGATAGGAGGAGATACATATTTGAATTAAAACATAAATTAAGTGCAGATATAATGTGATAAAAATCTTTCCTGTTTTCAGAATAAATACCATATTATTTGCATAGCTACCTCAAAAAATATAATTTTTAAAAACAATGCCATCTATTCAGTATTTCTTGCTATTGAGCAGGTAAAATTGTATAGATTTTTATTATTTTAGTCAGGTCCTGACAGGCCGGCCGTCAGTTCAGACATTCCAGTTAGTAACAGTCCTCGGCATACCCCAATACTTGTTCCATCTACCCTCCTAAGCCGACTGACAGCAGCACGTTATTGGAATTCAGCTGCGGGCAGATTTCGTTTTGTTTTCTTCCTGTATCCCGGGTGTAGGTGCGGACAAATGACCATAGACTGTCCTTGTTATCTATCACCTGTCTGGCCTGTCCTTCTTCTCGGACACACCAGTCCGACTCCAACTCCCCTTTGGTTTTTGAGTCAAAACAATTTTACAGTAGTTAAGTCAGTCGACTGTTGTTTTTTCTCGGTTCTCGGGAGGATGCTGGGAGCGCCGGAGGCAAGTAATTGATGCCTCACTGAGCTAGGAAAAAAAAAATTCTATCTCAGACACTGAGGACAAACAATTTTTCTAAAAACTAGCTGGAGGCCTTATAATTTTTGTCCGAAGTTTGAGAGGGAATCATTTTTACCCTATAAGGAACATGACTTCTCATTTAGACTATAGATTCTAGAGCACAAATTGTGATCCGGAGTCGAGGTAATCCGTAATTTGCTTTATTAAATATTCGAATTAAGATAATATTAAGTCACTAATGAGAATGTTACTCAGTCATAAGAATGAAACTATAATCATAAATTTGGTAAATGATGTAGAATATCCGATAGTTATTAGTTTTCGTAGAACTATAGATTTCTTCATGCCAATATTTTCGCTAGCTTTGCCTTGCCTTGCTTTGCCTTGCCAAAGGAAAGATACCAATCTTATTAAAAAACTTATTCTTTTTTGGCTTGATTCCCTCTCCAGGCGATTACCGCAATCAAACAATCAAAACCCATGGTTCAATGTCTCCAGCATTCGTATGTACATACTCTATGAACTGAAATCAGTTCGGGAATCCATTTCTCATATTTTTGGGCTCCCAGGCTTTTAACCGCTTTTTTACTACCAGTTATGGTATGGTACCACCATTTTTTCACACTCTAAAAAGAAGTTCTAACAATAAACCGAACTGAACCGACCCTACAAACCTTACAAATCTTTGGGCCCCCAGAAATAGGTAAAATATTAACACGCCACACACGACTCCATTACAACAAAACAAGAGAAAATCGGTCTAAGCGGTCTAAGGGTCTAAGCGGAGTCATGGTTTTTGTTGTTCCATTACCAGATGGAAAATTTCTTGCATTGTAAAGGGGTGCTGAGTGGGTAGATATTTCTGTGGCATGGGGTTTGCGGTTGGCATAACTTGGAGAGCATGTTCCAGCGGATGTTTTGCAGTTTTTCACTGATTAAGAGTATGTGAACACAAATGCTATAAACTCACTAGGAGGCAGGACAGAGGATGGCCTGCAGAGGCATGCCGCAGATTGTGGCAAGTATAGCGGACATCTGTTGACCGAAAGTGCTCACCAAACGAGCTTGACATCGCACCATTCCGCACTCATTTGCACTCATTCTCTTTCTCCTCATTCACACGGAGAAGTATACAATATTTTTTCTTACAACTTTATTTAGTTTCCTTCTACTGGGCAAGGGAAATCGTTTCGTACATTTATTAACATCAAATTTAAAATTTAAATATTTAAACTCTCTGGCTTCATTCATTTTAACTGTACTTGCCCAAAAGTACTGTTTACATTTCTCTTCGGCTGCGTGGTAAAAATAATTACACAAATGACGACCCCTCAAGGCTCCGTATCATGTATCATACCATCGATGGCTTAATGGACTGGAAGCACAACCAACAACAAAAATCAGGATAGCGATGGTAGTTGCATATAGTCGTGTTTTTAAAAGTCGTATTTGTAAGGGACCTATTTCAGGCTGGAATAAACTCAACCTGTTCCAGGTCTGCTACAAGAAATTTGCAGTTCTTAAGGAGACTTTAGTTGGGGGTTGAACAGTTCTATGTCAAGGCACGCAGGTGGCTCGTAAATGACTTTGAGGCTCCTCAGAAATGAAACGAAACCTTGGCGCTTGTCTTCAAGATTAGTTGATTTATCAATTGTCTGCCTATAAAACCGTTAAATTAATTATAAGGTGTTGCCAAAACGGCCTCCAGAACCTTCTTGACTTGCATGGGTTTTCGTAAATCTCATCATTAAAATAGCTACAAAAAGGGGTTATGGCATTGTCATTGCTTCACTGCTCACGCAATCGGTTGAACAACACTCACCTGTTCTTTTTCTGTCTTCTTTAGTTTAAGAGTGCACATCAGGGTTCGACCGTGCGGAGAGCAGAAAGAAATGTTAAAGCAACCGATTTTTCTGAAGCGGCAGAGGCCGAACTCGTCCCAGTGCTTTCTCGTCTGAGGCGGCAGACCTCGTCGCTGGCCCTTTGTGGGGGGTTGGGGTTGGGGAGGACAATACGACTGGGATCCCCCTTGGCGTAGTTCATTGTGGTCCTGAGGACGCTGTTGATTGCCGCCATGTCCTCATTATTGTTCGGCCTGCTGTTGTCGATCCTGTTTTTGTGTAGGACTGCGCTATTGCCCGTACTGTTGTGCAAGCTGCTGCGTCTGTCGTCCCCAGTCTTCCTCGGTCTGATAGCACATATATGACTCCTCAGTTTGATTGATTGATTTGATTAATTTTTTAATTTGTTTGAAAATAGATGACAAATTCGTTTGGGTGCCTTTTATTCTTAGAAATTAGTAAACACTAAACATTCAAATATATTTCATTAGGAGCAGACTGTAGCGAGCCAGAAATTAAATTCAGACCTTCTGTACCATATTTAATTAACATTAAAGTAATGTTAAAACTACTCTCCACATCATAATAAATCAATTTTAAAGGCCCACACATCCGCCAGATAAGCCCGAAAATCACTCATAGGATATACTGAATTTAGGCTGCCACACAACTTTTGCCCATTTGTTTCTTTTTTGAACCAGTAAATCCCCAATGACCCAATTAAAAATGGAAATTTTAGCTTGCTAAAAACTCCTCAAAGTGGGTGGAGAGTCAGAGGCAAAAGGAGCTGGTGTGCAACTGGAAGGGTGTTTAGTGCTTTTAACCTGAGTGCAAGGCCAGGAATTAAACGAAAGTATTAGATTAATTTAAATAAATTTTAAGGATAAAATAGGACATTTTTTCCTAGCCTTGAATCTAGATGATTTCTAATATTGGTTGAAATTTAACTTAAGCTTTCCCAGCTCCTCAGGCTTCTCATTTGTATAGCAAATTCCTTTTATTTTCTTATCTATTTTGTTTTCGATTTTAGAGGGTTTGGCTTAACGATTTTTAACAACAATTCGATTCTGATTTTTCTTTTGTGTGCTCCTTGGGCTATACGTATAATGATCCCAACATTCAATCCCCTACTTACCCTACCTTAATCTTCTTTCAGTTTTTCCTGAATGCTTTTGCTGAGACGAAGACTTACTGTAGCTAACTTTATAAATGGTATCGCAAACTTGCCCTGTTTTCATATAAATCAAATCCCAGTATCTGGTAAAAGTGCTCAAAACTTCACTGATAACACTTTTGGTGTTTTATTTTATTAAGTTTTGTGGCTGGACCAAGACGCAGCAAGGAGTCCTGCAACCTTGGAAATTTATGTGCCACACTTGTTACACATGCGACATGTTGTTCGTATACAGTGGCAAAGACAAATCGATTGCTGTTGGTGCCACACGCTGCCACTTTTTTTATTGCGCACAAACAGAAAGGGCATAATTTATTAGGCACTTTGTTGCACTCTCCGCTGTCACGCAACTTGCGACCATGTTGCACTGGAGCTCAAAGCCAACAAAGTTTATTTTGAATTTAAGCAATTGAAATGAAATGCAGGTCCAGCAATTATAAAATGGCTTTTCCAGAAAGTGCTTTACATCCTTGTTTATTGATAACTAACTATATCTGAAACAAAGAGTGTCCCTTGCAGTAAAAAATATTTCTAACATAATTTTACTACTTTCCATAAAATATAAAATATTAGTTTACTTTGTTTTTGAAATGAAAACTCATGTGATTTGGTTAAAACGCAACTTTCAGTTGATTTAAGCTGAAATTAGGTTTGGTTGTGCTGGGTGTAATTTCAAAAATATGACAGGAAAGTCTGAAAATTTCAAAGAATCTTTTTAAACTTTTTATTGTAGAACATTACATACATTTTTACGACAATATCCCATCATAGTTTAATTATTATTTTAAACGATTAACGAAAAAATATACCTATGAAATTAAAATCATTTTATTAAGTTTATTATCTGCCAGATCTTTATTAAGCCTACCTTAAATTTGACCATCTCTCAGGGCTCCTATC
The DNA here is from genome assembly GCA_037356375.1 of Drosophila affinis. NCBI lineage: Eukaryota > Metazoa > Arthropoda > Insecta > Diptera > Drosophilidae > Drosophila > Drosophila affinis. The sequence goes on from CM074800.1 coordinate 32,745,451, forward strand.
AGAACACACAACAGTACATTGTGATTATTGTGCACTTTTAAACTGGCAAAAAATGAAAGGGAAAAACGCTAAACCAGACAGTTCTAAGCCAGAAGGAGAGGAAAAATCAAACGAAATTTAAAGAGTTGCTGCAAAATTGAATTTATGTATAACTGGAAGGGACACAGATCATAACATGCAGAATTTTGATCCAAATAATATTCTTCAGATTAGTTTTTCCTCAGGCTTTGAGTTTGAAAATCTCTAAAGCGAATACTCGTATGATTATCTTCTTTTCTTATAGCCCATATCAGGTACTATTATTAATGTTTCAAAATATTTCTTATTAGCTATTTATGGCCCTCTTTTACCACAGCCCAAACTGTTGATATGCCACAGCTGGAAAAATTTTACCGACTATACTGGAGACTCTGAATATTTCGCTTTGATTGTAGGACTGGCTCATGGTCAGAGCTAAAAAATTATGTCTAAACGGTTTCCTGGCAACGGTAGTTAAAGAAAATGTGTTGTGGTCCAAGCTAAAGATGCTTAAGAGAGTGGTCATTCTGGAAACAGCAGGTAAAAGTTCTCCAAAAACAACCCAAAGTATACCGTCTATGTCTGCCACAACTTTTGTGTGCCATTTTAAATCATTCAGACACTAAATGTCTCCCACTTATCAATTTGTATTCTCATTTTGTTGTTTAAAGCAATCTTTTTTTTTTGCATATTTACCAGGCAATTTTTAGTGTACTTAGCAGCTGCTCGGAATGCGCTCACCATTGCCACATAACAAATCATATAAATTATAATATTTCAACTGCTCGGGCATTAATTATCAGCATGTTAATTCCATTTGAGTGGAAAACTTTTAGATCAAGGAGAACCTAAGTAAATCAGAATAATATATTGGTGTGAAGAAATTAAAGATTCACTTTCCAGTTATTTAAAATTAACTTTCCAGACTTTCTCAAATTCAATGTGGCATGTTTGTGCGAAGAGAAGAAGTTTGTGCAACTTTAGTTGGACTCCGAATAGCCCTGGCTAATGCTAATCATTCTTTTGGAGGGGCTTTCTAAATTTATTCAGTCATTAGACCTGGCTGCCACACAAAACAAAAAAGGCCCCTTGCCACAGAGTGCCACTGATGTCTCAGGCATATTGAAATGCATTTACTGGCTCGAATTGTGCCCTAGAGGCCATATGTGATTAAAAATGAAATTTGATTGATTCTTATGTTAGGATTAAGTAATTTCAGCAGCCGGAAACAGGAAGCTCCTTAGAGTGTTCACAATTTATACTAGAATTTTGCAATTAAATGTTTTGCTTCTGCCAGGAAATTGGAATAAATTACTGCCATCAATGTAGCTACTCCCCAGAGGTGTTGGAGCAATGCGTTTGGTTTAATTTTCGCCTTAAATGGTACCATATTCTAGGGGATACTAGACCGTGCCTGAAAGGAATTCCTATTTAAACTCCTATTTTTATCCGCTAAGCCGGAAATTAATTTCTTTAAAATTTGAAATTAAATCAAAACAAGTCAATAATAAATTGCCATAAAGTTATGTATGTAAAAGCAGTGCCTCGCGACAGATTTTGTTTTGCTGGGTGAAAGTTAAATTGGATTGAGCCCAGAGTTCAGAGTCCGCTTTGGGCGCTGGAAAATGTTCATGCGAATTCATCGAATTAATTTCGTTTGTTTTTACTTTCTTTAAAAAAGTTGAAAAAGATGTATCGCATTTTACAGGCGTCGTCTCACAAGCAGAAACTCAACCACAGATCATCAATCTTCTTTGTCGTTCGTTCTTCTGTAACTTCCACTTTAGGGAGCAATAGCAAAGTAGTTTTCGTTGGTCGATGCGCTACAATTTAAAATTAAATCGTTTTCCTATCCAACATTTTTTCATTTTCCAAGCATACAATGGAGTTTCTGGCCCCAACAATTGTTGCAATACAAACTCAACAACTTTGGTATTTGATTGCCATTAAAAACGAGCACAGCGAATACACGGAGTAAACTGAAGCAAAGGCATTGACAGCTGCAAAACAATTGCGCAACTAATCAAAGAGCGCCATCAATAAGAACAGAAGAGGGTGCAATGAGAGTGGAAGAAAGCAAAGAAAAAACACTTGGAAAACAATTAAACTAATTGGCAGCTATTTATATGCAACAAAGGCACAGACACGCTGTGCCAAAAAGGGAAACCAAAAACGAGTGAGAATCAGGAAAAGTTAATGAAAAACCAAAAAGTTGTGTAGGAGAAAATGGGAGATGCTGGAAAGTTTTACACAGCATCGAAAAGTAAACCGCTGTCGCTGAAGGCAGTCGGAGGAAAAGCTCGGATAGAGGAGCCATCCATTAACTTGGCCACTAATGAAACCACATTGAAAGAGTAGTCGGCGGCAGCACCAACAGCATTTCTACCACTGGCATCAACTAACTAATTGACGCTGTCTTGCCGGGTATAAAATGCGGATTAGTTCACTGCACAGCAAAACTCTGATTGCACTGCTCATACCACTCGCGTGGCAGACGCGCTCCACTCCTAATTGAATGTGCAGATGGCAGACATTTGTCATAAAGTTCAAGACTTCAAAACTGCTTTTGATTTTGATTAATTTAAGCTGAATTGTCAGTGCTATTTTATGTGTGAACTATATAAACAATTTTGACTTTTCTTTTTATATTTAAATATGGTTTTTGGAGCAGCTCGGAATCGGTTTTAAGTGCAATATAAAATAAGTGGATATAGTGTGAAAAGTCAGTAAGACTAGAAGAGATTACATTTTCTTTGCAATTTGTAGTTAGCTATTTTCCACGAGTACACACTCCAATTGGTGGAATGTGGATGTCAGTCATTCCTTTAATGTCTTCAGTAGATAAAAAATTCCCTTTCTTTCATTCAGAATAAGTTCCATTGCCTTTCTCTTTTCATTTTCCAAGATGAAGCGTTAAGTCCAAAGAGAAATTCAGTGCTTTCGATGTAATTGATTCCAGCAGTCAGCAATGCGAATAATCTTTCGCATTTCTGACGTCTCGCGAACTCGATTCTCAGTCGTTAATGCGTTCGCTCGTTGTTCGTATTTATGCAAATTAATATTAAAAGCAGCATTTGTCCGGGAAAATGTCTAATCAAAGATGATGTTAATATCGGAATAGATTCACATCATCATTAAAATCTTTGACTTCCTTTAGAATTGGAATTTAGAATTTAATTAGTTAGAGTTCAACGAGAGTCTTGTTAGGTTTTAACTTAACTCGAAATTCGTAGGTGAAATCTCCTCCTCATCGGTGTAAAGTTTAATACATTTTAAAGCAGACTTTGCCTGCTAAGCGGGATTTGTTCTTTTCTTTTGGCCAATTTATTCTGCCATACTAATTTTCTGCAGAAAAGAAAGTATTTCAGTACCATATTTTAAGAAATGATGTTAACATTGTGGCAGCTTGAAAGGCAAGTGTCTTTTTTGCTTATCCATTCATAGCCTGGAAATTGATCCACTTAGATCCACTTAGACTTTGGCCATTGCCATTTTTTATATTCTGTTTATATTCTGCGTGACGAAGGATTTTTTTTATTTCTCAAACATGAATGGAAGTCGTAACTGTAGAATATGCATCCTTCCTGGCATTAAACTATCATTGACTGATCTTGGATATAGACAACCGCCAGAGGCTACTTTGAAGAGCGGTCAAAGCATTCTCTTTCAATTATTTTTACCATAGAATGAAAATCTACAGCAACAAAATATGTATCCATGCTGACAAACAATGTTTCAAATGCTAAGATAATTAGATAACCCACTAGCAAACTTTTCAACTATTTTGTCTGTGCAAATTCCTCGGATGCATTTCTCTAGCTTTTCTGCCAAATTCCAGATTGATTGCTGGCATTGTTTTTTCACCTCCTAGCGTTATGCGTAAACTGCAATTGGCTTACGTAAAACCCCTTTTCAGGAAGGGCACCATCTCCTGTCAGACTCTGTGCAGTCATGCAAAGGACTCCACTGAAAACGGAATCTTGTGAGAGCCACAAGTTTTCAGTTTCCTGGGCAGCAGAGTGGCTGAGGACTGAAGCTCCTTCAAATACTGCATGCCGCCGCCTGTATGATGCGAAATAATTTGGCAAAAGTGAGAGAGGAGCCAATAAATATAGACCCAGAAGGCTCTACCAGACCTGTGCGAATAGCTAATAAAATGTTTGAATTTAAGGCAGTAAAGGGTAGACGGGGGCCTAGGTTAAAGAAACACTCAGACCAAATTGTGATTGATTTTGCGCGCTGCTCTCTGAGCTTTTCAAAGGAAAGCAAAGATGGTGTCAATTTATGCATTAATTTTTGCAAATCCAATTACATCGCATGGGCTTAAGTCTACACACACATAAAAGGGACCCCAAATTGTACCCAAATGTGCATGCTACATATCGAGTTTTTTGATAAATTTGTCCATAAAAAGAGGGGGAAAGAGCATGAGGCATCTTCTGCGTTGAAAACGCTGTCTGTCAATAAGTATGGATAATATGTCTTATCATCATATATTTCCTTATTCATTATCTTTCGAAATTTTGATACAATGAATTGTTTACACTATCAAAATAACTGTAAGCTTCTCCACCTACGCCCTTACTCAAATCGCGTTCCATTTCGTAAGTTGAACAATTATTTGAAATATAATTCTTCATTTCTACCATACCCTGTCAGCTGCATCGTTTAGGATAAGTGCTTAGCCGCGATCATTAATAAAATTAACGTCTTATACCAACTTCTGCGTGGACATAATAAATTAGAAAACTTAAAAATGTCCATCTGGCCAGAGACTTGTTCTGTATTGGCTCATTTAATGGGGGCAGAGTCTCCAGTTAAAAGTTCTCGTTATGGAGTGGAATGCATGAATGCATTTCTAGTAAACTTCAAATAGAATTCCATCCAATGGATACGTACTGAAGGGTATTAGCAAGGCAATGGAAGCCAAAGTGAACGAACGAATGGTTGACTGATTCAATGGGTGCATTCCTTTCAGAATATCCTTGGCCCCAGCTGGATGCAAAACTGTATCAGCAATAGTTTGGTTCACCCATGAAAGAGGTATTATTAAAGGTGCTACAATCTTAACTGAACGCCAACCGATTTTAGATTTAGAAAATCCCCAGCGTGGGACCAAGGCGGCTCTTTTTCTCAGGTATTTTAAGGGCTGCATGGTCTTATAGTCTACACTACTAGAGATGTGTATCCGTTCAGAAATGTTCACCTAGTATGAAATGTACATGGGACAAGCACTTGGTTCCTAGCCTCTGGGCCATTTTTAATTGATGGATGCCACTCAAAGTTCGACATGCAATTAATGCGGCTCAGCTCGGATTAGGATGCCACCCCAACATGTCCGTTGCAATGCTTCAGACCCTGGGATAAATATTTGTGTATGTTCTATCTAGACACGACAGACTCCACCTCGGACCGCTCAGCAGCCTACCAGAGAACCCATCCACAAGCAAGAGTTAAAAACTTTGCAGCAACAGTTCCATGCCATTCATTAGCCAATTTGAAAATTTATCTACTCGTGGTCCTGGTTCTAGTTCCGGTCTTGGTCCAAAATTCTATTTTGTGGCAGAACCGCAGCTGGTGGACTAACTGCCAGGGCTCGCATGACAAAGTTTGTCGCATTGGGCGGGTTTCTAACGGCACCATATGCTCCGTGAGTAATATGTTTATCCCCATGACCTCAAAAATATTTAAAAGTTCCTCGTTGTCCTTGGAAATTGGCTCTGTAAATAGTGGCGATTGTTAAATTGACCTTTTTGCTATAGGATATTTCGAGAAATGCTATAATAAAAATACTCTAGAATATCGTTGGAGCGTAGAATTTCGCAATTAAAATCTTACCTATAGGGTATTTTCTTGCCATAAACAAACTCAATTAATACCTCTCCCTGAAGAGTCTTTAGATGAAAAACTACTGAGATAAAAGAGATATTTTCTTGGCAAAGCTTGGTCAAAAGAGTCGAACAAACTTTACCAAACAAAACCAAACCAAAACCCAGTAAGCGGTTTGGCTTTTGCTTTTTTTGGCACAGATAACTAGTACCTCCCTTCATCTGCTTAAAGTCCGGTGTTTGTGCAACATTTTGTCGGTTTTCCGTTTGCTTTTCAGTTTTGTTTGCAATCTGGTGTGCCATTTCCAGTTGGAAAACTTCAAAGGAAATTGCAGTTTGGTTATTTGCTGTTGAAATGAAACAGCTGCAGGGCAGTTATTGTTTGACTTGCAATTAGAGGAATGCACATTGAACGCTTTCAATGATGGGCCGTCATCAGTTGAATTGTTCCAAAAGCTAATCTGCTAGATTTCGCAGACCGATATTTCTCCGTAAATATCGTATCTGAATCATAGTGGTGCAACCTAACGTGCAGCCTTATAATTGTGGCAAAAAAGCAAGCGAATTTGATGATGCAGGGTGGGTCAACGAGTGGCTCGACGGAAGATCTTCTTTTATAGATAAAATTGCATCAAACCTAAGCCAAGAATACAAAATTGACGCAATACAATCAGTATTAGACTATCAGCATTGTAGTGGCTGACGTAAATCTTGTGCCAGAATAGGTTGACGCAGACTCCAAGAAAGGTGTAAAGATGGTAGACAAGCTACGGAATACGGAATGAGCATACATTTGAAATGTGTTTAGGGAGGGTCTTTCAAATATAAAAACGAGAGGGAACGTTGTGAGCCGCGGCAAAGGCCGCGGCTCTACCTTATACCCGGTACTCAGTCAGTATATACATACATACATATTTGAGCCTACGATTGTTTCCATTTTTATTTACATATGCTTTGTATATCTGCGCCTACATTTCTACATGACATGTATAACTACATATTTGAGACGTACAAGTGTTTGCAAGAGAGAGAGAGGGCGTGAGTCAGCGCTGGGCAGGCGTTGCGGAGCCACTGAAATTTAATTTGTTTCTTCTGGCCATAATATTGATCCGATCTAATCCAGATTCGGTAATCTGGTAGATATGGTAATTTTTCATGATTCTGCGTTTTTGGTTTTCATTTATCTTAAAAATTGTGGATTCCACAGATTTTCGTCTTTTGTGGGGGCGGAAAGGGGCGTGGCAAAATTTTAAAACAAACTTGTGCTGGTTCGGTATCACAGGAGCTTGGATAGAAAGTTTGGTTGCTCTAGCTCTTATAGTCTCTGAGAACTAGGCGCTCATTTATACGAATAAGCAAATCAGATGGGGTCGCGTGTGAGAGAGAGCGAGAGGGAATGATGACTTTCGAAATGGTTTTCTTCATTGTAGCTATAATAATGATCCGATCTGATTCAGATTCAACACTCTGATAGAAATGCTCATTCTCTATGATTCTGCGTATTTAGTTTTCTCGTATCTTCAACATTGTGTACGCCACAGACTTTCGTCCTTTGTGTGGGCGGAAAAGGGCGGGGAGAAATTTTGAATTACATTTGGAGTAGTGTGATCACACAGGAGACTGGATACAAAACTTGGTTGCTCTAGCTTTAATAGTCTCTGAGATATAGGCGCAAATGAAGACGGACGGACGGACGGACGGACGGACGGACAGACAGACATGGCTTTATCGACTCGGCTATTGATGCTGATCAAGAATATATATACTTTATGGGGTCGGAAACGCCTCCTTCTGGGTGTTACACACAACCGTTATCCCCACAAATCTAATATACCCCTATACTCTTCGAGTACCGGGTATAATGAAGGTTATTGGAAAGTTATTGAGTCATAAAGTTTTCTAATTGGCGCATTTAAATAATGTCTTTCCTAGGATAGCGGTGGCCTACCGAACGATAATAAACTGGCAGTTTGGGGTTAAAAATCATGTGATGTGTGAACTTAACACATTCATCCGATAAACACGTGAGCTGCCTAATAATCAGTTAACAGGAAAACAATGAACTGACCCTATAAGCTTTAAGAAATTGATATCCGTGCATGAGATTTTATTCTCCATAATTTAATTTAAATCTCCACTCCCCAGTGCATGGTAATTACTACAATAGTACGAAATGTTAACGTAAATTTATTGAAATTCCATCCATGTGCGAAAATATAATCCCCATTTGGTTGGTACCGCCATATCTGTGTCATATATACGGGGCGTATCCGAATTTCAGATTAAATGGCGCTTAAAATTAATAATATTTATAATATTTGATACACAAATACATTTGTTCAACCGAATGTATCCTCCCAAACTTAATAGTCTAAGAAAATATAAATAAATAGGTTTTTAAGCAACTTTCGTGAATTAAATTCTCATTGAAGCACAACTACAGCTCGATTTATCAAAAAAATAAAACGGAAAGTGCAATTAGCAAAGAAATTGAGGTAGTTACAGACGGAAGGATAAGCCAAAGGAAATCAGTAAATAGAAACCTAATCAGCGCATTGAAAGGAAAACCCGAAAGGATACAAACTATGCAGCACTAAAACTTAAACAATAAAGTGCTCGTAAGAATGGCTTCAATTGACTCTCAAAAAGATTCAAGGGACTCCATTAAAATGCGTTTACTGATAAATATAGGAGGTCCATTGTAAAGAACATCTTCGACTGTAAAACATTAATAAATCAGTAGGGAAAAATTTGCAGTAGATAGCAGTTCTTATGATGAAAAAAATGTGAAACTCAGAAGCTGTAAATGAAAAGTGCTAACACGACGATGGCGAGGAAGCGCTGGACATCTCTCAGGCGCCTCGAGTGACGGAAATGATATTTCCATGGCGGTGACACAAGGCGACGACAGCCAAATACCTCGAGCGGAAATGGAAATGTAAAGGCAAAGAAAATGGCCGAGAAAAATAGATAAGCAAGTGACGAATCAAGATGGAAAGTGAGGACCTCCAAAGCATGACCATGAAACAACAAAGTAGTTTTCCTGTTTTTCAGTTTTCAATAAAACCAGCAAATATCATGTTCCCTTGTTAAAAAAATTGATTATTTTCATCAGCATTGTAAAAAACAAAAAATTTATTTGAAACTCAGCCAAATAAAAGATCAATGGGATTGCCATTTCTGAGTTTTGCTATTTAGATTTGAATATCATCCTGTTTTAAAACAGTCGTCCTTCCTATTAATTTATTACAATTTGCAAAGTTGGGGTAAAATATAGATTTGGAAAATATAATATCATTTTGCTGAAAAAGATTTGAAAATTATAAGGCAGCCGAATTCTAAATATTGTTATGATTAAGATAAAAATTAGTTCAGTTTTTGTATCAGTTATCTTCGAGAATGAACCTGCATAACATTATTATGTTCTGCGCGCTATCATTAAAAATGTATAATAAATACGAGAATTCTCCTAATTGCATATAAAATCCCTTTCTCCATACCTTATCTATACATTGTACTATTTTTTATATTCATATTTTACGATGTCAATCGTTGTCATGGATTTTTATTTGAATAATGAAAGGAACTAACTTTTATTTACAGAGCACTATGGACTTCGCAGGAATAATAAATATTGGTCAAATATACATGCATTCGACCGCGTTGCACAGGTAAAAATGCACTTTTGCTTCCGTCGTTTATCGATATTATGTGACACCAAACGCACCGATGCTAAACAATTCGCGTGGCTAAAGCGAAAATGTGTGAAAAATCGACAACCTTAAGCCCTGAACTTAATATACAACAGTCGATGGAAATGGTTTATTTTGTTCAATCAATTTGTTCCCCCCTCAGTCACAGTTGTGGTAGATATGTATATATTCCAATTATAGAATCGTTTATATGTACTACAGATAGAAATAACATATGTATGTATATCAGGCCAATCACTTTTGATGTGACGTCTGCCTCGGCGATTAATTTTTTGCACTTTTTTAATTCGGCAGCAAACCGAACAACATATCCAACATTTACATGTGGCATTTACAGGTATGTATCAACATTATATATAATATACATATCCATATATAATATTTCTTGTTTTTCGTCCTCTCGTTTTTTGGCGGCTGTTTGATTAATTGTGTACACGCTCGTGCTGTTGAACAATAACCATTGTGGCTCGGAAAAACTTTAAGGCCATGGACAGCAGATGATTTGAATTGCATTTCGACCGCAGCACCGCATGCAACCGACCAAAAAGGATATAAATGATTTGGACATCGAATATAAGGACTTGGAAATACACCAACAAAATATTGTCCATGTCCTTATGCCTTTAAACCAAAGCCACAATTTGCTTGAAATTCAAGAGCTGCCAGAGTTGGCTTCGAATCGCAGATTTAAGCAAAATGCCACTGCAGAGAGAACCCCTTTTACGTAGAGGTAAATCTTCTCTGCACAATGTTCTGCTTTCGAATGGGAAGTGCAAGGAGCGGGTACAGGAGCTGCCTTTAAGAGCAATCAAAAGGAAACCAAAAAATTGTATGCCGCACAGGGACCGTGGAAATCAAATCGAAGTGCAGGAAAAGATAAAATTGGAAAATACACACACGATCTACATACATGTATATACATAAGTATAAAGTCCTGGTTCAATCATTTAAGTAATTAAATGATATCATTGGCTAAATTTGTTGAGAAAATTATTCATTTGGCTTGCTTCTCGCTTGCTTGTCTTTAAAACTGCATATATTTTACAAGAGATAAACTCGGAATATTATAAAATAGTCATAAAAAGTCCTCGTAATCAAAAATAATTAACTGCATTATTACTACAAGTTAATTAATTTGAAAATGCGTGCTTTATGTTTAAACGTATTTCACTTGGCGAATTGTTTTCCTTGTCATGTTTTTAATACAATTTATTGTTTAATGTGTGTACATTTTTAAGGTAAATATACTCGATATTTTATGTGTTAATAAATTTAGCCTTTTATTCAAATTTGTTGCTTTTCTCTCTCTTTATATTCAGAACAAAAGAAAACAATTCATTTCCATTTTTTAAATATCCGCAAATTTTTCGATTAAATACATACATCAAACTGATTATATAAAATGCTTTTATTGACTTTGGTGGGCGAATAGGAAGACATAAAGATTGAATATTTCCTACTGATGGGAATGCATTTGGTAATTTAAATCATTAGAAATCATGCAGAATCCTTTGCAAAAAGCCCGGAGAGATTGGAAAATTATTATTTGTTCTTGTTTATTTTTTCCACTTTTTTCCTCAACAACAAGCGAAGGACTAGTGTAAGGACGCTTCTTTTATGTTTTTATAGAAAGTCAGTGGGGTAGTAGTAGTTTCCACCCTTTTCCTCCCGCGTTAGAAGTCATTCAAGTGCCTGTTCACTTTGCTTTAATTGGAAAACTTTCCTAAAATAATCTCATTTAATATGGGAGTATCCACTCCACCACAGTAATAGTTGAATTTACTCTCTAACACCAAAGTACATTACACCAAGGATAATAAATCATCATTGAATCGCAATTCTCTCGAATATTGTTTTGACTAGGCGGCCAATAACTCTCGACCACGCGGTCATGTCAAATGCCGACTCAATTTACACAGGTCTTGGCCATGGCCACAGATACAGACAAACCGCATATCCAAGCAGAATATTGTCAACCGGACATTTACAAATTTGCGGCCAATAGAACACTGTTCAGCTCTCATCCTGTCTCGCATTAATTGATTTAATTTATGCGAGTGGACACGCAGCTCCATAGAGTGGATGAGAAGTTTGACTGCCCATACCCTGATCTTATTTATGATGCTCTATAGCAGAAATAGTAATAACCTCTAAGCTTGTAATATGCTTGGAATCTGCTTACTATAACCTACACACTTTCAAGCCTTACTTTTGGGATAACAAATACATCTGACTAGTCTCAACTAAAAGGAACTAAAAGCGAAAGATAGTAAGAACTGTAATGAAAAAAACTCTATATTTTATTATTATAAATACAACTTAAATAGGAAGTACAAAGTAAAAGGGAAAGATTGTAAGAACTGTAATGTAAAAAAACTCTATATTTAATTATTATAATTACAACTTAGATAGGAAGTACAACGTTTTAGAATAGTCATACCATAAGTACATTGAGCAAACGAATTTTTTAAAATCTGAAGTAGGCAACCGATGTGCTTCAATTTCAATTTCAATATTTTTGTTAAATACATTTTTATATTTTTTCACACTTTCAGAGACTATAATGACGACTCAGAATTTAAAAGTAGAGAAAAAACGAAGGGGAACGTTGTTAGCCGCAGCAAAGGCCGCGGCTCTACTTTATTCATCGCTGGATGGTTTTCCCCGACGCTTAATTAAAGATGCGTCAAAGTGAGAGCAATGCGGTAGACGAGCGATAATTTCCATTTTAGGCGATTGCGAATTTCAAGCAGTGCTCATAAAGAGTCGTGTGCAAGGTAGTGGCATGGGGCCGCTTCTCTGGAGACTTGGCTGTCGTCATTGCATGTCACGAATAATTGCATTTTCCATTCACACACACACCACTGAATTAAATTTGAGTGCTTTTCAAATGGATCTTTTTTCTTCTCCCCTTTTAGATGCACTCTGAGGGCAATGAATAGGTTTCGCTCAGAAAATGTGGTTGGGCTCGTCAATGTCTTGCCGGAAGGCGATGATATGATGAGTGTCTCTAAGAGTCATTACCAGCTGGGCTTCTCAGGGACTCCATACCCGTACCCATTATTTTCTGCATTGTTACCAACAGAATATTATACGAGTGTTCCCAATCGAACACTTGATGCAAGCTGTTCTTTAGAGGAGGAAATCTATGAAATGATTAATCAACAAGTTCCTTTTTTGAAATGCGTCAGGTGGAACCCATGTGTTCCATCTTTATTTATTCCATAATTCGCTTATCAAAATGCTATACGAAACACACAAAATGCCCAAACACATTTCTTATATGAATGTTTAAGTACAAGGATGCGCCTAAATTATATAAGACACTCATAAATGTCACAACCCATGACCAACCCGGCCATCATTTCAAGCATCGTTACGTTTATTGAACTTGATAGTATGTTACCGACTACCCAGGGTGAGGCCCTTTCTAAAATAAACCGACTATGTTCGCATTTTAGACCTTAATTTGCGAAATTTCCCAAAATATTTGGACTAGTGTGATAACAGGACAGACAGACATGGCTATATCGACTCGGCTATTGATGCTGATCAAGAATATATATACTTTATGGGGTCGGAAACGCTTCCTTCTGGGCGTTACACACATCCGTTATCACCACAAATCTAATATACCCCTACAGTATAGGGCCTATACTCTTCGAGTATCGGGTAAAAATGTAGTATGCTTCTTGTCAAAGCTAATGTTCGGGCCAGCCGCTAATCAACTGGCCTAACTTAAAACTATACATACAATACAATACAATATTCAATGCACTGTAAACACGAACGTTCGGCTGCGCTGCTGCGCTCTCCCTCTGTAAAGGGCGCTCTGCAGCCGCCGATTCGGCTCTAACTTTGATTAGCCGACGGTGACCATGTTTAGTAATCTGCTAACCTCTCTGCGCATTGGTTGCATTTGGATCTCGCGCTTGTACATTTATCGGGCTGGGCTAAGAGCAAGCAATCGGCTTCAGCTAGCAGCCGCCTGTATAAATAAACAGCCATTACATTAGAACAATTGGAATTATTATTTTGGATAGAAATAGGTGCCAAAAAAGCTTGGCATCTCAAACAGCTAAGCTAAACAAATTCTTTTTGGAACACGTGGAACGACCACAAAAAAAACGAAAGTAAAAGCCGCAATTGATTTTAAATCCCACCAATAAAACTGCCACAAAAGCGGGAAAAGGTGAGAGCAAACAGGTTGTTTAAAGAACGGACTAAATTCACAAATAAAACAGTGATTCACCTCAATTGCTCGGAGAAAAATGGGTGTATGGGTGGAAGAGCGGAGAAAAAAACAATAAAAAAGGGAGAGCTGAAAAAAATAGAATCTAAAATCACCGACAGTATTATACCAACCCAACATCCGAATCATTGTGCTCCAGAAACGTAGGAATGCGCAGAAAAGTCAACAACAAATTAAAATACTCTCCCCTTTTGAAACACCCTTTCAGAGACTATTGCATTGCGAAAAGAATCATTTCTGATTCTTTAATTATTTATTTATCAAAATAAACTTTTATTCTTTAGGAAATAATAATAAAATTAATTAACAAAGCTGAGTCGAAAGCTTCTAATTTCTTATAGTATGTACAAGTAGATATATATTTTCGATCAGCATTTAAATCTTTATGTCCATAAATATCTGCTCCAGAATCTTCTATTTTTACACAATTAAATAGCTCTCATTGTAATTTCTGTATGAAAACAAATGTGTAGATAAAGATGATATACATATCGAACTTAATTTCAATTTCCACCTGCAATATAAACAATGGATCTGCAAGGGTATTCAAAATACCAGCAATACAGTCAAGTTATTAATTTTCCTCCTTTTCGTTTGGTCCCCACCTTCCTTTTCTGCTCAAGGACGAGGGGTGGCAGCCGTATTGCTATTAAAATAATTTAAAGATGAATCTGAGGCAAATCTGAGTGGCAACTACCCAAAAAGGGACAACCTTTCTGTTTTGTATGTGTCCCCAGCTTTGTTTTGTTTCCCTTAGATAAAGTTCCGCGGGATTCGTTCAACTCAAGCAGAACCGACAAAATGTCATTTAAGCTTGTGCCTACTGCTGTTGCAGAAGTTCAGTTTATTATCAGTTTAATGCTAATCGATTTTGATGCTCCAGCAGCAGCTTCTTCAGCAATGGAAGCTTGAAAGCATTCTTTTTAAATATTCTTTTAAGGAGGGTAAATAGTTCCATAAATAAAGTTCTGTGCGTGTTGTCGTTTTTCCCGACACAACTGATTATATTTTTCAGATTAGCCCCAAAGTCTGCCGACAGGCCATCAGCCCCATTGCTTGTGCCCCATCACAAACTATCACGCAATGTGCCAAATCCGCTTTAATGTTGAAGCCAACCTCCACACGTGATGGGGCTACCCAAATTGGGTAAATTTCAGTGAACTATCGGCTGCCAGTGCGAATGAAATTGGAGCAGATCAAAAGAGCAGCGCCATCGATTGCCAACCTGCCCGCCGCCCTCTACAGGCGGCGATGATTGCGAATCTTCTAGTGGGTCCGACAGCAAACCCCGAAAAAAACTGACAAGAGGCAGCTCTAAGAATGGGAAAACCAGGAAAAATGCGAAGATGCCTGAAAACACGCAGGGAGCAAACAGAAAATTGGATTTCATGCCTATTTACATTTGCCGGCAGCCAGCAGGTGGGCCGCCAACAGAATCAATGAAAAAAGAGGTGTCAAATTTAAATATATCTCCCATATGCGAGTATTGCATAAAAAATATATATAGGTGCACATATTTAACCATTCTGAAAAAGGAAAGCGCACACAAGCTATCAACTTTCCCCTAGAAAATACGGATATGGATCAGCTCCATTAAAGCCAACTGTTGCTGGCTATATTCCGTGAAATTTATGCGACTTTGTACACTGATTACACTAGTCAATACAATATTTCCGCTGTGGCCCAAAATTAGTTTTTCAGATACATAGATAGATAGATAATAATTTAAATTTTCTAAAAAAATTATGTCTTTTTTGGTTTATTTATTTTTTAAGAATTTTTTAAAATTTGTCCTGTTTTTTTCCAGACGTAGTGCTTCTTTTTTCACATAAGTTTCCTATATCTGGGGTTGTATTGAATTTGGCGGCTCTGAAATCTGATAAATGCAGCTAGAAAAGCGCACATATGCCGTTTGGTACCATTCAAAATGCTATTTTAACATTAAAAACTGTTACAAACACAGATTTTTGGTATTTTTTGACCGCCAACGGATTTTATCGTTAAATTCGGAATATGATGGTTTGGTCGAACGGCTGCAACTTAGCCGTTTATCCAAACGATACCAAAAGTGTAAGCCACGAAATATTTTTTTTTCGACTTTTCCTGAGTTTCTAAAGTCAAAATTTCGAGAAAAATACTGCAAAAAATTATTAAATTTTAATTTGAAAGCTCAAAATCTTGCAGACGTTAAGCTGCACCTGTCAGCTTTTCAAATACAACCAGTAATAAGAAACTAAAATTATGTGAAAAAGAATCACTTCCTCTAAAAAACAACTAGATTTTAAAGAATTCTTAAGAATAAAACATTTTAAATCTCATAATCTATCGGAATTTTGAGCGACAGCGGAAAAAAAAATTGAATTTTGTCGAATAGTGTTATATTTTCATTGCCATGGGTGGGAAAGGGGATTTTTCGATTCTCCGATGGTTTTTATGCAGCTGTTGCTACTCGATTTGGCGCGGCTTACTGCCAATATTACTTAAAGCGTTGTTCTATTAAAATATATAGGAATTTGAATACATTTTAAAAGCGATGTGTAACGAAAAACTGCGTTAAGACACAGCTGGAAAAGCAAACTGTTGGTTCCGCAGCCCTATCGAATCTATAGAATATACCACGTGGTGCAGCAGTAGTGTAAAGTTTTTATTATCATTGTTCATTGTGTGCACTGCCCACTGTACCACATTGCACTATGGGGAAAATTTCCATTTTTCGGGTATTTAGTCTTTTTCTCCAAGTATTAAAATTAGTAATTTTTTTATGTTAACATCTTCAGAAAACTTCAAACTTTAAAGTTCAATGCCAAAAATGTTATATTACAGACCAATGTTATGCCTACCCGCTGTTAAAGTCAGCTGTTCTGTAGAAAATTATGTGCTGTAAGATTGCAATATTTTTGATGCCTATTTTCAAATTGCTCGTATTCAAACGCGACACATTATTTTTGTGAAATTTAAAAAGGATATCAATCATACGAGTGTGTACTATATGTTGGTTGTACCAAAACTTTGTACTTGTCCGTGTTTTATTAATTTAGTGTAAAAGTAGTAAGTGTTCTCAAAGATCATTTCTTGGAAATAAATTTCAAGTTCGTAGAGGCCTAGAAAACGACCTTTAAGTTTCTTAAGTGTACGTCTTAGCTCATGTCGTAGCGCCATTAATTGTGATTTAAATGCAGTTTGTCTCAATGTGCATTTTTCCGCACTATCTGCGCAAATTAATTTTTTGTAGGTGACTTCCAGTTTTCAAAAGCGGAGCTGTTTGATGTATGTCGCAAGGAAAAAGGGAACTACAACCAGGAAAATGCAATTCTTGATTTTTTAAGATGAGATTAAATAAAAATGTTAATGTTTTAAAATATGTATCATATTTAAACAGCAAAAGTCCATTTTTTTTTCCAAAATGTGAAAAATACAACCAGAACAAACATTATTTTGGAAAAAGCATTAAATTGGTGAATGAACAGAACAAAATTATACATAAGCGATTAAAATAGGAAGAATAATCGAAATATTGGACGTCCAAAGTTGGCTTACTGATTGAAAGGTGAAGAAGCACAAAAAAACAAGTAGCAGCTCTATCAAAAGCTCGAGAGGGCAACGTCTATTTGTTGATTTCCCTGCCTGTTGATGTTTTAAACCTCTTATGATGTGAAATTGAAGGACAAAATCAAACTTTTTATGATTTTGATGAAGAATTTGACGTTATATTTTTTATGTGTGATGAAGATGTTGAAAATGAAGAAAATGTCTGTTAATTTAATTTATTATTCTTTAGCTCCTGAGTTTGATCAAAATTATGGTTTTCCAAAAGTACAACTTTATTTTGATGTATAAAGATAACTATGGTTAATAAATATTAGTACTAAATTCAATTTCTTAATATAATACAAAAAAAAAATATTTTTTTTTTATGGGTGGGCGGTGACACGCCCACTTTTCCAAAAACTGTTTCTAAGCGCTTACATAATAATAGCAAAAAAAACCCCATCGAAAATCTTGCTTTGTTTAGGAGTTATTAATTAATACCAGAAAAATTGGAATTTTACCCATAGTGCATTGTCATACTTACATTTTCATACATACACACACATATATATATATATATATATACCTATATATGCTCCCCTATGCAGCCGATCTCTCTCATCTTTCATACAGGGATGTCGGGGAAGACAGTGTGTCAAGTGACTCCAAAAGGCCAAAACTATCGTCGGACATCACTTTTTGGCACCCGTAATTTGTGGCTCCTTCTCCTCCTGATGCCTTACTTGTACGGAATAATGCTAAAGCTTTTTTATCAGATGTTTTTATCATGTCCGAGGTGTTCGCCTCTGTCTAGAGAATATCTTTTCCGCCCTGCATTGTCCTTTGGTATTCTGTCCTACCCTGCACTATCCTTTCCTGTTCTTTTTCCACTTTTATATTGTTATTGGCCATTAAATCAAATAGCTACGAGTATTATCATTATCTCTGATATAAAGTTTTTCATTCATCGTAAAAAACGTTAAACTAAATTAAAAAGCACTAAAACTAATATTTTAATATTAGGATTTTCATCAACTCAATGGCATTACTTCTCGTGTTATCCAGACAATGCTGCATCACATACAAGCGCCCATAAATCTACGAATCCCATTAAGCCCAATGCTCTAGGCTGCATTAATACATAACTGCAGGCGCGAACATATTCCAGCCATAGACATGCACTAAGTTCTCTCACACACACTAGAACGCTTTCTCGATTCGAGTTAGTATGCGACAACTCACAACCACTTTTGGCCTTTGCCTTCCTACCATCAGAGCTTCTTCCTTTTTGGAGAACCAGAATGTCCACATAGACGAGAAACGCAGCTGGCTGGCTGGATGGTTGGGAAAGATAAAACTTATTATTTTAGCTAGTTGTCATGTTAACTAATACGATAATTTCGGCGGGCAGTCGGAACCGAAATTTAATCAAAAATATTCCTCCTTTAAGTTTTGGGTTTTTGTCATTGTTCACAAATTATGCAAAAATTTAGCTGCCTTTCACGTACTTTGCACATAAAATTTCAGTTAATTTAATTTCCGCCATTAGTTTTACATATTTGTGTCTGGGCACGTATCGGCCCGTCTCTCTTTTTGACACTTTCGGCTGTAATCCGGCACTGCCAGACTGGAAGACTGACGAGGGTAAGACACTATTACCCTCTGACCGAATTCGGGGTTATTGTTTGCGCACTTTCAGCCATGTTTTTTGGTGGAGAACTTAAAGTAGGCACTGGAGAAACCATGTTGAGAATTAAATTGGTATTTTTAGAGTCAGAATTACAGTGAGAGAAGTTTGGCTGGGAACTGATTAACATACATATGTAAGAAATTATAAATATTTCGGCAAAATGACTAAATGTTTATCAGTTTTGTCTGCCTTACTGCCTTTCTTTGATTCGAGGCCAAAATATGGTTCTTTCATGATTCCGGAAGTTAGTTCGCAATATATTCGCGCTTGAGTCTAAGACTTCACAGTGGAAAGCGCAATACGAGGTGTGTTCAAAAAGTATCGCGAATTTTGAAATGAGAAATTTCTTTGCACTGAAGTCTCTTGTGCGTCTTACAATCGTCTGTTCTACTGTTTGTTTATTTCTGAAAAGCATGATTCAATACGACCTTAATTAGTTTTTTTTATGAAAGTGACTTTTAATAAGGGCAGGCTAATGTTACTTCATCCTGGAAATAGCCGTAACAGGTTTCCAAAGTAAAGAAAATCATATAACTATTTCCATGTCGGTATTTTCCAGCAATGCAGCGATTTAGTGTGTTCGCTCAAAGCGATGTAGTTACCTGACTGTTCATAAAGATAATAATAATAATAAGAAAGAAAGAAAGTCAACGAAAAAGTAAGTAAATCCTTTACACCAACAGAAACTACATCCAATACCTGGACCCCGGCCACTCGAAGGCCGATTTAACTGATTTAACATCGAAAAGACCATCTAGTGGCGAACAGTACGTCAGTAAGCAAATGCACAAAAATAAAATGTAAAGAAAGGGAAAAAAAGAGCATGGAAAACTTTTAAAGAGCTTCCACTGCAGTCTGACCAAGTATTTATTTGTATTTTTGCAAGCATTTTCACCGTGAGTAAAACTAGTTTTTGTTTGTCTGTGTAAGCAGAAATTAAAACGGATGTAATACGTTAAAAGTATAACATTAGTTATTTCTAAGGGATGTGTATAAATAGAGGTTGAAAGAGTTACTTACGAGAAAAAATCAAAGCTTATGGAGTGCATAGTTTTATCGGTGTATTCCCACAGATTTGGGAGAAGGGATTTTTACTACCGGTGTTGGATGGATGTTACTATACTCGAAGTTCGGGGGACAAAGACAAAAAATCCAAGACCCATAAACAATGCTATTTTAACAGATGATCCCTACTCCACGATGCAGCCCTGAGCCGGAGGTTGACAGTACAGCTGACAGTTCGACAGCCGCTTGAAGGATGGATGGATGAGTTGAGTCGGAGCCAGCAGCAGCCTGCGGTCAGAGTGCCCTTGAGTCCTTAGTGGATTGCAGTTGTGGCCACATTTATTTACCCTCTTCTAGCCGATGATATTTGGCCAAACTGTGTAAATATGTGAGAGTGATGACCAACTCCCAGGCCAATCCCCACTGTCCCACCCCCACCAGCAACTCCTCCTGTCCCTTTGTCCAATAGAGCAATTTCACAGCAGTGTATCGCACCCACTACCCATAGTTCTCCTGATTCACCTTTGATGTTCTCTCTGGAGCAGGTAAATATTCTTAAAACGATATGGGGTGTTCTGAGGAATTGCTGTTCAAGTTTGTTAGCGGTGCGCAACGTGTCTGCATTGAAGTTTTGTGCAAAAAGATTTGAAATTTAAAAAGTCATTTAAAAACTTGAGAAGAAGACGCAGACCATATCAAACAAGTATGAGGTGATCTAACATTCGTATAGACGACTATGTGTTGGGATTTCGTTCTGCTTGGCAAGAGTACCCATAAGTTATTACTCGAATTATTTAGAAACTGTTCCCAAACATTTTTCATAATAAAATCTGCCTTGAATTGCATACCCATGAGCAGTGCCTATTTATCATGGCTCCTACCGAACTACAAACACACGGCCACAAAGCACTCCACCAATTTCATCCTGTCTGTGGCTCTGTGGGCGTATGTGACAACATTTGTTTCCACTATATGCATACATATTTACGCGGATTATACAACTGGGGGATAAAAGCAAAAAGTTGTGACCGCCAACCTGATAAATTTTCAAATTTGCATGCTAGTAATTACCGTGAATCAGTGTGGCAGAGACACCAAACCTTTGATGCTATGCGTGTGCATACTGCTGACTTTAGTTCTAGTCTGGACTCTACCATCTAGGACCTAGATTCTATGCATGTCAAAACGCCCCCGGCAGGTAAAAAGTGTCAGCAGCACCCAGTGGCTACCAAACCGAAATGGATTTTGTTGCCGCCCTTTTATTAAAAATAAGTTACATGTGGCTGTCCATCCACTACATCGCTCGTTAAACAGTAAAAAGTTTTGTTTGAACGTTGTAATATTTAGTATAAAAATAAGGTTTTGTGACGAGTATGCTATTTCGATGAAATGTTAATGTATTATTAACAGTGAAAAGTTTAAAATGTTGCAGCATTGGGCCAACTTCTAGCTGAGAATTAAATTAATTAAGTGAACATTATGGAAAGTTTTGTGTTGCTTTTTTAGCTTAACTGTGGGACTCTTTTATTTTTTTATTGTCGAAACCATCAATGCATTTAAATTGCGTCTGAAATTGAAGTATGACCAACATTTTCTACTGTTAGTGCAAGTTGTGCAGTTTTTTGCCATATTGCTGGGTGTGGGTTTTACTCATCCAACATTTCTTTTATTTCCTCTCAATCAATTGCGGCTGGGTACGTGAATGAAATTTTGCTTTAAGGAATACCATCTGCAGAATCCAGTCAAAAGGTTGCCCGTGGAAAACAATTTAAATTCACTTTATTAAAATGCCCTCCTACGGGTGTGGCTGAGAGGGAAATATGCGAAAACGGCGTGCACCCGCTGTGTCGGCTTATAATTTGACCTGTCGCAAAACAAAAGAGTGCCATAACACATGAGTTGCCAAGGCAGAACCAGTACCAGCACCAGAGCTGCAGGAAACGACAGTGTCAGAGGAGTACACTGAACCCCTGAGACCCACCACTACCAGGGAGGGGTTGTGGGTATGGGAATCTCTGCTGGATTATCCTTAAAGTCTTGGCTTAGACAAATGTCTTACGCTCTACTTGGCTGCATTAGCCCCGCGTATTAGGTTCAATTCTCAGCTATTTTCAACCACAAAACCAGCAACATTAAATTTAATTTTGCAAGCGCCGCCAACAAAATGTGTTTTCGATAAACTTATCGAGAACTAAAATTTGATGGGAAAATGCAACCACATAACCGCCATTCGATTCTTGGGCCATGTAAGTCAATTGCTATTACCAGAGTAAGTTTCTCTCTTCTAAAACCGTCAATGGCCAGTATTCTAAGGCGAGTGCGTTAAGTTTGATGGGGCTATGGTCGATAGTCGCCTCATAAGCTTTCATCGTTATGGCGAAGCTGTGAAACCACGCACATTTGCAGTCAAATGAACAGAACTTAAATTCATATTAACTGGCTAGACAAAAAAGCTTATAGAGTACGAGAAGGAGAGAATAGGAGAGTGTGGCTTCTATCAATTGCCACGGCACATAGCCCAAGGACATATCTAACAGCAGACAGCAACCCCTACATTTTGTGTCCTCCGTGCATCAGTGCACTTATTTACTCAGTCAACTCCCCTTTTGGTATGGGCAGGAACGCCTAGTTCCCCCATCCCCATCGCAAGATCCACTTCTCGACGCATTCACTCAAACACGGTGAATTTCCCTCATTGCGTATTCAGGCTATTCATGACCCTCTCTCCCTGCCGCCAACGGCCAA
This sequence comes from Drosophila affinis, assembly GCA_037356375.1. Lineage (NCBI taxonomy): Eukaryota > Metazoa > Arthropoda > Insecta > Diptera > Drosophilidae > Drosophila > Drosophila affinis. The sequence goes on from CM074800.1 coordinate 32,768,230, forward strand.
CTTTTAGTCAGGAGGAGGGGGAAAGCGTAGCAGGGTTGGGATAGGCCTGCGCCCATGCCAAGGCTCTTAACACTTTTGGTGGAGCTAGTTAACCTTGCCCGAGTGGTGGTGGTGGTGGTGGCGACAGCCGCAATGTGGGTTAAAGAATTGCTCGTTCCAATTGGCTCTGTTCTGCAGTGGAGGATGGTGCTGTGGATGCCAGGAAACTAGAACAGGCACCGCTTTTATATCTTTTGTCACATCTTTTGTATTGTTAGCAATTCAGTGGCGAAAAGGAGAAGCAGCTGCCAGTGTTAGTGTCAGTGCAACTGCAGACAAGTTGACTGCAAATATTATGGCTGCCTTGGCGTCCTATGTTTTCTGATGAAAGCCAAGAAATGCTTTTGTTAATGTGACGTAAATTGTTGCCATAACTGACATCCCAGCGAGGAAGTCATTGGAGGACAATGGGAACTGCTGGCATCCAACTTTCATTTAAATTGTACTCGTCATTGTCTCCATTTTACTTGCAGCTGATGGTATCTTTCAGAGTCTAAGCAGCTTAATTAACAGATAATACCCATAAAAATCAATTCCTTTGATAGTTTCGTAACTCCTAATCAGGACGTTCCGCTGCCATCAGTCATCGTCAGGGTTGAGCGAAGCGTAAAACTTTTCTAATACATAAGAAATGCTATGTACATATATTATTGGTAGCATCTACATATAATCACTATCTACGCTCGAATGCAGCGCCTTTCTAAACTCTATAACTGTAAAGCTTAACCTCAAGGCAGTCTTTTGAAAGTCTCATTTGCGGCAGACACAAAGTGTTGGGTTCCACCGTAGCCAAGTGCCTCGCCTAATGCAAAGTCATACTGGTACTCGTATGCGGTGCGTCCACTCCAGCCATCGCCACTGGCATTAATATAAAACATTTAGGTTTCAAAGTCGCTGCTAGCCTGGTGCCTGTTGGCTGGCTGCTAGCAGATGCCACTGCCATTAGCAGAGTCTTACTCCTAGACGCGTTAATTCACTCACATCCCTCTGGTTGTTTGCATAAATCAACGCTGTTTGGTTGCGGGCGTGCGAGTTGGACTACGAGTATTCATATGAGTGACAGGACGTTGGACGTCAACTTTACGGGTCCAACTTAAAGCCGCAAAAATCAGCATACCTTATTAGGTGGCAGCAGCTGCTGCTCCTGGTATGTGAACCCTTCTTGTGTCACTTTCCAGGGATTGCATGGAAGACCCAATCTCCATCTGGATGGAGCGAATGTTTCCGCATTTATTACACGGCTCGCTTGAGCGCGATTTTCTGCTTGTTTCCTAAGCGATTTAATCCTTTTATCTTATTACTTTCGAATGCTATGGCAGGCTTTGCTCATTTGTTAAATTATAATGAGTATTGCCGGCGAAACTAAAGATGGGATCTGTAAAATGAAGCACCTGCTGTATCCTCGGCTTGTGGTTACTTGCTAAACTGAACTAAAGTTAACCTTTTGTAGTATTCTCCCCGAAAACCACCCAAAATTGAGTTACCAAATAAGTGTTTGGGATTTGGTTTGGTTGCGTGAAACGACGGAATTGAATCCTCGAGCAGCTTTCCATTCGTACGACAGTTTTTGCGGCCAAAGTTTCGCTGTGTACGGTGTGGGCTTATGTGTTAACTAGGTGGGAGGAAATAAGAAGACTTTTGTGGCCAGAACTTGCTTTGAGCTTGATGAAGGTTTAAGGCTTTGAACGAGAATTTAAGTACTCATAAATGATACAAGTTACTCCTATTTGCTGAAGTAAAGTTATAAGAAAAGCTGGAAAAACTTTGGGTGAATTTAAGCAGCTGCCGCAAATCCTTTTCTTTGCCTCCTTGCAACGCTTCAAGGCAAAATTCCAGCGTTAATTAAATTTCAATTTGAAAAGTAGTGTCCTCAATTAGAAATTGGATAAAGAGCCGAGAAAAGGAGAAAAAATTAAACCGGATTCAACAGCTTCGAGGGGATTTGCCACTGCCTTTTTTCCGACGCGCTTTAAGGGGCTGCGGGAGAGGTGCGATTTGCTGATTTAATTGGAAATCATTTGACTACCGACCTCTCAAGGGATTTGAATAGTGGATATGGAATAGTTGCATATTGCGCAACAGTTATTTCGCCTGGTTAGCAGAATATTTCATTTAATCCTTTGTGAAAATAAGGAAAACCTTACGATTGAGTGAGATGGAGTTGAGCTTCCAATAAAGATGACTTTGATTAGCGCAAATTCAGACGATGAATGATTAATTAATCACATTCGAAATCTGTGATTTAAATTGGAAATCGCCAGACAGGCACCAGAAGTTGCTGAATTTGATTGGGGTTCCTCAACGTGATTCGGTTTCTTTTTTTCGCCTTTTCCCCTTTTTGGATGAGTGAGTCTTTTGAGTGGAAAGAATTGATGTGCATACACTCTACCTCGGGAACCTGCGATACTCGAATTGTAATGAAACATAAAAAAAAACAGAGCAAAAACAAAACTCCAACCAGAACAAAAAACAGATAAAAATCTCTGTATGGGAAATGTCTGCTCAATGGCAAGCATCCAAGCACCCTTCTGAACCACCATCTCATGAGAGTTGGGGTTGGGGCCATGTACAATAGTTTGCAGTTCTGTTCACGTTTTCGACATGAATAAATTGGTAGTCATAACCTCAGTCGAAGAATAAATAAATAGATGGATACAAAGTATGTACGTACGTATAGTATGTATCACTAGGCAGAGAATAAATTCTGGAACGAGCTGGCATAATCAATGGCTTGAAGGCAGACGGGATTTGGCCACATTCTGGGCCACATTTCTGCATCATTAAGTGGCAGCTGCATGGTGGAAATATGCTAATAGTCTGCCCCCACACAGCAGGGGGATGCCATGTGAGATGTGGATGATATTTTACGCACTACGCACCCCTCGATACGTCCCCTAAGACAATGCTATAGCCCTTAATCGTCCTGCTTCTACTGACAGTGGCTTTGCTTGTTTTCCTTTACTCTTAACCGTATTAAAGGATCTGCCTCTGTTTACCATTTCACTGCGAGACATTCGGAATGTGTACCATTTTTATACCAAGGATTTCGCAAATACCTTAACAGTTGGCAAAAGATTTTATGTTGGAATAAGTAATTTTTTTGACGGTGGCTTTTTAAATGCATTGCACACTCATCGGAATATCCATGATCAATTTCCCGCTGGATGCTGCGGTAATTCCCAATGCAATTTAACTAGCTGCGCCAACGCTTTGGACATCAAAGAGGAAAAACAGGTCTGCCAGGCAAACACCTGGAACACATAGAATAGTAGATGTGTTTTCAAATGTCTTTCACCGCACTTTCTCCTAGCAGAGCCAAGCGCCAGTGTTGATAGCCAGAAATTTATGTGCCTGCAAGTACGAGTACGGTCAGTTTATCCTTACTTTATGCCCTCTTGTGGGAGAAATATTATACACCTGCTGAGGCAGACTCCCTCCTCTGTGAGCGCTAGAGTGGGAATGGGTGTGGTTCCACAGTTCGTGGCTTGGCCCAGGCTCTGGCAAATGGGCCAGAAATTTCTGCCAGGTTTTGTTGGGCGAGGTGCCAACTGATAGGGGTCGTAAAATAGTGCAGCCGTTGAAACAGCTCCAGAATTTTAAATAGGTTGTAAAAATTGTTGTAAATATTATATTTAATTATGTTTAATTATGTATGAAAAACACTATTTTCTTGCGCCAGGGCCAGAAGCTGTTAAAAAATAGATAATGTGTTGTCGAAATGCTCCCATAGTACATAGTTCTTGATCTGTATGGTTATGTATTTTATGATTTTATTTGGAAATTATACTTCAATCAGCTTAAAAACAAACAAACTAAAGTAATTACTTTTATAGCTCTGTATGGGATCTTCTGATAGCTCTATTTAATATCATTTTACCCCCAATTTACTCTACTTCCACTTTTGTACTTTTACTCTTTAAAACTAGATATTGTTAAAAAAATCTTTTCCTTTTGATCTAAAGTAAGTATTTGTCAGGGGCAAGGGTACAGGGTGCTCTCCTTCTTCGTCTTCTTCCATGGTTTACAACTTCGAGCGCAGTGAGTAGCGGCGATGTGTTTCTCTATTCGAATTCATGTGCAAACTGAACTTCTCTCCTTCGTACCAGTCTCTCTCCAGCACGCAGCATTGAGAGATCTAATTGCTCTCCTTCAGCAATTCCCTTTTTATCTTCCTTTATCTCTCTCTCTCTGAGACAACCACACCGCCGCGCCACACTCGGCTGAGACGACAGTCTCTTTCTCTCTTTATGCTCGAATAATGGAAGAACGGATTACTCTAACGCGTTGCGTTGCTTCTGTTCTTCTTTATTATTCCTATTGCTATACATTACTGTTTACATTTCTGTTTACATCTCTTTTCATACTCATACTCTCCGACATATTTACGTATGTACATATATTATTCTATATATGTATGTTGATTCCAAATTGGTTGGAGAAAATATTTCCCACAGTTGAAAGTGACCATGACAATAATATCGGAGAACTAGTAATGACAGACTGACAGCGATTCTGCCTCCTGACTTCGGTCGAGTGCAAGTGCACTTACTTATTAGCAAGACAAGAGACAGACAAAATATCGGTCCTTGTTATAAGAGAGGCTACTCCAAGCAAACTCAAACAATACACCGCTATTGATATTAACATTTCGAGTGTAAATAAATGAACTCCAATAAAGCACTGGCTTTACGCACTCCCTTTTGCTCCACATCAGACTCTGACGATGCTTGATGGCAATTGGCAGCGACCCAATCCTCGATTCGATAGGGGACGACAGTCATTTCTTTTATTTCTGCGAACGCCGTTGTTATGGTTCTTAATTTTTTTAAATCTTTCTAATGCTTCCCCAACTTTGAGCTCTCGACATCTTCCAATGAATTGCGCTACAGAGGAAAGTGAAATAAAGGAATAAACCGACAACTCGAATAAGGAAATTGCAATACCCAATGGACCCAATACCAGGGTCCAATCAAAAAAAGTATATTTCCACAATGTATTGGCATTCATGCATTTTCTTTAGTTTCATCACCATGACAATCTATTGTTAACTTCTGTTCTGCATACGGCTTAAAATTAACCAACACAAACTAAGTGCTGTAGAATCCCTGATTCATGCATAATATTTTGGAATTGTCCATGTAGCTGTGGGTAAATGGAAATTGCCTCAAGCCTCTTTCTCTATGAGAATAGTTTTCCAAAATATAAACATTCTACATATATTTTCTAAAAATTGCTGCCTTGTGTTTACTTAACATTTATTTTAGTTACTTTCTCCATAACATATGGCTCATAGAAGGCTGACGGTTGGGGGAAAGTCTATCTTTTGAAAAAAATACTCAATGAAATTCCACTTTTTATTTCTGCTGTGTCTAAAAATTACAGCTAAAAATCCAACCCAGAAATTTTGTACCTGCAGCTTAACGTCTGGAAAATACTTTTTGGCTTTGAAAACTCAGAAAAAGTCGAAAAAATATTTAATGGCTAACATTTTCGGTTTTCGATACACATTATTGATGTTGCTTCCTTCTAGGGTTACACACATCCACTTTCGACACAAATCTAATATGTACACCCCTTTACTCTTCGTGTACCAAGTATTAAAATCCCAAGGGCCCACAAGTCACACGACACGGTTTTACAATTTTAATTAAAACTAAACGATTTGGGGCACAATAACAGCTGTTCCACAAGGATCCACTCCAAACTCTTCCTCCCACACAGGTGGTTTTGGGTCACACTTTGTCTGTGGCAGAGTCGCCATGTGACCTAATTCGCATGTTGGTCAGAATTCTCAATTAGATGGTCTCTGGTTTGTTTTTTTGTTTTGTTTGTGGGCTGGCTATTTTTGTTGTGTATCGTTTTTGTTGCTGTTATGGTGCAATGTGGTTCCATTAGTGGTTGAGTAAGTGGCGAGTGGCGTCTGATGTTTGTCTATTTACTACCTTTATTGTCAACATTTTGGCCTCAGGGTTTTGCTGTTCTAATTTCTGCTGATTAAAGTTTGATTCTCTTAGATTCTGTATTCTTTTAATTTGACGACGAGGGAGGAGGCCTGAGGTGGATTCTAATTCGGCCGGTGTATACAAATGATTCGCAATGCTGCGTTCGACGACGAATTTGACAAAAGAGTGACCCAAGTTAGCCCACGAGCATGAGAATAGATGATCTTAGATAATATAAGAGATACATAGCTGAACTAATTGGTATGCTTAAGAGCTACTGCCAGCTGCTGCTCCGAACAATGGTTGTAACCAACTTGACTCTTGATCATGAAGTTAGTGAACTGTATGTACCTACACTTGAACTTTATGTACATTTGTAAATACTTTTCTTTCCCACGTCTCTCTACTGCTCCCATATCGAAGAATTTAAGTTGCGTGGGAGAATACCGCTAACAGCCATCAGAAAAGTGGAGAAGCAGCAAAAAAAACTAAGCAGATGCGAAAAACGTTGCTGAATTCTATTTGAATATTGAAACTAAAAACTCGTTTTCAAATTCGTGTTATTTCCCCTCAAAATCGTATTCGTACTCGTATCGTGTTCATTTGATTTCTGCCAACTGTCGTGGTCAGTGGGTGTTCGCGATGGAATATTTGCATAGACAGCAAAAGGGAGCTACTGTTCTGGTTGCTATTTGAATGTCTTTGGTGGTGACCATTGAACCATTTTCCCTGACCATTGAGTTGTCAAGCAACTTGCATCAAGATCCTTTGGAAAAAGGGGGGCAATGAGGGAGCAGTCGTCACACCTGAGAGCCAGCCAATTAGCACTGTTTGTGCTTACGCAATTAACAGACCTGTTAACGTCTCTTTACACACGCGCTCGCATTGTAAACCTTCGGGGCACGCACCTGTGTGTACCACAGCAGGCTGCAGAGCTCTCTCGAGACGGGCAAACAAAATGAGAATGAGTAATTGACGTTTTAATAAGTGCCACTTGACAAGTTGCAGGCGCCACGTTCCTCCTGTCGCACACCGCATACTCGTACTCGTATCGCCCAAGTCTCAATCTAAGGGAGGCTGTCGGAGAATAGGGGTACGAATCCTCTCATATGGATAGAAGGGTGTACAACCATAATTATATATCTTTGCAATGTGAGCTGGCGGTGCTTGAATTTAAGTTGACGGAATATAAAAGCTGGGTACACGCAAACCCATTCTTCCTCTGGCAGACATCGCGTGTGCGTGTACGTAATTTATGAATATTAATGTTGATTCACTGTTGACAATGCTGCAGAGCAGCCTCATCTGCTCCTTTTCGCTGTCTTTCCAGGAACAGGTGTCTGCCGAAGAGAAACCTTTAAAAATGTATACCGCTTAGAAGAGTGACAGGACAGTGAACTTTGAGTGACTGACTGTGGCAGCGGCTAAATGACTTACCCAAGTTGATGCTGAAGGAAGATTGAAGACAAAGCTTAATAACTTCGTTGAGCATTCACTTGATATTTAAAATGACAGAATTGTGAATCTTAGATTTTACCATAGCTTTGTCCATTAACCGCAAATTCAATTTAATACAAACTGTAATGCACAACTGTCATTAAATAATGTTAATTTCAATTCAGAAATAGATCAAAAAAATCTTTCAAGATTAAGTAAGTAATTGAGAATTAACTTCCATCTACTTCCATCTGGCAAAATATAAATCATATAGAACAGTGCAAATATTTGCATGCAGCAGCAGAGACAACATTTTCATGCTAATGAGTCCCAAAAACAAAACACAAAATAATTTGCAAAAGGTGGCAGTAAAATGTGTTTCCAATTGCCAAGCAATGAAATCAACATGAACTTGTTAGCATAGCAGCACGTAATCGAATCGAATAAAATCAAGGGAAAATTATGGTTCAATTTATACTGAAACATTTCCGCAAGTTGGAGCTCATAAATATGGAAAGTGCTTGTATATATGTGCTATGTATATATGGATAGGCTGGTTATGAAAGCACAGATGTAGACAGACATCTGTGAGTGCACCCATTTATATGAAGATTCCTCGTCGCACTTCAGTAAACTCATATCGACCTTCGCCACCTTTTTTATTATTATTATTACATTTTTTTTGTCTGGCACAATGGCATGAATATCCCAACGACGTCTGTGAACCATTTACACGCTCGATTGGCCTTTAAGAGTTATACTCATGACTGGAACACGGCACAAAAGTTCGACTCTAGTGCTCATTTCGTTCCTTGTCTTCACGAAACTGCTGTTCTTCCCCAGTCTTTTAGGAGAAGCGCAGTTTGTTTAACTTCTTGACAATATCTTTCGTTACTGACAAGATTGTGGAACAGGTATACATATTTTTCAAGGGACTAAACTTCAGTCACAGCAGAGTGAGAAAATTAAATAATCGAAAGTTTATGTTTGAATTAATGTGGAAATAGTGATAATAGTGCTAATGGTTTTTTGATAATTGATGATTTATTATTTGAAACTTCAAGAGCCATCCCCAAGAGTAGGGCATATTTATTTTTATTTAGAGCATGCATATAATTTATCGCACAATGTATGTCAAGTAGTTGGAATATGCTGGGGTGGGCCGTCCCACCAACAGGGCTGAGGGTGGGGGAGTTTAAACGTATCTATAAACTCGGATGAGACTTTAAAATAAAATTGAAACTATTTATATAATTGTGGTTCGGAAAATAAGATCTAAAGCCTGCATCAAATGCAACCCGTTATTAAATGAAACGAAATAAATAAATTGCTTCAGAACCAAACATCAATAACAACTGCAACAAATAAACTATTTCGGAATGCATTTCATAATTTGGATACAGCCATATTTGTTTGCCATCCTTTAGTTCATTGAACTCTCAAAACTCCCACACGATAAGCAAAAACCGCTTCTGCGGACGCTTTCGCATACTATTATCATTTTCAATTTCATTTGGATTGTTTGTTCAGAATTAATAACGGCTTGGAATAATGAAAACAGCTAACAATACAGATGAAGGCACATACGAGCAGACAGCATACGGCAAACATGGTACGGCGTAGGAAGAGCGCGCATAAATTTTCCTACTGCAGCACGGAAATCCATGATGTGACTCAGAGGGACCCCGACCTACTCCAGAAGCCTCTGGCATTGTCAACTGGCTTTGGGTTTTTGCCATTTCCGCAGCAAATATCAGTCCGATTTTCAGCAGAATTGAGACCAGGAATAGGGCTAACCCGTGGACAAACAGACACACAGTCTAACAGGGTCTTGTCTAAACACTTGTTAAGCCAAAAGTGCATTGGTCACACCGATGCCAGTGGGTATTCCAGGACACAGCACAGAGGCCTAGACAGGCATAGTTACTGGACTCGTATTTATTTATTTCTTTCGGAAAACTCGGGGGAAACATACCTTTCGAACTTTTCAGCTCGGACGGCAGCGTAGCTACAGTTAGGAATGTTCATAAAAATGCAATTGAACTTTGCCAGAGCCGCATGCCGAGAGGAAGTTGCATTCGAGGTTCAATTACTTTAATGCCACCTGGGGAAATGGGATTAAATCGTATTAAAGTCTCCTCCTAAGGCCTTCGCTTTCGCAAAAACTTGAATGATTGAATGATGATTCTGTGGTCATTTTGATGGTATTTTTGTGTGTGGGGTTTCGCCATGAAAGTTTGCTGGCCAATTGTTCTTTTAACACTTTACCGAGTCGTCTTAATGACTTTAAAATGGTTCGCCCTTCGGCCATGTGTGTCTGAGATGGAGGGAAAATATTACGTGGAAAGGATGCCATAGGATTCTGGAAAATAGCGCAACAGAAACGTCCTCTGTTATTGATCTCCCCCACAATGATCTCAATTTACGTGTGCTACTGGCATCTTCAATAGTTTTGTATCGTTTGCTTGATTGAAACAGAGTTTTCTTAACATCTAACCATTCAGCATTACTCAGCTGCTTTCACACACCGCAGAGCCCACAAAAGTTGTGGCACGGTGATAGATACGAGCACTTGTACCTGTTGGAACATTTTGCGCCCCATATGACATGCATTGAGGTCGAAACTTCATGAGGGCTCCATATGCTGTCAAGTATAACGCATACGCCACGTGTGACACACTCGAGTAAAAACCCATCAAATCATAAGTGTTCGAGTATTCCTTAGTATCAGCAAATAAAGGTGAAAAAATCACTAAATCATTACACATGTGAACCAATAAAAACATATATAGACATTTTTAAAAGAACATCTTAATGGAAAATATATTAGAAGCAAGCTTCATATTACATTTAATTCAAAGTTCTCCCAAAAAAAAAAACGTTAAAATATTAACTTTTTGGGGAAATCCATAAAGTGGCCTTAAATCAAAAGAAAATTATTAAGAATGCGCAAAATAATTGTTTATTTTTCCAAAGAATTATACTTTATCTTTTCTCCTCATTTTCCCTTGGAAGGCTTCATTCTTTTGAGTGTTTTCCCACAGAAAGACCGCCTGATTCGTACACAAACACTAGTCCGAGCAGATTCCTCTTCTGTAGCATCTGTCAGAATTAATTGACGCTTGGAACGCAATTTAAAGAGATTTTATTGTGAACCTTCTGCAAAGTACAATATGGTACATAAATGAAGTGCTTCATTATTGTCACATTATAATACCCACTTATATGATTCAAGACGAACGAGCCCAAGGCACTGTCTCCGCTTCTTTTTTCACTCAGTGATTTCATTCTTTCCGTGTATTTGCGCACAAAAGAAATACTTCATACCATGTTACATTTCTCTCTCTCTCGCTCTTTCTTTATACTTAGTATTTGCCCTTCCCTCTCTGTCGCGCATTGTCTACCTCTCACTCACTCACTTGTGTATATATTTTTACAACATTTAACCGCTGTTGTGTGCGTGTTGGCTGTTTTGTGTCGGGACGTGGTCTGGTCAACATGGCGTATGAATATTCAAGTATTTAACAAAGGATTGTTAATTAATACACAACAGTTTTCAAGGCTTGTGTGTCTCTTCAGTATTTAATTACAAATATTCCATTAAACCTTGAATCAATTCTGGAAACTGAAAGGAAACTGAATAAGCTCCAAGTTCTCTTTTTACTTGGAGAAACTTACCAGACACAAAACACAGATATCTATATGCAAAAGAACTTAATTGGCAGGAACTCTCGGAGATATTTATGGAAAATTTTGAAATTGAACCAAAATACAAGTAAAAAACTCTTTCCATAAAAGTTCCCTACCATTAAAGACTTAGTTTCACAAAAAGCTATCCGAAAACCCACCTCTCATTACGAAGAGAAGGCTGTAATGAGATTGACAGTCGCACAAAAAACAAGTTCTGGAAAAATTGGGACCCCGGATGGAAAAAAGCATGGCGAAATACGAAATGAAACCAACACCAAAGTTGTCAACTTTTTAGGACGCACACATACATAGATATAGCTGAAGGCTGGAAACACTGATGTGGGTATACCAAATTGTCAGGTTACACATTGGGTGGAGGACACGTAATCAGGATTACAACATAAATTTTAATTAAAATGCCAGCTGTATTCTTGACTGGGCTAAAAATGGCTTGTCCCATAAAAAGAGGGTGCAAATGTTTACCCGAAAAAGGATTCCATTTGCATAAAATATTCATTCGGATGACGATTATTACGAACATGTTTAAGGCAATCTTATTACATATCTTGTTATTCGGATTACAAATAAAAATATTATTAAATCCAAAATCTGCAAACCAATTTGGGATATAACGAGGTCAACACAAAAAGACAGAACCAGCAGACACAGCCAAAAAGGACAAGGCTAGACAGGGTCTTGGATAAATATTGACCTTAAGTAGTGGCAGAGGCCATCAGTTGCTAACAACATGGTTCCATACGCACTTAATAAATATTCGCTTACAGACATAGACGGCCAGCCAAATGGCATAGACATAGGCACTCCAGACAGGCCAGACAATTTAATTCGATTTGTGTAATAAAAAAGAACCCAATCTAAATACTTCCAAAAATGCAAATTAGAACAAATATATTTGGGGAACAAATTGAAAACAAATTGTGGCTGCCATAATTTATATTATAAGGGGAAAAGAAATCGATGTGCCTAAGCCCTTAGTTCAGCTGAAAAGCAATAATACGACACAAATTTACCAAATGATTGGGGTAATTTGTGGAAAAAATAAATATAAGACAATCGTATAAAAAGAGAAAAGAATTTTCCCTACAAATTTAAGGACCAACAGTAAATTCTCACTACTAGGAGGTACAGAAAATAATTGGCAACAAATTTAATTGCAAGCAAATATTAAAATATCTTTCAATAAATTATTAATTTATTTATTTATTTTATTGTAGCGCGACAAGCATTTTATACTTATAAATTAGGGCGCTAGTCACAACAAGTGTAATTTTAACTTTTGACATTTAAATTACTAACATTAAGAAGTGATTACAATTACATACATTCGAACTTCCATATATACTAACATTTTAATAATATAATATTTAGTTTAGTTTTAATTTAGTTTCTAGGAATTTCACTCTTACTCTCCGTTCAACCCCTCCCTACTATCACAAGTTCAATTTATGTAGTGCGTAGATGATTCTCCAGTGCGATTTTGAACTGCACTCCCCCACTGATTGCCTTGATGGCGTGGGGAAGAAGATTCCAAACTCGAACAGCATATACAAAGAACTGTTTCATTGTGCATGTGTACTTGTATTTAAACACACAAATTAATAAATAAATAAAGTCAATAAATTTCAGGGCAGCTAAACAAAGGCTTCCAAACCCACTTTATGTAACTAAAAACCCTAAACAAACAAAGAAACCTCCAGCCACATTGCTCTTAGCACCTTGTTCAAGGATACTGCCACTTAGCCACTTGTTTGTGGAATCCTCGCAGAGTGTGCCAACAGGAAATTGGGATCTGCGGCATCTGAGTAAACATAGCTATCAGCTACAGTCGGAATTCAGTGTGGGCTACTGTACTACCTTGGGGCCCCATTTCAGCGTGAAAGGATGGAAGACGAAGAAACACCATCTTTATGTGGGCGTGTACATTAAGGCATTTCTAATTATGCAGAACTGGGCAGCTTTGCAACACGCATAAAACACAAAAAAGGAAACTCGTGCGAGGGTTAAAAGCGGAAAAAAGGTTAACATTTTCCAAAAGTAATGTCAACACTTTAAGGCTGCCCCATATCCGAGACTCAAGCCATTTGCCCTAATGGCTACCGGATTTGTCATTATGCATATTTAATATTTTATGTTTACTTTCAAGGTCTAACTAACGGTTTGTCTTTTGAGTGTTTAAGGAAACAACGGCCTACCGAGTGGCAAACGAAACACGCTCGAATATGGATGGACCAAACGCTGTAAAGGCTCAAACAAGTAAGAGAGACGTGTTGGCTCTATTATCCGTGAGGAGTGTGCACTTTATTAAAGATTTTTTATGGAAAATTGTACAAAAAACCTAAAAAACTAGCAATGAAAACCCATTTGGTTTCCGCAAGTCGTAGGCCGGGAATATATATTATAGCAGTTCATTGCCCTGTGGCCTAAGGCAAGCCAGTCAAAATAAATGCCAGCCACTGAAAAATTAATGTTTTCATTTGATTAATAACCCCAGAACAATGCCTAGCTGGAGAACCACAGCGCCATGTCTCGTGGAGTCTTAGTCTCGGTTCTGTTCTTGGCCTTAGCCATAGTCCTGTGGTGGCGGCATATTTTGTGGTTACCAACGAGCTGGGTGGTATGGGCCTGCCGCACTTTAATTAGGGAATCGCAATTAGAAATTCCCATGAATATACCCGAAAAGGGTCGAGTGAAGGTTTACGACGAAATCTAACTTTAAATTGTAAATTAAGATTAGCAAACCTGCAGTAACAACGAATCTTAAAAGCCAAAGCCAGATGGTGATGATTAAGTTGAGGACAGACGACCTCTTGTCCTTCGGCTGCCTGTTGTCATTCGGCTAAGTTTTTGTTTTGAGCCCGGTCTCCTGTGGGCTTCAAAAGGACACGGCACTTTACGTGACTTTCTTAACATAAACAATTTGTTTGTTGGTCTCCCCTGATTTTCAGCTTAGTTCTTGGAACTCTCCATCTTCTATAATGAATGAGATGTGGAGGTTGAGGGGTCATGGGGCATGTCTTAGTTTATGCCACAAATCACAGGACAGCAGCAATTGAGCAATTCCTTTGTTCCGGAAAAACGAATGAGACCGTCGACAGGCAAACGTTCTTCCTCCGCCAGTTCCTTTGCCTCCCAACAAGCTGATAGCTTTGGAAATATTTTACACTTGGCCGCGGTCTGCGGTAGGTGGTTGGGTAGCAGTGACATTCATAGTACTCGCACTCTGCCACATAAAACGTTTAAAGCGGAATGTTCGCCGAATGGAGCATTCAAATAAAACCAAGAAGAAATACGCCGACAACTTGCTGGCGAGCTAAGCACTTGTTCTGCCTTGAAGTTCTTTGGGGCACTTCCGGGCTGGAACTTCCGCATTAAGATAACATAACAACGAGCCGGGCCAGAGAGTGCTGGTATCTCTTGTGCATACATAGTTCTCAAATACAAGTTCCACTTAACATTTCCTTCTTGGCTGCTGCAATTGCCAGCCAGCACACAGAGCGAAACGCCGAAGGCCTTTCCCCGTCCCGCCCTGCATCCATCGTTGTGTTTGCCAGAACTAACATCATAATCATGTGGCTGAACCTTGAACCAGTCGCACAATAAAAGTAAATGTCCCAAGGAACAACAAGGGAGAAAAACAATGCCCAATAAGAAAGGAAACGTAGAGTCCGGTGCCCGAATACACTTTCAAAAAAATTATTTTGTATGATTGGAGGTATTTGCGAGACCTCTGACAGAAGGTCTTAAAACTCTCCACAAATACTGGCAGAAGGTTATGGGTTGTAAGTGGCAAACATCTAGAGTCTAGACAAAATAGAAATACCCTCTTAAAGTGTACAAAAAAAGAAAAAAACGGTCGAGCGCAATTGTTAAACTGTGTGATATGCCGCAGCTTGCATGCTCATAAAAAGAGCATAAAAATTGTTATGGCTTTTGCCCCTTTTTCAGGACTTGCATGTGCTGCTCCATTGGGTCGCTGTTGGGACTTGGGACCAAAGACCGCGGATCCATTCAGCCATATTAGAGTGAACCCAAATTGTTGCAAATGAGATGTGCTTAACACAAAAGTGGCCTAATGGAAATAATTTAATGAGCTTTTTATTCCACATCTATATTATTTATTTCAGCAGATGGCCACTGGCCAGCAGTTTAACAAGTAGCAGTTTACCAAGTAACATTGCAAAATATTTATCTTTTCATTTAAACTTTTGAGGGGCGCCCACTAGTTGACTTTCATTAAAATTTCTTTCAAGTAGCGGTTTTAAAGAACGAAATTGCTCAGCAAATATTTGTGCACAATTCGGTAGGGCACTTTCAAGCTGTTCATATATTACATTCATACTAACTATTTGATAGAGTTGTAGCGAGGCACATCCTTTTCATTACGTTTATTTTTCATTTTCTTGGCGGGTAATAAATCATAGCCATGGCATAGTTGACCAAAAGTAAGCAATGTTCTGCTTATCTGGGTAATTATTTGGATAATTACAAGTTGAAAGTAAATTAGAGTTTCTATGAAAGGATATAACCTGATTGTTGGGATGATACTTTTATTAACGTTAGTGTATAGATAAATGTGTGATAAGATGCACATATTTTAAAGAATAAGACAGATGCATACCTTAAAATTTGTAGAATAAATCTTGCCTTTAGTAGAAGGAGTTTTTGGAACCCATCTACATTCATGTATGTTCACTGATCTGGGAATTCAACCTTAATACAGTTTTCACATCAATACATCACATTATTGCCTTTGGAATGTAGATTATTAAATATAGAAACTACCTTAGAGCAGCACATTCAGATTTAGTACCTATTCCTCAATTAAGCTATTATCAAATCAGGTACGACCCTGAATGCAAATTGATGATTGACTCACTAATCAGCTTGAAACAGATTTCACACCCCAAGGTGCCACGGCGATGGCTACCTGAATTTGGAGATCATAAGAATGGATCCGAGCAGCCTACTAACTGGATGATGAATGTGTTGGCTGAGTTGGCCACTGGCTGAGGCTTAAGGCAGGTAGGAGAGCCCCGGATCCTTGGGCCCTTGAGTGATGACTGCTCTGTCCCCAAGGGCCAATAATCATACGCAATGGAGCAGCATGCTGCGAGTGCGTGTGTCATTTATAATCTTCAAATGACCGGGCACTGTTTGTTCAATATTCATGAGCTAGCAACTGAGAATTCAACACAGCCGAATGCTTAACATGCATGAAGCTGTCTGTTTCAGGATTATTTAAAGACTATCAAAATAAAGACGATAATGAAAACTTCCAATATAGGCAACGCAAGGAAATTCGTGCATCGTCTCATGTACGCCAGCCACACAAAGTTACAATCCGCGTGTCTCGGATCCCCAGAAGAGAGAGAAAAGTCGAACGAAGTGAGCAAAAAGGGTGGCAAGCAAAGACAAATTGCATAAGGGATAAGGGCAGCGAAGGAACAAACTGCAGCAAGGATGCCTGTCTCCCGTTACGAGAATGATTGGCACTACATATATGTACGTCTCTCTCTGTCCCTGTGGCTCTCTTTCTCTCTCTCAGTTTCTGTGTCGGTCTCTTTCTGTGCATGCCACGTAATGCTGAAAACGTAAAACCAACGAGCGCCAAGATTTAGCGGTACTGCGGTTCTGGCTTCTGGGGTGTCGGGACCCTCGGTAAGCCCGGGCCTCTCCTCTGTTGCGGCTGCGGTTGCTCCTGCCATCAATTTTGGTATCCGCAGCTTAATTGACATTTGATTAATTCATAGCTCGGCTTTCCAGTGTGACAAGAGCGCAGTGGGAAACGTTAATCACATCAGAAACCGAGACTGAACATAAAATCTTTATCTTTATGCTGGCCACACCAACTTATCCTACATACTTTAAGGAGGGCTTTACTTATAGGGAGTGCTAATAGGTCCCTGGCCCAAGACAAAATTTTAATGAATTTAATGACTATAGCATAAAGATATGAAGCCCAATTAATTGCATTTAACGGAAGTAAATGTTTTTTTAATTACATCAATGTCAACGGGAGATAATTGATTTCATTACTTGATATATATTTACCGGACAGTCACTTTGTTCGAAACCTATGAAAAAATGGAGGAAAGGATTGTGTATTGTGCATTATTTATGCAAAAAATTAATGGCATATTTGACTCCTAACGCTAGGGCAAAACAAATGAAGTGAACCATAGACCAAATTCCTAAATAAAAGTTAGACGAAGTATTCAAAAATGTGAATTTATAAATGGTGACCACTAGAATACTGCGTACTTTGAAAAACTAAATATAGTACATATGCCCCAGTCCCTAATATAGCACCATCAGGACGGACACTGCATTTTTGCATTTCATGCGGCTGAATTTAGGTATCCAAATATTGGCTTTCAACTCTTTCGTTACTGTTGCTGCTGTGACAAAACAAGCCCGAAAAAAGTGCAACAAAAAATTTGTAACTATTATTTATAGCGCAACAAAATGTCAGAGGATTTTTCTAATCTGCGGTACGTCGGTAGTGGGTGCAATAACGAACAACAACGCCAGGAAGCGGTCCCATTTTTTCGTCTCCTGATTTCTGTGACTACAAGTGGGTGGGACGGCCGTTCAGCCAAAAAATGAGAGTAATTTTCCAAAAGCGGAAACGCCAAGCCAATGCGAGGACATTTCATTTGCAGCAATTGTCGGTTCGTTTTGCTGAGAGTGTCTTTGGGTCTATCCCCAACTTCCTATCCCTGAAACTATCTCAAGTTCGGCCTCTGTCTCTGTATCTGCTGCGATGCCAAAAATCAATGTGATTTACTGCGGTAAAATGTCTTCTGCTCTACGGTGTCCTCGTCCCTTGGTCCTTTTTCCCTGGTCGTCCATTACATTAAAGGTCGACATTTAATTAAAAAGTGCAATTAGTAAATGGATTTTTTTTGTGCCATGTACAGAACATTTTTGATATATCGCATGACCTGTGTAATCTGTGTGACCTGGATGACTTCGGTGTTATAAATCAAAGGAAAACCCACTAAAGGGTTTGCTCAGGTCTCCTTACTAATGGATGACCAGAGCTATGAGTAAATAAACAGCTAATTCGGATTTATAGATTTTTAATTTTGCCATTAATAAATACTTCTATTATTATATTAGTATTATACAAAGTTCAAGTGGAAATAAACTTTTAACGAATTTAGTTGATTAGTTTTCTGAAATTATTATGATTTCATTGAATTTATTTTTAATCATTTAAAAGCTGAAGAGTTGTTTTAGAATTCTTCAAACTAGTCGACGCTTTTTTATAATTTTAAAGGAATTTAATATGGCACAGAAGGACTTAATTTAAATATGGTCTAAAAAAATATAGAACAAATAATTGAGCACATTTATTATATTTGAGTTCCAAATTATGCAATATGTATTTAACATAGACCCATTTAATAATACGTATTTCTATATTTTCCATATGTTATATTCTTTTGATTTTTCATACATGAGCTGTTAATTAGCTTAATGCGAATTATCACATCCGCCATCCAATGAGAGGTGGTTTAAGTTGAAGTTTCCTGAAGTGCTCAATGACCATCAATCTGCGTATAATTTGGTGAATATTATAAAGAGGTAGCTTTTGAAGGAGTCATTGCTCCTGAATTGCATTTTTAATAATAAGATATTGATTTGCGTAGCTATTGATAGTCTTAATAAGTGTAAATTAAATTAGTGGAACAATTTAAATAGAGTATTCTTGAACGGATTACGATATCCTGCTTGAACTCGATTATCAATTCAATAAATGTTCACAGATTTGAATTTGCATAATGACAACAACAAATTAATATTCATTTTCTATAGAGGAAAATTTAAATAAAACTGGACACTGAAGTTTTTCTAGCTTTAGAATTTGAATGAAACTGAAACTAAATAAAAGAAAAAAGAGAAGAAAACAAACCTAAATTAAATAAGATGACTATTGGATTCAATAAACAAAACTATTCAAATAAAACCCGAGTAACTCAACTAAATCGGGAGTATAATCCTCCTGTCATCAGCAGAATATTTTTATTTGCCCTAATTACAGGGAAACAGAAGAGCAGAGAAATAAAAGACAGAATTATATGGAGAAAATGTGCAGGTTTCTTTTGTTTTTGAGGGATAACTACTTGACGTGACTTTTAACTTAATGATGGATCAACATTGCAAGCAAAAGACTCCCAATGACATACTGAAGAAGCGATTCTTGCAAACCAAGTCACAAATTATCTTCTGACTTTCATACAGGGACTAGCATTGTCTGTCTCCTCAGTGAATTTATTATATGTATTTACATTCCTTTTGGAATTCGAATGTTTTGCACGTCCTTAGGCCCTCTCCGGCAACAACTGTGGATGGCATTCCCTGTGACAGTCACCTGAGTGGAAACCCTTAACCTACCACCCAACACGTTGAATGACTTTCACTTTGTAGCCAACACAATGCCACCGAAGGGTTCCAGTTTCATTGCTCCCTTTTCCATTTCCAAGCATACAACATTTATTTTGTGGCCATCAATTTTTGCTAAGGTCAAGAGAGCTTGACCATTGCGATCCAAACATACTCGCATTTGGCACGTGCTATTGGCCCACTAAGCCAAACCTAAAATTGAATTTTTATTTTTTGTGGGACCGGGGAAGAGACCCCTCTATTCAGGTGTTTTTCCATATACAGACACACGCACACAAATACTCACTTCAGCGCTTATAAAATATTTAGTGACAAGCTCAGCACAAACATAAAATTTGCTATAGGGAGGTCGGACCCGATCGAAATACATACAAACAACGGCGGAGAGTGTGTCAACACAATCAGCATCATAACCGAGGGTATGTGTGGCCGCGAGTCCCATGGGCTACAATAAATGTGGATTAAATGTAAGCATGTGTGAGATTGCCTCTGCCCTGGCAGGTTCTTAAGCCCCTACGCAATCTCCTCAAGAAGGTCTCGAACTCGAATTGATCCCTGTGCCATTGGCCCTTGCCCCACCTCATGCCCCTCCTATGTCCCATTGGATACGGCCAAGTCAATGCCTAATGACTTTAGTTACATGCCGAATTGGGCAGGACAAATGACGGCCAGGTTGTTGCAATCTCGGGTTAGAAGTTTAAGTGCACATTTGTCCATCAGATTGGCCTGGGTTTGGGACTGTGATTGGTCTATCCTTCTATGTTACCACAAAATTAAATGGTCGTAAAATAAATTATTTAAAACCTAATTTTGCCAAGGCATGTAATAGTTGCAGCGTAAGCAGATTAGGTTTCAGAAATCAATTTGGTATCAAATGAAGCAAGTATTTGTTAAATATAGTTTCCAAATATACACATCCTCAGGCTTAGATTTCCTTTATTAGACATTTGCACTCGAGCTTCAAGTGATTATCCATAGCATATCCAATCGACAGTATCAACCGTAAATAACTTTGCATGCGTGACAGACTATCATCCGTTGTCCATAGTTATTGGAGCTTTTTTTCAATGTTTTAATTGGGTGTATACGAGTATAACCAGTCTTCTTGTCCATCAAAGAAATGAACAGCCAACCAAACAAAGGCCAACCAAACAAAGGCCGAAAGGAAGCGAAGGCTCTGTTGCAATGTCTGTGGAAAATGGGAAAAGTCGAGCTGAGAAAATAAAACGCTGTTTTATGTGTGGCGTTTGTTAGTTGGGGTTCCCGTTCTTTGTTTTTGCTTTTCGCCAGTGAATGGAGAAGGAAAGTCGCCAGTTTTTAACTTGAACTAGTCAGGAATAATGGTAATTATGGATTTTGGTACTGGACTTAGCTGTGGTCTCTTACACTTGCTTGAAATCAGTTCACCCACTCAATTGCTCACACCATACCAAGGGGTCCGCGTCCCTGGGAGTTTGATTTTCCCATCGTTTGCATTATTGGCGCCCTCCTGTGGCAGTCTTCGCTCCTCTGGCACTTAGCTGACAGCCACCAGAAATGTCAGGAAAACTTTTCCTCTTCCCACATTTTCTTACATATATACGTTTTAAGAATGTACAAAGTCCTGTCTCTGGCTGGTCCCCTCGTTCTCCAGGCGCGAAATGCTTTTCAAAGCTGTCAACGGAGCAGTTTGCCGTCGGGCTTCCAGTTAAAACTTTAGTGTTTCCCCACACAGCCGCGGGAGAAAAGACAAAATTCAAGTTTCGAGAGCTGGGTAAAATATTGCCCTGTCTCGTTGAAATTAAATTTTAATTTCTCCCTAATTGTTTCTGTCCTAAGAGTTTGTTGTTGGCCCCTAGGCCTTTGGAATAAACCGTTTCACTAAATACTTCTTTGTGTTTAAATTGAGTGCCCCTTTTGTGGTCATCCGAAATAAAAAACGCAAAAATAATGGCTTAAGTAAATATAGTGGTGTTTTGTTTTCATATCAGACAACAGTGTGAATCCCATAATAATTATAGTTTATTAGAGTAGAATCGATTTTATGATTGCCTTTAAATAAGTAAATTTAAATTTGTATGGCAATCCTGGTTATTAACCGTCCAAAGTTTACCATTTAGAGCATTAGAAACTTTTATTTCAAAATGACGTTTTCTGACTTTTGCATTATTGTTATTTTTTCTAATATTAATTATTATTAAATAATTTCAAATAAAAAATTTATAAAAATCTTCAAGTCTTAAAGTTTGATTATAAATTAAGAAAATGTTACAAAATAGTTGTATTTGAATGTAAATGTAAAAACCTCGTAAATAAATATTAGCATAGCTGGGCTAATTTATGAAACTGACAACGAACTTTATCACGCAATTGTATAAACTGTTCCTTCACTTTTTGCGGTCCACAGCAAATGTATGCAAAAGTAATTTGCAGGAAAATTTTGTCAAGGAGCACAAAAACTGTCAGAGAAACTCTCAACTTATCCATGAAGTACTTGGAAAAAAATGTACATTAGACTTAAATTTATCAAAAATGTATATTGTGGTTCGAAGTTGGAATACTCTTCTAGATCTTATGTGTATGAGGAGCTGCGCTGTTGTGGCTCTATGGATCGCCATAGGTATTCAAAAAATGTATACACTTTTTGGTGTTTGATATGAGTACTTTGTTTCGAGCATTGAAAACATCTGAATAAAATAAACCGACCCTACCAAGACTACAGTAAATGAACCACTAGGTTGAATTTTGAATTCAGTTATGTAATAGGGTAGGCTTTAGTGAAGTTCGGAACTGAGAGCGTACATTTTCGAGGAAAACTAAAGTGCAATTTTGTAGCCGACACGACGTGCATTTTGGTCAATGTTTGATGTTGTTGTTTGTTAATGGCCAACTTTATGGCTGGCTGACAGGAGTGGCTGCCAGTATTATGTATGTCATTTGTAGTCCAAGCCTTGACAGCGGCGAATTGTATTTCAATGAAGCAAACTTTCCTCAATCACGACAATTCAGAGCAAGTTTTCTACTTCCTGGGCTAAAATTGTATGGTTTGATAAACGTAGTTCCATTCCAGGCATGACTTCCATTTTCTCAGAATTTCAATTTATGATATGAATTCGTCATTCACTTTTTCCCAATGCTTTTATGGTTTTCCCAGGGAAAATGGAACCTGAAAAAAGCTCATAACGGTCATTGTATTGTTTTGGATTCAATGAGCCATGGACCTCTCCCACAATGAAGACCACACTGCATCGGTTTTTCTCTACTAAAACTGTTACAAAATTTCCTGCTATCTGCTTCCAACTGTTTGGCTCACTTTGTCCAATCATTTATCTATCCGAAGATTTCTTTTTTTTTGAGCGCAATTTATTGTAATAAGAAATGACTTTCATTCACTTTTCCCATAATTTGTAGATGTCTGTTTTTCATTTCTTTGATTTTGATGGCCAATTTAATGCCTGAAGTATTTCAAGATCTAAAAGAACTTTATGCTATGATTGATAAATTTTAAATAAATACAATTGTGGAACATTGTAGATGATGGTGAAAATATTCTTTCAATTGATTCAAAAATTAAAAAATTTCCGTTCTAGCTTAGATGAGGCCTACCATTTTAGGTAAGAGTATCAATCATTTTCCATCGATAAAGTTGCACCCGTACTCGGATCATTCTCCACCATTCCATTTTCCCGTTTAATTGATTTCGATTGTTCCCCTTCCCGCGGATGGCAACACAAACTCTCATTTCTATTCAACTTTTTTCCTCGCCATCCACTGAGCGTCGGATAAAAACTCATAGCTGTCATTGTTATTGCTTTCGACGTGGTCCTATTGTCCGGCAATCCTTTGGCTCAAATGAGCCGTAGGCATCGCCGCCTGATGAACTGCACACAAATGTACGAGGATGCCGTTAAAAACCAAGAGAGACGACTGGGAGGGAAAACTTTTTGCAAAAACTATGGTTATCCGCCTGACGATTGTCGGGAAGCCCATGTATCAGGCTGTGTGAAGTCGTTGATACAAACTGTTTTGCTGCTGAATGCAATTTAGCGTAAAATAATAGTGTTTCTCCCGTTTTTCCTTATCAGTTCTTGCCCTGAGCCGTATGGCATAACCCTATGAGTGGAGCGAAATATTCTAGATAGATAATTATGGCTTTCCGGACAATGGAAATTACCTCTCAAGCTGGAAAGCCTCTTTACAGCACAGTAAATATAATGAAAATAGTCTCGAGATAAACCCGATTGGATCCATCACAATGAAATCAGAGAGAATGACCAAAAGCCTATGAAACAGAAAGTGCTTTTCCCCGAAAAAAAGAGAATGCCCTGCAACAAAAGGAGACGATACACCCACAGAAATTGGCCCGACTAATAACATTGTTGAGTAGAAATGGAAGAAAGGAAAAGAAGCCATTAGAAACCCATTTTGGTTGTGTGTGTCCATTACTAAATAGGGCAGTGAAGGAATATAACAAAAATAATCAAATTCAATTGTATTGCTTTCACAGAAATAAACAGAATCCATTCAACCAGAACTTTGAGGTTTAGCAACGTTTCACTTTCTTTTCGCCCGCTTTAATACGATTTTAATTAGAAACGAAAACCTTTTTTTCCTCCGATTCCTTTGCTCAAATTTGATCCCCGAAACCAGAGCTTAATATTCAGCACTTTTAATGGTTGACTTCTCCGTAAACGGAAAAACAGGCCAAAAAGGTTGCTACGAGTGACCTTCTCATGGAAGCCCATTCAACTTGCCATCTGTCAAATTAAAGTACATTTAAATATGTAGTACATTTATATGTATGTAACCGAATCAGCATCAGAGCCAGCTCCAGACCACGACCCACCACCCTCTCAATGGCAATGATGAGGGTTTATCGATGTGAAATTATAATTTATTTATTTATATATATTTTTTACCATGCCAGGTGCCAGCGACATTTGTGACCTATAATTGTCAGCCACTGATGTTCTCTATATATGCGTACACTTATACATATGTACATACATATTTGTGGAAGTGAATATATAGCCAAAAGAAAATAAACGATTGTAAAATGGTATTTCATGCACTCTTTCCCTGATAATAATCTTTTTTCTTCTGTATATTTTTATGGCGACCATCAAAGCTTTACTTAAAAGTGTTTTGACGAATAAAGTTAATCCTGTTGATGTTATAACTTGGGTTGGTGGCATTTTAAATCAATATTTTCCATGTAAATGGATTAATTGCTTAATTAACTTGTGTTGATGAGAATATATATGTACATATGAATATATAAGTAGTACATATAGTTGGAGTGACAGTTCGAGGATACACTCGGACCTTGTGCTCCTGTGCATTATAAACCATCGGACACAGCCAGAACTCTGGAAAATTGTATTTGATACACACAGTTTCTTTGGGAAGTTCGAAATAAACTTCGTTTTACATTCTAGATCACATTTTATACAATATTATCGCACTAAAAATTGCACTCAAACGACTTCACATCAGTCCTTTCGCCTGCACATTTACTGCTCAATTGAACTGTTCGCACGTGCCACAAAAAAACTGTTATCTCAAGGCATTTCCCATCCCCTATGCCCTGATTCATTTATGATTGATGTCAGCCATGCGACTGCAAATTATGTCCGCTTGATTGGTTGACCTTTCTCCTTTTGTCAATCACAAACAGCACTCCCATTCCCACGTTGAAAAATATATTTTGAGAAGGTTAATTTGCTGATTTATTTTGGTTTAAACACATTAAACAAATTTCACTTTGGAATAATGACTGTAATTATGCGGTAGACACTTCATTACAAATGCATTTACACGCAATAGTGTCAAAATTATGAACAGCCTTGCCTTTGGTGCAGCATAAATAACACCATTAATGAGGCCAATAAATAATGCGGCAGAAAATTCAAATGTGTTCAAGTCATTAGTTAAGAAAATAAATCAAATTTAAACGGCGAGTTCGCTTCCAACTCGTGAAGGGTAAATTCATTGAAATAATTTATTAGTTTTACATTAAGGTACACAGAATGACTGGGCCCATTCTGGTGCTTTTTACAACTCTCTTCACAGCTCCAGATTGCTTTCGATATATTTTTTACACCCCTGAGCTGCCACTAATGTCCCTTCTGAATAATAGATAATAATTACGTTAGGCCCGTTAAACCATTTACACCTGTTCCAATACATTTCGCAATTGCAAATTATGTGTCCTTATAAATTATTTATAAAATTAACCTTTCTTATTTAAATTTGAACTTTAACTCCTCAGAAGGACAATGACAGAGACCCCTTGCACGCACTTTCCCCCACACAGAGGAATGCCGCCATACATTTGAATTGGGCAGATGTTCTTCCGCTGTTACCCGATGCTTTTCTTATCCAAACTTCTCCGGTAAAATAAACAGCATTCCAACTCACCGAATGAAAGTGGTGCTGTTCTCTTGGACAATGGAGCACTGACTTGAGTGCCATGCAAACTCAATGCAAATAGTTTAAATAGTGGAAATGACGAAATATAGCTAGAGTAAACTAAAACTTTAACACTATCTGGCATTTAAGCTAATCGATAAAACTATTTATTTATTTTGTTAGCTGCCACATGGCTGCACCTGAATTAAGGCGATTAGGTTACATGTTTTCCAACAATTAAGCACACAAGTAAGCTGAATAAATCACAAAAGGTAAATCACAAAAGTGACAGGAATGTACGAGGAATTGTATCTCCAGGCGGAAATTATGTTTTCTCTCGCTCTCAGTCTCCCCATCTATCCATCAATCTCTAATACTGGTCTTTGACTTATTTATGAGGCAGCAGACAGCTTAAAGCACTCAATCTGAATCTTTTGGAGCTCTCTGGCGAAAAGCCAGTTGTATGGCGAGGATGATGGGGATTGCATGCATACCAAATACGACGTGCATCATTTAAATATTCAGCGCAAAAGACACTTAACGAGCATATCAACAAATTTCCTAGAATAACAACAATGAATAAATATCGTTTTGCAGACATTTTAATGGTGGAAAAATGTATTTAAGATATAAGTTCAATTACAAATTTAAATTTTTAAAACCAAAATTAATATATTCATAAGTTTAGCAATAAAGTTGGGCGAGGAACTTGACTAACAGAAATTAATTAAGCCTGTCACCGAGAAAGGGACTTCATTTTTAGCAGCTCTGTCTCTGTCTGTCTCTGGATGTAGCCGTGGCCTTGGCTTTGTCTAAGCTGCAAGTGCAATGCTGATAAACGATGTTAATTAGCAAAAATATTAAAAGTTCTCAAGACGCTCTTCGGCTACATAAACCAAACTTTTCGTCACGTTCTAGTGCAGGCGAAACAAGCTTGGTCGAGGCTCCTGCTACTATAAGACAACGGTTGCCTTTCCGGAATAGGGCTCCATTTCCATCTGTTCATAATCATTATCATCCTCGACGGCGCGAAGCCATTTACTAATTTTTGTCGGAAACTTTTTGGAAAGTTTTCGTGGCCAGGTGTTCCTTACGGCGATAGTTTATCTAAATGATATTAATAAAATAATTAAGAAAACTCTATGATAGGGAATTTTCATGCATGAAAACATTCCAGAGAAAAGTCTTTTGAATAGTAGTCTTTTTTTTTGGCTGGTCATATGAAAAGAGAGGATGGATATTTGATAAATATTTTGAACCTTTTTTTCCGGAACATTTTTTTCCTCTTACTTCTCCAGTCCAGCAAAAGTTTTTCCTAATAATTAAAGTCAAAACTATTTTTCTCTCGGGCTCAAGGAAAAGCTCATTAAAATCAGCCAGCACTTGCAGTAGGCGGACCTGCATTCCCACATTTGTCTCTGCCAAAAGACAAAGTTTAAGCGCCGAAAACTTTCACATACCTTCTGATGTGGCTGGCTACCAGGACCGGTAAAAAAGGGACACTTTCACATGACTAGGGCCAGACGAAGATGCCAGCAGCAGCTGTACAGAATCCTTCTGCGAAGTTGGGCGAAAAGTTTCAAACACAGTTTGATGTCTTCCACAAGCATCCATCCAGCCGAAGGGCCAGGCACACAGATGCTCTCTCACGTTTTTGTGGTAGTTGCCTGGGATGACAAATTCTCAAGGCGGTTGTAAAATTATGCTAATTTGTATAGCAACAAAAGCAACTACAGAAGCAGCTCCTGGCGACAGGTTTTGAATTTTTACAAAAACAAAGTAATCAAAGTTTCATGACGGCATTACAATTCAATTACTTTACCTCCAAAAACGAACAGAAGAAAACTTAGTAGTCCTTGGACCTTGTAATTGATGGAAGCTGTGGAGGAACTAAAAAAAAAACGGTATGAGAGGTTTTTCGTAAGCGGAGCTTGCAGTTTTTTCTCTCCATGAATTAGAATACTAACTTTTTTAATTGTTTAGATTATATAGTTTAAGCCGTTTATTCATTCGATTCAGTTCGATTATGCTTATATGTTTCGCGATCTTATCTGTTCGAGATTGTGGGAGCAACTGACTCACGTTGCAACTGAGTACGTGTACTATCGAAATCGGAGCTGACACAGAAGCACTTTAACTAAGACCGCGTCTGGTGTTCTTTGTCACTCCGCTACCAAAGCCACATCCTACATATAAGTATATTAATCATCATCAACTGTCTGTATTTGGCATGTATTTGTATTTCTAATTCTGTATGGAAATCCATCATACATACTCGTATATTTATTTAAAAGTATGCTAAGTGTGATTAAGATTTCTTCAAAGTTATAGAGACCAAATTAGGTTATCAGGTTCCAGGTTCAGCAGCAGCTGGAAGCTCCTTCTGCTGTTTGTGTGGAACGCTTATCGCTAACATATCTGTGTACTTTGTTATTTTGTTGTAGTTTCCACTGTACAAGAAAATGTAGTTGCTTAGACAGATTCTTGTTGCCAGAGCTTTTTGCATTTTCATTAATTTACTGGGAAACTCCATCGCCTGCCATCGCCTTGGTTCCGTTCGTCTAAAGCGACATGCTTAGTCCTGTCGCTTCGGCGATTGCCCGACGCCAAGGAAAAGTGTTTCCTTCTAGCCATTAGCATTAATATTTCAATGCCCTCTGTCCCACAGCTCCTGGCTGTTCGAATTTTTTAACTATGCGATGGCGTTTTCGAGTAGCGTATAACCAAAAATTCTGTACTTGTCAGCTGCTACCAGATATACATACATACGTGTTGTTATTGCGGCAGGACTAGACCAGACTAGCATTAGCACCAGCAGTACACAGTCCTCAACTTCTCCCCTGAACTTGTTTCATAAACAAGTTTTGTATCAGTTTTTTTTGCTATGGAAAGGGAAAGAGGATGAATAAGCAAGACAAAAGCATCCAGCAGGGATTATGTAAAAAACAAAGGATGCTCATAAACACATTCACAAATAAGAAGGAAAGTATAGCATTAGTGGCTAAGACAACTAGTGATATCAAGATGTATTTTCATATAGCTTTACAATATTGAATTTCTAATCCTATTGTGTTTGTTGGATATTTTGCACGTAAACCATTTCAAGAGATATCGTTGCTCTTTGAGCAATAGAAAAATAAACTGACTACCGGGTATTCCATAGACCGAATATTATATTTCTTTTTCATTTTTGTATTGTTTTGCTGCTCTCAGCACCCCATGGAGGTGTTTAGGTGTGAACGTAAGGAATGGAACCCGCCCAAAACCCCGCCATGAATTTGTATTTCTTTTACCACTTATATTTGGGTTCATTTAATAATAATATAATAGAGTATTGTCCCTTCCAGAGGTGTCCATTCAACATGCACTGAAAATCAAAATAGCTAACACCTAAGGAGATGCAGTCAACCAACTCGGCAAATGGATCTGAGCCCAGGCTCATGTTTACAGATTTTAATCTAGAGTGCAAACTCATTTTCCATTTTACACTTCACTGCCCACACAAGCACAGAACAGTTGCCATTTAAAACATACACTGCAACAAGTTCCATATAAAGGAAAAGCTGGTTAATAAGGGAAAAGGAGGGACCTGACTGCAATGCGTGACATTAACATTCCTGACTTCTACCTGCAAATTGCATAGACCAAACAGTTACAAATTGAAGTGCTGGCCCTCATCTAGCCCTCACCGGATGGAGCTCCAATCAATTACAAATTAACTACTTCTTAACTCCGAGGGACCGAAGCAGAAGTGGATGTCAAAGGGATTTTCTCATTTCCGTTGGGAAAATTCCCCTTTTTTTCTAATGGTAAACGTTCGACTCAAACGAAAGACATGACAATTTTTCAATCTCAGCCAGTTGAGTCTGAGCTCTCATAAAAAGCCCAAAAGGTCGTCACCGTAGCCACGATTTGACATCGCGATGGAATCAAAACCGGGCACTTGACTCACCAGATCCGCACTAGAATACACTTAGACATATGTACATACATAACTATGTCTTTTTTAGTTAAGCTTGACCTGTCAGACGATTTTCTTTTTTGTATCTTCATTCGATTTTTCCGGCAGAAATGCCGAAATTCATTCACAGAGGAACGGCAACTTGCCACAGTAACGACTGGGAGACAACATCAATTACATATAATTTATGTATAAGCTCTGCTCAGTAATACTTACCTCTGCCTCTTTTTGGTTTTATTCTGTTCTGTGCCAGCTCGGCTATCTGGTCCATTTTCTGAATCTCAAGGGTATCCATTGAAAGGGTCATCTGCAAGCGGGTCTTTCTTTTTCTTTTCTTTTCTTTACTTTTTCTTAAAGAGTCTTTCTTAATCTCCACGGCTTTGGTCCAATACCAGTCTATATACATAGATATGCAGTCTGGACGCAGGAGAGGCATATAAACTGCGGCACAGAGTCTCCGCGCACAACAGATTTATTAGGTGAGATCTGGCTTATGACGTAGGAAGGGGGTTTTTAAAGTAACTTAATCTAATATGTTGTGAATTTCATCGCCCATGGTCAGCTGGCAGGGTTAAGGAGTTAATCGGCTGCATGGAAAACATTTCTGCGAGTTTTTTTACAGTACATTGTGGATGGTTTTTGTACTGCCTAAAATCCACGCGCACTTTTATAACCAAAACTAAACAAACAACGGCAGTCAGCTTATTAGGTTTGTTGGAGATCTAGCTTAATATTTAATTATAATAACTCGTGCAGCAAATGGTTTTCAGCATCGGTCGAAATCCCTTTTACACAGGAAAGAGCGTGGGAGACACATATGAGACACTGCGATCTGCATGCCTTTAAATCTTAAACTTAATTCGCTTCGAATAATTAATGAGTACCTCTTTTCATCGTTTCATTTGTACATCATCCTTTATTGAACTAAACAACATGATCCTGTGAGAGGTTTTACATTTAATTTAGCATTGCAGTACTCAACTGTTGCCCAAATATTTTCTTCTTCCATTAGCCACAAAGGAAAAGGGAGGTACAGCAAACAAATGAGTGACATAATTAGCAATGGGAATGGAAATAAAGTAAGACAAGTCAGCCAAATTAAAATTAAAGTATGCAAAGGAGGGACTCACAGAAACAGAATGAAAGCCCGACTCGAGTAGACCACATGGAAGCCGTTTTGTAGGGCGCCGGCACATATAAAATTCCCTCACAATGTTGCCCCGTGGCACGGCACTCACAGTGCAAATAATAATTTGCAACTCAAGCTCCGCCGAAAATAAAGTGCAAGAGAATTTACAGTTGGCATAAAATAGTCATAAACGGAATTCGCTGAGTCTTTTGGTGCCTGCTCCACTCTGCCACTGCCTACAGCTCCATGGCGTTTCCACTGGCCACGGTGGGGGCTACAAAGTGGCGCATCGGTAATTTCATTTTCCGTACAGCCTCGTAGTCACACACCCTCAGATTCTGATTCGGGCCTGCACAAATTAAAAATGCATTAAAGTCAAATTGCAGTGCAGCAAACGTGCATGGACAGTGCGTGTCAGAGTTGTAAGTGTCAAAAGTAGAAACAATGAAAACGGATGGTGTATATTTCATTCTTTAAATGTTGTAAAAGTATACAGTTATGTATATTCTGCTTTAATACTGATTCCCACTCCACTGCCTTACACTTCTGAAACGCACTGCCATGTGTCATTAAGTTGCATGTCACACAAAAGTTTTACAACTCTCTTAATATATTTACATGCTTGTACGGGTAGCCTACGTCTTATATGTTCAGAGTGACATCCATTCACAGAGGCATCGTCTGGGGTATGAGGGACAGCCGAGATTAAGGCTCTGTTACTTTGTCGTTAATATTCATTTAAATATTTAGAGCTTACCATACGTTTAAGGCTTGAGATGCTGTTAATCCGTTGAATTGTTTAAGGTGAAAGGCCCTTGGAATGTAATATCAAGACGAACAATTTCCTTATGAAAAATATTTAGTTGAAAATATATGTAGTGGAGTCTTTTGATTGAAGAAAATTAAATGAAATAAATATTAATTTAATATAATATTTAATTAAATATTTAATTTAAATATTTAATTAATTTTAATTATTTAATTTATTTAATTAAATATTAGTTCCATATTTTCTTAAATATTTAACCTATTCTAGAAGAAAAGTAGTGGAAAATAATTGTATTTAAAACTAATCTTCTATTGAAACTATTTAACTTATCAAGTTTACTTTTCTAAATTAACGAATTTCAACAGAAATTTATTTATTAATATAATTGTAGCACTAGTTTAGTCTGCTCAAAATAATAATAATTTAATAATTGTCAAACAGGCAAACAAACTAGAATTAGCTATCAACCTTTTCGCCTAATTAAAAACTGCTGCTAATTAAAAACATTTTTCAAGTCCAATCCTCTTAAAGCTTATCAATTTCGCAGGGTCTTCTGTTTAGTCGAGTCTTTGATAATGGCAGAATACGGCGGAAATTATCAGCTCATTTGGCAGTCTTCTCCACGAGGTGGAAACTAAATTATGCGACACTTGAGCCAGTCCTGTGCTCGGATGGTGACAATTTTGTTGTGGGTGTGAGTTTTTTTGGAATGCTGCTCCAGGAACGAGTATGAGTGACAGAATATCAGGTGACAGCTTGGCTGCGTTGGCGGTGCCGTAGAATTGCCTGGATTCTGTCAAAGGCACGCACAAGAGGTCACAAGACGTGTTTGTTGGCCTTTTTTACGCATGGTACACGGGTTCTTTTTTGTTTGTGCTACGCGGCTTTTGTTTGACACAAGTCATTTGTCAACTCATTATTGGCCCTGGCTGCTGCTGGGAAAGTGCTGCTAATTAAAAACATTTTTCAAGTCCAATCCTCTTAAAGCTTATCAATTTTGTTAATTATTTTTGCCGGAATATCACAGTCCTGACCGCAGCAGACTGGGCGGCATACAAAATCAAAGTGCACCTCTCCATTGCCATTGCGCATCTGTCAGCAGTCCTTGCGTCTTTTATTGTTTAAAATAAGCGAAAATATAAAAAAAAAAATACCTAAAAAATATTCTTTAAGTGACTTAATTAATTTCATTCGATAGTAAATTAGATTTCTTTTTTTCCTTCACATGAAAAAATGTATATAAAGGATTTAATTTTATTTAAAATGCACTGCACTATCGCTACGAATGATCCAACCAAAGTTCAGTGCTAACTCGATCCTTGAGGATTGATATACCATATATATACATACGTCCTGTTGTTCACTTCCTGAACGCATACAACTTGAGCAAACACAGCTTGGGGCTCTTTATTTTATGGTTCTAAAACTTCCAGTCGAAATAAAAGGGTCAACATTATGATTTTATTTACGGAGGCCCAGGAAGCCGTTTCCGTTTCTTCCTGCACTTGCCCTGCGGACCCATGAAGGCTTTTGGCCAACGAGGTACATCTTACTTAGAGTAGAAACACACACAGACACAATGAAGTGTAACATGATATATTGACATGTATGGGTCTGTATCTGTGTGTGTTGATGGGTTCAAGTGTGGGTGAGTACGTAATTCAATAGCAATCCCAAGTATTCGAAGTGCTCTGGTGCGTAAAGATGATGGGGCAAAGCACTCCACACAAATCGTACTTCCCACAGCCCAGCCCCTTCCGTCTGCATCCATCTTTCAACCTAGCTTTTAGTGTCAGTCATGGTGGATTGAGCAGCTGAAATTGGATTAGACTTAGACCGCACTCCCGCTCGCTTTCTATCAAACAACTTAGATTTACATGTGTTGGTAATCCCCATATGTGATACAACGCACAGAAACGTCATTTCCAAAGATGATTAGTTCTGAAGCGCACTATAAGACTCCAGGTAAATACCCTCTCTTCACACGCTCTTCCTGCCTCACAAGTGGAATTCGACTCGAAAATAGCTGGAACAACAAAAGTCGATTTTTCTTCGGGGGAGGACTCATATGTAGCATACATTTCGCCCAAGAAATTGCCAATCGACCGAAGAAATAAAATTGAGGAAAGTAAGTAAAAACATGTGCATTTTGATTTAGCCAGGGATACTCCGTACCATGAAGAATGCTAAAACTTCTCCAGCCCCAATTTGTGAAACAAAAACATTCAACTTTTCGAACAAAAAAAGTAAAAACAATAAAACGAGTGGAAACTTATTGAAATGGTTGCCAACACTCGTATCGATAGCCGCAAGAGAGCAGAAAACTGATCGGAGCTGATTGAGTCTTTTCCACGACAGTTTATATGATCGCTGCAGAAGAGTCATCGGTCCGTTTGATCCGAAGAACACCCAAAGGATGCTGCGCCCGATGTTCCTTAGCGCGGCACTTGGAGCGGATCAGCGGAAGTGCCTCATATTCATGCTGGAGACGCTGAATAAGTGTGCTTTCACAATCGTCGCGTCAATTTATACCTAATGTCCCTTAGGAATAATGCTTAGGGGTGCGCAAAGTAATAAGTCCATCATTTTGTACATTGAGCGAGCCAATTCTGTACAAATACTTTGCACATAACTTTGCAGTCTGCTATTTTCATTCATTCTAATAAATGGTGTTGAGTCAGAAAGCTTGTGGCTAGCTTCCACTTGAAACATAAAGAGTTTCATTACCTTAAAAGTCGGCCAGTTGCTGTACATAAGCCACACGGCAAAAGAGGGACTCTCAGAGCCCACACATATTCCATAAATGAATTAAATTCATCTCTCAACATTTAAACTTTCCAAACAGGAGCCGCAGCAGCAATAGGTAAAGGCAGCACCCGCTGCACACAATAAATTGGGTAGAAATTTAAAACTAAACTGCCTTTTGAAACTTTTTCCTTTTGCATGAAAAGTTGTCCTAGCAGAAAATCTATTACGGCCTCAAAAACGCTTGGCCAAGAACTGATGTACATACATATTTGGGGCCTTCCGCTTGAGCGTTTAATGCTGCTGACCCAAAGACAAAGTTGGAGAGCGAGCTCAATGAAAATTACAAATTGATTTCGTTAATTTGTTGTGGGATGTTTTTCTCCTGGCCCAGACGTTTTCGGGCGACATTTTCCCAGTCATCTAATACAACCCACAGTCATAACAATTTTTCACAGCCAAAAATAGACAAATAAAAGGCAGGGCGAAAGCATTGCCAGACATTTGAAAACGCTGAGTAAACAAGCTATCAGTTGCCATGGGTTGTTCTATAGACTAAGATAAGCTAGGGGGTTATTTGCCACTCCGGCCTTGTTATGCACCACTCCCCACACTACCCACCAACCAGATGAGCTCTCATTTGCATGGCGTACTTCCAGGTGTCACCCTGCATATGAGGCTGGATAATTAACGTGATGTGATGGCGGAGTGCTTTCATCATAGAAAGTGCGAGTAGAAAAAATCAAACCACATTCAGGTCGTTCTCTGGAAAATGAAACTTGTAGCAAGACATTATTGGCTAAAATGTACCACATGGTTTTAAAGGAAAAAGGGAAAAAGGCAGTGCTGGGAATATAATATATACATTTACATTCATATAATATCTTAAAACGTATTCGGACGTCTTATTGGACCATCGAAATATATTTTATAAATCGAACCTCCCTCATATTTATCAGCAAATGGAATGTGGATGTTGTGTTAGTTCCACAGAAGCGAACCACCGAAAGACATGTTCTGTTGGAGCTTCGAGCATGTTCGATGGCAACGTGTGCTAACAGGAATGAAAGGAAAATTCCCTATGTTACAACATTTTTGGATTTCTGTGCTCTGTTAGGGTTCTGTTCTCTGTTAAGGCTTCGGAGCCTTCCAACTGTTTTTAACATGTCCGCCGAAGAGGGTCTACAATTCAGTTCGTCGCGGATTCTGTAAGAGTGCGGCTTACGAAGCGGATGTATCAGAACGGTTTTGTTAAGTGAAATATTTAAATCGGCATTTGCTGTAGTAGTTTTTCGAAGCATACGTTTGTAAGAAATAAAATAAGTCTACAATAAATTAAAAAATCTACGAATAATACGCAAAAGGAATTATTCGTTATTATTCAACATCGTCCAAAAGTGAGAATTATATTTTATGTGTGACAAAATGTATATGAGAAATCATCAAGTAATCAAAAATATTTAAATCCAAATCAGTTTCTTCCATTGTCTCAATAGCAAGTGAGTTGTCCACATAAAAATTGCAAAGAGTACTACATCCACAGCTATTTTTATATCGAATGCAGCTGTCAGCAAGAGGAGTAGAAGCAGTCGTAGCAGCGTTTGGCGATGTCTCGACAAAAAATCAAATACTTTAAATTGAATTTAAATTGCTACTCAAGTGGCATAAATACGTAGTATTGGATGTGGTTCCACCCGGCTGACTGCGACAGTAAGTATGAAAGTTCGATTAACTTAAGATTTAAGAATTTCCAGAAATTCGCCCAAATGAGGAGTATTTTCTTTATAATTTCACAATGAATAAAATGCACAATTATATTACCACGCGAGTCGATGACCTCTGTGCAACTACATATCTATCTGTTTTTTATGCCGTCATGCAATTTTGGGAATACAATTCTAAATGTCCCAGAGAGACTTCAATTTTAAATTAGAAAACCTAATGGGTCGAAAAATGGTATTGTTTATTGTATCTGAAAGAGTGTCTACAGCTTCGCTTACCGAATCATATTTTTTTCAAGAAAAACAATGCATTCTGTGGCTTTCTGCCTATTTTCCACGGAACCGTTACCGTTTGCCGGGAATGTCCGTGTTGTTGGGCGCCTCATGCTTCCGGTTTCCGATATGTGCCCGATACTTCCTCGCCACAGTTGCGACGGTCATTTTCGCTTATATCCCTGAGCGTTTACTTGCAGTTTCCGGTGTTGTTCTTCGACTTAATTAAATCTTTTCCTGTTGTTGCCATTGCCGGTTATTGAAACGGTTACATTGGGTCCCATTTACCTATGGCTATAATGCATTATGAATTAAAGAAATTAATTAGATCGAATAATTATCATTATCTAACTTGGCATATAAACAAAACTTTACAATGCAGAAAAGTTTAAGAGATACTAATCAAAAGGCATCCCCCACAGCAAAAGAAAATTTCCATGTACCAAAGCCATCTGCACCGATCACAGATGCACGACAAAAACCATCACCAATTTGTCAATTGTCTTATCAATGCAGTTGCCAATTTTCTGGGCAAAGATATTTTCAAAATGCCAAAATAATTTCAGGCTTTGATCCGATTTCTTAGACGAGTTTTTACTGCTGCCATAGAAAGTGATGGCTACAAAATTAGCTTGGCTTGGGTTTGCGTTTTATTGCGGCTGCCTGCTCGTAGGCCTGGTCTATGCGGGGACTCTAATAAATTATCTGAGAAAATAATTTAAAAGTCGTTAAATTCATTTCGTTGTCGCTGGCATTGTACTAATTTCGAAGGTTTCACATAAATGGGTAGATAGGATCCTGGCGGATGCAGTCATCTTGCTCACACTTTTGTGCGGCACAGAATCGAAAGTCAAAGTAATTTAATTTCGGTTTCTCTTTTTTTGCGGCACTTTGGCGACACACACAGAGCAATGGCGACAGTTTTTTGGCCGCTTTTTTATTTCATGTTTCCAAAGTTGTACCCTATATTCGTGGACCTAAAGGGTATACTGTAATTTTGAAAGTATATGTTACGGGCAGAAAGAATGTGTCTCTATCCCATTTTGGTGTCTTATTGTATCTGATGATTTCCAGCCGATCTGTTTTGATAAGATCTTCCGTGTTCCCACAGATTGAAAATTGAGAATAGCACCTAAAGCTTTATAGAAATATGTATTATTTTCTGAAGCACATTAGTTTTAAGCTGTTTCAAATAGAAATCGATGGCCAAGCAAAAAAGTTAAATGCAATGACTGGCAGGGGTCCGGAGTTTAGGGACCAGAGAAGAGTCAAGTGAAAAGTGTTTTTTTAACTTTATCTTCATTAAAACCTTAAAAGTGGCGGTAAGTTAACAATTCCAAAAACAATGTCAATGTAATTTGAAAAGGACTCGACTTTTAATAGCGTTCTTTCCACCAGCTCAGTCCACAGACAAAAGCGTAGAAAATGCTAATTAAATCTAATGTATGTACAGATTGTCCAACGCAGGAGGAAGAAAAATCTACTGAGAGTGAGGAAAATGGAATAAAAGTTGTATTTAATTTGAGCACTTTGACAGTGCAATGAGTCGAGATAATGGAATAAATGCTTTCGTGGGAAAAAAGGCTGATAATTTTGCATTAATTAAGTACTTGCAGACTTGAAGTTACATACTTCAATTGGGAATTGCTTTATTTAGTAGAAGTTTCTTAGCTCTCAAGCGTTGCAAAGTCAATTAATTTCGATTTACAAATGAAATGTTATATCGGCGTTTTAGTTAGGGTCGTTTTTGTTTTTGTTTTGTTGTATTTTGTTTTACGAAATACGGAGAACTCATTTTGAAAAACCGAAAGCTCCAAATTGATTTTAAATCCTTAATTTCTTCGGCAAACCTTCTTAGAATTTGTCGTAGCTTTCAATTGTGACAACCGCTTGGTCGCGAAAAAATGTACCCACTCTAATGTACATGTAATGTACTTATCAAAAAAAAATGTTTGCATCTGGCTATCTTTCCCTTCAAAAATGTCTTCCTCATGCATAATTACCTTAATGAATAGATATATCCCTCTATTGTATAATAAAAATGTTCGATATATGTATGTAGCAGCTCTAAGCACAATAAATTTTCCACATCTCTCAACAACCCTCACTATCAAACAATCCCCCTATCACATGACTATATTAATATCCGACACTACATTTACTGCATAAAAGTTACGTCCGTCCGCCAAATTAAATAAACTGATAAAAAGAAATGAGTTTTTTGTAAGTATCCTTGAATAGTGGAAAATTCACGCCAATAAATAACTGCAGAGTAGAATAAAATAAAAAACGTATACTTTTTTTTACATCCAATGTACAAAAAGAGGGGAAAAAACTGGGGAAAACACAAAAGAGAACAAAGTGAAAGTAAACAACCTGTAAGCCGATCAAATCTGATATTAAGAGAAAACAGGGGAAAAAAATCAAATAAATTCCATACAAAATGGAGGAATCGAAATTATAAATTGAAATAAATGTAATTTGGTAACAGCAATTATAATATTTATATTTTCTCCGATCCCAGAAAATGCGTAAATATGTATATATGTATTTTAAAGTTTAAAAATGCTCTCAAGTTGATTTGATACCTAATGAAGAGAAAATATAAATAATAAATATTTTAGGAAGCAGATTTTTTTTAATGATGAAACTACTAAGAAAATAGCAGACTATTATTGTCTTGTACAATTTTGTACAATCCCAATGAATAATACCTCGAATAATGAAGTAATGCAAGAGAAATAGATATTTTTTCAAGGGGAATATTAGTTTTAATTAATCAAAAACTGAGTATATCCAACCCAAAAGAAGCTCTTAGCTGTAGATGTTTTAATGAAATTCCCCCATCCCGATTTGCGGTTTCCATTTTGTTAGATAAACGAAGAACAGCTGAAATTCGTAGCCACTTTGCTGCTTGCTGATTTTTTTTTGTTTTTGTTTTTTGGACAAATTGTTGCCAATTCTTCTACTGACACAGCTCGCACGCTAGTTTTTATAAGTTATATGCTAACAGATTGAAGGACACTTGCAGCAGCTGCTCCTTGTCCCCAACCCTCTGTTGACTGGGCCTTGCTTAGAATTTAGCCAAAGCTTAGATTAGGCTTAAAATATGCAAAGCATTTGAGAGGTTATTAGCATTTGAGGTTATTAGAAAGTTGTGGTCGCTTGTAGTTGAAAGTGTACAAGATTTTGTCGAACATGAGTATGTCATAGGCTTTGTGTGTGTTCCATTCCCTGCTCCCTTGAGCAGGGTACACTTAATGTAGGCAACACAACATGTACATGTGGATGTATGCAGATAAGGCACCCTGGAGTACGGGCCATCGCCTACAAATGTGCTCACACATCGATTTCAGCGTGAGCACCCCATCTGACATAAGTGATGTCGCGCGGAACGATGAACTGCTCGCGTTAACATTGCGATGTCCTACGTAGGAGCATAGGGGATGACATGGTCTTCGAGAAGTGCGAAAATATAAAGCATACTATAAGTGATGATTTTCTCAAAAAAATAAGGTATACTATAAGTGATGATTTTAGCCGAAAAATAAGGCATACAATAGATGACGATTTTCTCGAAAAAAAGGCACAAATTAAGTGAAGATTTTAGATGAAAAAGTAAGGCGAATATCAGTACATTCAATTATTTTCTTTTTCTTTTATTTAAAATTACAATTATGTAGATATGTATGTCAGTGTTTGTAGGGGGGCGGGTCGCCTTGTTGATCACTGTCCAGGCAATTATTCGACTGTTCAGGTGCACTTATTCATCCAGGTATTCTCGGTTTTATTTTCATGTACTTCATGTATTCTATGCTATTGTTCATATATATATTTGGCTTATGAGGTATGTACAGCGCGCGTAAGTGCGGAAGCGTAAGAGACACAGAAAATGCGGTGAACGATCCAAAACGGGCGATCGAGCGTCACTGGAAACTCCCGCTCAAGCTAGTGGCCGCCCAAGCTCCGGGTGGCGTTCCTGCGTGCCGTGTGCACGAGCGCGCGAGAGCGAGTCGGGCGCGGAGAGCCCTCCACAGTGGATGCGAAGAGTTTGCGGCTGCCCTCAAGAGTCAGTTTTGGGGATCCGGGAAGCTCTTTCGGTAACTTCAATTGCATCGCCACTGAAATAATACGGATTAATTTATTATGTTTTTGTTTAGTTTTCTGACTTGTAAAGACTTAGTTTCCATGTCCTTCCAGGATGTGCCCGTCCCCATTGTGTTCCGTATTTTGTTGATCTATCAATAAAATTATTATTTTATAAAATACTATTAATTAAGTCACAATTATATAAGGAAAGATCGAAATTCCAGAAATATGTTCAATTTTTAAAAAGAGTTGTTTAAACAAAAAGAAATGCTCACTGTAGATCTGCGGTGGTCTGTGAATTTATTCCTACAAAAAAAACAAAACACGTGCCAAATTATGTACCTGCTTGACTCAGACCACAGGATCACTGATTCCACGCCCG
Source organism: Drosophila affinis (assembly GCA_037356375.1). Lineage (NCBI taxonomy): Eukaryota > Metazoa > Arthropoda > Insecta > Diptera > Drosophilidae > Drosophila > Drosophila affinis. The sequence goes on from CM074800.1 coordinate 32,809,227, forward strand.
CTTATGGCCAGGCACAATCAAACCTTTTCAGGAAACTTTGTGTTTGTAATATCAGTGACATTTTTAGGGGGTTGAGTATTGGGAAGCTTAAAGTAATACTTTGGAGTCCATTCATGACCTTCCACTGTGAAATATGTCTCATCATCCATTATGCAAACCTTTGAGCAGCTTGCAGAAAATATATTTCTAGAAAGCGCACCCAGCCGAAGTTGTCTTGTTTTTCTCTGCACTTCTGTGACTTTAGGGAAGAGTTTTTTAGAACATTTCATAACTCCCATGTCTTTTACATACTTTGTACCCGTTTTATCGCTTAGATTGTATTTTTTGACAAGCGCACGATACGATTTAGCTGTGCGACCCACAATTTCAGTATTAAATATGGCTCTAACTTCAGACTGCTGTATTGGACATTTTCTTCCGGACCCAGGGGCTCTATCCATTTTTTTTCCACTCAGAACATCAGAAATTACTTTATAAATAAAAGTTTTCTTGAAGCCCATAGCCGAAAAGTAATGAAAAATTTCATTTTTCGGCTGAGATGGGTTATTTGCGCAATATGTGCGAATCAATTTTCGACACTCTTCTGTGCTCAGAGATTAGATTATAGGATTAGTGCTCAAATTTCTATTCCCATTCAAAACTCATTCATGATGCACCTTATCTTTTTGCAAGTAGACTTCCATACAGATGGAAATCTAAAAGGATACACACGCCTGTTATCCAATCCCTTTTTGTTGTGAATGGAAATGGCCACACTGAGATGCAGATTGTGTTTACAAAAAAATTATGTATTATGACATGCCAAAAATAGTAGTAGGTAGTAGGCAAACGGTAAAGAAACTCTCATCAACAGATGAAGCACATATGTACATATATGTAAATATGGTATTCTTTATTGGCAATCTGTGACTGACGAGACGTTTGAATCCTTGCTATTGGTATTGGAATAAAGCTGAATCAAAGAAACATTGATTAAAGCACCAGTCCCAGACATGGCTTTAATTTTGGATCAACGTTTTCTTCTGGTATCGCAATGAATTTCTGCCTTGTGCAATTAATGTAGATTATTTTAATACCCGGAATAGGGGTATATTAGATTTGTGGTGATTATGGTTGTATGTAACGCCCAGAAGGAGGCGTTTCCGACCCCATAAAGTATATATGTACATATATTCTTGATCAGCATCAATAGCCGAGTCGATATAGCCATGTCTGTCCGTCCGTCCGCCCGTCCGCCCGTCTGTCCGTCTTCATTAGCGCCTATATCTCAGAGACTATTAAAGCTATTAACCAAGCTTTGCACCGAGCCTCCTGTGTTATCACACTACTCCAAGTGTATTTCAAAATTTTTCCACGCCTCTTTCCGCCTCCACAAAGAACGAAAATCTGTGGAATCCACAATTTTTAAGATAATCCTACAAAATTACCATATCTACTAGATTGCCTAATATGCATCAGGTCGGATCAATATTATGGCCAGAAGAAACAAATTAAATTTCAGTGGCTACGCAACGACTGCCAAGCGCTGACTCATTACCTCTCTCTCTCTGTCGCAAACACTTGTACGTATCAAATATGTAGATATACATGTACATAAGAAATGTAGAAGCAGATGTAAAAATCATATGTAAACAAAAACATGTATAAAAATTCAAAAAATGGCTTGACTTCATTTTTTTCCCAAAATTTAATTTGTCCCTTTTATGAACATGTAATAAATTTCATAAATCGTAAGCTCATAAATGTATCTATACACAGACTGAGTACCGGGTATAAAGAAGAGCCGCGGCCCAACAATTCTTTAAATACAGCTACTTCGAATATGAAGCTTTAGTTGCTCGTTCTCTAGTGTTATTTTTTTGTCCCTCGAGTCCGAACTCCATTGGAAGGGTCCCGTTAGAGCTCACCTGTGTCGCTTAAGCCGACAGTGACGGGGAATACGCCGATCAATTGCAATATTCTTCCCACATCCTTTAGTTGTGCACTGTGCTGATAGTTGGGCATTAATGTAAATGGTTGTTGGTTGCCCAGCCACTAAGAGCCGTTCAGAGCAGAGATAATTGGCGTTGAAAATGTTTCTAGCTCTCAGCCACGAACTGTGGTGTGTTGATGACGCACCTCACTGTCATTATCATTATCATCATCATATCCTATAATAGTTGCACTAACTTTCCTCACTTTCGTTGCAGATCAAATCAGATTTTACATTTCCATGCTATGTAAGCGGCAGGCCGAGGGTACCGCGATATCAAACACAGCTTTGGGTTTAGTGTGAAAACAGCAATAAACCATAATCTACATCTCAATCTAAGCCTGCCAAAAATGTTGAAGACCGAAAGTCAACAGTACACCTAACTCATCATAATACTCCTCTTGAAGCACGTCGTTGTTCTTGTTGCTGCTGCTTCCGTGCAAGTGCTGGTCCTTACCTCCGGCTCGGTCAATGCACACGCCGACATCCGCAGCTTTATCAACGAGTTGAAGAAAGTGCACGGCAGCTACAACCACCAGTTCGAGTCGTGGGCGACTACTACGCCCCCGGCTCCTCCCAGTTCTACAAACCCCAGGGCCAGTTCATCCCGCTGACCTACTCGGCCAAAGAGAATCGCTTCTAGCCTAAGGGCGAGCACCTGCCCACACCTCCACCCATCCCGCAGGCCATTCTCAAGCCGCTGGAGTGGATCTGCAACCACCCAGAGAAGAACAAGGAGCAAGCGCACCACAATCACCATGATCAGCATCATTCAGCAGACAGTGCTAGCATCAAAAAACACCAGCAGCAGAAAAAACATCAGTTGATCTACATCCTTCGAGGATCCCCTCTCCACACACCCTTTGTATATAGCATACACCAACAGGCTCGTGGGCATGCTTGTCACATTTATTTACCATAGATAATTACATATGATGTAATAAAAGAAAAATACAATTTAATATCTTTGTTTCTATTATGACTGCCACTGCTTCAGCGCTAAACCCCAGATCTAATGCAATCGTCTACCCAATCATACGGCCGGGCCTTCAACTTCCATTTCTCTGCGGGTCCCAGCTGACAACCAGTCGATTGAAACTCTCTTCTCATTCCGCTGAGAGAAATAACGAAGTGTAGAGATGTAAAGGTAAACGAGATACAATAATTTACATTAGAGCATATGTGACTAGCGGTCGTGATACTTCTCTTTTTCTCTATGCTTTTCTCATCTCTCATGATAAAATATAGAGATAAGGCAAAGAGATCCCGTCCCCTTTATACCCAACAACGCAATCAATTCGTCCTTTTTGCGAAAAGCGACAGCAAAAGTTAGATGGAAAATAGCATAACGAAGTCTTCGGCTGCGATAAGAAATACGGCGCTTACTTATAAAATATTTTGCACAGTTTAAATAAATCATATGACTACATATAGGCCCATATCTCTCTCTCTCTTTTTTATTAAATTTCATAATGTAGGGCTCCTATTTGTTGTGATTCACTCACTGTTTATACGAAATACATCGGATTTTTCTCCATCAACTGTGGAACAATCCGTCGCTTTTCGTACTCCTCCTTGGGAGAACGGAAGTTTTTGGTGCTGAAAAAAAGCAATATATGTATAAATACATATACGAATCCCAGGACGAATATAATACGCACCCAGTCAGATAGACCCGCCCACGTGCGGCAGCTAAATGTGCTAGGTATGCCGGGGCCGGATACGACACGGCGCGGTTGCAACGTGGAAACATATGACATAGATTGTATGTCAATTGCTGTAGGAGGTCGATATCCAAGTTGCCCGAATTCTCTATCACATTATAGCGCGTCGGCCTGGCCGTCCCCTGAATGGCCTGATGGCTGACCAGAAAGAACTGCATTTCACCAGGGTGAACAATGGTGCGATCAACGATGGTTCCCGGATCCACATTGTTATACTTGTTGAATTGGGACGGAGTGCCAGTTGGAAAGAAGCGCGTATGATGACGTTTAACAACAATAATGCAGCAAATCTTGGGATTAATGTGCATCTGAAAGGAGGCGGATAGAAAATAACGATGTGTCGGCCAGCAAATGTTCAAAACATGCGTACCTTGCAGCAGGCCGCAGAAATTCCCCTCAACTCCTTATTCTTGATCTTGGGAAACTGACCATCGCTGACACCATCACGATAATAGACGATGTGCTCAGGATAGCAGTTCCGGAACCGATGATAAACACGCAAATGCTCAAGGGTTATCGACTCCATGTCCTCGATCTCCTCCAGGGCAGAGCGTTGCAGGCGATATTGCATGTTGTATGAAGCCCCGAAAGGATCGTGGGAGGCGGAAACCCCTACCACACTGGGGATTTCACGCTGATCGGGCGAAGGATGAGTGACATCGGCACCCAAAAACATGGCATTCGTCAGTAGAGTGCGCTGGTCATTCTTTAGCTTGTGATTGATGCCGTTCAGCTTGGAATTGACCTTAAGTAGAATGTTGCCAACACACTGGGGGTTCAATTTGAACCGGGCAGTGTTCTGCTTGATGCATTGTGTCAGAATGCCATACTGCAGTTCAGCTTTTTGCTTCACGAAATCATAGGTGGTCCCAGAATCCGGTATAATAACGAACACCAAATCGCATTGGCTTCGCTTGAAATCCCCAAAACAAACTTCTAGGTCTCGTTCATTCTTGTACATCCGTATCTCGGCCTTTTTATCCAGGCACAGATTGACCTTGCGACTCTGAGTAAAGACCTGGAAGGAGAACATTCTTCGATATTCGACATTCCGATGCCAGCACCTCACAACTCACGTATTCCTTGAAATCGTGCACCTGCTTGTAGACCATCCTTCCACCATAAAGTATAGCCCACTTGTGGTCCCTCGGCTTGGGAGCAAGAAATTTCGAGGGATCCATGCGCCACGAACCGTTCCTCACGGAAACTAAACTGTTTCCATTATATTCCACCATCGGGGGATTTAGAGTCCGTGTTTGCACCGTGATGAAATCGTTCTCCAAGCGAATGCCGAAGCGGGCGATGGTTGGATCCAAATTGTGCTTGAAGTATGAAAGCAAATGCATAATCTTGGATTTTCTGTCATTCGTTGATGTGGTAGCATATTTTACCATGGCCGCCACCTGAGCGGACTGATCTTTGCGCTGCAATAGGAAGCATATGTACATACATAAAACAAACCAGCAATCCTAAGGAGTGCACAGAACTCACATTGAGCAACTGGCCATCTTCGATTCGACACAGTTCTATGGGCAAGTAAATCTCTTTTAACGGAGACCCAACATGCAAGCAGAGTAAATTCGGAAATCGTATGTTATAGCCCCGAGATGCGAAGTAGTTTTCAACGGTCGTATCTTTCTCATCAAGCTCAAAGGTTTGTCTGCTGGCCGGAAGTTTGGTAAGGCCGATGACTCTGAAGACGATCGGGGCTATGTTAAAGCACGCTGGTGGCTCATAAATAACTTTGAGACCCATCAGAAACGAATCGATATCTTGTCGCTGGTCCTCAAGATTAGTTCTCTTATCAATTTTCTGCACATGATACCGTTCAATATACTTCAAGACCGATGTTGCCAACGGAAATGACTTGTGAGATATGTCCACATTGACAAACGGACGATCCCCAAGGACGACTGATTGATAGAGGCCTAACAGAGCCTCGAAGCCATCACCAAGACGATAGGTATTTCCAGGATCGGACCTCTTGAAGAAGGAGCGACCAGCGCGTATAGCGGTTTTATGGCAGGGGGACGCCAAAACAACCTCCAGAACCTGCATGGCTCTCATAGGCTTTTCGTATATCCTGTCTTTAAAATAGCTGCAAAAGGGGGATATGACACTCCAATTGTTTCACTGCTCACACAATGGCTTGAGCATCACGCACCTGTTTAGAGAGCTCATGTCGACCTCCAGCTCCTCTGTCTCCTTTAGTTGTACAGTGTACATCAGGGTACGACCGTGGGAGTCGGTCACCTGGAGAGCAATGTTTAGAGCAACTTGTTCGTATTTGAACGAATTATTGTGCATAGGTAAAATTTAACTTACCTTCACTGCAGTGCCTTGGGACTTGAAGATCAGTTTCTCCGCCGTGTAGCATGAGGCGCGCCCATCGTAGGCGGCAATCGCACCGTCCAAATGCTGAACTCTGTACAGCTCAAAAGCATCACGATAGAACTTCGTTGGGCGCTCGGGTGTGATCTTCACATCGTAGTGGTATGTAACCGATGGCATTTTATCTAAGTTTATATCTAAATAATTGACAGCAACTTGACCGGGTTTCCCCAGGGTTCCACGTTTTATGTTGGCTTCTGGTAGAGCCGGCACAGGCAGACAACTTCCCAGGGCTCTTTGGGCCTGAGCCGGCACCGGCAGTCCTCGTCCCTGGGCTCTTTGAGTCTGAGACGGCACAGACAGACCTCGTCCCTGGGCTCTTTGAGTCTGAGGCGGTATAGGCAGACCTCGTCCCTGGGCTCTTTGGGTTTCTTCCTGCTGCTCTTTCTGAAACTGCAAACCAGAGGCAGCAGAAACCCCATAATCTCCGTCTGCATAAGCACCAGCAGCTACAGATTAATAAGTGGAAGAAGTAAAGGTAAATATTCGATCCATAGACCTGTGCAACAAACATCTAAAACTAAAAACCCTCAATGGACCGCGATTTATGAAGAATTCATGTTTATAAACTATTTGCCGGTCAGACACCTACTTTGTAATTGAATTTCATTTAACCCATATAAAAGGGAAACAATCAAGCCTTTGAACAAAATGTCAAATTTTGCTAATTTGTTTTTGCTTATTTCGGTCGAAAAAATTACCCTCTAGAGGTAGCTTTTCTCCTGTCTCCTCCTTATTAAAGCAAAAACAGAAAATCGCGATTCTCCTAAAGGTCCTTGTTTCGCGATTTTTGGAGCACTGGTACACTTAACTGATTTAGTAACTGTTAGCCCTCTCGCAGATGTCCCCCAAAAGTTGAGACTACTTAAATCCCTCCAAAGAGCAGAAAACAATCCTTCACATACCTTTTAGCTGAAGCGGTTGTAGGGGCTTCGCGGTCTGTGGCTTCTCGACTTCCTGCCTCACTGCTTCGGTTTCCTCGGCGTTCGACTTGTATTCTGATCGGAATAAATTTATTTTATTTCATTCCTATTTGTCCTATTTATTTTGTAATTCACTCACTATTTTCTTTTCCCATTTTTTTTTTTATTTTTCGAATATTCGATGTTTACTGGACGACCGAATGGTTTTGAATGAAATATTTATTTCCTGTTGGCTGATGCTACACTTTTTCCTCTGAATACGTTTGACGTATAACACTATGCTGTAAGATCTAGTAATTGACGCTGTTGGTAAATGATTAAATTTCATCAGGTGTGCAGTTAGCTATTGCTCAAATTTAATTTTGCGATTTAACTATCCTAGAAATGTACTTGAAAAGTCAATAAATTAAGTGCACTATCTCTCCTGACAAGTGCGAGCAAACTTAGGAGAGATCGCGAAGAAATCGCAACAAGAGAATTGAACAATTAAAAAAAAATTAAAATAACACCCTTAGTTTTTACAAATATACATATGTGTACCTGTGTCCGTAGTTGCGAAACCACCAGCCTCCTCCGAGAGCTTTAGCGCAATATCAGGGTGTCCAAACTGGAAAACTTCACAATCAAGTGATATTAATATAATAAGTATCCAGCTGTTCCTGAACATTTTCCCGTCTGGTAGATCCGTTAATATCTTGAAGTTTAATGAACTGGTGAACTGGTGACTTTCGTACTTAGTTACTTGTGAGAACATTGTTGGGGCATGTTTCGGGAAGATTCTCCGCCGTTTGATTGATTTGCACTCCGGAAATTGCTTTCACTGGCTCTGTGAGGTCCGCAGTTTCTTCGTCACTATTTAGTAATTTCAAATTGCTGTTCAGCATCAATACCGGAGTCGAATAGACATTTCTGTCTGTCCCTCTTTTTAGACACCTAGTTCTCAGAGACTATAGTGCTAGAGCAACCAAATTTTGTATCCACACTCCTGTGATATCACACTGAATCAAATTTTTTTCAAAATGTTGATACGCCCAATTCTGCCCCCATAAAGGTACAAGAAAATCAAAAACGCAGAATCGTAGAGAATGAGCATATCTACTGGTCCCCAGAAGTCGAATTAGATCATATCATATTATAGCCAGACCGAACAATTGAAATTTCAGTAGATACGTTATAGAATTTCTTAAATATCTCTTTGTATTTTTGATCACTTTATTTTCACATTGGTTTTGTATTTTTGGTCGGGCTGCGTCGCACTTTTGAGATTTCTTAGTGTTCAGTGTTAAGACTTCGGCAGATCATGTCGGACATGAAGGCTGCTTAAAAAAACAAAACAAAGGATAATACAGTCCTCTCAAAATTCAGAAATAACTAATTTGTGTCCCGTGAACATCGAAGTGGTTTATTCATCATGCGTATAAATGTTAGAATAGTTCCTGGTTCCTAAATAAGTGGCAAATTAATTTTCAATATTAATTAATTTGCATATTATTCTGTGTAAATGCAACTAAAATCAATTCCATTTAAAATATTATTTTGAAAAATATTAGGTTGTAAAATCATTAATATTTAAAAAAAGAGATATTGCAAAAAGCACACAAAAACATATGTAGCTTAAAATAAAGAGCATTACATAACTATTCTTAAATTTATTGAGAAGCATCAAAGTCCTTAACTGTCTGTCGATATACTACGTAAATAATGAGGAAACAAATTTCCCAGAAGAGACCTGGCTATTGTTTAATAATCGATTACAGTGTTGATCCACTGAAACTTATCATTATTTTTCGATCTGTGCTAAAAAACCCTAATTGAGATTTTTTTTGTTTTAATTCTTTTCAGGATTTTATATCCTCATTACGATTATTCCTGAGTTCCCATGAGCTGAGAGCTAAATTATTAGACTAAGAGAGAGAGCAAGCTCAAATATTTCACTTGAACTCCAATTTGCAACCAGAAGCCGTTGGCTCTCAAACAATGAGTGAGTGGTGTAGAGAGACAAGAGGAGGTAGACCAAGGATGGACCGCTGGAAGAGCAATCTTCCTAATCAGCATATTAAATCATTGTCTTGTTTTTCATCCTTTGGTCTTCGTAGTCGAAATTCAACTCTCCGACTGCCACTCAATACGCACAAATCTTATGCTGACTGGAGAATTTATTTATTTAATTAACATTAAATTGCTAACTTAGGTGGAAAATATTATCATTAAAGTGAAATATAAAACAGGAAATTAAAAAAAACTCTTTTAAAAATTCATATTTCTTTGACATTCCAATTCACGTGTTCTTTAAAATATTGTACATGATCATCCCACCAATAAAATGTATAGCCCACAAATGGGCTCCTCGACTTAGAAGCAAAAATTGCATACGATCAACCATCTGTACGATCACCATCTGTGAATATTTTAGGATCTCTCTCATTCGTTGATTCGGCAGCATATTTAATCAAGGTCACACATAGATAAAAGAAGCCAGCAATGCTGGGAGTGCAGAGAACTCAGATTGAGCCACAGGCTATCCTCGATGTGACACACAGATCTCTGGGCAACTAAATCTCTTTTAACGGAGACCCAATATGCAAGCAGAGTAAATTCGGAAACTGTAAATTACAGAAAGAATTGGAGAAGATGGTTATATAACCATGTCGGAGTCTCACCACTCCGCTTTAGTCCAGTCCTGGCCCAGACTAGCGGGTCAGACGGGGCATAGTGATTAAGTTAAACGTAGCGCATGAATACGTAGACCCTATGGATTGAATTAAATTTCGCATGCATGCTGAATATGCAGAGCACTACGTGTCCACTTTGCATGCGAAATCAGGAGGCAAGCATCCAGCAAGGCAAGGTTTCAACCCTTTGAAACTTCAGCCAAGTCACGTGGGTCCATCTATGCCCGTGTGTCGTCGTTTTTTTTGGACCGCAATCTTTAATAGAGCTTCAACGAAGATTTTAATTGAACTAAAGAAAACCAAGAAAACCGTATATAATTCTCTGTCTTTATTAAATTATACGCGTGTTCTTGTAAATGTTAACCCCTGCACAAGTCCACATTTACCATAAGAACAATCTGCACATTAGCATAAATTACACAAAGAACACTCATACACACTCAGACACTCATATGTACATATACTCATACTTATGATCACTTACATGGACATACAATTAAAATGACGACAAGCAGCTTCATTAACAATCCTCCCCCTGCTGGGTCGCTCCCACTACACTCCGTTGAACTCCTCTGCAGTGACCACCTAATTGCAACAGACAGTTTTTAACTGGATATTTTTCCACCCCTTACTCGTAGGTAGCAAAGCTCGCGAGACTGTCAAGGTGGACAGAATCGCGAGGTCTTGGAGTTAATCCCTCAAAGACAGAACTTGTGCTATTCACAAGTAAATACAAGATACCGTCTTGTTCCCTGATAGCAGCAGCGTCTTCCAAGCGGAGGTCATTGCAATCAAGGAAGCCCTAAACTGTAGGAGTTGCAATACAAGCAACTAATAGACAACAAGTGGCAATCAGTACCACGTTGTCGAATAACTCGGCAAACATGGCTAACAATAGATAGAAAGCGCACCTCTGAGCTATGCAAGCTCGGCAGACGAAGGTGCAGCGCAGTCATTTGCTCCCTAACGGGGCACTGGTTAATAGGTACCCACGCTAATAGACTGGGCGCCCATACAATGATTTTTGCCGTAGGAAGAGGAGGAAACGGTGGAACACTTGTTCTGCTCATTCCCAGCTCTCAGCAGAAGAAAGCTACAGCACTTGGGCTCGCCCTTCATAGCAGACATTTCGGTAAGGTCCACCATATGTCCCAGAAAGATAGCTAACTTCATATAAGCTGCAGGCTGGGACACCTGTTGACCTTATGTCTCACAATGCGAGAAGGGGGAGATTCCCCCGCGGTATCATAACGGGCCGGAAACGGCCTAAGTGTGCTGGCCTCCCAGTGAGTCTGGCAGCCGCTATCACCTACTCGTAGGTAGTGGGGTATATTTTACTAATAATGGATTAATGTGCTTCTGATTGCATAATGAACTTGCCATTTAGATCTTTATTAATATCTTTTACGATATCTTCCTAATCCGACTTAATAAAAGTGCTCCGATAATCATAGCAGAAAGAATGAGGAACATAAGGTTCCAGTTGTCAAGTGTTTCTCACTCTAAATCTTTCTCCCAAAGGTAATTTGCAGAGGAGGGTTGGGTTTTATTTTCTGTCCTGTCCTTCCCTAGTCCCATGTAGCGTAATTCCCAAAACTTGAGTATATCCGTTATAAGTTTGATTTTAAGTAATGGATATCTCATTATCGAAACACTCTAATATAGCATTCTCTTTTGTGTTTCCGTTTTTATGCAGAAGAAATGGGATCAACCCTCCACATCGGGCGGACCGCCCGGCGCACAGGATCCAAAGAAGACATGCAACCTGGAAACGTATCTGGATTGGTCGGCACGTCTGCGTCTGTTTGTTTGCAATGAGATACTGCTATCAAGTATGGGCTACAAAAGGAGCGGGGAACGTCCACTGCAATCCAGTCCTGGCCCAAAACAGTTGGTCAGACCGGGCTCGGTGCCCAAGCTAAACGTAGCACATGAATCCTTGGACCCTAGGGATTGAATTAAAATTCCCATGCATGCTGAATATGCAGAGAACTACGTGTCCAGGTCCACGTCCACGGAGTCAGAAAACTTTGCATGGAACATCAGGCTGAAGGCAGCCAGCAAGGCAGTCGGACAGGCAGCTAAGCAATATGGCTTATAATTTATGCCGTCCGTAACTGTCTTATTGACAGTTTGAAATTTGGTCGTGTAAGCTAGTCGTTGAAACTTCAAAACGTGGGTCCATCTATCTATCTAACCATTGGCAACGTCTAACTAAGTTCCGTAATCAAATAAATATTTCATTTCAAACCCTACACCCTGGGATCCCATCGCTTTGTTGGGACCGTCACCATTACAGTGTGGCGGCATCGGAGCCAGGTAAACAAGTATAGTTTATGTGGTATTTATTTTTTTTATGTAATAAAAACAGAAAAAATCTAATTACGATCGCAATTTCTGTCCAAGGATAAACATTTTTTAGTTGAAATTAATTTAGAATCTGATAGAAAATAAAATAAAGGTATAAGAGTATATCATAATTAAGAATTAAATCATTAGTTATATTCAGTCGTATAGATATGGTTTATTTAATTTACCAAATGGAATCGTTTAATTACAATTTAAATTAAAACATTTTTCCTTCTTAGTTTCATACACAACATTTGATCATATCGCAGCAAACTCATTTTAATTAAATATATCCATACTTTCATCAACCTTTGGAGGAGCAATCGTTTAACTTTCCACAGATTTCATCGCATTTCATTAAACTGCAAAAATTATGCTCTTAGCTAAAATTACTACCGCAATATGCTTCCCTAACCAAGGTTTCTAGATAAACTCATGGCGAAAAAAACTATATAACTTTCAATTAAATTTTTAAAAGAATAAATTCTTCAAGACTCATTGCTTCACTACTCAAAATAAATTAACCTTAAATTCAAACTTCTTAACTTTCCAAGTTCTGAGGTTTATTTACCTCAGTGAAATAAGTATATGTGCATTTTATTCTAGTCTTTGTATTCTATTAAAAGTTTACCGTACATTGTTTTGGAGTATGCTTGTTTTCGCATACATACATATAGCATATGTACATATTCCACGACTTCTCTTTAGACTTCATTCTTAGTACCGTTATCTCAAATTTGCGAGGCAGGTCGTCGGTTTCTTATGAAATAAGTATATGTGCATTCTGCTAATATTGTGCTTCAGAGTATAGTCGAGTGTTCAAGTGTACACAACACAAGTTCTTTTCTAATTAGACAGTGAGTAAAACAATTTAAATTGTATTTGAGTTCAACAATCTTGTTGATAAAGCGATTTTATGTTAGAATGCCTCGTGGATCACATTTGTCGGACAAAGACCAAGGTCTGATCATAGGATTGGCCGAAGCTGGAAAAAATATTACTTATATTGCTGCCAGAGTTAATAGGCATAGAAACACAGTAGCCAATTTCCTCAGAAATCCAGAAAATTACGGGAAAAATAAGAGGACCGGCCGACCCACTGACATTGATAATCGCTGTAGGAGGCAAATTCGACGAATGGCAGTAGAAGACAGCATGTCATGCACTGAAATCAAACGTCAGCTACAGCTGAATGTGTCCAGTAGACGGGTAAATCAGATTTTACAGGAAAACGACACGGTTTAGCCGCGAGGCTAAACCCAGGCTATTGAAACGCCACATAACTGCGCGCCTGGCATTCGGAGAAAATATAAATTTTGGTCTGAAGAGTTCAAAAAAGTTATTTTTTCCGACGAAAAAAAGTTTAACTTAGACGGGCCAGACTGTTTCCAAAAGTATTGGCGGGATATAAGGCAACCACGTAAGACTTGCCATAAACGCAACCACGGTGGAGGATCCTTGATGATTTGGGCAGCATTTGGATATGAAGGAAAGTCTCCACTATGTTTTATACCCACGAAAACAAATGCAGAAGTATACATAGAATTGTTAGACACAATACTTATTGACTTTGCTGGACGCCTATACGGAGATGACTGGATTTTCCAGCAGGACAACGCGCCAATTCATACTGCGCGGAAAACAAAAAAATTTTTTTCGGATAGGAAAATACTTCTTTTAGAATGGCCTGCGATCAGTCCGGACCTAAACCCGATTGAAGATCTGTGGGGAATACTGCCACGCAAGGTCTACAAGAATAACCGCCAGTTTGATACTGTAAAGGACCTTAAAAAGGCACTAATTGAAGAATGGGATCAAATTGACCTATCGACACTTCAAAACTTGTCAAATTCAATGGAAAATCGAATTAATCAAATGCTTCTTAATAAGGGAAAACATATTAACTATTAAATAGCTAAATTTATTGGACTGGACAACAAATTATTTAGTTTTTCTTTACTTTTATCATTTTGCACATATACTTATTTCATATGAAATGAACTTTGTTAATTAAATATTTTAAGTTTCTTGAAGATAATTTAAAAAAAATGTTATATTTTTCATACAATATATGTATCCTTAATAAGTTTAAAAAATCAAAAATTTTAATTATGTTTTTTATTGATTTTTTGTTAAAAAATGACAATGCACATATACTTATTTCACTGAGGTAAATCTACAACACGGGGATATCAAAACTTAATTTCGCTCAGTTCCAAACAGGGACAAAAGCCAACGCTAGACAACAACGGCAATCAGAAGAACGTGCGCCGACAGAAAATTGGGGAACGAATGCTAGAAATTAAAATAGACGACAATTTTATAGGAAAAGTACGTGGCAAGGCATCGAAATGGGTTCGTTCATAATTTCGGTGGCAAATGGCGATGTAAAACTTTAATTGGAGTTAAGAATTCTGGATGTCCCCAGGCCAAATCGAAAATCATTAGAGAAATACATTAATTCAAATGGCACTACTACGTCAGACAAATAATTATATGTGCAACATGTTTTTTTTTAATTACAAAGTACAAACAAGTACAATAACTGATATCGAAATTTAGAGAAATACATTAATTCAAATGGCACTACTACTATAGAGCGGGAACAATAAATTTCTATAAAGGACAAACAGTTCGTAGATAAATAACGCAAGTATTTAGGACTAAAGCTTAGCTACATTTTTTCATTTATTTATATAACATTACATGCTAGTTTGGTTTAACGGATCAATTGGGGGCTTCAGTCTCTTTTGCTATAATGTATTAATTTAATAATGTAATCTTAACATAGAATGAAATAGTATTACTGTATTTATCTGAATTTTAAAGGGTCTTAAATATAACTGTGTGTTATGGTTTGTGTACATCTTAGTTTATATTGAGTGGTATATATTCGATTTTTGTAAGGAAGAAAGAATGGTGTCTATGTTTTCAGGAGATGGGTTAGCTAGGGCTTGTAACGGCTTATTATTGGCAAATATTGAAAGTCAATGGTTGTGTTTAGATAAACAGATGTTCAAAATATGTTCAATGGATATTTGAGCATTTATGTGACAGAGGTTGCAGATATTTGTTGTTTTGTCAATGGAAGGGTGATGAGTAATGTTTGTGTGATTCAGTCTAAGTCGTGTAATAAATACTTGTCCTGTCGAGATGTTTTTGTGTGTTTGAAATAAGCTATTGAGTTTTGGGCTTATGTATTGGTACCAGTTCGATGTTTCGTAGAAATTGGTTTGTAATTTTTTAAATGTGCTTTTTTATAAATTTTATAAATTTTTTACACAAGACATTACTTGTGAATTGAAGTTTTCTGCTATGATGTGAGGTTTCCTCCTGGAGGCCTTCGCTGTATTATCTGCTGCCAGGTATCCAAAGAAGCTTAAACTTGGGATAGGTATTGTTAATTATATTTTTCGCTGTGCAGAGGTAATGTTCGTAGTTGTTTATGTTGATTACACTTGTCAACATGACATTTCCGCTGTCACCGAAAATGACGTCTTCTGATAGATTTGGATATTTACATTTTTTTATAAAACCATGGTTTTTTTATGATTTAGTTTTTTTAAGGAATTTTTTAAACATTTTTTATTTTTCTTCAGAAATAGTTCTTCTCTTAAGTCTCCTAAAACTATTTGTTTTGAACTTTGCAGTTCTGAAAAGTTTATAAATTTAGCTATAAATTCCACTTAGACTTTTCAATTCAAATTTCATAATTTCGGAATTCTTTTTCCGAAATTTAGAATTTGAAAACTTAGGAAAAGTCGAAAAAAAACTATTTTATATACAAAATTTTTAGTTTTAGATATACACATTAATTGGGCGTCGTTTAAGGTATCGTTTGTAAGAATCAATGGATAAACGGCTAAGTTACAGCTGTCTGATCAACCCTTCATGTGCCGAATTTTGCCGATAAATTCCGTTAGCAGACGTACATATCTATAACCGCTTTTATACCCGTACTCGAAGAGTATAGGGGTATATTAGATTTGTGGTGATAGTGGATGTATGTAACGCCCAGAAGGAAGCGTTTCCGACCCCATAAAGTATGTGTATTCCTGATCTCTATATCTTAGAGACTATTTAAGCTAGAGCAACCAAATTTTGTATCCAGTCTCCTGTGTTATCACCCTACTCCACGTGTATTTCCATTTCCGCCCACACAAAGGACGAAAATCTGTGGAGTCCATGTGTGGTTCGCGAAAAACGTAGAATCATAGGAAATTACCGTATCTACCAGATTGCCGAATCTGTATCATGTCGGATCGATATTATAGACAAATAGAACCAATGAAATTTGTCGTCGACGGTCGAGCTTAACCTTTAGCTGTATTTATTTAAAATTAATATTCGTAGTATTATTATCTTCTCAAAGAAGATATGGAAAAGGAAAACAAAACCATGCTGCATCTTGTGCCATGTGCATCTACCTTTGTGTGTGAGTAGGTGGTTCTCTATGCAGTTGACAAAAGTTAGAAAACAGAGCATCTGTTAAATCAGCTATACTTCTGTACTTTGTCTCTCTTAAACACTTTGGCTGTCGTCCTGCTACCATCCATTATCATTTCTTTGTAAGAACATAACCAAAAAATGTTTCCTTTTTCTTTTTGCACCATCATTTTTAGTTGGGTAATTCTTATGTGTGTGTATGTGTGGGAACTAAATCGAAATCTTTTTGCCTCAATGCTGTGCTCGACGCGTAGGAAATTTGTTTCATGTAAGCAGATATTTATCAACCCAATGCATTTTGGCGTTAAGGAACTTAAAAGATTTAGTGCCGTGTTGGGGTTTTGGTCTGTTGTCTTCTAGTTAAATACTGGATATACTCCCCTCTTTAGTCTTACTCTTAGATTTTTACTCCCATTATTTTAAGATGGGTATTTTTTTATACAAAAATTAGAATTAGCCGTTCCAGTGGTGCCTCGATCTCTGCCACATTTTCTGAGCCATGTTGTCATAACAACCAAAGTTTTTTGCCCTTCTCCCTACTTTTGTTTACACAAAGACTTATCCCCCGAAAAAGAAAGAATGGTGGACGAATAGCGGGATGACAACGCCCAAGTAACCATAGTTTCGCTGCAGTTAGCCCAATTTTATCAGATTTTATATATATGTAGTAATTAATAATTCAAACCAATTTTTATTCCGAAAATCCGAGTCTTATTTGTGATTTTACAATGAGATAAGACGTAGGTTACAGCGGCTGCCCGACTCACTGGGAGACCAGCACACTTAGGCCGTTTCCGGCCCGTTGTGATAAGAGATAAGACGTATAATTTATTCAATTATTATCGATAGACCCACGGAACAGATACAATGTTACTGCAGGTTACAATCTGAGTGCATGCATGCACTCACTATTTTTGGACAGTCCTATGCAAGTTTCTACTCTACTTGAGTTTTTAGCTATCGTACTTGGTAATGGGTTGACTGATAATTTCTCCGAGCACACCCTAGCAGTGTACTTTATGTTATTTCTTCACTTGAAATTAAAAATGGGTTTTTTTTGTTTTTTTTTAAGTGGACGTGTAAAGACTCTTACTCTTTAAATACAGTAATTTTTCATCTTTCAACAGTCTGTCCGAAATTCCATCTCCAATTCTATCCTTTCTTCTACATGAAACTTGAATCCTTTTAGTTTATTTCAGGCTTTCGCCAAAATTTCAATACTTTTATTTATAATCCATATTTTTGTTGCATTTAGTTAGTCATAAATTGTACAACGTCCTGTGCAGTATCCTGGCAACGCTGGTCGCTGATATGTGGAATGGGCAGCGAGAAAAATAGAAGGAAAATCCGTATTCCACATACAAATGCAAGAGCATAAATTTACAGAACTATGCAAAATTGTAGCTGTGTCTGAATGCACATTGTGTTCCATTGTGTTATGTATATGTACACATGCATAAATATATATCTATAGTGACTGCTGAAATTTGTATGAGTGTCCATTGGGTGATGACCAAAATTTTGCCTAAAAAAATCCGCGAAAAAACCTTCCAACATTTAGAAATCAAATTATTATGTTATCAGCGCGAGCCCAAATGTCGCTCGTAAAATTGGATCTAAAGCTTTTCGACTCCAATTTCAGACATTAAACTCACACAAGCCGAAAACCACAAGCTTTTACAACACACAATCGTATGAAGCGACATGCCGAGGGACATGGTCATTTGTGGCAAAACAGGCCTTTGTCTGAACAAAGCCTCAAGACTGATAAGCAGGCTATGGACAAGTCATCTTCATCAATACGAGTAGAAGGAGCAACATCTGGAGGAGGAGTCAACACATCAATGGACTTAGATGAAAGACTGTCGACAAGTGCAAGTGGGCCGCCAGTTGGCATAACAGACACTTCCGGTATGAATGCACTGACGGCACCGGAAACAGCGAAAGTGCTTGCGGCTGGCAACAGAAATGTGGAGCAGCCACCAACACCATCCCCTGCCACGCCATAAATGGAGACGGCATTGGGCAAGCCCAATGATTACTTTGTTATTCCAGCAGTTATTCCAGCGAGCGGGAAAACTGTTTGCAGAGGTAAGTTTAATTTGCCTGGAGCTTCCGCAATTTTACTGATGTTATATCTTTACTTATCCTACTGTTAAACTTTTCTATCAACGAAAAAAATTAATGGTATGTTATCGCATGAGCTCATTAAATAAGCCACCAACGCGTAAATCAAATAGAGTAAAACTAGAATTCTTGCTCACACAAAAATATTTACGAGTATTTCATATTTGCACAGAATATTTATATATGTAAGTCCGATTCAGTGTGTAACTCGCAATAGTTTAACCTACAGTGGAAGAGCATCGACAGAAAGCGTATCGTGTAACAGAATTTATAAAATACAAGAGCCACACCAAACAAAAAATCTCTTCGCCAAAAGGTCGTATGATTAACGTTACCGCATCAACATTCGTAAGTAATTGGATTTCGCACTTGTCTTCGTTTGAAAATATAAAGGTATTTAGTCATTTATACATATATCTACATATGTATGTATGTTTAAAGTTTAATTAACCGCAGAGTGGCCAAATAAATGAATATGTACCAAGTGACGAGGATAAAAATCATTTCCATGGCAGCTCAACTCGAAAAAAAAGACTATTGATAGGCTTAATCTTTTTACCATAATTTATTATTTTATCATTGAATGGAAGCGTTGAAGAGTGAAATCTCTGGCAATAAATATGTGCACATGTGTTTGTTTTTCTTATTTTGGAGCATTTATTTAACAATTGACTTTAAAGTGTGTGTGGTGTTCACGTTTTTTTTCTGATTTTAATTGGCTTAAAATCGCTTAAATTCTTTTTCTGTTTGGTAATTATTTTATTCTAATTTGGGCGTTCGATTGGAAATAAATATTGGATTGGGAAATAGTATTGCTAAATTTTGAGTTTCCGATTCATTATTCTGCTGGTGTGGGTATTTTTCTGTTTTAATTTGTATACTTTTTCGTAATTAAGAAAATGTATTGAAAACTAAATTAAAACGTTGCGGAATGAGATAGGTTGTGCAGTTTTCTATCAATGAGTGCATCTAACTGACTCTCACTGCTCATTGGGGAAATTTTGTCATTTTATATATACACTCAGCCATATAAATTGTGATTTAAACACCAGATATTTCTCTTATATTCCCGCAATGCAATAGTTTGGGCTAAACGATACCGATCAGAAACCAACAATAAAGAAGGCATCGGCAACCAGGACACAATCGACCTTATTTGACACACCAGTCCACTCCCTCAAACATTTAAATGTTAGCGCTTTTGTTAATAAGAAAATATCTCCATACTTTCGATCAAGGATTAGGAACAGACAGCCATACATACATACATTTATAAGGGCTTATGTAAAGGTTGGTACTCAAATTTTAAACAACGACGATGATACCCAAAACGACGAACAACAACGATGATCCCTAGAAAATAACGAGAACCATGATCGCATTCCTAGGCAGCGACAAGAAAGAATGATTACTCGAAGACGGTGAAGAAATGTAAACTACAATACGTACTTTGTATCATTATTTACTTAACATTAAACAAATATTAATTACTCATGCTGTGATGCTGATCAAGAAAGTTGGCCTTAAATATGATAATTTACACTTAAATTATCTTCTCAAACTCAAACACATCTGAAGCGTAAAAGAAGTTGACTTTGGGTGTTACGGCAAAACCCATCGACAGCACCGAAAACAAAAGATAAATTTAATGAAAATTTATGGAGGAGTGTTTTTTTTTGCATTTATTGCTGCCTCATCCGCATACACAGCCCAGGACAAGAGCCTGGGGCAGGAAAACTTAATTGGTGAGTACCTAACGTCCTGACTAATGGTGGAGGCAAATGAGATTTACGAGACGGCAC
Source organism: Drosophila affinis (assembly GCA_037356375.1). Classification (NCBI taxonomy): domain Eukaryota; kingdom Metazoa; phylum Arthropoda; class Insecta; order Diptera; family Drosophilidae; genus Drosophila; species Drosophila affinis. The sequence goes on from CM074800.1 coordinate 32,829,633, forward strand.
AAAAAACGAGAGTATAGGAACTTCTGGCAAACCCAGTAAACTCCATTTACCTCTAAGAAGAAATTGAGTCGTGAGTGAAGTAAGAATATTTTTACTCTAGATAATCTCCTCAAAAAGTTCTTATTACAAAAATATTATCAGAATTTTATGCAAAGAATGTAATTTGTGAAAAAACCTGTCCAGAAAGAAGCAGGAAGCTCCCACCCAGATTTTAAGGATAATTTTCTTTTATTAAAATTACATTTTAAGGGAATATAAATTCCTTACAATTAGGAAACCAGATAATGCAAATTTTGAAAGGAAAAAACATGGCTGAAAAAGCACCTTCTTAAACAATTTAAGTTTGCTAAATTTCAACCCTAAATGATTGAATATAGAACTTCTAGAGAATTAAAGAATTAAAATGTGTGTAATATGCATTAAAATGAACTTAATCAAAATTTTCAAAATGTTTTAGACTTAAAAGGGATCATTCCTGATCACCTTAAAGCAGGTTACGTCGATACCGAATCTACGCTGTTAACTGTCAAAAAGGTCGCAAAAAAGTTTCGCTAAATTCAATCAAACATGACTGTGACAAGATAAACAATGAAAGAGCTGCCAAGCAGTGTAGCAAAGGCTAAAGACAAAGCAAATATGATTTCAAAATCCCATCAAAGGATCACAAAAGCATTTACTTGTTTTTCCTTTTCTCTTTGCATATTTCTTGTTATATTTTATTTATTTTTACGTTGTATTATTTATTTTTCTTTGAACATCGAATCTTGGCTATGAAGAGCATTGTCATGTCAAAGACGCACTCCAGGCCATCCCACTTTATGCGGGTAGAAAAAAGTAGATAAATAAGCAAAAATAAAGAAAATATAAAAATGACAAGCGGTGCATCCAAAAAAGTAAGAAAACCCAACTCGCTCTTGAATGCGATGCTGTGGCCCGTCTCTTTGGGATCAGCCTCGTCTTGAACTCTCTGGCGGGACCCTCCTTCTCCGCCTCTGCAAGGGGTGACATGTGAAAACAGCTATGCCTATTGGATGGGGCACGCAAGCTCCAGCATGGCACAAGAACTCAAACAGCATTTCACGAAATTCCAAAGCGAGCAGCATGCTGAAATTTCATTTAGATGTGGGAAGAAAATTGCTAAAAATAATATTTGCTTTTGAGGGAATTTCAACATGCAAACGTTTACTTTAAGCCGTTAAATACGTTCTCAAGTTTCTCGTAAAATAATCAGTATATTGAGTGTCAAATTTCAGGTCCAAGTAAACGGAGCTGATGTTATATTCAAAGCTACAATTAATTAATAATGGCTTGAATGCAGGAACCGACTTCTATAGATGCCACGGCACCAAGTCCAAGGAATTTCACCCAAGAATGGACAGCACTAGCACAAACTTCGTAGAGAGCCTTGGAATTGGGAATTTGAATGCAACTAAGTTATATCCATTTATGTTGGTGTGTTCTGTGCATCTGTGTTTTATATTAATTGGGCTCATCAGTCCCTATTTGTGGTAATTATGAGAGCACCCAATGAGTGGAAGTCAGGCCACATTCACATAAACTATTCATTAGGGTGAATCCATAGGCCTTGCCAATTAGCTGGCACAAAAATACTTAGCTCAATAGAAATGCAAAATCATAGACCGACTCTCATCATCATCATCGTTGGGAAACTCCTTCGCCTATTATTTTTAAATCATTTGTATTATTTGAATAATGCAGGATGTAGGAGCCTTCATTTTTAGCATATAAGCACAAGGGGACTGGTGATTTGTTTGAGATGCCAAGCTCTTTTAGCACCTATTTTTATCCAAAATAATTACACGAATTATTTCAACTTTAAACAGCTTTTATTTATACCGGCGGCTAGAGAGCGACCTCTGCAGAGCGACCTTTACAGTGGGTGAGTGCAGCAGCGCTGCCGAATGTTGGCGTTTACAGTGCATTGAATATTATACATTTGGTTTGAGGTTAGGCCCATTATTTGGCAACTGGTCCGAACAGATTATGTTTAAATGTTTGTACATATTGTAACAAGATTTTTTGCTACCGGCGGGCCGAGCGCATTTCCTTTACAGGTTGGGATTTGGACAAATTTTGTAAGGCGGCAGCTAAGGGGAGGTAGCAGCTGTGATGCCGTCGTGGTGATAACAAACTCCAACACTTTTAAATGTTCTTTTTCCACTTTATTTCAATACCTAACGTTTTTAGGCACGTTGTTACAACTATTTCCCAAATTCAATTTTTCTCCCCTTCTTGCTTCTCTCTCCCTTCGTTTTCTTTCTCCCCACTGTCCAAAGTCCAGCCGATCGAGGTGGACTCAAACTATCGAAAGGCGTGGTCCAGGGCTCTAAGGGCGCCAACTTCGAATTTTCGTTAAAATATATTAAGATTTAATTAAAGTTTATCAACAGATAAAGATTGTTTCGTTTTTCAAATATCTGTGAATAAAACCACGTATCCTTAAAAGATCGAGTTCCCATAGAACATGTATATCTTTAGAGATTTGTCAAACACCGTACAAGCTATTTTCTAGCATATGCATATTGAAGGGCATACAAGTTTTCTGAAGTATTATCTATATGGAAATTTTTTTGATTAGGCTTTCTTACTCACAAGTCCATGAGTGTAAGAATCTCTATAAAGATATTAGAATACTCGTATGATAATTATGTTATTTTACAGCCCATATCAGACCAAATGCTATTTGATTGATTCCTATGCTCACTTTAAATACTTTAAGCAGCCGGAAACAGGGATCTCCATGAAAGTCTACCTTCGTCGCAATTAATCTGGGAATTTTGCTATTAAATTTTTTATTCCTCCCAGGAAATTGGAATATATTATATAATTGCCATCAATGCAGCTTCTTCCCTGAGCTACACACCAAAATGATATCTATGTTCCTGGGGATACTAGACTGTGGCTGAAATGAATTCCACTCTCATTTTTTATCTGCAATGTCGGAAATTAATTTCTATTGAAATTAAAAAAAAAATAAAAACTCAATAATAAGTTGGCAGAACATTCACAGATTTAAAAGTAGTTCTACGCCAAAGAGTGGTTATTGTTAAAACACATTGTCTAGCGCAACATTTCCATTTGCCTGCTGAAAATTTAATTGGATTGAGTTTGGTTTTCTGAGTCCACCTGCTCCCTGGCAAAAACAACACAAATTCTGTTTGGGGTATGGGAATGTTGAATCTAAAATATTGGATTATGAGACTCTATAATTTTAAGAATGTAAATTTTTTTAGTGATTGTTGAGATTTGTTGACTGATTTTTGACTCTAATACAAAATTAAATTATTTTTGATTTAATCAGCTGAACATTATTAAATTATAGCGAATTTGACAAAAGTAATGTGTGTGCCTTTAGCGAATTAATTCCAACAATTCACGCCAAAAAGTAAAGAAAAAGCCTTAAGAAAAAAATTAAACTAATTGACGGCTGTTTATGCGCAACAAAGCAAAGAAACACTGTGCAAAAAGGGAAACCAAAAACGAGAGAAACCGGGAAAAGTTAATAAAAACTAAAAGGTTTTCTAGGAGAAAATTTGAGCTGCTGGAAAGTTTTGCACGGCATCGAAAAGTAAGCCACTGAAAAGAAGGCAGTAGGAGGCCACTATGAAACCACATCGACAGAGTAACCGACAGCAGTCCCACCAACATTTCTACGACTGGCATCAACTAACTAATTGACACTTTGTGGTATAAAATGTGGATTAGTTCAGCGCACAAAAAAATTCTGATTGCACTGCTCATACGACTCGCGTGACAGACGCGCTCCACTTCTAATTGCAGACATTTTTCATAAAGTTAAAGTTTAAATTAAAATAATTTAAGTTGTATTTTCAGTGCCATTTTATGTACAAAAAATATGATGTTGATTTTTTTTCTTTTTATAATTTTATTATGGTTTTTGGGGGCAGCGGTGATTCTTAATCAAGTGCAATATAAAATATTTGTAAATTAAGTGCAATATAAATGCAATATAATTAAGTACAATATAAAATAGGTGTAAATGTATAAAAAGTCAACACCATTAGAGGCGAATATATTTTCCAACGTGTTCTAAAGAAAAGTAAATTCCGAACCTCCTGGCATTCTTTGTGATCTTCACAAAGACCATTTGTTGTTTGCATATTCCAGGGGACACACTCCAATTGGTGGAATGTGAGTGAGACAAAATTAACAGAATAAAATGGACAAGTGTTCCCGTCATTCCTTTAATGTGTTCAGCTCATAAAAATTGTCTCTCGTTTAGCCAGAATGAGTTCCTTTGTATCTGTCGTTTCCTTTTTCATCATGAAGCGGTAAGTCCAAAGAGAAATTCAGTGCTTTCGATATAATTGATTCCAGCAATGCAGCAATGCGAATAATCTTTTTCATTTCTGACTCATCGCCAACGCGATTCTCAGTTGTTTATGCGTTCGCTCTTTGTTCATATTTTTTTATTGCACACTCGCATATTAATATTGGATTACATTTGTATGCTGTTCCATGATAGATCAGAGATTTCAATCATCATTAAAATCTCTGACATCCTTTAAAATTTTAATTGAGTTCTTAAATAGTGAAACCTTTTAGATTTGGATAATCATATGTGGTTCAGCACTTTCATCCCATCTGTAAGCACACATAAATTCAGACATAAATTGCGACAAACAGCACTCGAGGAGGTCACAAGCTGATGTCCTCCTCATCCATCCCAAAAACCAATAACTACAAAAACAGTTTGCCGTTCGCATTGTGGTTTCCAGAGCTGTTTGTGCAATTGCATTAGCGAATTTTATAGATATATGTACTGTACTTGATCGTCGTTCGTCGTCTGGTCTCGCAACGCATGCCTTTTCATCGGAGGCTGGATTGAAACTCCTCCCTCTGCTCTCGCCGATCTGCTTCGTGCTCTCAATAGTTCGATCTCTCTCAACGGAAATATAGATATAATTGCCATCTTGTTGGTAGAACCGTCGACTCTAAGAAGACCTTACATGGGAGATTCGTACTTCATTGCTTGCATGGCCATTACATCTTGGTTTTTTTTACTAGGGAAAGTATTCTTAGCATTTAATGCACACACATATTTGTTCCACCGACGTATGCTGTAAAACTAAATCTCAAATATTCCTTCTTAGGGTCTTAAGCATTTTTTGTGAATTAAATTCTCATTGAAGCACCTCTGCAACTCGATATACCAAAAATAATAAACACAAAGTGAAATTATCGAAGAACATGAGGTAATTACAGGTGGAAGGATACAAAAATAAAAGCAGTCCATAAAAACAAAACTAAACAAAACAAAACTACGCAGCAGTAACACTCGATCAATGACACATATGGCTTCAGATCTCAAAAAAAGTTAAGGGACTCCTCTGGAATGGGTTTGATAAATATGGGAGGTCCATTTTCAGGAACATCCTTGAATGTCAACATTAATAAATCAGTAGAAAAAAACAGTAGTCGGTAGGAGTTTTTATAAAGCCATCTTCAAAGTGGTGAAAGGGCCGATGGAAAATGGAAAAAAAAACCAAAGAGACTCTAATCTTGTAAATAGAAATGACGCGAAAGCGCTAAGGACATTGACGGATGTCGACGAAGACGAGGAAGCGTGTTGATGTTGCCGTTTGACGCTGGCACCAGGCGCCTCGACGTGACGGAAATGACGTTTCCATGGCGGTAACACGAAGTGACGACAGCCAAAAGCGGAAACAGAAAGTTAACGGCAAAGCAAATGGCCAGAGAAATTGACAAATAAGTGTTGAATGCTAATTAAGATGGTGAGTGAGCAAAGTGTGGACCTCATAAAACATGACCAAGAAATAATAAAACAGTTTTCCCTCATAAAACCAGCACAGGGCTTGCTTCCTTAATTAAAATTCAAATCGGATTTTTTTCATCAGCTTTGTAAAAAAGCAACAAATGTATTTAAATCTCAATCAGAAAGTAGTTGGGATTGTAAATGTAGCATTCCGACAAATCCACTCCAATTGCAATAAAACCTTTCAAAGTAATTATTCGTCAAAATTCTCTACGGAGCAAAACCATTTTCAAACGATATCCAATGGAAAATTCGTTTCTTCAAAATTTCCAACAACTCCTTACACTTGCTCAGGATTTTAAGATTCGCTAAGATATTCTCATCCGAGGATGAGATTCGCTGCTCAATAGACCGAAACATTTTTAGACCTAAAATAAATACGAGCGTTAAAAAAAATATCTAACTCAAATGAAAGCATTTTCATTAAAGCTAAAAACTGTTCCATCTACATTAAGAAGTAAATACAAATAGAACCATTTACTCTCTATTAAATGTAACACTGACACCGAAGGCTCTTCGGCGAAGAGGGACGAGCATCACGTAGATCGAAAGAATTTTTCTTGTCCTGAAAATAGAAAAAATCCTGTTTTAAAACATTTTTTGGTTCCTATTCATTTATCAAAATTTGCAAAGTCAGGGTACAATATGAAGAAGAAGTAGAAAATCTACACCACCTCATCTTGCCGAACATATCTGAAACTAATTTGTACTATTATTTTTATATCTAGACCGAACATACATAATAATATTATATTAAAAAAAATTGCATATAAAATCACATTCTGCATCCCTTATCTATAAATTGCACTCTTTTTTATAGCCATACTTTATGATGCAGGAGATGGCCAAAGCTTTCAATCAGTGTCACGGATTTTTATTTGAATGAAAGGAACTAACTTTTATTTCCAGAGCACTATGGGCTTCGAAGGAATAATAAATATTGATAAAATATACATGCATTTCCACCGCGGCGCACCAGTGAACATCCACTTTGGCTTCCGTCGTTTATCGATGATATGTGACTCCAAAGGCACCGAAGCAATTTAATTCGCGTGGCTAAAGCGAAAACGTGTGAAAAATCGACAAACTTAAGTTCAGGGATATCCAACAGTCGATGGATATAATTTATTTCTCTGGTTTTAACAGATATACATATGTAGCGACGAGAGTGGTATACTATTTATACATAAAGGGAAGAAAATACGCTTTTGATTTCATTTAGTGTAGTATTACTTTTTTTTGTGACAACGTGGGCATATAATAGTGAATGTAATGCAATTGACTTATGGACATTTGATGGAAGGGTCGTGTCACGTCCACAGTGGATTGGCCAACATTTAAATTTATTGGAACCTTTTGCAGGTCACACAATGTAAAACTCTAAAAGATTTATCTGGTGAATATTTAAATATTAAGTAACTTTTTAAAGCGAATTTCGAGAACCTTCGCCTAGTGCTGCTTTTGTGGAAGCCAACTTGGTGTGCTATATATTTTGCCAGAGGTGCCATTAGGGTTTTTCGCATCATACATAAACCTGGTGTAAGGTTTCTGCGAGCGCAAATAAGCACGAAATTCATGGCACAATCATTAAAATCACGTACAAGCCTATTTCTGTGACCAACGAATTGGCGACCGCCAGGAGCGTCCATTGCCGCCACAGGTTATGTATGTATACATATGTTATGAAAGCTTCAGCAGATCGAATCAATTTCTTCCCCAATCAGTCTCTGTTGTGGTAGATAGAATCGTTTATATGAACGATGGATATCAGTCCAATCACTTTTGATGTCACATCTGCTTCGACGATTAATTTTCTTCGCTTATTTAATTCGGCAGCAAACCGAACGCATGGCCAACATTTACATGTGGGACTTACACTTTTGTATAAACATTATATGGGGCGAAGCGACGGTTATTTCTGATGTTTGCCATACCTACAATATTTCTTTTTTTTCGTCGTCTCCTTTTTTTGGCGGCTGTTTGATTAATTGTGTACACGCTCGTGCTGTTGAACAATAACCATTGTGGCTCGGAAAAACGTTAAAGCCATGGGCAGCAAATGATTTGAATTGCATTTCGACCGCAGCAACCGACCAAAAAGGATATGAATGATTTGGACATCGAATATAAGGACTTGGAAATACACCAACAAAAATATTGTCCATGTCCTTATGCCTTAAAACCAAAGCCACAATTTGCTTGAAATTCAAGAGCTGCCACAGTTGGCTTCGAAACGTAGATTTAAGCAAAATGCCACGCAGAGTAAACCACTTTTACGTAAAGGTAAATCTTCTCTGCACAATGTTCTGCTTTCGAATGGGAAATGCAATCGACAAGAATTTTGAAGGCAGGGAACGTACGGCAACAGACTTTGTGAGCAGTCAAAAGGCAGGAATACGACGTTTTACGTCCCACAGGGAGCATTCAAATCAAATCGAATTGCAGGAAAAGATAAAAATGGAATATACACACGATATACTCGTACATAAGTATAATGACATGATTTAAGATATGTGCTTACAGCATTTATTCGCATTCAACGCAAAATCTGTTTGCTGCTGGCTGTATCCCTATCGGTTGCCCCAAAGAAGCGAATTCTGGCCAAAGGGGTGGGACTGGGAGCCAAGATGGACATATGTATGTATTCCCCAAGTGATAGCTAATGTCTGTGAATGAGCTGTGAAGTGCCACTCTCCGTTTCCCCCAGTTAACGGCCAACTCATTGCATTTTTTTTTGGTATTTCATATCACTTACAGAACGGCTGGTTCTGAAAAATCTCGAAAATTAAAAAAACGAGAGGGAACGTTGTGAGCCGCGGCAAAGGCCGCGGCTCTACCTTATACCCGGTACTCAGTCAGTCATACATTTATGAGCCTACGATTTATGAAATTTATTATATGTTCTCAAAAGGGACGAAAATAATATTTAAATTAAAAAAATTAATTTTTTGGAATTTTTTTACATGTTTCCATTTTTGTTTACATATGTTTTGTATATCTGCGGCTACATTTCTACATGACATGTATAACTACATATTTGAGACGTGGAAGTGTTTACGACAGAGAGAGGGAATGAGTCAGCGCTTGGCAGGCGTTGCGTAGCCACTGAAATTTAATTTGTTTCTTCTGGCCATAATATTGATCCGATCTGATCCAGATTCGGTAATCTGGTAGATATGGTAATTTTTCATGATTCTACGTTTTTGGTTTTCTTTTATCTTAGAAATTGTGGAATCCACAGATTTTCGTCCTTTGTGGGGGCGGAAGGGAGCGTGGCAAAATTTTAGAACAAACTCGTGCTGGTTTGGTATCACAGGAGCTTGGATAGAAAGTTTGGTTGCTCTAGCTCTTATAGTCTCTGAGAACTAGGCGTCAAAAAATACGAATGGGCAAAGCAGATGGGGCCGCGTGTGAGAGAGAGCGAGAGGGAATGATGACTTTCGAAATGGTTTTCTTCATTGTAGCTATAATAACGATCCAATCTGATCCACATTCAACACTCTTATAGAAATGGCCATTTTCTATAATTCTGCGTTTTTAGTTTTCCCGTATCTTCAAAATTGTGTATGCCACAGACTTTCGTCCTTTGTGGGGGCGGAAGGGGGCGGGGCGAAATTTTGAAATACACTTTGAGTAGTGTGATAACACAGGAGACTGGATTTGGTTGGATTGGTTACTCTAGCTTTAACAGTCTCTGAGATATAGGCGCTAATGAAGACGGACGGACGGACGGACGGACGGACGGACGGACAGACAGACATGGCTATATCGACTCGGCTATTGATGCTGATCAAGAATATATATACTTTATGGGGTCGGAAACGCTTCCTTCTGTGCGTTACACACAACCGTTATCCCCACAAATCTAATATACCCCTTACTCTTCGAGTATCGGGTATAATTATTCAAAAAGTTCCTTTTTTTTTGAAAATACGTAACGGGGAACCTCATTTATATAGGGGAGTGTTAGGTATAGTGGCGGACACTTTGATTTTTGCATCTCCCTCTCTCAAAAATCAATATTTTTGAAAATTTTTAAAAGCAGGCAGTTGCTGACATCTGTTGAGCATATTTTTGTCAGAGGCGGTTGCTTAAATTTAAATGGAATGCAATTTTGCAGCTCTTCGCGCAAACCATTCATTTTTTCCATTTTTGAAAATTGTAAGGTATGGTGGCGGATCAACGAAAACATTATGTAGATCTGAAAATCATTTATTTAAACTATTTTAAATAATGAAAAATAACAGAGCAAAAAATAACTTAAATTGTAAATCTCGATCAGCATCTTCTTCTTCTTTTTCGAGCTTCACTCTTTTGCCTGTGGATTGCTCCGATGTTGTTCTTCTTTTAGACGCTCTTGTTTCCTTTCTTGTCTTAAGACAAAGACCCGGTGCCCAAATTGCAAATATCCGCTACTGAGTGTTAACTTATACACTTCTGTACACAAAAAGGCAAAAACAATTGAAAATCGTGCTAAAAAATGATCCACCACTATACCTTACAAAAAGTCCGCCATCATACCTAAAAAGCTATTGGTGGAAATATAACGTTGTCACTGTCATACTTCGCAAATAAAAAAAAAAATTTGAAATATCAAAAACTGTTGGCAGAGGCCTAAATATACGTTCCGAATACTTCCCTTACTCAAATTTCAAAAAATCTTCACTCTGTCACTGTCAAAACACATATCCAATAAAAATTTATGTATTTTTTTTCACTACTTTTTTATTAAAAATCACTTAGAGTTCAAAGCACACGTCCCCTAATTAATACTACTGCACATAAAATGTCAGCACGATAAAAGACATCGACCACAGTGATCAAAAGTTTTAGATGTGACGTTAAATGCCAGATATGACAAGACCGCCACCATACCTTACACGCCACGATACCTTACACTCCCCTATAAATTTTGTTTGTTCTATATTCAAAAAGTGTTCACCAATTATGCCATGTCCGTCTTAATTCTAGGATTGTGTGCGCGTTGTACGCATATGCCGAGTACAGCACATGAATTCTGTGACCTAGAAAAATGATATACGATATACACAAAATGCCCAGAAACGTTTCTTAGAGGAATGGTCATCGTTATATTTATTGAAGTATAGTAGTATATTCCTAATACTTTTCCCAGGGTGAAGGCCATAACTATCTAAAAGTAACTGACTTTGTTCTCATATTAGACCCTAAATATGAATTAATTGAATATAATTATGAATTTAAAGGGAGATTTATAATATGAAATAATGAAAATATTAACGCTGAACAAAGAAACGCATTATCGTTATCGTTTCAAGAGGCGTTTTGTTTGTATTGCATTTAATATTTGAAAATATAATTTGTTTCACAAGCACAGATGGCTATCTAAATCCATGGAGACCAAAAATACCAAAAATTTCACATTTTAAAAAATCCTATTAAAAGCGAAACAATGAAGTTCAAATCCTCAGCCATCATTAATCTGCTCTGATAAACTATTTTTATAGATTAAATTTAGCTTTTAAAAGGTAGCAAATTGAGCAGATTGTCGTTTAATTTAGTCATTCGGACGTTAAGCGTATGTAGACTAACTTTTAATTTTAGCAAAACGCACATTCATATTGCACGTTTTTACACTGCAGAAATTTATAACAAATAGTATCAATTTGTATTCAGTGCAACTAACTGAACAGTGTACATACATATGTACGACCGAAACAGGAGCGAAAATAAAAACCAGAATTAATTTTAAATCCAACAAAAGCGGGTAAAGGTGAACTCAAACAGGTTGTTTGAACAACGGATAAAATCGAACGGAAAATGAAAAAAAAATGTAAAATAAAACCATGATTCAACTCAATTGCACGAAGATTGTATGGGTAGCCCCACTTCTGGTGTCCCAATCATAAACGTTTACGTTATGTGCTACATCCGCTTTAATGTTGAAGCCAACCTATACAGGTGCTTGGGGTGACGGTGACCTAAATTGGAAAATTTAAGTGAGCTTTCGGCTGTCAGGGCGTATGAAGTTGGAGCAGATCAAAAGAGCAGTGCCATCAATTGGCAACCTACCCTCCGCCTTCTGTTGGTGGCGTTGATTGCGAATCAAGTGGGTCTGAGAGCGCCCCTTAGCAAAACAGACAAGACGTGAGAAGCAAAACTTGAAGAATGGGAAACCAAGGAATACTCGGAGAAGCCTGGCAAACACGCAGGGAGCAAGAGTAAAATTGGATTTTATGTCTATTTACTTTTACCGGTAGCCAGCAGGTGGGCCGCCACAAGGACCCCTGAAAAAATGTTTAAAATGTGATTATATTTCACATATACGAGTATCGCATAAAATATACATATGGGAGCATATGTATATGTATTTATTCCCACTTAAAAAGGAAAGCGCAAAAAAGCGGGCTATCTATAAAGATAGATAAAGATAGAAGTATAAAGTGGGCTATGGATAAGCTCCATTAAAAACAACTGTTGCTGCCTATATGCTGTGAAATGCTTGCGACAATTTTTATTACTCGAAGAGTATAGGGGTATATTTGATTTTTAGTGATAGTGAATGTGTGTAACACCCAGAACAAAGCACTTCCGATTTCATAGAGTATATATATTCTTGATCAGCATCAATAGTCGAGTCGATATAGCCATGTCTGTCTGTCTGTCCGTCAGTCCGTCTCTCCGTCTGTCCGTCTTCATTAGCGCCTATATCTCAGAGACTGTTAAAGCTTGAGCAACGAAATTTTGTATTCAGTCTTCTGTGCTATCACACTACTCCAAGTGTACTTCAAAATTTAGCCCCGCCCCCACAAAGAACCAAAGTCTGTGGCATACACAAGTTTGAAGATACGAGAAAACTAAAAACGCAAAATCATAGAAAATGGCCATTTCTATAAGAGTGTTGAATATGGATGAGATTGGATCATTATTATAGCTACAATGAAGAAAACCATTTCGAAAGTCATCATTCCCTCTCGCTCTCTCTCACACGCGGCCCCATCTGCCTTGCCCATTCGTAATTTTTGACGCCTAGTTCTCAGAGACTATAAGAGCTAGAGCAACCAAACTTTCTATCCACGCTCCTGTGATACCGAACCAGCACGAGTTTGTTTTAAAATTTTGCCACGCCTCCTTCCGCCCCCACAAAGGACGAAAATCTGTGGAATCCACAATTTTTAAGATACTAGAAAACCAAAAACGCAGAATCATGGAAAATTACCATATCTACCAGATTGTCGAGCTTGGATCATATCGGATCATTATTATAGCCACAATAAGGAAAATCATTTAGATTGGTTACGTAAATATGCGCTCTATCCATCTCTCTCTCTTTTAACTCTTCCTCGTCTGCCTTGCCACGCAATGAGTAATAGCGATCCACGGCAATCTAAGTGTGAGCCCTATACTAGCTGCTGGCAGGTGTTCCCCTTTCTCTTTCCCGCTTTGACCTTGTAACCCCCCTCTCCCACAAACAAGCGTGATGCGCTGTCTGCTTGTCCATGCCCTACCGCAATCACCGCCCACCCCCATTAACAACTCAATCCGTTCTTATCCCCTAAAGAAAGAGAGAGAGAAGCCTAACAATATCAAATGTTCAAAACAATAAGCCCCCGCCCAGGCAATGATTTATTTACATAAATATATAAATGTATATATCTACATACATGACTACATCCAGGGTACCAGTCTTTATATCGACTTCTGATAACCATCTGTATAAGGTGGCACGACTCGGTAAAGGGAATCCCTTTTTGTATTGATGATTGTATGCCCGAGGGCCTGCGGTATGGAGGCAAATAGCAGCAGACATATCATCTGGATTGAATAAAGTTCGTTTGCCACCATTTTTCAATATTTTTATTTGGGTTTCTGTGAATATTTTGCCCAGAGACTCTTCCAGTTGGCAAAACTCCTCAAGCTGTTGTCGTAAGCTCTGCATCTCTTTTTCCATGACATTTATCTTTTGCTTCAGTATACCATTTTCGGTATACAATGTTTTATCTATCATTTTATCTCTGCAATACCGTCACATATAGTTAACATATACATATATACATTTATTTACACACTTAACTTACGTTGTTTGTGTGCTCGAATTAACATAGCCTTCTTTAATAATGTTTGATTGAGCCTCTTTTCGTTTTGGAACGGCATCTTCATTGAGGCGCCTCCTTTTATAAATTTGGCCGTTTTTAGATGCAAGCGTAAATTGAGAAACATCAAAATGTGTGTCGCAAATTCTGGAGTTTTCACCAAGGCTGCACCCAAGGCTTTCCTCCCACAACTTCCTCTTAACAATACACTTTGGTGCGTGAATGGTTTTCACACCCGGCACACTTTTGCGACAAAAATAGCATTAACTCATTGTTCTTTTTTTTGGTCACACAAGGGTTAACAACTTTTAAAAAATTCGTCCACAGACAACCTTTCCATATGACAAGCACGAACGCACTGATAGAGCTGGCAAACTATCGATGGCACTATCGATGTATCGAATATTTACGTTTCTGCGCCACCATCGATGTTTTTATCCACTATCGATAGTGAACAAATATAACGCGTGATGTTGCCAAAAAAATGTTCTGCATTCCTGCAACATCAATCGATTCGGAAAGGATTTTCAGCAAAGCTGGACAGATAGTTAGCGATCGCCGAGCTTCCTTAAAACCAAAAAATGTTGATATGCTTGTGTTTTTACAACATAATAGATGGATCTCCCAGTAACCTTTAAGTTAACTATGTATGTTATGTATGAAAAAACTGTTTGCAGTGAAGCAATAAAGTCTGTTATTTTTACCAAAGTACTATAATTTTTGTTTCTCTTCATATATATATTATATACATTATAAAATGAAACATTTTTATTTTTCAATTCAAATGAAAATAACAGACTGCAAATATTTCGATAGTATCGATATATCGAATTTTTTTATTCAAAACATCGAAAATATCGAATGGGCCCACTATTGATAGTTTGCCAGCTCTACGCACTGAAGCTAAGATATAGAAACGACGAGCCTCTGCTGCCGACGAGACTACCTTATGTTATTGTATCATGCACTGGCCCGCACCAGAACTGCTGGGCATTTCCAACACACACGCACTGCGTTAGCCGCCGCTCTGTGCTTGACTCTCTGTGTTTCTATCGTCTCTCTGTGTCTCTCCGTTCACTTGCCGTTATTGTGATTGTTTTGTTCGTTCTTGCGCGCGCAATTGTGTAAAACAAGCTAAAGTCACCATCTCTGCCCCACAGCGACTTATATTTTATCCTTTCTTTTTTCTTTTATTTTCATACATATTGTTTTTAATATCAAACAATGAACACCTGTTGTGCTAAACGCTGTGACGGTCACCGTTCGGTAGCTACACGTCAAACATTTATTTTCTGCTGGTTGTGTGACAACACGGATCACTCTAGATGCGCAGGTTTTGGTTATATCGGTGGTCGCGTTGTTGATCTGATTTAGAGCCGCTGCAGTCTCAACTGGACTTGTTGGGATTGCAGGGAAGTTGAAACCGATATGCGAACATTTATGAGACAGACTCACAACGAATTCGCTGCTGTCCACTCTGAATTCCGGAAATTGCAGGATAAGTGTTCTTCAATGGAAGCTCATTTTAAAAATCTTAAAATTATAAATGAGTCTCCAAAGAGAAGAAAGGTTACACCTAGCCTGCCCAGTGTTCACAGTTCCAATTTTCTTGCAGCTAAAGACTCTGACGCTCCTCCAATCAGTTCGCCAGCCTTGATCGAATTTGGCGCCAAGGAAATCGATGTTCATGGAACTACATCGAAAAAGACGGCTGGCTCTTCACATGTTGGCTGTTCACCTGTTCCTGTGATTGCCCAGGTTGTCCAACCGGACAGTAATGATCATCCAGTTGTCGGCATCACTGTGCTCCCTACGGAAGTCGATACTGCTGTCAGCATGGAAGTTGAAGTAGTTCCTTTCACACCGGCTCGCACTGGCTCCTCAGCCAGCGCTATCCCATCCGGACCTGCTCCTCGGGTAGAACCCGTGTCTGCCTCACCCATAAACCATGTGACCTCTCTTGATCGATCTACTCTATTTGCTGTCGCTCCTCTAAAATCTATTTTTATCTCACGTCTTATGGAATCGGCTACGGATGCAATGGTTCGAGAGTATATTTTCTCTAAACTAAACATCAATAGCTCCTCTGGCATAGTAGTAACTAAATGTTCTTTTAAAGAAAAACGTAGTATTTTCTCCTTCAAAATTCTTGTCCCGGAGAAGTTTGTCAAGACCGTGTTGGAACCCTCTTTCTGGCCCGAACCCACAATCTGTCACATTTTCAATAGTCGATTTCGATCTTCGCAACCCGCTCCTCGGGTAGGAATCCTTTCAACTCCTTCTACTGATTTGCCATCTACTTCAAAAAACTAAATTCTTCCCCACCTCTAAAGATCACTTATCAGAATGCACGTGGCCTGTGCAGTAAGCTCACCAAATTACATGCTGATAGTGCAACTTTTGGTTCCGATATTATCGCCTTCTTTGAAACATGGCTCAATTCCTCAATCTCGGATTCCGAGATTTTTGTAGATAATTTTAACATATATATGTAGATCTGATCGACCATCTCGAGGTGGCGGCGTCCTAATTGTTGTTCGTTCCGACTTAACTTCCCAACTCTTTTCCTTCGATGAGCTCAACAATATTGAAACTATCGTATGGCGTACGTAATAGCATGTGTAGGATCGTTATTCTCGTCTTCACTACCGATGCTTCAAACACTTTGGTATGTCGAGGATCACCTCTATCATTCCCTGAAGACCCATACCATCCCATTTCCCATTTCCAGGAAATTGAGTCTGCATTCTATAGCATTCTATAGATCTATTGCTTCCATCTTTCCCATGCATGTTCCTTTAGTCACCCTCTCTAGAAATCTTTTTGGTCCTATCTGGTTCACCCCGAGATTAATAAATCTGAAGAATTTAAAATTTCGTATGTACAAAGTTTGCAATCTGACTTTTCGAAGTACTCAATTTCAAAATCGAAATTTGCCTTATTTAATACATTGTGCTACAATAGATACTTGACCGAATGCAATCTTCACTTTAACAGCGACCCTAAACAATTCTTCAGGTTTGTTAATTCTAAACGTAAATCTTCCCGATTTCCTTCTTCTCTACACTTAAATGGTAGTTATGCTGATAGGGATTGCGATATTGCTGATCTGTTCGCTTCCTTTTTCCAACGTTGCTACTACCTCATCGAACGACTTTAGTAGTAGTTATTCTTATCCTATCCCTTTAAATAGCTCTATCTGTATCCTTCCCCCTTCATCGACTATGTATAGTGTACCAGAGTTGAGCATATATGTACATATAATCAAATATATGGGCCCTCTATATCAGCAGATGACATTGACTGAACTCAAGGACGGCGTACAGATAGGTTTGGTAGTGTGCACTCTCGCTATGCTCGGGTCTAGCTCGCCGGATTGGTCGGGGTTCTTCCTCACCAAACTGTACTTTTGTACTCTACTACATTTAATAGTGCACTTTTACGGAAAATATAAGGGGGTTTTTATTGAATAAATACAAATAATAATATTTCCTTAATCATAATTGGGATGTAAATATAGTAATAAATTCATTTTTAATTTACGTTAAACATCAGGCTAATAATGAGTAAAATGATAACAAAGACAAGAGCAGACTGGGGTGTTCTTTATAAGTATGTACACACACGGGGTTACATTATTTTATATGCACTTATGTATATGTCAATCATGGCTCGAAATTGAATCAGCTTATACCTCGCTTTGTAATAATTACTTATCCCGGCTTTTCACTTTCGTTGGGCTCAATGATGTCGCAGATTGTTGAAAGCTTGTTTAAAATATTAAAATATGATTACATACAATGCATATAACACAACCATGGTACAAACACCCGCTGCATAGCTATCAGCCAGTTGTTTTTGTTTTACATGTTACATATTGCACCTAATTTTTAGGCAAGAAGGAAAAGAAAAGAGAAACAGAAAGCTGAACTATGAAAATAAGTTTAAGGTGCACGTCTGTGCATGTGTATGTATGCGCGTTGCTTAGAGAGGGGTGTCACTAAAGTTTCAATTTAAATTCAGTTGCGTTAACTTCTGATATCTATGCGTAGGGATTTGCTGATGAAATAAATGAAATATATCAAACTCTGGATCTGGGGCGCTGTATCGGTGGCCCTTGTTCGCCTGAAGTTGTGCTGGAGATCGCCTGGAGTGATGCATACGTATTCAGGCCGTATAGCAAAATTGTCTAACAGAAGGTTACGCCCGTACGACCAAGTCTGCTCCCAGGGTTGTCTTCTCAAGACTGTACCGCGATGGGGCAGCTTAGGTGCAATTTCCCTGCAACATAGGTTATGTTAGCACGTGCAACGGCACTGATGTGAAAACATACCTTTTCCAAATATCTATAGCACTACTTTTGTTCGTTTACCAGAATTTAGCAATCACTTTGTATTTTGTAGGCAAAAGCACTTCCGAGTATATAATCCTTATATATGTATTTGAGTCAGAATATATAGTCAGAATTATAAGTACAGTACTGGGTTTGAATATTAAACTTTTTCGCCTTTCACTAGCGACGTCTTTATTGCTTGATCAATTTCCATTGAATGTCCCAAGCTACAAAGACGATGGCTAAGTCGCTGGTGCAGCAGAGCTTTTGGTTCTCGTTTAACTGTTTAATCGTATGTTCTCGAACCTTCGCGGCAGCGTTAGACGGTCGCATAATGCACAGCATAACTGTGTAATCATACGATTGCCGTCTATGCTTCCCACCGTTCGTCGCTTGCATGAGAGGGTGTTCCACTTAAAAGCTTTAAAGAGAACTTAAGAGCAGCTAAAGCTTGGCCCTTATAAAAAAAACGTAGGGCGTCTCACGACGTTAACGAACCAAATAATTAAAAAAAAAAAAAAATTCCTTTCATTTGCTAGCTACTACCTCAGTGAAATAAGTATATGTGCATTGTCATTTTTTAACAAAAAATCAATAAAAAACATAATTAAAATTTTCGATTTTTTAAGCTTATTAAGGATACATATATTGTTTGAAAAATATAACATTTTTTTTTAAATTATCTTCAAGAAACTTAAAATATTTAATTAACAAAGTTCATTTCATATGAAATAAGTATATGTGCAAAATGATAAAAGTAAACAAAAACTAAATAATTTGTTGTCCAGTCCAATAAGCTTAGCTATTTAATAGTTTATATGTTTTCCCTCATTAAGAAGCATTTGATTAATTCGATTTTCCATTGAATTTGAGAAGTTTTGAAATGTCGATAGGTCAATTTGATCCCATTCTTCAATTAGTACCTTTTTAGGGTCCTTTACATTATCAAACTGGCTGTTATTCTTGTAGACCTTGCGTGACAGTATTCCCCATAGATCTTCAATCGGGTTTAGGTCCGGACTGATCGCAGGCCGTTCTAAAACAAGTATATTCCTATCCGAAAAAAAATTTTTTGTTTTCCGCGCAGTATGTATTGGCGCGTTGTCCTGCTGGAAAATCCAGTCATCTCCGTATAGGCGTCCAGCAAAGTCAATAAGTATTGTGTCTAACAATTCTGATTTACCCGTCTACTGGACACATTCAGCTGTGGCTGACGTTTGATTTCAGTGCATGACATGCTGTCTTCTACTGCCATTCGTCGAATTTGCCTCCTACAGCGATTATCAATGTCAGTGGGTCGGCCGGTCCTCTTATTTTTCCCGTAATTTTTTCTGGATTTCTGAGGAAAGTGGCTACTGTGTTTCTATGCCTATTAACTCTGGCAGCAATATAAGTAGGGGAGTGTAAGGTATAGTGGCGGACACTTTGATTTTTGCATCTCCCTCTCTCAAAAATCAATATTTTTGAAAATTTTTAAAAGCAGGCAGTTGCTGACATCTGTTGAGCATATTTTTGTCAGAGGCGGTTGCTTAAATTTAAATGGAATGCAATTTTGCAGCTCTTCGCGCAAACCATTCATTTTTTCCATTTTTGAAAATTGTAAGGTATGGTGGCGGATCAACGAAAACATTATGTAGATCTGAAAATCATTTATTTAAACTATTTTAAATAATGAAAAATAACAGAGCAAAAAATAACTTAAATTGTAAATCTCGATCAGCATCTTCTTCTTCTTTTTCGAGCTTCACTCTTTTGCCTGTGGATTGCTCCGATGTTGTTCTTCTTTTAGACGCTCTTGTTTCCTTTCTTGTCTTAAGACAAAGACCCGGTGCCCAAATTGCAAATATCCGCTACTGAGTGTTAACTTATACACTTCTGTACACAAAAAGGCAAAAACAATTGAAAATCGTGCTAAAAAATGATCCACCACTATACCTTACAAAAAGTCCGCCATCATACCTAAAAAGCTATTGGTGGAAATATAACGTTGTCACTGTCATACTTCGCAAATAAAAAAAAAAATTTGAAATATCAAAAACTGTTGGCAGAGGCCTAAATATACGTTCCGAATACTTCCCTTACTCAAATTTCAAAAAATCTTCACTCTTTCACTGTCAACACATATCCAAAAAAAAGTTATGTATTTCTTTTCACTACTTTTTTATTAAAAATCACTTAGACTTCAAAGCACACGTCCCCTCATTAATACTACTGCATATAAAATGTCAGCACGATAAAAGACATCGACCACAGTGATCAAAAGTTTTTGATGTGACGTTAAATGCCAGATATGACAAGACCGCCACCATACCTTACACGCCACGATACCTTACACTCCCCTAATATTTTTTCCAGTTTCGGCCAATCCTATGATCAGACCTTGGTCTTTGTCCGACAAATGTGACCCACGAGGAATTCTAACATAAAATCGCTTTATCAACAAGATTGTTGAACTCAAATACAATTTAAATTGTTTTACTCACTGTCTAATTAGAAAAGAATTTGTGTTGTGTACACTTGAACACTCGACTATACCCTGAAGCACAATATTAGCAGAATGCACATATACTTATTTTATAAGAAACCGACGACCTGCCTCGCAAATTTGAGATAACGGTACTAAGAATGAAGTCTAAAGAGAAGTCGTGGAATATGTACATATGCTATATGTATGTATGCGAAAACAAGCATACTCCAAAACAATGTACGGTAAACTTTTAATAGAATACAAAGCTAGAAAAAAATGCACATATGTATACTTATTTCACTGAGGTACATATGATGGTCTCCTAACAAATTTAAAATCGTGCAAGTTTTCGTTCTCCACTGGGCCAGACTCGGTTCCGAGTGCTGTTCCTAAACTTTGTGCAGAATATCTTTGTGTGCCTCTCCTTAAAATTTTTTTACTTGTCTCTCAAGACTGGTGACTTTCCCACCGTCTGGAAAGAATCCTATATAGTCCCTTTCATAAAAAGGGATCTAAATCTGATGTCTCTAACTACCGCTATATTTCCAACTTATCTGCCATTCCTAAACTCTTCGAAAAAATCATCACTTCTCAGCTGCAACATTTTTGTAGTTCTGTATTCTCTGAATCTCAGCATGGATTCATTAAACGTCGCTCAGTTTCCACTAATCTCTCTTGAATTTTCCACCTTTGTAACTTCGGGATTTTTCAATCATAATCTACTTATTCATAAACTGTCTCTTCTAGGGTTTCCGACTAAGCTTCTATACTGGACTAATTCTTACCTTTGTAACCGTTCTCAACGTGTTTGCTTTAACTCCTCTCTCTCTAAACCTGTTATTGTCTCATCGGGGGTTCCTCAAGGTAGCCATCTGGGTCCCTTGCTATTTAACCTATTTATTAACGATCTTCCACAAATGCTATCTCATTCCCGTGTCCTAATGTATGCTGATGACGTTAAGCTATGTTTTTCCTACAGTGACCCCTTGTCCCCACTATCCTTGCAATCTGATCTTGATGCCCTTAACAACTGGTGCCTAATCAACATTCTACCTCTTAACATTTCTTAATGCTATATAATGACTTTTCACCGCAATAAGCCATACCTTTTCGACTACTATATCAATAACTCTATCCTTCAACGCCTTTTCAAAGTTAACGACTTGGGCATTACCTTTGTACCTAATCTATGTTTCAACTCTCATATCTCTACTATCTCTAACAAAGCCAAAGAAGTCCTTGGATTTGTCAAAAGATTGTCTAAGGAACTTACAGACCCGTATACTACAAAACTTCTGTATGTTTTTCTGGTCCGGCCTATCTTGGAATATGGTTCTTGTGTCTCGAATCGATATTCCTCACAAGACGCTGGTAGAGGATACGGCGAAATGGCCAGAGAAGAGCGCGACTTTTCCCGTTAGGCGAGAGGATGGAGCGGGCCTCGCTCCCAGAACAGGGAAACGGCGGAATTGGGCCAGCGGCGGGTCCAAGAGCCGAGGACCGGGAGGCGCCATGTGGATCCCATGTAGGCCATGTAGATCCCATGTATCCCATGGTTATTCCATGTAGGCCATGTAATTCCATGTAGGCCATGTAGATCCCATGTAGCCCATGGGGATTCCATGTAGGCCATGTAATTCCATGTAGGCCATGTAGGCCGATCCCGGTGCGGAAGGCTTGGGAAGACGAAGCGGCCGATGGAAAAGTACCCAGGGAAAAGAACCGTTGCGGATAGGCGGCGACGCGGACGCTGTGCCGCAGGGAGCCTATAAGAGGAGGTCCGCGACAGTGAATCGGGACAGTCAAGTGCGGGAACCAAGTGTGTCACCAAGCGAACGTGTTACGAGTGAAAACCGAAGTAGTGCAACCAGGAGGAACTACGGCTACCAGTGAAGACTACAGAGACGTGCACGGCAATCAAAACCCAGAAACTCACCGCGTAAAGGTGAGACAACTGGCCAGGTGAACCCATTGCGTGCGGAGCTGTGTGAGCGGCGGACGAAGCGGTAGCCAAGTCAGAACCCCCACAGTCGTAGTCCAACGGAGCCACACCGGCGGTCAGCCTCAACAACGGTGGAGTCAGGTTTTGCGCCAGATAGCACGCGGAGACAGCCGCACCACGGTGAGAGGATTCACGATCAACGTATTTAGAGATACCATAGCCGTAAGATAGCCTTAAGATACCAAATAAAGAACTGCTATTCAGACCGAAATCCATCCCAAGCTCATTTCTTGTTTGTCGCCGAGGCAACCAATAAATTCGTTGCATCGACCGCTGAGCCAGCTCTGCTGAATCAGACGGACACAAAACGGTTCGTTACAACTGCTTGTGTCTGGTCTCCTCACTACCAAAAATTTCAGGATATGCTCGAATCAGTACAAAAACAGTTCCTCATCTTTGCCCTCCGGGGACTCAATTGGGACCCTTCGATCCATCTTCCTTCTTATGAAAGTAGGTTGCGCTTAATTAGCCTCCACTCTCTTAAATCCCGTAGAACCTGAAAAGGAGTTCTCTTTTCCACAAGCTTCTCTCTGGTGAGGTCGAATCGACTGCCCTCATCAACCTTATTAGTATTGCTGTTCCTTTCCGCCCGACTAGGCATTACTTCCCTCTTCATCTCAAACTCAGTCTTTCTAACTACTCTGATAATGAATCTTTCCGTAGCCTTTGCCGTAACTATAACCAATTTTTCCATCTGTTTTCCTTTGATACTAGTTCTAATATGGTCAAAATTATCTTAATCAATAACTTAATTTAATTTAAATAGCTCTAATTGGGAATTGTTCGGCTACCGGCTTTTCTCTAACCTAACTTTGGCTGTTGGTGGGATCTTAACGGCTACTGAGCCGATAATCAGCCCCACCGGGTCTGAATATTGGCATTAGCCCTTTTGTTTAATTAGTTTATATGTAATTTTAACCTTAAAACTTAACTGTACATTGTTAAACTTTAAACAAAAATAAACAATAAACAATAAACCCTAAGAAATATTAACTACATACAAATTTATGAAATAAATGAAGTTATATACAGAAAATTTTTAAAATTGTTTTCCTTGTTTTATTAACCCACCAGGCGGGTACCCATTTCACTACCCATTAGATGAGTACCCAAATCGTCACCACCAGAAGACCAACGAAATCAGTAGTACGCGGTAAACGAAGTGGTGTCACTGGTCCCCATGTCCTATGACATTGCGGGTAAAAATGGAAATGAAGTAAAGCATTGCGTAGGGTTTGTCGGCAAACCAGCGGTGGTCTGTTAGGGGTTGGCGATATCACCACCGCCGAACAAGTACGCTGTGCTGCAGGGATGCGACAAATCACAAAAACTTTTGGCCTTTGGCTTCCTACCATCACAGCGTCTGCCTTTTTGGAGGACCAGAAATGTTCACATTAATGCGAAATGCAGCTGGCTGGCTGGTTGGTTGGGTGGCTGCCATTCAGAGTTCTTACTCGGTAGCGGAAGATGAAATTTTACTATTTTAGCTGGTTGTCTGGTTACCCAGAGATACCAAACTCGTTTACGACAATTTTGGCGGATTTACTGCCCCGCCAGCCCAGAACCCAGTAACATTGAATAGTCGGAATATCGTTTGTCTGACTACAGACCGTTAGTGCATTTTATGGGTCAGTCCTATCGCCATGGTGGGTACAAGTAATCGTAAAAACCCTGATTGCAGCTATTTATGACTTGTCTTTAAGTTTTGACGATATTGGGAAATATTTGAAGTCTTCTACAAACATTTCACTGTCTTGCCCATAAAATGTCAGTCAATTTAATTTGCAGCATTTGTTTAACATACATTTGTATTTATGTCTGGGCACGTGGCTGTGTGTCTCTCTTTTCCACACTTTCCGCTGTCATCTGCCAGATAGACAGGATTTTTAGTCATGTTTTTTAAGGTGGAAATTAAAGTAGACACTGGAGAAACCATGTTGACTTGGAAATCGGTATTTTTAGAGTCTGAATTAAACTGAGAGAAGTTCGCATGGAACCTAATTTACGTTTTTACAAAAATATAAATATTTTGCCTAATGACTTCATTAGTATCAGTTCAGTCAACTAAACTTCGTGAAATATTTCATATCTATCATATGCTTAACTGCAAGATGCTTGAAGAGGCTTGAATAAACCCAACTAGGTAGTTCTGTTCACTTGAAGTAAGTCATGAGGAGAGTAAAATGGATTCACGGAGTCTGATTGTTTTTTAATATTACTAATCAGAGTAGTGTATGTAGTTTACAGTTAGTTAATCCTGGAATTCCTAGCCTTAACACTGGCTAGCAATCGTCTAGAAAACCATATAGCTATTACCTTTTCGATAGCAGTATGTCAGTAAGTTCATGCGTAAAGAAAAGTAAAAAAAAAGGGAAAAATAGTCAGGACAACTTTTTAAAGAGCTTGCCCTGCAGTCACCATAAGGTGTACGAAATAATTGAACTTACAAACATAAACAACTTAAATAAAACTATAATTTTCAAGATTTATTTTTTTCAAAATTTTCTTTAAAGTTAACAAAATAACAATCTTTTTAATAATCTTCTGAATAATCTTTTCAAAATGTTTGGATTGTGAAATAGCTCCTGTGCACTTTGGTAGCGATTTGGTTTAGTGGCATCCCCATTTTTTCATCATTTGAAAGATATCGACATTGAGACATTGTATTGAAATTAATTGCATTTATCATATGAAACAGCTTACTATCACCAAAAACGCACTTTAAATGTTGATCTAAGAAAAAAACGCAAAGAAAACAAATCACTTGGATGCTCTGATGCACTTCTAAGATGCCATCGACTACTGTTGTAAGCTCAATTATTTCGTTTAGCATTACCAGGCGCCAGAGCCAGAGAATTTTTTCGTATACCTTATCACCACGTATTTTATTTCAGTTTTGCAAACTTTTTTACTATGATTTTTCGTTTCTCTGTGTTAGTTGAAATTTAAATGGATGCTTTTATATGTAAATGTTAGAAATTATTTTACGTGAACATGGTTTATGGACAACATTAGTTATACCTCTAAAGGAGGAAAATCCTGCGAGAAAATATCCAAGTATATGGAATGCACAGTATTTACGAATTTTTCCCAAAAATTCCTTTTGTAATATAGGTACGAACTAAGAACGGATTTTTAATATGGATGTTGCAAATTATTACAGAAAACATACATTTTAAATAAATGAATACGAACACTACTTGTGTTTTTCATAATTTCGCAAATTGATTATCTCCATTTGATTCCCTGCCGTGACGTTTTGTTTTCTCTTTAAACAGCGAGCGCTAATTGACACAAATGAAATAATGAAGACGAAAACAACGAAAGTTGGCTCGAGTTGTTTCACAGACCAACATAGAAAAGTTGCTCCTCGACGCGACTTTTCTTCTTTTACGACTCTGATGCTTTCATAACCTGAAAAAACCAAGAGCAGGACCAGTGTAAACACAACCGAAACCAGAACCAGGACCAAAGCCAAACTTATCTGCTTCGCCTTGGGATCTTGGGTTCTGCCAACCGATCTGTCTGCCCCATCTGCGGCATGGCATGAAGTATGCCAAGAGCCACAGAGAGCACAGCGGGGAGCTCTTCACTGTTTTCCCTAGTTCTCTTTTCTGGTTTTGTTTTATTATGTCTTTTTTTCATTATTAAAAGCAATGTTGTGTGCTGCCGCCACTTTATGACAAGCACATGGGGCCACTCGCTGGTGAAGGACAGGGCAAACATCTTCAAGTCCAAGTCCCTGGAATCGACTTATGAAATTATTCCTACATGCTGAGAGTGGAATCACTGGGGGAGTGGTGAGAGGCGATGGGAGTCTTTGGGAAGTCTTTGGGAAGAGATTTTGAATGCATGGAAAAAAAAAATGTAGTAATGAAAAAAACATTCTTCAGCAAGTGAACATTTACTTAAATAAGTAATTTATAAGTCTATTTAAATTTTAAAGCATAACTAAAGTTTTATTATTATATTTTATTATAATAAATATTATTTTTTTTTTTAAATACATTATATTATGTTATATTATATTATATTATATTATATTATATTATATTATATTATATTATATTATATTATATTATATTATATTATATTATATTATATTATATTATATTATATTATATTATATTATATTATATTATATTATATTATATTATATTATATTATATTATATTATATTATATTTTATTATTATAATATTATTTTATTATATTTATTTTATAAGCCAAATTAAATTTCGAATAATTAAATATACTATTATGATATGTATAAATTGAAAAGACTAACTTTTATAGCAAAATCAAATTTTTGTATTGCATTCCCATAAAATAAAGTATTGTACATTTTTACAGGAGTTATCATAATGCCAAACTTTATGTAAATCATATGCATTTCATTGAAATGGAACGACAGCCGGATACAATTTCAGACATTAAAATTTAAGAAAAAATTTTCATTTAAGACTTTTGTAAATTTTGGGCTTACAATTGTTTATACTAGACGTTTACATCGGTATGGAAATATAAGTTAACTAATTTGCAGGTGTTCAGATAACATTTCAATTAGGCCTTGGACAAACCCACACGACACAGCTCTAGGGGCTTGACCAGGGCTAATTGCCCGACGGCTGCCATAAGTGCGGCTACGAAAGTTATTCACGTGCTTTGGGTTTCGTTAAAGTATTTTCTTAAATGTCGCAATATTCATCCTCAACTGCAGTTGCACATCTGCCTGCAATCGTTGCCCCGCTTCCAACTCCTTCTCCAATTCCAATGCCTACTCTCATATCCGATTCCTCCTGTACCCTGTAGGGGAATATGCGTCTGGTCGCTCCGGGGCTTTAACAATGCGTACAATTCTCTCATAGTTTCCCAAGGAGAGGTAAATTACGACAGACCCCGTAAATGGCTGGGAATATGGAGGGTATCCTAACCAGACAACAGGCGACGCTTAGCCAGGAAAACTGTCAGGAAACCGTAGCAGAAAACATTTGCAATGGCAACAGAATGACGCCCCTTCATTGGACCCCGACGTTCGAGCGCCAAAGAAAAAAGCAATGGCAGAAAAACACCTGAAAAACGATTTCCGTTCCCATTGAAATCACTTTTTCGCTTGAAATATTTTTAAATCTCCCATAAACATTGCAATGTCAACCATTTTGACCTACCGCTAAGATGCGCCCCGAGCCTGAGGGTACTGCCATCCTCCTGTTCGGGAGGTTGACGTTCTACAGTCGCTGGAGGGATGGATGAATGGATGGATGGTTGCAGTTGGAGGCAGCAGCCGCCTGCGGTTAGAGTCTGTCCCGTATCTGCCCCTGGGATTGCAGCTGTGGCCACATTTATTTACACTCCTCTAGCCGATGGTATTTGT